>PVHT020000230.1:14160068-14288848 GCA_004024745.2 Catagonus wagneri
AGACTACTATATGCAACTATATGGCAATAAAATGGAAAACCTAGAAGAAATGGATAAATTCTTAGAAAAATACAATCTCCCAAGACTAAACCAAGATGAAATAGAAAATATGAATAGACCGATCACAAGTTCTGAAATTGAAACTGTGATTAAAAAACTTCCAACAAACAAAAGTCCAGGACCAGATGGTTTCATTAATCTTTAATGTTAAAGATTAAGGAAAAAAAAGACAAAGAACAGAAAAACAAAAGGAAAAAAATCAACAAAACTGAGCTTTTTAAAAAAAGATAAATTCAACAAACCTTTAGCTGGCCTAAGAAAAATGAGAGAAAATACAAATAAATAGATCAGAAATGGAAAATATTACAACAAATAACACAGAAATAAAAATACTGTAAGTGACTCTTTGAACAAATATATGCCAACAAATTTGAATAATTTCCTAGGAGAAAAGGATAAATTCCTAGAAATATACAGTCTACCAAAACTGAATCCAAAAGAAACAGAAAGCCTGAACAGGCCAATAACAAATATGGAGAATGAATCAGTAATCAAAAGCCTCACAACAAAGAAAACTCAGCACCAGATGACTTTACAGCTGAATTCCACCCAGTGTTCAAAGAATTAACACCAATCCTTCTTAAACTCTTACAAAACACAGAAGAAAAGGGAACACTTTCAAATCCATTTTATGAGGTCAACTTCACCCCTTGATATCAAAGTCAGAAAAAGACACCACAAGAAAAGAAAATTATAAAGCAATATATCTCTGATAAGCAAGGATGCAAAAATTCCTCACCAAAATATTAGCAAACTGAATTGAACAGCACATTAAAAAGATCGTATACCATGGTCAAATCAAATTATTCCTGGGATGCAAGGATGGTTTGACATACGCAAATCAATCAATATGATACACCATGCTTACAGAATGAAAGATAAAAATCACATGATCATTTTGATAGATACAGAGAAAGCATTTGATTAAATTTGAAACTCCTTAGCAATGACTTCTTGGATATGACAGCAGAAGCATAGGCAAAAATAGCAAAAATAGACAAGTGGGATTATGTCAAACTGAGTATCTTCTGTATAGCAAAGGAAATAATCAACAATACATAAAGACAGTCTATAGAATGGGAGAAAATATTTGCAATCTATACATCTGATAAAGGGTTAATGTTCAAAATATACAATAAACACCTATAACTCAGTAGCAAAACCTCCAAATAACTGATTTTTTAAAAATGGACAAGGGAACTCAATAGACATTTCTTCAAAAAGACATTCAAATAACAAACAAGAATATGAAAATGTGCTCTACATCACTAATCATCAGGGAAATACAAATCAAAACCATAATGAGATAGTACCTGTTAAAATGACCATTATCAGTAAAACAAGAGGTAACAAGTATTGGTAATAATTGAGAGAAAAAGGATAACTTGTACACGGTAGGTGGTAAACTGGTATAGCTGTTTGAGAAAATTGTACAGTTTCCTAGAAACAAACAAATAAAAAAATATAATTACCATATGATCCAGCAATTCCACTTCTGGGTATATATCCAAAGGCAGTGAAACCAGAATCTTGAAGAGGTATCTATACTTCCATGTTCACGGCACCATTATTCACAATTGCCAAGACAAGGGGGTAGCCTTTATGTCCAGGAAGAGATAAATGAATAAAGAAAGTGCCCCCCCCGACCCACTGCAATATTATTCAGCCAGGAGAAAGAAGGAAATCCAACAACATTGATGAACCAGGAGGACATCTGCTAAGTGAGGTAAGCCAGACACAGAAGGACAAATTGTACATGATACCACTTACATGAGGGATCTAAAATGTTAGAAGTCATAAAAGCAGAGAGTCTAATGGTAGATTCCAGGGACTGGAGGGAGGGGGACATAGGGAGGTATTGGTAAAAGAGTATAAAGTGTCAGTTATCTAAGATGAATAAGTCCTAGAGATCTCCTGTCCAGAGCAGAGTCTGTAGTTAACAATTCTGTATTGCATGCTTAAAAATCTGCTAAGAAGATTTGTTGTGTTCTTATCACAAATAATAGTCATAAATACAGAGACTTGCAGGACATTTAGTCTTGTCCAAAACATCCACAAGACATTTGGTCAATGAGACACTTGCTACATTAAGAACTTTGGTCCATTAGACAGTGGTCCTTGATAGTTTCAGGACCAAGTAAACCTGTCCAAAATGTCCATAGAACATTTAGTCCATGACAAAAGACCCTTGATATTTTGTTGTATTTGGTCCCGTCCGAAATGTCCATGGAGACACTTGATTGATGCCAAATGCTTTTGCTATTTGGTCCTGTCCAAAACTACGTGGCATGGACAAAACATACTCATTGATGTTTGGACAGAACCAAATTTCAAGGACTTTTGGCATGGACCAAATATCTTATGGACATTTTGGACAGAGCCAAATGTCTGCTAGCCACAGATAGGGAAGGAGGGCACTTTTGGAGGTGACGTATATGTTTATGGCATAGATCGTGGCGATGACTTCAAGAGTACATGCTCATCTCTAAATTCATCAAGTTGTACACAGCTTTTTCAATGTGCATCACACCTCAACAATTTTTTTTTTTAAATAAGAGTTAAAAAAAAAAGTTACAAGCCTAGGAATTCCTCCTGTGGCTCGGTGGTAATAAACCCAACTAGTATACATGAAGATGTGGGCTTGATCCCTTGCCTCGCTCACGTGGTTAAGCATCTGCTATTGCTCTTAGCTGTGGCATATGTCACAGATGCAGCTTGCATCCTGCATTGCTGTGGCTGTAGTGTAGGCCAGCAGCTGCAGCTCTGATTCGACTGCTATCCTGTGAACTTCCATATGCCTCAGGTACAGCCCTAAAAAGCAAAAAAAAAAAAAAAAAAAAAAAAATTACGAGTCTCAAATAACAAATATTTATTATCTCAGAATTTCTGTGTTTGGGAATTTGGTATATCTTAGCTGGGTCTTTTGCCTCAAGGTCTCTCAGGAGGATGCAGTCGAGGTGCTGAACAGGGTTGCAGTGTTATCTGAAGGCCTGACTAAGGGAGGATTCCCATTCAAGCTTGCTCATGTGGTTGTGACAAAGTTCAGTTCCTCTTGGGCTCCTGGACAGAGGACTCCCTGCTGTCCAGGGCCTCCCTCTATTCTTTGCCGAATGGTCTATGACCTCATGGCATAGCAGCTAGCTTCCTTCGGAACAAGCAAGCAGGAAGGCAAGGATGAACAAGATGAAAGAGTCTTTCTGCAAACCAGACTCAAAAGTGACATCCCATTTCAGGGGATCAGGTTAGAGGCGACCTACCCCTAAAAGCTAAAAATGTTTCTGACAATTACCAGCATTTCAATCTGTGTAAATCAGTCACAAAAAGAATGCATTTGTTAACATATTTCTCTACTTGGGTGTGCTCTGAAGAGTGCACTGCACTAAATACAGTTCAAGAAATTGGCCAATTGACTGGATAATATTTCAATTTTACTAGAAAGTTCAATCTTAGAAGGAATAATGTTCTCCAGCAGATATTGCTTCTTGAGTACTTCCTGGGTACATATAACTAACTATTCTTAGAATTGAAATTGCCAAAGAAAATAATTAACTGTGTATCTTATGTTAAGCTAGATCTATTGGAGTGGGTGTCAAAGATGGTGTTTGGATAAGTTTGACACTTACTCTGTTTCTCAAAACTCCTGAATATAACAGTACACAAAAGGGCCTGCAGAAAAAGTGCCATACGTTTTCTAGTTCCTGCACTTTTCTGGTGTCATGTTTAGTTAAATCTTAAAAGAAGGTTGTAACTGAAATGTCTTCAAGATACAAAGCAGGAAGACAAGATAAACTATAGTCAAAACTATAGCAAAAGAAACATATCTCCTTTTATACTTCATGGGGAAATGAAGCTGTGAGGTTCTTCTCAGACTATAAACTGAGAGTATAAAATTATACAGTGTCCTGAAAAATCTGCTTCCTCTCTGCTTCATGATATCTTTTTTTTTTTTTTGTCATTTCTAGGGCCACACCCATGGCATATGGAAGTTCCCAGATTAGGAATCTAATCGGAGCTGTAGCCACCAGCCTATGCCACAGCCACAGCAACGTGGGATCCGAGTCGCGTCTGCGACCTACACCACAGCTCACGGCAACGCCGGATCCTTAACCCACTGAGCAAGGCCAGGGATCGAACCTGCAACCTCATGGTTCCTAGTCAGATTCGTTAACCACTGAGCCACGACGAGAACTCCTGCTTCATGATATCTTGATTCTAGGACCCAGGGTGAAGGAGCTGCCTGCTCTGGGACACTTCTGGAAAACAGGAGACGGTGGACTGCATGATGAGAGCTAAAGATTTTGGTGTGAAATCACACATGAACCCTCTGCTCATAGTTCATGGGCTTAAGCAGGTCCTTGGGTCAGGCCTGAGGTCAACAGAACTGGAAAAATAAAACCTTCCCACTGCCAGAAGCAGAGAATATTGTGCACGATGCTACAACTCAGCATATACACATAGGCGACTCGATAGAGATGATTATACTGGTTCCAGGTGAACACTGACAATTTAAAACAGTCATTCAACCCCCTGAAATGAGCACTGTTCCATCCGGTTTCACCACGGTAGTTCAGACCTGACTCGGTTTCCCTTGCAATCCTAATACCAACTATCCTGTACCCTGTAGACACACAGCACTGTGATGTTCACTCACAATGCTAGCAAACATGTCTCCATGGCAAGAACCCCAATTACACCCCTTATGTGAGAAGCAGGAATAACATTTATGAAGATCCTACTCAGTTCAGCACATTCCTGCACGCTTTATTAACCTACTCGGCAACTAAGTGAGGAAAAAGAGACGGTTCTCATTTTACGTGTGAACAAACTGACCCACAGAGCTTATACAAGGTCAAGTGGTCAGCTAGGGGTGAAGCTGAGATTTGAAACCAGTATTTTGACCCCAGAGTTCTGGCAAATTAAGCTAGAAAGATAATGACTACATTTTGGACATTCCACAACCAAAAAGGATTTTTTTTTTTTTTACCAACTATGAGTTAGCTGGAAAACAAAATGACTATGTTCAAATAATTCAAATCACTAAGACGCTCATAGAAAAAAAAACCCACAAATATTTATTTTAAGGCTTATAAATCTCCTTTATGTGAAGCCTAGATAGGTATTTGTTTCTCTTTTGCACAGAGCATTCAGGAACATTCTGTCGTCAGTGGGAACACAAAGAACACATTGCTTTAAAGAATAATTGTTCAGAGTGGAGGGTTGAAGAGGCGGCGAAGAAGTGGCATTAGAGCTAAGGTTACCAAGGTACAGCTAAAGAACACGTAAAATAATTGGGATCCAGTTTCCCAGGGAACAGTGAACAAGCAGGAAAAAAAAAAAACTGGAAATGAGTTATAACAAAGGTAGATTTGAATTTATATAAAAGGATTTAGAGAGGTGATTAAGAGTTTGCATAGGAATTTCAGACTTCTGCTGCAGTTCTTCATCAATTAGGAGTATGATCTGTGCATTCAACCTCCTATAGGTGTTCATAAGGACTGAGGAGAAGGCGGCCTTGTTAAATGTGAGGGTAAAAGCAGGATGGTACTTTGGTTGGGGAAAAACTGGTCTAGGTACTCTGAATAAAAAAATTCAAAGTTTTAACCTCCTTTAGCAGATTTTTAATTATTCTATAACTGCATATGGCTTGATATGGTATAAAGGAAAAAGCAGAACACTTGGAGACATACAGATCTGGAATCAAATCCTACCTCAGTCATCTCCTTGTCTACAATATGACCTTAAGCAACTCTCCTGCTTTCTTTGAACTTCAGGTTCCCATACGAAAAACAAAACAAAACAAACCTAACCCAGGATTTTTGTGAAGATTAAATAAACTGCATACTATTTATATCTGTATCTATATTTATATCTATATCTGCATTGGTACTCATGTCCAAGTCCACTTATCTAGTGCTTAAGAGATGCTCCATGAATGTTAATTGCCTTCTACCGTGCTGCGTCAATCAAGTTATTAATGAATTTAACCAGTATGCGTTAAGTATTTGTTTCATGCCAGCACTGTGCTGGTCCCTGGCAATGACGAAAAGGTGAAGACGACCCAGACACTGTGCTTAAGAAGCTAAAGGGAGAAAGGGACACACAGATCACACCACGTGATTCCAGACATGGCATGGTTTCAGAAAGTTAGCTGAGACTGCTAGGTTCAGGCACCGTCACTGAATTGCGTGATCCACTTTGCACGAATACATTGAACAAATATGCTACAAGGACAGGAGTTATTTTTTCTTTTCATTAGAGGAGAGCATGTAATTTACAAATTACATAAATTCATCAGTTAATATCTACCTTTGTTATAACTTATTTCTACTTTTTTTCCTGCTTGTTCACTGTTTCCTGGGAAACCTGAATCCCAATTCTTTTATGTGTTCTTTAGCTGTACCTTGGACACCTTAGCTATCCTCTAAAGCAGAGCTGATTTATCATTTTGGAGTCACTCTGGGGAATTTAATTAACTGAAATGATATTCCATGTTCGTTTCAGCTGCCTGGTTGGTCTGCTTGGCTCCTTCCTCCTTACCTGTCTCCCCTTCATCCTTCCCTTTGTCCTGATGTCTTCTATTTCTTTCCCTCTCTTCTCTCCATTCAGTTACCAGAGTTTTATATAGTGTCTACTAATCACCAGACACCATTTTAGGCATTGGGGATACAGCAGTGAACAAAAGAAAAGTACCTCTTCTCGTGGGGATTATATCTTCTTAGCAGACAATAGAAGATAGATAAGCAGACAACAGAAAATAGATGATAAAACAAATAAATATATTATATGACAGTTGGTGTAAGTATTAAGGAATAAAAAGCAGAGCAAAGACAAGAATGACAGGAGTGGAGGGATGTGTGTATGCAGTTTAGATTAAGGACGTTCTCTCAGATGAAGTGATGTTTAGGCAGAGACCTGAACACAGTAAGAGAGCTAGTCATTCACGCACCTGGGAGAAGAGAATCCCAGGAACAAAGAGTAACAAAGGCAAAGGCCCTGAAACAAGAACAGTAAAGAGACCCACGGTGGTGGGGTGGAATGAGCAAAGGAGGGAGAGGAAGGAGATGAGGTTGGAGAAACTGAGGGAATGCCATTTGGGATGAATTATAAGGGCTTTGTAGACTATGGTAGAACACTGGATTTTATTTTAAGTAAGGTGGGAACATACTGGAGGACTCTGAATGAAGAAGTGATGTGATCTGCAAGGAGGATAAGGTAGGGAAGAAAAATAGGACAATATTGGGTCAGAAGCTATGTTAGAGACTATGGCAATAGTCTAGGTGACAGGGAAGATTAGGATGTTCTTGATTCTGGATATATTGCAAGGTAGAGCCTACAGAATATGCTAATAAACTGCATGTAGGGTGAAAGAGAATCAAACTGTGGGTGATTCCAAGCTTTATGGTTTGAGTAACTGACAGAATAGAATTTCCATTTACTGAATTGTGGGGAGGTGCTGAAAAAAGAATATGTTAAGGAAAGCAAGGAATTAATATTTAAGGATGAGATATATTAAGTTGAACATCCAGGGAGAGACAGAGTTAGAAGAGAGGTCTGACCTAAAGATAAAAATTTGAGATGTCAGCATATCATACAGATGGTGCATATACATAACTGAATCGCTGTGCTGTACACCTGCAACTAACACAATATTGTAAATCAACTATACTTCAATTGAAAAAAGAAAGAAAATATCGCAAATCATAAACCTGATATAGGGTTAACACCAAAAATTATACATAAAGAACTCAATTCAGTAGCAAAAAAAAAAAATGCCAGGAAACAGGATAAAATCACTTTGCAGTGAAGGGAGATAAAGGAGATCATTTTATTACTCCCTGTCTCTCCCAGACCACACAACCTCTCCCACTATCAACACCTTGCACCAGAGTGGTACATGTGTTACAACAGATGAACTTATATTAACATATCAATATCACTCAAAGTCCATAGTTCGCATTAGAATTCATTCTTGGTGCTACATACTCCATGAGATTTGATAAATGTATAATGACATGTATTTATCATTTCAATATCATACAGAATAGTTTTACTGCCCTAAAAATTCTGTGCTCTGCTTATTCATCCCTCCCCATTCCCCAGTCCTGGTAACCAGTGATCTTTTTACTGTCTCCACAATTTTGCCTCTTCCAAAATGTCATGTAGTTGGAATTTTATAGCATGAACCATTTTCAGATTGGTTTCTCTCAATTAGTAATTTGCATTTAAGTTTACCCTATGTCTTTTTATGGTTTCATAGTTGAATATTATTCAGTTGTCTGGATGTAACACAGTTTGTTTATGCATCAACCTAAAAGACATATTCGCTGTTTCCAAGTATTGGCAATTATGAAGAAAGCTGCCATAAACATTTGTGTTCAGGTTTTAATGTGGACATAATTTTTTGACTCCTTTAGAAAAATACCAAGGAGCATGATTTCTGTATCATATGGTAAGAGATGTTTAGTTTTGTAAAAACTGCCAAACTCTTTTCCAAATTAGCTGCACCTTTCTGCATTGCTACCAGCAATGAATGAGAGTTCCTACTGCTCCACACCCGTCAGTGTTTGGTGTTGTGTTTTAAATTTTGGCCATTCTAATAGGTACTTCATTATTATTTTAATTTGCAATTCCCTAATGCTTATTTTCTTTCTGTATATCTTTGATGATGTCTCTAGGTCTCTTGATATTTTAATTGGGTTATTTTCTCATTGTTGAGTTTTTGTTTGTTTTGTTTTTTGACTTTTTGTCTTTTTATGGCCGCACCTGCAGAATATGGAGCTTCCCAGGCTAGGTATCTAATCGGAGCTGTAGCCCACTGGCCTACGCCAGAGCCACAGCAACGCCAGATCTGAACCACGTCTGCGACCTACACCACAGCTCATAGCAACGCTGTATCATTAACCCACCGAGCGAGGACCGGGATCAAACCAGCAACCTCATGGTTCCTAGTCGGATTCGTTTCCGCTGTGCCACGACAGGAACTCCTTATTGTTGAGTTTTAAGAGTAGTCTGTATACGCTGGTTAACAGTCCTTTGTTACATATGTCTTTTACAAATATTTTACCTCCGTCTGTAGTTTGTCTTCTCATTTACTTGATAATGTCTTTCACAGAGCAGAAGCATCCAGTTTCAACAAAGTTCAAGTTATTATTTTTTCCACTGGTCATGCTTTTGGTGTTGTATCTAAAATGTCATCATCATGCCCAAAATCATCTAAATTTTCTCTTATGTTATCTTCCAGGAGTGTTATAATTATGCATTTTGGTCTATGATCCATTTTGAATTAATTTTTGTGAAGGATATCTAGATTTTTTCTTTTGTATAGAGATGTCCAGTCATTCCAACACCATTTGTTGAAACACCATGTTGTCCACTGTACTGACTTTGCTCCTTTGACAAAGATCAATTATGTGGGTATATCTCTGGGCTGTTCTGGTCCATTGATCTATATGTCCCTTCTTTTACCATTACCACACTGTCTTGGTTATTGTAGCTTTACAGTCAGTCTTGTTGTCAGGTAGTATCAGTCCTCAATGCTCTTCCCCTTTAATATTACTTTGGCTCTCCTGAGTATTTTGTCTCTCTACATAAACTTTACAATCAGTTTGTTTATATTTACAGAATAATTCGCTGGGATTTTGATTGAGATTGCTCTGAACCTAGAGATCAATTTGGGAAGAACCAACATCTTGACAATACTGAGTCTTCCTCTCTATGAACACAGAATATTGCTCCAGTTATTTAGTTAAGTTTTAACTTCTTTCAGCAGAGCTTTGTAATTTTCTCCACACAGATCGGGTATGTCTATTATATTTATACCCAAGTGTTTCTCTTTTTTGGGGTGCTAATGTAAATGCACCCAATTTAAATATTAAATTCCACTAGTATTGCTGGCATATAGGAAAGTGATGAATTTTTGTATATTTAACTTGTACACTGCAACTTTGATATTGTTTACTAGTACCAGGAGAGTTTTTGGTTGTTTCAGGTTTTTTATATAGATACTTATGGCTTTTTAGCTGTACCTCTTTGCACTATTTTTTTAGTGATTGCTCTAGACTTTAAAATATATATGCTTAATCTTTTCCAGTTACTTAGGGTTAATATTGTACACCACTTCATATAAAATGTATAGTTCCATTCATCCTATTTATGCTACAGTTATCATATACACTATCAAATATATCATATCTAAATTCATTATAAACAACAGAGAACAATGCTGTAGGTTTTCATTAAGCATATCTTTTTAAATTAAGAGGAATGAAAATCATTTACATGTATATATTTAGGTATTTACAATTGCTTATATTCCTCATTCCTTCCTAAATATTTGAGCTTCCCTTTACTATCATCTTACTTCAGCATGAGGTGTTGCCTTTAGTACTTCTAATAGTATAGGCCGGCTGGTAACAAATTCTAATTTTATCTTATGTCAAAATATGTTTATTTTGCCTTTGAAGGATATTTTTGCTAGGTATGGAAACCTGCATTAAATTTTTTTCATCCTGAATCTAAAAATATATTGTTCTAATAGCTTCTGGCCTTCATTTTTTTTTTTCCAACAGGAATTCAGCAGTCATTTGAATCACTATTTACATATACGTATCATATTTTTACTGTGGCAGATTGAAAATGTCTGCAAATTTTTGGATACTCTTTACTTCAAAAGGTAGAGTCTAATTCCTCCCCACTTAAATGTGGTCCAGACTTAGATACTTGATTCTAATAAACAGAATGTGGGGATGCTGTATGACTTCTAAGATTAGATCATAAAAATACAGTTCAGAACATATAAAGGGCTTCCATCTGGCAGTCTTTTTCTCCCTCTCTCCGTGTTGTTCTGAGGTACGCTGGCCACTCTATCATGAGGACACTCAAACAGTCCTTGTGAAGGGTCCACATGGAGAGGCACTGAGGCTTTCCACCAAACAGCAGCACCCATTGCTGACCATGTGAATGATCCACCTTGCAAACAGACTCTCCAGCCCCAATCACATCCAGCTTCAGATGACTATAGTTTTGGTTGACATTTGAGTATAATGTCATAGAAGTCCCAGATCCTAACTTAAGCTGTCACCAAATTCTTGCCCACAGAAACTGTGAGAGATGATGTTTATTGTTGTTTTAAGCCACTAAGTTTTGGGATAATTTGTTATGCAGCAATGGATAGCTAATACATTTCCCGTCAAGTGTCTCTGCAGTGTTATACTCACTCTGATTCACCATGGCTTAAGTTCACTTTACTCATATAAAAAATACTATAAATATCAAGCTGGAAAAGTCAATCTATGGGAGAAAATTATTAATTTGTGATAAAACTAGTCTGTTCTAAAGCACTATTTTGTCTTTCTAGTTTAACTTTGCAGCCTGAGTACTCTGTGTAATATCTGATATATAAGAAGAGCTTCAACAACTAATGCTGAACAAATGAATTAATGAATGAATTTGTTCTTTTAGGCTTTAAGTTTCTGAAGGACAAGAACTGTGCCTTATTCACCTTTCATCTCCCTCACATGGTACAGTGTTTAACTGAACATACATCATTCACAGTTTGTTGTTTTGTTTTGTTTTGTTTTTCTTTTTTAGGGCCGCACCCACAGCTATGGAAGTTTCCAGGCTAGCGGTCTAATCGGAGCTGTAGCTGCCAGTCTACACCAGAGCCACAGCAATGTGGGATCTGAGCAGCATCTGTGACTTACACCACAGCTCAAGGCAATGCCGGATCCTTAACCCACTTAGCAAGGCCAGGGATCAAACCTGCAACCTCTTGGTTTCTAGTCGGATTCGTTAACCACTGCACCACAACGGGAACTCCCACAGTTTGCTGAATTAAATCAAATTTAAGTGAAATTCTTGAAGAAAATGATCTGGAAACATTAGTGAAAGCCTGACTGAAAACTAATTTTAAATATTTACACTGCACATTGACTGGTGCTGGTTTTCAAGCCCCATCACCTATCGCATGCATAAAAACCACACACAAATAAAAAACCTTCGAATCTTTAAATTTATACTCAGTTGGTTCCTAGTAGACCATGTAGATTTTCATAATTTCTACTAGTAGAACATATCTTCAAATGTTCTAGAAAATCTTTATGAAATAATACACAATGATAGGTATATGACTATGTTGAGGTTGTAAACTATTGTCATGTGTTGAAATTGGCAGATTATCTGCAGAGGCAGTAACCTGTATTCCTCTTCATCCAACCGAGTCTTGGGCCATTTTGGAAGAGGTGAATTTTATAAGCATAGGGAATTTGAACACTGTCATGAAACATGTAAATTGAGCATCTTCTTTTCCTATTTGGGAATTATGCATATCCAAGGTATGTCTCAGTGGTTCAGAGAACAAACCTGATTCAACCTCTGTCTTAATTTCAACTGTATAATGCAGAGACTAATAATACCTACCTCATGGGGTTATTGTGAAGATAAAATGGGTTAATAGATGAAAAGCACCTGACACAGAGCAAATAAAAATTAGCTCTTATAGCCCTCCTTGCCTATCATGGACCTGGAACATTGCAGGTGATTTGTAAATCATTTTTTTTTTTTGATTCTTTTTTTTTTTTTTGGCCTTTTGTCATTTTAGGGCGGCACCCGCGGCATGTGGCGGTTCCCAGGCTAGGGGTCTAATCGGAGCTGTAGCCACTGGCCTACGCCGCAGCCACAGCAACGCAGGATCCGAGCCGCATCTGCGACCTATACCACAGCTCATGGCAATGCCGGATCCTTAACCCACTGAGGGAGGCCAGGGATTGAACCCGCAACCTCATGGTTCCCAGTCGGATTCGTTAACCACTGTGCCACGACGGGAACTCCGTTAATCATTATTAAATGAATGACTAATTCTAAGATGAGAGTGCAGTATGAACGTCTCTGCTCCTCCGCCCTTTGGGGTGGGGTGTAATTGTGTTCTATGATCACCCAAAAGTTTTGATTGTTCATTCCTTTTTAGAAATTCTCCATTAGATCAAAAAGAGGTAGATGATTATGTTCACTGATAAAGGATATACAGTTAATATTGGCACATGATTACACTGAATTGGGAATTATAAGCAAACACTTTAGAACAAGAGGAATTTTTTTCACTTTAACCTCTTCATAACGTCAAAGTGGCAGAAAGGTGTCAAGTACAGAAAAAACACATGGTATTTCAGAATCCATGTGCCTTCTGCATTGTTAGGCTTGTGAAATGGTCATTCTTTCTAACTCACAAACAGGACCATGCTTCTTCCACTTGACTGTAGGCAAAGCTGGGAGAGGTAAGGGGCCTAATTAGACCTTATATCCCCAACACCTGTCACAGCGCCTGGCCGTTAGTACAAAGCCAGAGAAAAATATTTTAAAGGGGTGAAATACTAACTAATGAAAGCAACCAGGGCCTCAAGCCTTCTACCCGTACCTCAGCTTCCACCTACCTGGATGGACCCAAGTCTTCCCTTGGAAAGATATTTCGGGGAGCAAGAAAGAGTGATCCAGTTGAAACCTCTTCTCCGAGTTGTGGGAAGCGCTTCTCTCTTTTGTTGCTAAGGGAGGAAGAAGGCCAGAGATAAGATGGGGAAATGGAGCGCCTGAGTCGCGTCCCACTTGGCAAGGGTCCCGCGGGTTCCATTAGTTAGCCGGTCCCCGCCCTCACCCGCCCTATTCTTCGCACTTGGAAACACGCCGTTAGCAATACACGCCTGGAAGCCCGGGGCCCGACGTCTCCGAGATGGCCTCGGGGGACTCCTGCCGCCACAGAGAGCGAACTTCCCGGGGGTCCCACGGCTTGCTATTCGGAGCCGAGCTCTGGCCCTCAGCCCTGCGTCCCGCGCGCGGCTTCCCCGGAGGCCGCAAGAGCGTGGCGTCCCAGGAGCAGCCCCCGGCCGCCAGCCCGCTGCTGGAAGACCTCCGGCGGCGGCTGGTGCGCGCCTTCCAGCGGGCGGTGCCGCGCGGCGGCTCGCGGCGCTCGCGGGAGGCGGCGGCGGCGCAGGAGGAGCGGAGCCGCGCGCGCGTCGAGAGCGCCCTGGCCGGGCTGCGCGCAGAACTGGTGAGCGCGCTGGCGGCCGGCTCTCGGCCCTTCCCCGGGGCTCCTCCGAGGACTTGGAAGACTCAGGGGAGCTTTTTCCAGGGAGAGGGTGAGGCGGGCACCTTGGGCGAGCTGGGCACTGGCCACGGATCTTCCCCGACGGTCCTGATGCTCCTGCATCCCTGGCAGCTACCGGGGAGGGAAGAGGTGCTGCAGGACCCCGGGTGCTGGCTGGCTGTTGAGGGCCGAGTCTACTAGTGACACACCCAAGACCCCAGTAACCACTCCTCCCCAACCTGTTCTATATTTTGCTACCATACAGAAGGTTCTCTCTAGGCAACTTATAGTATATGCAAATATGGGGCTTGGAGACGATAATTTCAATGAAATAAACTCTTGGCATGGATGGAGCTAGTCCATCAGCAACTGTTGCATTGATTCTGCAAGTTTTAACTTTCCCTTTGCTCAGAATTCAGAAAACAGGAAATGATAATTAGATATTTTGTAAAATTGTAGTTTTTTTTTTTAACATTAAGCAGGAGGGAATGCAGGCAAATGTTTTAGTTACTGTTTTATAATTTAAAGTTTCCAAGTTAGGCAACGTTTGAAAGGGACACAATAAATAAGAGCAATTGGCTATGCCTGTGAATATGTGTAGTGGAGATCTGGAAAGATCTACCCTTTTGTACTGAATACTAATAAAATATTCACTAGTTTAGAACTGATTAAACTATCAGCCAATTGTCTGATTTAAGACCCTTAACAGTCTATTTTGTTTCTGAGTTTAAGACAGGCAAGAAGTTGGAGTTCCCTTCCTGGCTCAGTGGTTAACGAACCCGACTAGGGTTCATGAGGATGAGGGTTCGATCCCTGGCCTCGCTCAGTGGGTTAAGGGGCCAGCATTGCCGTGAGCTGTGGTGTAGCTCGCAGACGCTGCTCCTCGGATCCCGTGTTGCTGTGGTGTATATCAGCAGCTGTAGCTCTAATTCCACCTCTAGCCTGGGAACCTCCATATGCCACTGAGCCCTGAAACAGCAAAAAAAAAAAAAAAAAAAGAGAAGTTGGTAAATCTAATTTAATCTGTACTGACAATTTCAATTTGACAAAGGATGCATTAATTCTAACTCAAACATAAGAAACACATGGTTTTTCTTCTGACACCAGAGCAATGGCTGGCTGAGACCCCTCATTAACAGAGATGGCCTAGGGGCTGTGTATGTTGCGGTTCTGGACGCAGGGTACAAACTGGAAGGCTGGGACCTTAACCATCTGTGTTCCTGGGATACAGAGCATGGTCAACAACTTGGCCAATCATTTCACCATTGTTTTGTGTGACCAGCCATTCATGAGGAAGAAGCAAAATGGCGTGAGAAGCAGCTTCTGAAAATTGGCCATTAGTCAGGTTTCTGTAGGAATTGGCACCATCCCCCCATGTATGTCCAAGCATCATCCTTAGGATGGTGTTGTGTAGGTAACAAGGATGAACAGGTTCAGTTAATTTAGAGACAGGTTGCTATTGTGAAATGTCATTTATGCTACTATGTGTTGATTTGGCTTTCTTGGTGGGATGCATTGATTTGAAGTGTCTGTAAGTGAATTTCAGGGGTTCTGTAGACCTAAAATTGTATGGCAATTGTTTTATGTGCATAAAGTGCACCTCTTTCCTCAGAGTGGGTTCATAGCTTTCATCAGATTCTCAATGGGATCCATGAGGAAAGAGAGTTGAGGAACCGTTGGTGTTTGACTTTTCTAAATAGCTGTCAATTACTCATGCTTGCCTTACTTAGGTGGTGAGCCATCAATAATTTCACTCCTGATTCTTGGCATGAAAGTACAGGATGGGTATTCATCAGTTCATCCGTGTATTCATTCCTCCACTCAGTCTTTTAACAAATGCACTGAGAACCCACCCTGTTGTGTGCATGGGCAGAGCACCCATAGTTAGGGATATAATTATGAATATAAACTCTGTGCTCAAAAGCATCAGTCTGGTGTAGGCTGTGTGCTGTGAGAGGCAAATGTCCAGAATGCTGTGGAAACACAGGTAAGGCAAGACAGGGAAGGCTTCTAAGAAGAGTGGGCCTTTGGCTGGAGAGTAGGTGGCAAGGGTCATGGTAAGCAGAGGGGGCAGAAGAGGTGGTACCATGTGTTTAGTCTGGGATAGGTAAGGCTTCTGCCCCACTGCAGGGAGGGCTGGTGTGGGGAGCGGGCCAGGGAATGAAGCTGGAAGAGCAGGGCAGGATGGTTGCACATCTGGGTCACACTGGAGACCTGGATGCTCCCCTGGGCAAGGTGCAGGGACTTGGGATAGGCATTGTGTTGTCTCTATTTACATTTGTATGCTGGCTGTCCATTTACTTCATTCTTTGCTAAGTCTCACTATCACAGACATGATTTCAGGTGCTAAAGAATAGAGGAAAATAAGTCAGAGGAAAACTGAAAGAAAATTTTATCCAATGACTTTATTTTGCAAATTAGGAGGGACTGTCAATATTTGCTTTTTACCAATGGACTGTCCTGGTTCATCCGGGGGTGGAGGTGTTTCTGTTGGTGAGTTGATGAGGAGTTTTAAGTGAAGAGAATAGGATTCTTATGAGCTACATGAAAGAAGACCCTGGAGTTCCTGTCATGGTGCAGGGGAAACTAAACGCGACTAGGAACCATGAGGTTGTGGGTTCGATCCCTGGCCTCGCTCAGTGGGTTAGGGATCTAGTGTTGCTGTGATCTGTGGTGCAGGTCACAGACGCGGCTCAGATCTGTCATTGCTGTGGCTGTGGTGTAGGCCAGCAGATGTAACTCTGATTAGTCCCCTGGCCTAGGAACCTCCATACGCCACGGGTGCGGCCCTAAAAAAAGAACAAAACAAAAAAGGGAATGAAACAAGACCCCAGTTGAAGAAGTATGGAAATAATTGATTGCTAGTTTTCAATTATGATACAGAGATTATGTTGGACTAAGCTCTGGTGGACTGTCTCTTGGTACACTGCCCAAGAGATCTATTTATTAATACATGAGGAGCTTCACAAATTCCCATTGGAGGGAGGGTTTAAATCAGCCTTGCTCTATAACAGATTTCATTCTAGAGTGAAAATGGTTAGATCTTATAAGTACACATAACTGTACATGTGCCTCTAAGGGGTCGTTAAATGTTTTTGCTCAACAGGGAGAACATTTAAAATCCTAAAAACTTGAAATGACAAGTAATCAAGTAAATGGGTCCAGGTCCTGAAAGCTCAGGTGGCCCTAGGCAGTTTTCCTGGAGCTCAGAAAGCTCATAAAGATAAATGATTTCCTTGCAGATCACATGCCATTGCTCAAAAACAGCCTTCCGTGTACAGCAATTTTTCATATGGACAGCTCTGGGCATCAGCTATTTTTGTTTTCATTGCAAGGCCATTTCAAAAGCTATTTGTATATCTGGATTTTACCTTGTCGTATAGAAAGTCAGTTTTATAGTCAGGCCAAACAGAACTGGAGAATAAGATGAGAAATACATCTTTCTTGATGTCTTATTTTCCTTTTCTACAAAGTCCTTATTTTTTTCTTGTGCAGAGAGCAGTTTCATTTGATCCATATCTCAGGCTAATAAAAAATCCTTATTCTTTTTCTAACTTTCAGCTGGAAATGCATTTCCAAAATCGCCAGCTGGCCAGAACTTTGCTGGATTTAGATATGAAAATGCAGCAATTGAAAAAGGAGTACGAACTGGAAATGGCATCAGAATCGCAAAGCTCAGAAGATAATGACATGAATCCGGAATGAGGAAATGCAGAGATAAAGATCTGTACTCTAAACATAACATAGACAACTCTGAAACAATTCTGACAGTAACATTATGACCACTTTGCATCAGACTTTTAGGAGCAGTTTGTGGGGCCAAAAATTTTGATGCCATGGGGAAGTGCCAGAAAACATCTAAAGAAAGGGGAGAGAGAAAATAGTGTCATCAAGTTTTAAAGTTGCTTATTCATTGTTTTGGCTGGGAAAGAGAAGTAAAAAGAATGTACTGAAGAATGCCTTTTTTCCAATTTCCAGCATTTGGTCTTGTGCCATCCTAACTTTCAAGCATTACCTGAACTTTCAGAATCTGTGCTTGTTTTTGCTCTAGTTGATTATTATTCTTAATTTGTCTGCCCAGTTAGCTGTTTAGAGCCCTTTTCTCTGCACCCCCACCTCCCCTTTATGAGAATTATTTTCTGCTTAGATTTCAACCATACCCTCCAAGTAGAGTCTGCTATTAAGGGTACCCTACCTCCCTGGATATAGTCAAGGCAGTTTGATCAACTTGTCCTCAGGAGTTTTTGAACTAGAACTAAGGGAGTAGATGAGTGTTGGAAGCTGACAGTAGAAGCTGATGGATGGGGGCTTGGAGGCTGCTGGTGGCCAACACGTGAGAAAAGACTAGCTCTCATCAAGGGGGTTGAAACAGAACCACTGAGACCACAGAAGGGGAGGGAGAGAGCTGCTCTTCTTTGTCTCAGGGTCCAGCTGTTGAAAACTGCAGCTCTTGCTGTCATTTAGATACATACAAATTCTCTAATCTCCTCCTGATAAAATCTTTTGCCTAACTCACTGAGTTGGAGTTTTATGACTTGTACCCCAGAGATTTCTAATTAACACAATCACCCTGTTAAGCTTTGAGTTAAAATGGTTCACGTAGAATTAGAATATCTCCCTCTACCTTAAAAGTCTTGCCTTCTTAATACAAAAAATAAAGTTATTAAAAAGCAGGTGCACATCTCTGACATTCATGATGGTCATGGTATCTCAAAATCAAAATTAGTTGGAACAATGTAGGTCCTTTTAATATTTAATCAACAATAAAAATTAGTTCTGGAAGATGATAGAGAACAGAATGGGCATGGTCTTTCTCTTAAATACAAGTTTGTTTGTTTTTTTTTAATGTGCGTGAGGGTTTGAGGATTATCTGAATCAAGTATAATTTGTCCTTAACTTTTTTTCTGGTCATTATGTGTGAATTATTTGTGCTCTTTGGCACTTACTTTCTTCCTGTAAAATTAAGGTATTAGTATGCTCAATTTATGGGACATTGTCAATGGGGCTGTAGGCAATATCCTGATATCTAACTGCTGGATTTCTTGAGAAATTCTGCTTGTGAGCTCTTGGCTTATAAATCTACAGACTGATTTCTTAGATTATATTTGTAGAACAGATTTCCTCTAAGTCTCTACCTCAAAGTTAAATTCTGATGAAAGAGGTAGTGTCATTCCTTATAATCTGTTCTTCAAAAAAGATTCAAATGTTGAAGCAGTCGTTCTAAAGTACATTTTGCAATTTAATATTTATAAATTCTTATGATTTTGTGTCTAGCAAAAACTTAAGATGATTCATTTTATAAGCTCAATTCCTTACAGAATACAGAGGAGCTGACATTGGACGGCATTCATGGGAATAATTCGATTATACTAAATGTGCTCCTCTGGGAATTAAAAAAAAAGAAACTCAAAAGGAGAACTTCTAAAAGGAGAACTTCTAATCATAGATGAATTATTTGCCACATTTTTTAGGCAAAAAAGTCTGTTTATTGTAAAGTTTTTGGTCATCACTTTTTTGTCCTTTCAGTGATAAGCTTTGGATCATTGTATCGGTTAGGAGTAACAGATGGAGAAATAGAGTAAGAAAGTCTTTGTTTCAAAAGTTTCTTATTTTTGGAAGCGCTAATCAGTGGAGGTGGCCTATGATATTAGCTGTTAATAGAGAGATGAAAACTTGATATAGAGGACACTACTGCTATTCAATGCTTTTGCTTTGTTTCCCCTCGTAAATTCTGCTTTTTTTTTCTTTTCTTTTTATGGCTGCACCTGAGGCATATGGAAATTCCCAGACTAGGGGTCAAATCCTAGATGCAGCTGTCGGACTACACCACAGCCACAGCAACCACAGCAACTCAGGATTTGAGCCGCATCTGTGACCTATGCTGCGGCTTGTGGCAACACCGGGTCCTTAACCCACTGAGCGACGTAAGGGATCGAACCCACATCCCCATGGGTACTAGTAGGGCTCTTAACATACTGAGTCACAACAAGGACTCCTCCCCAACCTTTTTTTTTAAGTAGCAGAAGTCAGACTGTATTCACATATGTGTGTGTATATATATATATATATTTTTTTTTTTTGCAACTGCACTCAGCTACATGTCAGTTTGCTGAACTCTAGTCCCTGTCTGCTGCACATGGAAAGACAACAGAGATTCTTTTCTAAGGGATGTGGGGATATGTATCCAATCTCTATATTTCTCCACTTTCCGAAGTGTTTCAATAAGCTGGAGCAGTAGTATAGCATTTTAAAGAAATATGAGGTGGAAGGGACCAAATTACTGCCAGCTGGAAGGGAAAATGGGAAAATAATTATAACCTAAATTATGCAACAGGGAAGCAGTGACTGGATAAGTCGAAGAAAGCAAGATGTTCCTCCCGATACTGGTTAGAGAGGGCCGAAGAGGATAGACTGAAAAAAAAAAAACAGTTTAGTGAGGAAAATACAGCATTTAGGTTTTTCAAATGACCATTTCTCACAGCTTTAATCATGGAGGGAAAAACCATGTTAGCAGGGGAATGGCTTTTCACTCCATGGTACTTGGTTAGCGCTGACCATTGAAGAGGTGCCAGATTCATTATGACAATTAGGAGCACTGCACAGGTTGTTAGGCATTACATCCCTTACAGGTGGCCTGGATGGATCTGCGTTTTGTTTGGCTCGCCAAACGACTTCTGCTGAGACAGGTGCTTCTGCAGTGCCCAGCCTGGGGACAGATTAGAATCTGACGTGGGTAGGGAATATTCCCATTATGGCTCAGCGGGTTATGAACCCAACTAATATTCATGTGAATGCGGGTTTGATCCCTGGCCTCACTCAGCGAGTTAAGGATCTGGCATTGCCGTGAGCTATGGTGTAGGTCGCAGATGCAGCTTGGATACTGAGTTGCTGTGGCTGTGGCATGGGCCAGCAGCTGCAGCTCCGATTTGACCCCTAACCTGGGAACTTCCTTATGCCGCAGGTCCAGCCACTATTCCCTCCCTCAAAAAAAAAAAAAAAAAAAGTATAAACAAAACACCCACAGAGAATCTGATATGGGTAAACCTGTGATGGCTGCACCAGTGTAATTACAAGAATCCCATCTCCCGTAGCCCCTTCCCTGGCAGGGTACAGGGTCCCAGAATGGCCATCAGTTCTGTTTATTCTCCATGGTTATCACTGCTGGAGTCCCTCCCAGTCTCGAGCCTGGCACCAGGCCCTCTGGTACCAGCTGCTTCCTCTCTTTCATAGTTGCTGCTGCCACCACTGCCACCGCCTCTCCTGCCTCCTTGACTGTGTTACTAACGAGGGTGACGGGGGATGGGAAGTATGGGTGGGCTTAGGGTTGAGCCTCTATCACTGCCTTCCTCTGGGTCTGGCAGGCTCTCGTTTCACCCTGACCAGGTGCTGCCCAAAATAACTGGGAGATGGGCTCACAGCTCTCATAACAGTCTGAGCCTGGTACTGCTTCTCAAGGGGCCATGTAACCTCCAGAGCCTGCTGCCGAAGAACGCTGGGGCTTAAGAGGCTCCAACTCTTTCTTAGGAACCATAGTGCCACCATCCTTCTCTGCTGGGACCAGTGCAAGAAGGACCCTTGGAAAGTAATGATAAAAACAGCAATGATGGGAGCCACCTCTCCTGTGCCCGCTATTGTGCCAAGAACTCCACCTGTATTAGCTTACTTAGTCCTCATGATGATTTGTATGCATGTGGAACATGGTTTTGGAGTCATGTGGCCTTAGTATTTAGTCCTGGCTCTGCCAGCTGCCAGCTTTATAATCTAAAGCAAATGGCTTTAATTTCTTTAGATCTGTCTAAAGAAGCTGGTTACAATGGTACCTGTCTTATTTAAATATCAAGGAGCCCAAATTGGAGAACCTCAAAGTAGGTTTGGGAGAATGAGTGAGTGGTGATGGCACTTCGACTTCTTGTGTGGTTCTTTCTCTCACATCTTCAGTTTTATGTGCTCTTACTACCTTTTTGGACTTAGACTTTTCCTATGCCTCTTTCTTCATTGCATCATTACGACCCTCTAATGCTTTGCCACCAGCTTTCAGTTGTGATGTTGACTCTGTGTCTCCTCTCCTGGTTGGTAAATGGGTTCACCTAACTTGAGGGGAGGCACCAGGGAGATAGGAAATGGCCAGTGACTGCTACTTTCCAGCCCCTGCATCTGCCTGGCACACGGTGATGTGTATCTAAAACTCGATTGTCCTGACAACACTGTGAGGTTAGGATTTTGCTTTTTCCATTTTATAGCAGAGCAGAAGGCGTATCAAAGAGGCCATGCAAATGGAACTGTCAAGATTCTTCTCCATGGATGAGTGTAGTCTGGCTTTTGAGACCCTCTCAAGGTAACAAGGGAGACCCAGGCACAGGTGAATACATTTGACATTGTAATGGAAAGTGTAACAGAAACCTGTACAAAGTGCTAGGTGTGCTTTCTTGAAGACTTGCCCCTGAGTAACTTACGTTCACCGGAAAAAAGCCCTTACATTCTCACATTCTGCATAAATTAGTTGGGTGATCTGGCACAAATTACTCCACTCTATTTGGGCCTCATTTTACTCATTTGAGAGAAAGAAGAGTTCCTACTGTGGTGCAATAGGATCACTGGCATCTCTGGAGCACTGGAACCCAGATTTAATCCCTGGCCTGGCACAGTGGGTTAAGGATCCAGGGTTGCCACAGCTGCAGTGTGGGTGGCAAATGCAGCTCAGATCTGACTCCTGGCCTGGGAACTCCATATGCCGTGGGGTGGCCAAAAAAAGAAAGGAAAAAAAAGGGAAAAGAAAAAGAAAAAAGAAAATGAGAAGAGCGGAGTGGCCTCTAAAACATTCCTTTACTTTGGAAACCCTGTACTAGTCTAATCCTGCATGTTTGAACCTGGACTCTCCAATCACTCCCCTCTGACTTGTGCAGACTTTTCTGATACCTGTGGTGGCGAGGTGGGCTGCTGATCATTTGTCACTGGCCCTTGGCCGTGAATTGTACTCTCTCAGTCCCAACCCCTGCGCCATCAGGGCCTTGGCTGTTACAGCCTTGATGTTGACAGGAAGCAATTCCCGTCGCTCTTGGATGCCTCTCTGCTCTTCTCACCCATATCATGACTGCAACCAGCCAGGGGAAAAATGTCACATTTGCACTTCAGAAGGAGGCAAGCATTGCTCAGACCTTTTATGTGTTAGATTTGGGAAGCAGCCTGGCGGAGTGCCTGGTGAGGACTGAGAGCAGTGTAATCTGGAGTCAGGTGACAGAGTTAGAATCTTGGCTCCTTCACTGCCTCACTGTGTTATCACCTCTGAAGTCCTGTTTGCTTTTCTGTAAAGTAATAATAATCACACCTACCCACTCCATAGACGTATTGTGAAGAGCTAATGGATTAATGTACGTGAAATGTTTAGAACACTCTTAGTAGTGTTTATTATTTTAACAGGCTAACAAGCGCTTTTCTCATGCTTCCTGTCTATTAGAAGTGTCTGATTCCAAAACAAAGACTGAGAATGACAGTTTCACTTTTCCCAGCTCTTCTGAGAGCTCAGGATGGCTAAGGAATCCAGTTTTTTGTCCAATAAGATACATGGGAAGTTTGCTGGGGTTTGTTTGTTTTCATTTTTCTTTTTATTGTCTTTTTAGGGTCACACCCTGGCATATGGAAGTGGGTGGAATAAGAGCTGTAACCGCCACCCTATGCCACAGCTCACTGCCAAGGTGGATCCTTAACCCACTGAGAAAGGCCAGGGATCAAACCCACGTCCTCACGGATACTAGTCAGGTTCATTACCACTGAGTCACAATGGGTAGTCCCTGCTGGGGGTTTTCTGAGGAACATTTCCTTTTCCTGCAAAAGGAGAAATAGGGGGCAAGCTCTTACATCTTCCTTTCTTGCTTAGGAACATTGTCACATGAGGCTGTATAGCTTGCACCCTATGACCACAGTGGAAGACACATGGACACTTTGAGAATGGGGATAAAGAAAGACAAAGAGAAGCAAGGTCTTTGATGGCATCTTTGAGCTCCTGAGCCAACCCTGAGACTGTCTACCTATAGTTAGTCTTGATCTCTAAGGAACAATGATAATAAAACTCAATTGTTTAAGCCACTCCTATTTAAGTAGTTCCATGCACCCAACAATGCATCACTAACTGACACACTTGAACCCCAAAATCTTCCTGAGAGGAAGGTTTGGGATGATGCATTGTCTGATTGCAACTGTGGATATCAGAAACTATAGCCAAAGGACTCTAGAAACATCATTTGGTTGCTGAAATGCCTGTAGGGAGGACTCACTGTATGCAATAGGAGACAAATCAAAGCACACGGAGGGAAATTTGTCCAAGAGGAACCCCTCCCAAAGCCTGTGAAGACTCTGGAATTCCAGAGTGAATGTCTTTTTGAAAATATTTCTATATGCTCACTTTTGTCCAAGATGGAGTTACTTAGGCTAAGCCCCACATCAACAAACTGAGACTTGGAGTTTCCGTTGTGGCTCAGAGGAAATGAATCCAACTGGAGACAATGAGGTTGCCGGTTCGATCGCTGGCCTCACTCAGTGGGCTAAGGATCTGATGTTGCCACGCACTGTGGTGTAGGTTGCAGACGTGGCTCAGGTCTGGTGTTGCTGTGGCTGTGGCATAGACTGATGGCTACAGATCCGATTTTACATTCCCCTAGCCTGGGAATTTTCATATGCTGCAGATGTGGCCCTAAAAAGCAAGAAAAAAAAAAAACAAACAAACCGAGACTTACTTTTTTGGCTTTCTTGGAAATGGAATCTTAAACCAGTCAACCAGAAATTATATGATCAGCACTAGTCATGTAATTTGCCTGATTGACCTCTGCCATCTCCTAAAAGAAAGCGACTTTGCAAAAACCAACCCACTTTTTTTTTGCTTAGTATTTCTTCTTGTTTCCACTTCCTTCTGGTTATAAAAGTCTTTCATTTTGTACAGCTCCTTAGAGCCCATTTCTATCTGCAAGATTGAATGCTGCCTGATTCAAATCGATTTTTGCTCAAATAAACTCTTAAAATTTTTAATATGCCTCGGTTTATCTTTTAACACACTCCACTAAGGCTATCCAAATGCCTGCAGAACTGACTACTATCTGATTCTGTCAGAGAAGCCGTTTCATTTTTCGGCAATTCAGAGAAATTGAGATGAAATAATTTCTTAAAGTGTTTCAGGAGTGAACTAGCAGCAAAATACAGTAAACTGTTCATCAGCTCTTAAATTTTTTGTATCAGGGAAGTTTAGCAAACTGTCAAAAAACAGCCTGAAGTTGAGCCTCTACAAAAATTGTTTCTGAATTGGTATTAAGGATGCTTATCTTTCTAACTGTCTACAGGATTCAGGGAGGAATTGTCATGCAAAGAAATTTCTCAACATTTCAAGGTGGGATTGTCAGGTTGCTGAGAGCAGGTCCAGTATCCTCTGAGTCTATCAGCCTGTACTGACTTGGTTTACTCTTTACCCTGAACTCTGCATCTTACCAAGTGCTTTACGGCTTACAGTTTACCAGATGCTGTCATAGCCAATAGCTCATTAAACCTACAATAACCCTCTGGGGTATGTATTGCTTAAGGCTGTTGAAATTTGAGGGGCAGCATACAGGCTTGCTTATCTGACTTTGGGAACATCACCCTCATCCTGCTTCCTAAGACATCATACTCCCTAAGCGACTGGTTTTACCTCTAATAGGGAGTAAAATTTTGGGAGTCAGAGACCCAGTTATAGGTATCAGTTCCAAGTTGAACTTGCTGTGTGGTATGTGGTAACTAGTTGATGTTTCTGGGCTTCAATTTCTCACTTATAAAGCAAGGAGTTGAACTCAAAATGATCTTTAAGATTCTTTGGGTTAAGCATTATTGTCTCCAGCTAATGCTTTTGAAATCATCCACTGAAACAATGCTGTCACCAGTTCTTTAGCATAAATTATTTTAGATGGTGATATGAAATCATTGATCTTTAGAGTGTCTATTTTGAAAGAAGGGAAGGGAATAGAAAAAAAGAAAAGGACAAACACTGATTTTAAATTCTCTGTAATTTGTAATTTTACCTTCTGTTTAATTCAAATAACAGAATGAATATAATAGTCCAAATTCTTTCTTTCTTCCTTCCTTCCTTTCTTTCTTTCTTTCCTCATTTCTTCCTGTCTTCCCCCTCTCCCCACCTTTCCTCTTTCTCTCCCTTTCTTCCCTTTTTATTCAGTTTTATTGTTATGCCTACTGGGCATCAAGCATTATTCTAGGCATGTATGGTGCATTAATTTTGAAACGAAAATCTTGCTGGGTGCTAAATATAGGACAACAGACATGAAAGAAGGAGTTCTAGTTCTCATGGTGTTTATACCCTGGATGAGGGGGCAGATAATTCAACAAGATATTATAGTATAGTGTAGCCAATGCTGTGATGAGAAAAAGTTCAGAGTGCTCAGGGAGGAAACAGGAAGTACACTTAACCTGGATGTGATGGAAGAGGTGAGGCTTCTGGAAGTCCAGCCAAGAAAGGTTGGGGAAGAAAAAGGAGGAGTAGACAGTTTTAGGCAGAAGTAACTGCTCATGGAATTCCCAGAGGGGAGAAAAGTCATCATCTACTAAAAGAAGGTGAAGAGGCTCAATACAGTTGGAGCTTAGAAGGAAGGGGTAAGATGTGAGGAGTATGGCTGGAGCGGTAAGTGAAGAGGTGGCTACATGATGGCAGGTCTTGAAAACTATGCATTGGATTTCAGACTTGATCCTTCAGAGCAAGGATGGTCATTAAAGAACATTTTTAAATTTAATTTTTATTATAGTAGTACCTTCAACGAATACATACAAAACAGTCAAGTCTAAAAGCCTTACTCAAAACTGTCAGTGCCCTAATGGTATCCCTGCCCCTATACCATCCCAAAGGAAACCACCTTCCATTCTTTTACTTTCCAAATAATGTATATTTGTTTCTTTGGTTGAGTTTGTCTCACACTTAATATTCCCTAGTTCTAATCCCTTCACTGTTCCCATCATTAGAATGGGGGTGCGGATGCTCTTTTGTAGACATCTACGGGTAGGTCTCCACATGTGGCATAGTAGTAAGGCACGGTAAATGTTTGAATTTAGTCATATCTCAGTTATGTTTTAAAAAACTTTATAAGTTCATTAAGGCAACTGGCTAAGTATTTCGGGATAGTATGTATGTACTCAATATTTCTGTCTACTTGGTTAAAAAACTCATAATGTTTCAAAAATATTTCAAAAATTCAGAAAGATACACGAACCCCTATGTTCACAGTAGCACTATTCACAATAGCCAAGACGTGGAAACAACTTAAATGTCCACTGACAGATGAATGGATTAAGAAGATGTGGTACATACAGACAATGGAATACTGCTCAGCCATAAAAAAGAAAAGTAATGCCATTTGCAGCAACACGGATGGAACTTGAGATTCTCATACAAAGTGAAGTAAGCCAGAAAAAGACAAATACCATGGATGCAACTAGAGATTCTCATACTAAGTGAAGCAAGCCAGAAAAAGACAAGTGTCAATATAACTTACATGCAGAACCTAAAATATGGCACAAATGATCCTATCTACAAAACAGAAACAGATCATGGATGTGGAGAGCAGACTTGTGGTTGCTGAGGGGGAGGGAGTGGTATGGACAGGGAGTTTGGGGTTGGTAGATGCAAACAATTACATTTAGAATGGGTAAGCAATGGGGTCCTACTCTACAGCACAGGGAACTATGTCCAGTCTCCTGGGGTAGAACATGATGGAAGACAGTATGGGAAAAAGAATGTACATATATATATGACTGGCTCATTATGCTGTATAGCAGAAATTGACACAACCCTGTAAATCAACTATAGTTAAAAAAAAACCCATAATGGATAGGATCCTGAGGAATTCTACAAAAATTGAAGCAATCACATTCGAACTGAGAGAAATGGAGGTTTCTACATCTTTAATGAAAATTTAATGTTAGGAAAATCTTGATTTTTGTCTTAAAGAAGGTGGAGGATATTAATGCTTACATACTCTGTAGTTTGGTTTATGCTGCCACTTGATGGCTCATATCTTAAATAATAAATATCTTTAAGATTTCCTCAGTATCCTTAGCACAAAATAAAGGCAGGAAAAAAGGAAGGAAAGAGGAAAGGAAAACTTGGTATAGCTGTTGGTTAATATACACATTCATTAAAGATATAGATGTTAAGTCTATTCTATTTGTGTATAATATAAAACTCTGTTTTCAAGGACTTTATGGAAACCTACAAAAATATATGCAATATAAAGACAGTAAAAAGATATAAATGAAAATGTAGGAGAAAGAGAAGTAAAACAGGGTGAAAAGTTGATGCCAGAGTAAGATCAGCACTTGAAATACTGTCTTGAATATATATATATATATATATATATATATATATATATATATATATATATATTTGTATTTTTAGGACCACACCCATGACACACGGAGGTTCCTAGGCTAGGGGTTGAATCAGAGCTGAAGCCATCGGCCTACGCCACAGCCACAGCAATGTTGGATCCAAGCTGCACCTGCGACCTACACCACAGCTCACAGAAACTCCAGATCCCCAAGCCACTGAGAGAGGCCAGGGATCAAACCCTCAACCTCATGCACCATGACTGGAACTCCTTGTCTTGAATATTTTTAAGCAATGGGTTGAATATTGAGCCCAAGCTTTCCAATAACTAATAACAACAAAAATAGAATTTAATCTATCTCTGGTATATCATCAAAGCCAAATTATTTGTAATATACATGTCAAGGAAGTGAATAGGTTAATTCATTGTATTGATTCATTAACTGTAAGGCAATTAGGGCCAATGAAACCCTCCCAAAATTTTGACTTTAGGATGGTTGAACACTAAGCCTTACAGAGCTGTAACTAAAAATAAGAACGATTCCTCTGTGTGTGTATGTAGGCCTACATTTGGTTACGCCAATAAAAGCCATGCCACCTGCATATTAAAAATGATTATCTTAATTATTTTAAGTAACCTCCCTTTTTCCCATCTCCATTTTAACCTTCTCATTCTACAATGATGTGAAGACACTGACATAGGGTTTACCCCGTGATAGCTTTTATTCCCCCCAATCCATCACAAAACCATTCTTTTTAATGCTCACTCTAGCCATGACATTAAAGCTATAGCATTTTATAAGCATCAATAAACTGGCAGCAGTTTAAGTTTATTCAGTTTGGCCAAGAGTTGATTTATTTTCACAGAATTCAACATTAAAGAAAGATGAATAAAAGTCACAAAAATCTCATGTTGCTTCAACACATTCATTCACCAGGCATTAGAAAGCATAACCATAGCCCTGTCTAAAGGCACTGCTTTTAAGACCTTGCCCTGCAAAGATCTGACTTCAGTTTATGGAAACTGACACGATGCTTTATGAAGGATCACTTAGTGCATTAACAGGTTCGTAATTTGGGAGTATTGTACAGTTGTCATTTTATACATGAGGGGGGTAATTTCTGAAACCCTCCCACATGCCAAGGTAGAGTGCAAGGACCACAGAGGAAGGTGCAAGACTCAAGGAACTCAGGCTGGTAGGGAAGGGAGAAAAGCCAGCAAACACTTATGATGTAATAGGGTGGTATTATATAGGTATAGTGTAATACCTATACATAGGTATACTACAAGTATTTAAATTGGACCTGGGGTGGGGGAGATCAGGGAAGCCTTCGCTTAAATACTTAGGAGAGCTTCGCACTAGAGGAGGCTTCATGGAATTGAGGAAATTACTTAAAATGGGCTTCCTTTATTTCTCTGGGACACCAGGTCTGAAGGGCTGTCTAATGTTTCCCTCTTAGATTTTAGGCAGTAACATATTCATATCCTTTCAGAAACATAAGACTCAAACTTACACAAATAATTTAAAAATTTGTAGTAGAACACACATAAGATTCACCATTATTGACATTTAGTACATTCACAATGTTATGCAACCATCATCACTACCTAGTTGCAAAGTATTTTCATCACCTTAACATGAAACCCAATACCCATTAAGCAGTCATACCCCATTTCCCCCTTCCTCCAGACCTTGGCAACCATTAATATGCTTTCTGTATCTACAGATTTGCCAGTTCTGTATATTTCATATAAATGGAATCATACAATAAATAGCTTTTTGTGTGTAGCTTCTTTCACTTAGCATGATGATGCCAAGGTTCATTCATCACATATCACTTCGCATGGGCTGTATTCATCCCTTTATGGCTGAATAATATTTGATTTTGAGGATATACCACATTTTATTTACCCATTCATTAGCTGATGGACATTTAGATCAATTTTTTAGCTGTTGTGAAAAGCTGCTGTGAATATCTGTGTACACTTTTTTTTTTCAGTTCTTTGGGGCTTAGAACCAGGAGTGGAATTGCTGGGTCACATGGTAATTTTATATTTAGCTTTTTATGAAGCCATAAACTACTTGCCACAGCATCTGCAGTGTTTTACTGAACTTGCTTTTTTTTGCCTGCACCTGCGGCATGCAGAAATTCCCAGGCCAGGGATGGAATGAACACCACAGCAGTGACAATGCTAGATCCTCAAATGCTAGGCCATCAGGGAACTTCTGAACTTAATTTTAATGAGAAAGTATTTCTTTCAAGACTACCCTGTGCTTTGGTAATTTATTCTCTCTTGACTTCAAAAGATCATCGGGGGGATTAATAATCTCTCTGAAACCGTTAAAGGCCTTCTGAAAGCAGCCTTTCCATAAATTAGAGATATTATGTACCCAGACATTCATTACAGCGTAGTGTGCAAGGAGTTTGATAGTTCAATAAATTTACATGAAATTTGATCTGTATAGGTGTGAGCTTTTACAATCTTAAAAGGCCTGAAGCTGAAAGGAGACAAACTGAGTAGAGTTAGTTCGCCTCCATCTGACCTGCTTTTCCTAATGAGCTATTGGAGGCATAAAAAAAGTGCAATCCTTTTGAAGTATGGGCATGTTGATTCCGGTTGTTAAATCCATTAATTAATTTATCTATATTCAGAACATTCTAATGAAGTGAAACCCAAGATTGCTGTTAATTCAGAGTGGAAGCACAAGCGTGGCTGAACACATGACATTTGTGCTGTTTTAGCAGACTTTCATAATGATCTCTGAGAGATAACCAAATGAAAAACAAATATGAACTGTTTTTATGGCTCTAGACTGTTTTAAAGACTCTTGTTGAGAACAGGCGCTCACATATTTGTCTGAGCTCCTGGGTACCACTCATGTGGTGCTTCAGGGAAACTCATCAACTTAGCAAAGTGTTTACTTAGCTTCTTTCCCCATAGCATCTGCATTCCCAGCTGCCAGACTTTTTGAAAAAAATCTGTTTCCTAGGCTTGAATCTATCCAACATTGGTTATACTGGAAGAAGGTGGCAGCAGAAGTGAACACAGCAGGCCTAGAAGCCAAAATGAGACATCAGGAGCCCTATCTATGATTTTATCATTTAAAAATTGCCTGAGGCTACACAAAATCTCTCCATAACCTATTCGAGCACTGTGTTGGGGAAAGTGGTACCTTCACATACCTTAACCTAGTAAGCACTTGTGAACAAGCTGTAAAAGTACTGTCTTTTAGTACCAACTGTGTGTTATGCATTTTTTCACATTTCATAGTTTAGATCCTTATACGAACCATGCAATGTAAATGTCTTATAGTTTGCACAGAAAAAATCTTTTACCTCTTTTTATCCCAGGTATTTTATTCTTTCTGAGGCATTTGTAAATGAGGTTGTTTTCTTAATTTGTTTCTTATAATTTGTGTTAGTATATAGAAATGTATATAGATTTCTGTATATTAATATTGTAACCTGCAGCTGTACTAAATTCACTTATTCTAATAGTTTTTTGACAGCATCTTTAGGATTTTCCATATATAATATTCTCTCATCTGTAGTGACAGTTTTACTTTTTCTTTTCCTACTTGGATTCCTTTTTTGTTTCCTTTTTCTTGTCTGATTGCTTCCAATATTATGTTGAATAAAAGTAAGGAGAGTAGGCATCCTTGTCTTGTTCCTGAGGAAATGCCTTCAACATTTACGTTGAGTAAGATGTTGGCTGTGGGTTTACCCTATAAGGCCTTTATTATGTTGAGGTATGCTCTTTCTATACTCAGTTTATTGAGAGTTTTTTAAAAATCATAAATGGATATTGAATGTTTTCAAAAGCTTTTTCTACATCTATTGAGATGATAATATGATTTTCATTCTTCAGTTTATTAATGCAGTGTGTTACATTGATTAACTTGTGGATATTAACCATCCTTGCACCACTTGATCATGGTGTATGATCCTTTTAAAATATTGTTGAACTCAGTTTGCTAATATTTTGTTGAGGATTTTTGCATCTGAGTCCATCAGTGATATTGGCCTGTAATTTCCTTTTTTGTGTGGTGTCTCTGATTTTGGTATCAAGGTGATGCTGGCCTTGCAAACTGAATTTGAAAGTGTTCCTTCCTCTGCCATTATTTAAAATAGTTTGAGAAAGACAGGTCTTAACTCTTCTTTAAATGTTCTGTGGAATTCAGCTGTGAAGAAATCTGGTCCTGGACTGTTGTTTGTTGGGAGTTTTTATTTTTGTTTTACCAATTCACTTTCATTACTGGTAATTGATCTGTTCCTATTCTCTATTTCTTCCTGATTCAGTCTTGGGAGATTGTATATTTCTAGGAATTTATCCATTTCTTCTTCATTGTCCATTTTACTGGTGGAGGGGGAAATGAGGGTATAACTGCTTAATGGGTACTGGGTTTCATTTTTTTGTTTGTTTGTTTTAGGGCTGCACCCACGGCATATGGAGGTTCCAAGGCTAGGAGCTGAACTGGAGCTGCAGCTGCCAGCCTCTGTCACAGCCACAGCAATGCAGGATCTGAGCTGCATCTGGAACCTACACCACAGCTCACAGCAATGACGGATCCTTAACCCACTGAGCGAGGCCAGGGATCGAACCTGCATCCTCATGGATACTAATCAGTTTCATTTCTGCTGAGCCACGATGGGAACTCTGGGTTTCATTTTGAAGTGATGAAAATGTTTTGGAACTAGATTGATGGTTGTACAACATTGTGAGTGTACTAAATGTCAATAATGGTAAATCTTATGTGTGTTCTACTACAACTGCTTTTAAAAGAAATTTTTTAAGTTTGATTTTCATGTTTCTGAAAGGGTACAACTACAATCCTGGCTGAAATCTAAGAGGGAAATGTTAGACAGGGGGCTGGGTCCCTTCAGACCTGATGTCCCAGAGAAATAAAGGAAGCCCATTTTAAGTAATTTCCTCAATTCCATGAAATGAGCTTTCTCCTTTAGCCTGAAGCTCTCCTAAGTATTTTAGCAAAGGCTTCCCTGACCACCCCCACTCCCAGTACAATTTAAATACATATAGAATACCTATGTATACCTATACATTACACAATACCTATGGTAATAACACCCTATTATAGCATAAGTATTTGCTCATGTATCTCCCTTCCCCACAAGAGGCTGAGCTCCTTAAATCTTGCAACTTTCTCTGTGGTCCTTGACTTCTGCCTTGGCGTGTATTCCTATGGAACTCAGCATCACACTCCCCTTGGGGACCAGAGCTATATGCTCTAGGGGTGCCTTCTGCATGAGCTGTGTGGGCTGTTCTGTTGGCGGGGGTGGTGTGGGGTGGGGCAGCTACTGTGGGTGAGCTCATAGACAAGGCTGGCCCTTGGCCCGTTTGGCTGTAAGGACATGTTTATGTGGTGGTTACAGGGCCACTGAAGGGCAGGGTAAGTTTCTTACACAAATGGGTTCATGGTTGGGTGTCTTGGAATAAAAGCTTTATATATATATATATATGTATATATATACATACACATATACATATATATATGTATATATATATATACACATACACATGTATATATTACAATATATATAATATATATTGTATATTATTATTATTTTATATATTACCATAAATATATACTATATATATATTTTGTAATCACTAACTTGTCCTTAAACTTGAGCAAGCCAAAGTCCACTTTGATCCCTTGTGTTCTCAACTATAAACTAAAGATGTTAAAGTCACATACCTCTCAGGCCTCTTCCATTTTTGCACACATTCTCTCTGCAGAATTCCCAATGATTTATATCAAGCCTTTTGTATCAAGCACACTTAATTTACTTTACCTCACTAAGAAATAAAAATTAAGAAGCTCTCATAAGGAGATTTCATAGTTGTAAAAAGCTGGTTAGTGGCAAAAAATATTCAGGGATTTTTCTGCTCAAGGTTCACATAAAGGAAAGATAAAATGTTTAAGCCAAAATGGACTTGAGCCAGTCAGTTTTTCCTTTATTCCACTAGCAGATATTGCTAGGGGAAAGAAAAGTGAATGCTCCACAGATGCAACTGATTCAGAAGCAGCTGGAGCTCAGAGTCAGGCTCCAGCAAAACAGGCAAAAGGTAAGCCCCTCAAAATCCATAGAAGATGTGGAACTCTCAGCACACCAGAGACTGGGGGTTACAGTAGAGGCCTCTCTACTTCCTTTGTGATTGCCTCTGTCTTCCTCAGGCTCCTTCCTGATAAGAGTTGGAGCTTCTAGCACTCCCAAGTTCATGCAGCCCTACTAGACAGAAGCAGGGAATAAGGTCATAATCCTGGAAAAATGTTTTGCCTTAAAGGCAGTCCTAAAAGTCTGCAATATCTTTGAGTCACGTGATGGACCGTCTTGCTCCTTCTTCTACAACTTTTATAGTCACAAGCAGCCTCTCAAACTGTAACATTTTAGGTCCTCCAAGACCAGTGAATTATAAGGATATTTAAATCCCATTGAGTTTGTCCATGGATAACCTATTTTGGAAAATATGAATGAGAATGTCAGTATTCCCAAGGTGACATTAGATTCTTGCAAAATACACTCTTGCAATTGTAGAAGAAAATTACCAGGGAAATAAGAAAGGAGAGAGTATTGTTACTCACGTACAAAACAATGACAACACCCTTCAAAGCCATGAAGGCAAAGATGCTAAGCCCAGAAAATACTTTATTGCTAGCTTTCCATCTTTTAAACATGTGTCTAAATACAAGGACCAAAGACTTGAATAATACAAGTTTCTGACTCATTCACCAAAGGGAGATTCAGGACAATTTGCAGTAATCTATCCTCATTCCCTGAATGTTTGTCTATTTGGCTGCTTCTTTTAAACCTTGAAAAGTAATAAACAACTATATTTTGTCATAGTCACAAAAGAAAAGTGAGGATGTGCATTTTATAAAGGACCGAAACAGTTTTGTGACTCAAATATAAATCCCTCAGGGCCAAGGGATCGACTTTTAGAAACGTGGAGCGAATACATTTGTAAGATTCCTCTGTCTTAAGTGGTAGTCTAAATTTAAAAACACAAACAAACCCCATAAAATCCTGGTGATTCCAATTTAGCATGTATTAAAAAGGAGATAAAAGAGAGGAGTTAATGAAAAGTTAGCATAAAACACTGAAGAACCACATATCTTTTCCTTATGATTTTTAAATTGCCTGGGGGAATTATTTTAATTTGCATTAGTATACATCGACTCCCTGAAGCAAGTTGTCCAATCATACATGTTTCCATGCTGCCAAGGAGACTGTCCATTCAGGCCACTGATAGTTAACAGGAGGGTGATATGTTCTGATTTCTACATAGATCAAGCTACATTTCACCTCTATAACTTCAAAACCATCAAATTCAGATTTTCCAATCCTCAAAGTGTAATAGTTTGCCTTTTTGAATCCACAGGGATAATTACTGAGTGTCTGAATAAACCAAGTCTGTAAATGAAGATGATTAATATTGATAATAAAATGTATAGTAGCTTTCTCATAGTGGTACAGAGATTTATAATGTATAACCAGGTACAGTTAGCAGTGAGACTTCTTTCTAAACAATGTAATGTAACTTACATTTGCAGTATTTATTTATTCATTCATTCATTTTTGCTTTTTAGGGCTGCACCTGTGGCATATGGATGCTCCCAGGCTAGGGGCTGAATTGGAGCTGCAGCTGCTGGTCTACGCCCCAGCCACAGCATTGCGGGATCCTTAACCCACTGAGCAAGGCTAGGAATCAAACGCACATCCTCATGGATACTTTCAGGTTCATAACCCACCGAGCCACAATGGGAACTCCCTAACTGTAGTTTTTTAGATTAGTAAAGGGAACAAATATTGTGACACTCTCAGCAATTTATGAGTACCACCAGCTCAGGCTGGCTGAAGTCTGGAGATTCTCCTCAACTTTCAATGTCATAAACTTTCTATAGGTAATATAGGTTATCTGGAGTCTTCTTTCTCCTGGAAGAAGATGCAATTACTATCATGAGAAAGGCCCATGCTTTGAAATCATACAGAAAAGGGTAGAGAAGAGCTTTCTATTACTAATTCAGTGATTTTGGCCAAATCACTTAATATGAAATCTCTTTTCCCCTTTGTAAAGCGAGGGTAATGATACTTTCCTTGTAAAACATGTGAAGAATCTTGGTTTATCCAAATATACACTAATTACCCTTGTGAATTCTAAAGAACAATCTACCACACTTGCAAGATCTGAGAATTCATATGGGTGCTCAGAGGAGGTAAGCGTATTAATCAGCCGAGGTACGTGGCTCTGTTTTATTCATAGCAGAGAGAGAAAATTGAAGGAAATACATAACACCTCCATAAGCTCTTGTGGGAACTTGGCAGACACATCCTACTAACCAAAGTAAATCACGTGACCGTGCTTGCCGTTAATGGGGAAGAAAAGTAGCACTTCTCCCCCAAAGCACTCCAAGTCTCATGGCAACGCATGAGTATATTTAATTCACTTATAGGACATGGGAGTGAGTTGTTGGGGATAATAATATAATCTACCACAATTACTGTTGCTATTCCTAGAGAAACTACATTGGATGGTAGGTAAGAGCACAGATTCTGAACGTGTGTTTTTATCCTACCCCCAGTGTTACTTGTTATAGGAACTTGAGAAAATTCCCTTTAAATGCTTGTTTCCTCAGCTGGAAAACTGGGATATTAATAACATTTATCCCCTCCCTTAGGATTATTAAGAAACTGAAGTGTGTGTGTGTGTGTGTGTGTGTGTGTGCATGCGCGTGTGTATAATTACTTAGAATGAAAACTGACATGCATAGTAACATGTGTTAGTTATTATCACTGGTAATATTGAGGGAATAGTAGATTTATAGAAGCATTTTTTTTTGTAGAATAAAGAAATCAATTGGAGTAGCTGTGGTAGGAGAATGGCATATAAACTTCCCATATCTTCAATTTGAAGTGACTTTCTCTACACAGTTCAACTGGTCCATGTCACTGACTCTACCACTTTCTTTTCTTTTGTGTTACGGTCACGAGTCTTTGGAGATGGCCTGGTAGAAAAGGTAAGGAGGAAGAACTGATGGCTAACATTACATAAGCTACTCACTTTGTTTCTTCTTTTTGAAACCTTTTGATGATATTCCCATTTTCAATAGCTTTTAGGGGAAGCAATTTTGGGGGAGCAGTGGGGGAGAATCTTTTTCTCAGTGTTTTCAGAGAATCAAACTGAGAGAGATGTTGGTTTCTGCTAAGGAACATGAGTCCTCTCCCCCACAGGCTTGTTTCCTTAGACAACGAACATTGTATCCTTCCATTATTTTAATGCTCCATTTCAAGGAATAATCAAACAGGCAATTTCCCAAATAGCACTGCAACAGTAGTAAAGCACACGTTCTCACTGCCAAAATGATGGAAGTTCTACAGGGCAGATTGGATATGGTTAATTACCTCTACCTATATCACAGATTCTGTTTGAAAATTTAACTTTAATTTCCTTTGACTAGTACCTGTGAAATTTACTAGGTAAGGAACAGTATCTGTAAACTGACATACACAGGCAAATGAAATGTTCCAACTAAAACAATGATGATTTTTCCTATTATGAAACAAGCAAACTAGGAAAATCCCATAACTTCTCATTTTAGATATAGCAAAAGCACTGATGACTGAGAAAAGAGCCAGTTATACAACTGCTTTTGTTCCAAAGTATGGATTTTTTTCCTCCTTCCAATGGACCATATCTAATTATGCATTTATACCTCATCTTCTAGTCATTACGACTATTATACAACATTCTTCCTACTCTTGGCATGTGTTGCAGGTGTCTAGGGAACAACTTACAAATTTGCTGAAAAGGTTGTCCAGACACTGGAGTTGAATCAGAGGTCTGGGATCTGATTTCTGTAAGTCTCCCCACCACGTAAATGAAATGGAGTCCGTGAACTCTTGTTGAATTGGGGCAGGGAAGCGATCAAGGGGTAAGTGACTTCAACCATGGCAGAATATGTGGCTGTTGTTGAGCTGGTTAAGAGGCATTTCCTCCAATATTCTCTCTCTCTGTCTCTGTCTCTCTCTGTTTCTCTCTCTCTCGCTCTCTCACTCTCTCTTTTCCTCCCTCCCTCCCTCCCCACTCCCCTTCCTTCCCTCCTTCCTTCCTTCCACTATGACTGGTTTTCTTCTTACCAGGAAGAGAAATAGAAAAGAGGACAGCAATGCATGAACTCTTTTGTCAGCGTAGGTTTCCCATCTTCAGCAGACCTGAACTCACTGGAGGAAAAGCTTAACTTTTAATAGATGTCTAAGTTTTAATTATTATGCTGGACTAAACATATGAATTAGTGAATTGACTGAGACTATTTGGGGGGACTAAAGTGACTAGTAGATGTTTTAGTATTTGGGGGTGATCAGAAAATTATAGTGCCAACTTGAGATTTCATCCAAGTTGTCAGAGGATGACAACCTCCTAGAGCTGATATACAGATGGTGATACATGATAATCAATGTCTTGTTTTCTATTTATGTCTGTTCAGGACCACTCACAGTTCACGGGTTTCCACCCCACTTATTTTCCTTGCTAGTAATAAGCTCCCTAATTTTCAGCTGGTCACATGGATGCCCACTACATCCCAAAGCTTTCATTGCAGTTAAGTGTGGCCGTGTGACTAAGTCTGGACCATTGCGATGTGGGTGGAACTGCTACATGTATCTCTCATGTCCTATTACTATTATTAATTATTATTATTACTATTTGTCTTTTTTAGGGCTGCACCCATGGCATATGGAAGTTCCCAGGCTAGGGATGGAATCAGAGCTGCAGCTGCCAGCCTACGCCACAGCCATAGCAACACGGGATCTGAACCACATCTGGACCTACACCACAGCTCACGGCAACGCTGGATCCTTAACCCATTGAGGGAGGCCAGAGATAGAAACTGCGTCCCTCATGGATACTAGTCAGGTTTGTTACTGCTGAGCCACAGTGGGACCACCCTTTATTATTATTATTTTTTTTAAAGTTGCTTTATCTAGACTTTTCTTTTCTTATAGATGGGAAATGGCAACTAAAGGAACAATCTGGATTTCAGAGCTATACCACCAGCATTAGACTACTTAGTTCTGGGATAGTACATGAAAGAAGAATAAACTATATTTATTTAAAATACTGTATACTTTTGGTATCTTTGCTATAAAGCTTAAGCTGTACCTTACTTACTATAAACATTAGTATCTGAAACTATGTTGCTCCTGCAAAAAAAAAAAAACAAAACCTAAAACACATGGCCTGTCTTATGGTCAGGAGAAAGATAACCAAGAAACCTACTAAGGCCAGAAGGCTGTGACCCTTCTACAATGCCCTGGGGATATGTTTGGTAAAACTGTTACATGCAATGACTTGAAAAAGAGATGACTTAACTTTAGAGAAGGAATTAGAAAAAGGTAGACTGTCGTACATGCTAATGGCTTCTCGTTGTTTTACATAGATTTCAGAAGAAAGAAATGAGCTTGGGCAATTACTGGCCAGTTTGTAAAATGCAGGTGGAAGACAGTGTAACTGCACCAATGCAGGCTTTTCAGCCTTTGGACTTTAGTCTAAATATAAGGTGTAGAAATTAGGGGCTTGCAAGGTTGGAAAGTCCACTTGATCTGTACCTGAAATGGCAGGAAGTCGACTCACTCATTGCCTTTCTCAGGGGTCTCCCACAAGACTGTTCAGCTAGTGGGAGGTAACTATGGTCTCCAGAATCAGGCATAAGGTAGTTGTTTTTGAAGTAGGGAGAGCTGAGCTAGAAGCTAACGAAGGGGAGACAAGCTGGCACTGGTCTAAGAATTTATTGTATATTATCTTATTTTATGTTCTCAGTCAATGTTTGCTATTATTAGTTTTTAATTTATATATATATATATAAAATCCAAGTATAGTTGATTTACAATGTTATTAGTTTCTGCTGCACAGCAAAGTGACACAGTCATACACACACACACACACACACACACACACGCACACACTCACACTCTTTTTCTCATACTATCTTTCATCATGTTCTATCTCAAGAGATTGGATATAGTTCCCTGGGCTATACAGCAGGATCTCATTGCTTATCCATTCTAAGTGTAATATTTGCATCTACCAACCCCAAACTCCTAATCGATCCCACTCCCTCCCTCCCCCTTGGCAACCACAAGTCTGTTCTCCATGTCTGTGAGTCTCTTTCTGTTCTCTAGATAGGTTTGTTTATACCATATTTTAGATTCCACATATAAGTTATATCATATGGTATTTGTCTCTTTCTGACTTCAATTAATATGAGAATCTCTAGTTACATCCATGTTGCTGCAAATGGCATTATTTTGTTCTTTTTTATGGCTGACTAGTATTCCACTGTGTATATGTACCACATCTTAATCCATTTATCTGTCAATGGACATTTAGGTTGTTTCCATGTCTTGGCTATTGTGAATGGTGCTGCTGTGAACATATGGGTGCATGTATCTTGTTGACCTGTAGTTTTTGTCTGGATATATGCCCAGGAGTGGGATTGCTGTATCATATGGCAGTTCTATATTTAGTTTTCTGAGGAATTTCCATAATGTTTTCCATAGTGGTTGTATCAATTTACATTCCCAACAACAGCTCAGGAGGGTTCCCTTTTCTCCGTACCCTCTGCAGCATTTATTTGTAGATTTATTCGTGATAACCATTCTGACCACTATTATTGATAATAAACATGCCTATTGACTGAATGAAAGAGGAATAAGTATGTAAAATATGTAATATCACTAAAAGACTTTTGGAGGTAGGGGGAATTTTTGAACCACATTTGCATCATTTACGGAAATTAGAAGAAATGAATAAAAGAGCATCAGCCATGTAGCAATAACAAGGTACATTTTGAGCATGCACTAGGTTTGACGCTTTATAGAATGTAATAAGAACTATGACCTCCTCTTAGTAGGCTGTTAATTGAAATGAGAGGATAAGTCGTGTTGCAAACAAAGGATAAAAAGACAGGTAAGCCTGAGAGGGGGTAACTATTGCTTGCTTTTTTTTTCCCCTTCATCTTCCCTCCCTCTTACTAAATGTGCAGAAGCTTAAATAAAATATCACGCAAAAATTTTTACGAAAGAAACCGCATGTTATATATTTAGGAGAAATATAGCCAAGCATTCAGACACAATTTGTACTGTCCCTTGGAGAAATTCTGATTTTCTGGAAATTTTTGAGTGTTGGCCGGTGGCCTTATGAATGCTTCAGCATATATTTTCTTTTGTTTTAGAAACACTTGTGTCTCACCATCATCCTACCTGAGAAGGGCTACATCTTCATTTTCTTTTGTTTTCTAAACTCATCATCAAGGAAGAGAGTTGTATCTTAAGTACTAATTCTAGAGTGATTCGGTTACAAGTCATTCTAAAGTCATACGTCCCCAAAGGAAATATAAAGGTGTGAAGCAGAACAGCGCGAGTGACTGAATGTCTTGGGGAATTGGCAAATAGAGTGGGATGGCTTTCACTTCCCTTGTCACTGGCTTCCATTCTGCCGAGGTCAGACAGGACAGGAGATTAGTTGCCCTGTGATGATTCTTTAATGCATCTTTGGGAAACCGTGGCCTCAGGCCCATTCCTGGGAGACATTTATCAAAATCTTGAAAGATTTGTGATTGAGTTTCCTTCTGTTGTGCTCAATCAGCTAGCTGAGAAAAAAAAAGAGGGGAGGCAACCTATGAAGGAGAGGACAGAGGTGTAGAACAGAAGCACAGGGCAGTCCAAGTGAATTCTTCATGTGCTCACTTGCCCAAGGAGTAGTGAGCATTCCCCTCCAGGACCATCGCAATCATCACCTTTTCAAGATGCTTCTACTTGTGAAAGCAGTCTGTTATCATACACCCTGGATGTGATGCCCAGGGATTTGATGGCTTCAACTATGCCAACAAAAAGCAGTTCTGTGCTGGCGGAGGTAAGATGAGAAGTAAAATTAAAAACTTTTGTGAAACACAGCATTGTAAATCAACTCTATGCCAGTAAAAAAATAAAATAAAAAATACTACCTTTAGATTAAAAGTGAAAGAAAACTTTCCTGAGGTGAAGGCAGAGTATTTCTAAGGGGACGGAATGCTTAGAGGAAGAAAGCATAACATCAGGATGGATTTTTATGAAAATCTGAAGACCAATACTCAAAATGATGTTATATAAATAAGGAAAGCTACTGTGGATGTGATTTCTTGATCACTGCTCTTTCTGAGGCATGAAAATGTCATGTAAACTTAGCTAGAGACTTTATGATTTGATCACTGAAATTTCCAATAAGTGGTTATTGCCTTAATTTTATTTTAAACCTCTCAATGTAAATTGATCCAACACATTTATATTGCTTCTGGTTTGTTGTTATTATGTTTGGGTTATAAAAATAACACATATTCATCTCACAATGGGTTCTATAGAAGCTGAGTCTGAGATGGGGATTCTTGTACATACAAGGACACCCCTTCAAGACTGGGAATAGAAACGGTTTCACTTAATTTTGTAGAGACAGAGAAAGTTAAGCAGATTGAGAAGACAGGGGGTTCCCATTGCGGCTCAGTGGAAATGAACCCAACTAGGATCCATGAGGATGTGGGTTTGATCACTGGCATTGCTCAGTGGGTTAAGGATCCAGTGTTTCTGTGAGCTGTGGTGTAGGCCACAGACACGGCTCTGATTTGGCATTGCTGTGGCTGTGGTGTAGGTCTGCAGCTGCAGTTCTGATTCGACCCATAGCCTGGGAACTTCCACATGCTACAGGTGCAGCCTTAAAAAAAAAAGGAAAAAAATTTAAAAAGAGTTGGATTTATATTTATTTACCCTTGCATGTTTGTTCCTAAAATCTAGGTTTTGGAAACATCTGTTGCTCCTGTAATGAGCTAGAGCCTAAGCTCTATCATTCCCCTTGAGTATGGCTTCCAAAGAACAGTGTATGGAAAGGAATACACATATATTCTGAACTGCTTTACTTTTTATTATTTTCTCCCAATTTACTTGGAAAAAGCAGACACACTTTTATCCCTCATGGAATCAGTTGTGAATCAGAAGCAAAATAAAAGATTCGACATGACAAAAGATATGTAAATTTAGTCCTTTTATCTTATTTTCCTGCTGATATTAGTTAGCACATATCCATTATACTGGAGTTTGAATTACTTTCCCTAACTAAAAAAATATATTTCCTCTGACTTGCAGTCTGAGAAATTATGCAAGGGTCCACTGCTAAGGTAGAAAAAGAAGAACACAAGAGCCACGTTTGATGATGCTTATCAAAGTCCATTTAGTTCCATAGCAAATGTCTGTAACCCTGAAGACTGGCAGTGCAGGGTCTACAGCCTAGAATAACATCCTGCTCTTCAACAGCTATAAAATTAACTCAAAATTTATGGTTCTGGCAAATACTTCTGCCTTTTTTATGTGTTAGTTATTAACTAAGAATATTTCACTGGGGAGATTTATTTGACTAAAATGCATTGAAATTACTTGCATCGATGAACTATAGTATAGGTAAAACTCAGTGTAAATTATGCAGAAGGGGATTCAAAAATAACATGACAAAGCTCAGAAAAACCAGTCATGCCATCTCTTCCCCGATTGGATTTTAGCTTACTTTAACTTCCAGGCCAGAATTAGGAAATGTTCTGGTAGACAGTCAAAATGAAAATGCAAACGAGGGATTTTTGTATTAACTGTAACTTTTTTTTTGGCTGTGCCTGCGGCATGTTCATGGATCAGGGATTGAATCCATGCCCTAGCAGCAACCTGAGCATAGCAATGATAACACTGGATCCTTAACCTGCTGAGCCACACAGGAACCCCACCAGTAACTTGTATCAGACTAACTCTTCTGCTAAGAATAACTATATAAACACATAACAAAGGAAAATGCATATGTTTGAAAGTATTGGAAATCAGCAGAATATGGAATCATGATTCAACAGGGAAAAAACATATATCATAAGTTTATCACTGTCTTATGCCCTAAAAGCATTTATTTGAACTTAATATGAAGTTTAGAAATTAAGAACAAGTGATGTCTTAGAACTTGTGCAGTCTCATGGGTAAGGGGAACAAAAATTGGAGAGAAAGGCAGTCACAAAAAACTAAGCCCCAAAGTATGTATGCGATCTCCCCATGAGTCATCTACTAGTTACAAAAGGCTGCATGCATGGGGCAAGAGGCTCAGAAACTAAGAGAAAGAAAGTTAAGAAGAGAAGCCATTTCTTAACCTGGTATTGGACTCACTCTATCATTATAAACATCTACATATGAGCAGGATAAAATATGTAAAATAACTGCTTGCAGCCAGTGGATAGCAACCAACACAGGGCTTTAATCCTTGAGAGAAAGAAAGCATAAGAGGTGATGCTTTCTCCCCGATAGTAGTTTTCAGTGTGCAGAGCAGGAACGTGGAGTCTAAGCAGAGAATTGTGGTCTTGCTGAATGAAAAAGAGATTGAAATTTTAGACTGCCAAGGTGACTGTGAATTGGGAACCTGGTTCTACAGACAAGACAGGTTAATAAGGGGAAAGCCTGCCATTCTGAGTAAATAAGCCCCTTGAATATTTGACTTGATTCTAAACCATAGGCACAGGGGACAGCTCTGAGATACTTAGCTGAGAATATTTGTTGTAAGGCTGAAAGCCAAGCAAAGACTTTTAGAGGCTGTACAGTATTATCGAGACAGAGTTTGGAGTCAAAATCCAGAGTGGAGCGGCCTTAGGGATATCCTGGAATTTCAATTTAGATAGCAGGAAGGTTACATTTTAGAGTAAGGACAATGCTCTAAGAGTACAGGCAAAACTAAAACCTAAGACCAGCACTGATGAAGCCTAAAACTAGTCCTTGACAAGATCTAGATGATTTGCTTGTAATTGAAGTATCTACCTCCAGAAAACTTAACACTCTAGAGAGAAGAAGATAACTCAGAGCAACTACAATGCCTAAAAAATTACTGACTTGCAAAACAGCATGAAAAGTGGTCAGTAATCAGGACAAAAGCCAGCTCTAGATCCAGAGATAATCCTGATATTGTAGTTAGCAATTAAACATATCAAATGACTGTAAATATATTAAAAATTGAAGAAAATATGGAAATGCATGACAATATGGAGAATACAACTAGATAATCAGAATCCATAAAGAGGAAACAAATCAGCATTTTAGAACTGCAAAACATGATACCTGAAATTGATAACTTGTTGAATGAATTTAAAAGCAGAATGGACACAAAATAAGCCTAGAGGACTCAAAGACATGTTAACACAAGATGTCCAACTTAAAAGACAGTATATAAAAAAGGACATAGTAAAAAGAATAAACATAAAGTTAATGAGAATATAATAAAGTTTACATAGCTGTATTGACAGTCCCTGAAAGAGGAGAGAGAGAAAATGGAACAGAAACAATACTTGAAGAAATAAGAGTGAAGAATTTCTCAAATCTGATAAAAAGACTGTCCCACAATTTTAAAAAGCTGAGTGATTGCCAAGCAAAACAAATCAGAGGAAAACTGGATGTGGCAAACCATATGCAAGATGCTAATATCCAAAGACAAAGAAAAAAATCTTAAAAGCAGCCAGAGTTGCTAAATTCCTAATGGGATAACAGAAGACAGAAAATAATCAAATAATATTTGTAAAGTACTGGAAAAATCACCTAGAATGCCATAACTAGGAAAGTATTTTTGAAAAATGAAAGCAAAATAAACATATTTGCAGGCAAAGTGAAACTGATAACTTTGTTAGCAGCAGACTCACACTGCTAGAAACATTATTAGAGTTCTTCCTGCTGAAGGAAAATGATCCCAGATGAAAGCACAAACATGTAGCAAGAAATGAAGTATACCATAAAAGGTAAAATGTAAGTATAGATGAATATTGACTATTTCAAACAATAAAGCCTTCTGAAATTCATATCGGTAAAAGTAAAATATGTGACAATAACAGCTCAAAGAACACAAGAAGAGAAAAATGAAGACAGGCTCTTTACATTTCTTGTGTTGTTTGGACAGTGGTAAAGGTAACAATTTAAAGTATATTACAATGGAATAAGAAAGTATATTGTAACTTCAGTGTTACAACTATAAGAATGACACTAAAAGGAATTAATAAAATAGCTTATAGATGAGATACAATAGAATATGTAAAAGACTTGATTAATACACAAAATGCAGAAAGGAGAACCAAAGGGACAAAGAACAGAAGGAACAGAGAAAAAAGAGCAAAATGACAGACATAAGCTCAACTATATCAATAACTCATTTAAATGTATATGGACTTCGGCATCAATTAAAAGACAGAAATTGTCAGATTTAAGTAACAAAAATAAAGAAAAAACCAAAGTATATGCAGTTTACAAGAACTGCTTATGAAATCAAGACAAAGATGTGTTTAAAGTATGGAAAAACATACACTACACCAAGCAGAAGAAAGCTAAGCCTTTTTATTTATACCACTCACAATAGACTTTAAGACAGAGCAACCAAAGATATAATAAAAGATAGTTCATAATAATAAAAGGTTGACTCAACAGGAAGATGTAATAATGTTAAGTGTGAATGCACCTAATAACATAGCTTTAAATATAAAGTCAAAAATTAACCAAATGGAACAGATAGAGAGCATACATCTCTATCACTGATAGAATAAGCAGACAGAAAATTTGTAAAGATATAGGATATGAGCAATATAATTAATAAACAATCAAATCAAAACATATAAAATGCTGTTATCTATTGCTATAACTAAAATAGCAGTATACATATTCTTTTCAAGTACACATGGGGTATTCAGAAAAATATCACATTCTGGGACATAAAGAATTTCTAAATATTTCTCATCAAATTTCAAATGATTTAAACCAGCAGCATATATTCTCTGTCCATTTTGGAATTGTTATATTAAGTTATATTTCAAAATCAGAAAGTATGAAATATCCAAATATTTAAAAATTGAGAAACATACTTTTAAACCATTCATGAGTCAAAAGAATGGAAATTTTAGAGTAGTTTTAACTAAATAATGATGCAAAATCAATATATAAAACCTAGCAGTATGTGGCTAAAGCAGTGATGTAGAGAAATGAACAGCTTCAAATATATGTATTATAAAAGGGGCAATTAAAACCGGTTATCTTGGAGTTCCCGTCCTGGCGCAACAGAAATGAATCTGACTAGGAATCATGAGGTTGCAGGTTCGATCCATGGCCTCACTCATTGGGTTAAGGATCCAGTGTTGCCGTGAGCTGTGGTGTGGGTCACAGACATGGCTCGGATCCTGCATTGCTGTGGCTGGCAGCTGTAGCTCTGATTGGACCCCTAGCTTGGGGACTCCATGTGCCATGGGTGTGGCCCTAAAAAGCAAAAAAATAAAATAAAATAAAACAAAAACCAGTCATCTATTATTCAACTTGATAAATTATAAAACAAAAATAGATTAAATGCAAATAAGTATAGAATATAATAAAAATAGGAATAGAAATCAATGCAATAGAAAACAGGTACATAACTGAAAATCAATAAAATAACTAGTCAGAAAATCTTATTCAATTAATAATTGAGACTGATAGGAAAAAAAAATTAGCAGAAATAAGTACATTAGTAGAGAACCTATAGGTAATTTCAAGATAATAAGAGGATATTGTGTAATATATAATACCAATAAATTTGAAATTTTAGAGTTAATGGAAAAAATCTCTTGAGAAACATAATTTGCCAAAATTGATAGAAGAAATAGAAAATCTTGACATTCCTACATTTGTTAAAGAAATTGAGTCTGTAATTTAAAATCTTCCTCAAACAAACAAAAATCCTCTGGGCCCAGATAGCTTCACTAGTGAATTTTTTGATACTTTCATTTTTTAATTTTATTTTATTATATTTTTTGTCTTTTTAGGGCCGCACCTGTGGCATATGGAGGTTCCCAGGCTAGGGATCTAATCGGAGCTGTTGCTGCCAGCCTATGCCAAAGCCACAGCAATGCCAAATCCGAGCTGCATCTGCAAACTACACCACAGCTCACGGCAACACTGGACCCACTGAGCAACTGAACCCGCAACCTCATGGTTACTAGTCGGATTTGGTTCAGCTGTGCCACGACAGAAACTCCAATTTTTTGATACTTTTAAAGAAGAAATAAAACTAATCTCACAGAAATGATACAAAAGAAGGTAAAATAGAATAGAGAACAGCTGGACCTCTCATATATGACTGGGAGTGTAAATTGATGCAGCTGCTTTGGAAGACTCTTTGGCTTCCTGTCAAATCAGAACTATGTGGTCCCCATGACCATTTCATATGACTTTTAGATACAGACCTAACAGACATAATTAAAACATGTGCAGCAGAAAGAATGCATACAAGTATTCATGACATCATTATGCACGAGAGGAACAAACCAGATGTCTAGGTATAGTAAAATGGATAAACCAACTGTGATGTAGTCACACAATAGCATACTACACACAGTAAAAAATAAATAAATAGATGATGGTGCTTTCTGAGAAATACTGTCAACTAAAACAAGGCAGATGCAAAAAAAGCCTAAAATTGGGTAGGATTCTATTTATTCATGTTAATAATAGGATTCTATTTATTCATGTGAGAAACAAATGATACTTGGAAGGGTAATTCCAGGAAGCATGAAGAGAAGGGATTTTAGGCTCCTAGTAATAAACTATGCCTTGATCCAGGAGATGGTTATACACCGGAATCACTTTGTAAAAACTCACTGAGTTGTAATGCAATGGTTTACAGATCCTGCAGTATGTGTATTATACTTCCAATCTCTCTCTTCCAAAAGCAAGGTAGATTCTCCAAGTTTTAACACACATAATCCCTATTTGAAACCATGGAAGATGACATGTATAAGTCTTAGCTGATGTAAGAATGGATCTCCTTAAATGAATTACTAACTTGATTATGGAGGATGATTGCTAAAACATAGTACAACTAATGTTAAGTGCCTTTTTTCCTCTCTCTTTCTCTCCTTTTTTCAATTGTGTGTGTGTGTGTGTGTGTGTGTGTGTGTGTGTGTGTGTGTGTGTGTGTATGTTCCTATCTGTGATTAGTTAGTTCATGGAAGGCCACACTAATACCTCTTCAGATGCTAATGGCAAAGCACCCAGCAGTACACCTGACACAGAGCTGCCATAGCAGAGAGCTCTCAACATCTAAACTGATTTTGCCCTACCCCGCAGCGGCTATGAAGACATTTTTCTGCCTCAGAACGAGGTTCAGTACATATTTGTAAATACCAGGGGGTGTCTGGGTAAGGGGAGCTCTTGAAATGCCAAGAATTCATTTGAAAGAGTCATGGGCTTTGGACCTAGCCGATTCTTCAGCAAAATAAACCGCTCAAATGTCACTTAGGGCCAAGTTTCTAACTGTGTTTACTCAGTTCACAAGAACACCTTTAAAGGTACAAAGACTTTGTTTCCCACATGATTCTTCACTGACATATATTAGAGGTCACATGATATGACACATAATACAGGAGCCCTGGCCCCCTTCCCTGGCTATGGGGTTTGGCTCTGGAGGTGCAGGCTGTGGCATGTGTATTTTTTTAGAAAGCTCTTCTGGTGACTGAAATGTGCCACCCCGGCTGGGGCATACTATGTATCCAGAGCCTGAAGCGGAGGCTGATGGGGTAGGAACTGGATATAGCGGAAGCACTGGGTGGGGGTAGGGACAAAGGGGTGGTATTTAAGCTTCCAGTATGTCCATACTTTCATATCCTCCAAATACAAAAGTTTCTAAGAAGTAAAATGGATTGGATTTTTTTTTTTTTCTTTTTCAGCTGCCCTCACTGCATATGGAAGTTCCCAGGCCAGGGATCCAATCCAAGTCAGAGCCGCGACCTGTTCCACAGCTGGGGCAACTCTGGATCCTTTAACCCACTGTCAATTGGTGTCTACACTGAGACAAGCCAGATCATTAACCCACTGTGCCACAGCAGAAACTCCCAAATGCATTTTAATTTAAAAAAGCGTGTTTAGACTCACAGAATGTCATTTCTGAAAGGGATCTTAGAAACTGTCCCATCCAAAGCTCTCATTTTATGGGAGGAAACTCAGGCTCAGAAATTGAGCTGGGATAAGGACTCAGGGCTTTAGACTTTCAGTCCAGACATTTGGGGAAAAAAAACAAATTACTTTAAATTGATTTTTACCTAGGTTCTCACAACTTTCCTATGCTCCTCCTCTCTACTCCTAACTCTCTTTCTCTCTTCTCAATCACAGTGGGCCATCATACTTTTATCCTGTTCAGGTCATAGACGGCCACAATACACACTGGTGCTCAGGCAAAACCCGTATGCTGTTCCGTGAGAACACACAGGCTGGGAGACACGTTGGTCGCTGTATATTTATTATGAAACCTTGAGAGCTGTACCTATGATGTACTTATACTACTTGCTGAATGTACTTATATAATGCTACTCACTGGTATCCAGGCATTTGGAAAGGCATATGGAACCTACTCGTCACAAGGAAAGCACAAAAGCAAGTGAAAACATTTCCCAACTCTCAAACTCCATTGTTTGTGCTGTTTCCTAAGTAGAAAGTAATTTAACATAGAAACCTGGACTTCTTCAGGCGGAGATGTCCTTAAGCAGAAGTTCACCCTTCAGAGATCAATTTAGCAAAGGAAAGATGGCCAGTGTTTTTGTTTCAAAAGGAACTGCTGACCAGAGTGATATTTGGGGCAGAGTGTCTGAGAATCTGTTTGCACGTCTGTACTGCCAGAAGCAGAAGACAAAGGTGTAAATAGGCTTCATAATACCCCATCCTACTCTTCCCAGCCACCTCTTAGAAGCCTGACATCCCAGAGGGCAGTGGGTTACAAAATGAGGAACTGAACAGTTAGCCTGTCATTCTGCCGATGATGGTTTTTATGAGAAGGGAGTTCAGTGCACGCTTTAAAATGTAATCTATAATTCATTGCAGATGAACTGTAAAATGCAGAAACATTAATTTTTACAACAACTCTCATTATTTACAACATTTCCCCTGTCCTCTATTAAAAATATTTCTTTGCTGCATGTATAAAATATTCACAGCTGCTAGATTATTTACAGGGAAGTTAATGAACAGTTATAATTATTTAGCCATTAGAAAATTAAAGCCGTTTTAAAAAGGTAACTTGTTTCTGAGATGTTTTTTGCATTGAATAAAAATCATAACAGGGGAATTAAATTTATTTACCAAAACCTAACTGCCAAGTGAAAATGATCTAAAAATAGGGCTTTGAAATTTTATGTTAGTCAAGGAATATTGCAAATTACCACAGACAGTGTTTTGAAAATGAAGAATATTTATTGGGGGAATTTTATTGGGGATGCAGACAAAGGCAGAAATGTGATTAAATGAGACCTAAGACTGGAGAAGTTATTGAAGTTGCTCTGCGCAGTCATTCAGTCAGTGAGCACATAAGAGGCTGCTGGGAACCATGTATTGTGCTATGTATCAGAGATACATAAAGATGAAAAAACAGAGTCTCTGCTCTCAAGTGGCTCACAGTCCAAAGGTGGGACAAGCACGTGGAAATGGTGCTATCATTCAGCAAGTGCTGCAGAGGAGGTGAGTGCAAAGCAGAGTCATCTCCTGTCTGTGGAGTCTGAGAAGACTTGTCGGAGTTGGAGATGCTTGACCTAAGAAGAGGTTGCAAAGTGACAGTTGCTTATTTTGTTTGATTTACACAGTATGCATTAAAAAAATGGAAGGGGAAACCCATCAAGATAATGTAGTCAATTGGTGCTTTGATGTACCCAAACATATTGCAATAAGAGATAAAATGGAAAAGAAGAAAGCTTAGCAGACAAAGCTGGGTTCAAAAACAGTGCAAACATCTTCAAGAACTAGAAATGGAACAGAAACATGAACAGGTGGTAGGACCAGAATAAAGATGTACTGTGCCCTCAGTGAGCAGTAATGGCCAGGAATTTGGTTTATTCAAGGGACTGAGTGTCCTCTATATGACAGACATCCTTGTAACACCATACAAAAAAAAAAAAAAAAAAAAAAAGCTGAGAAAATACTGTAGATTAGTGGCTGGGTCAAAGTACTTAGAAATCGACCTGTAACCAGGAGCCGAATGAAATCGTCCAATGGCTTGGTCACTGGGTCTTTGTTCTCCTAAATATTATCATAGGGCCTATGGCCTGCAGTGGTTGAATATATAAAACCCATTTTATATATTCAACCCTTTCCCTGCAAAAATCCATGGTCACCCAGAACCTAGGAGTGTGGTCTTATTTGGAAATAAGGTCTTTGTAGGTGGACATAAAATCTAGGATTAAGTGGTCCCCACACCAGTGACTGAGATGTCCTCATAAGATGAGCAGGACACACAGACACACAGCAGAGCAGGCCATAAAGAGACAGAAGCAGATATGGGAGTGATGCAGCCACTGCAAGACAAGGAATGCCAGTAACCACCCAAAGCTGGGAAGAGGCAAGGAAGGATTCTTTCCCAAAGTCTTCAGAAGGAGCATGGACTTGCTGATACCTTGATTTCAGGCCTTTGGCCTCCAGTAACATGAAAGAATAAATTATTGTTGTTTGAAGGCACCAAGCTCATGGTAATTTGATATGGCAGCCTTAGGAATCTGATCTATATCCCAAATCTCTAAACCTTAAAAGATCTGATTTAGTACTGGAGGCTGGGCACAAGGGGCATATTGAGGCAACTGCACAGGAAGGCAGGTGGGGGCATGTAGAAAGATGAGTACAGGAAGCAAGAGCAGGGGGAATATAGACAGAAGGTGAGTGAGGGTGTGCTCCCAGGCAGATATCAGAGAACTAAAGCCCAAACCCAAACCCTAAACAAAAAGCTTCTTTTCAAAAGGAGCCCAAATTCATAAACAGGTGAAGGAAACTACCTTTAGGAAAAACAGCAATAAAAATCAACTACTATGGAGACATGAATGTGCTCCAGATGCAATTAATTCTATAGCAGTGTCTGACAAAGACTTTACTTATTTGTCATATAAAGTTTTCAGAGTTCCCGTTGTGATCAGCAGGTTACAAACCTGACTAGTATGGATGAGGATGTGGGTTTGTTCCCTGGCCTTGCTCAGTGGGGTGAGAACCTGGAGATGCTGTGAGCTGCAGTGTAGGTTGCAGACAAGGCTTGGATCCTGCACTGCTGTGGCTACGGCATAGGCCAGCAGCTGCAGCTTCAATTTGACCCCTAGCCTGGGAACTTCCATATGCTGCAAGTATGGCCCCCCAAAATGTATGTATATGTGTTCACATATACATACACATATCATTATTCACATCCACACAAAGGAAATTATGAAACAAGCTTCCACTCCAAGCTGCTTGAACATGTTGCTCTATTTTCATTTTCAAATTTTTTCTTTTTATGGCTGTACCTCCAGCATATGGATGTTCCCAGGCTAGGGGTCAAATCAGAGCTGCAGCTGCCAGCCTATGCCACAGCCACAACAACACTGTATCTGAGCCACATCTATGACCTACACCACAGCTTGCAGCAATGCCAGATCCTTAACCCACTGAAGCAAGGCCAGGGATCGAACTTTCATCCTTTTGGACCTATGTTTGGTTCTTAACCTGCTGACCCACAACAGGAACTCCATATCACTTTACTTTAAGTGTCTGGTCCAGACCCAAGTAGTGTTAGTCTGACTCTCGAGTTATGGATGACAGTTGGCATTTCTTGAAATTAGCACTAAACTTAGAGCCAGTAGCGGGGCATATAAAACAGGGGTGGGGAGCAATGAGGGAAACTGACACAAATTAGCATGATCCAGGGTCTGGTCCTGGGCTACAGAACACATTCAAATTTTGCATGAAGATTTCTAGCCAGCCCACTCTTACTGGGGGCCCTGACCCCTGACAGTCCGAGTCAGGCATCAAGAAATTCTTAGTAGGTTTGTTATAATCACCGAATAAGCTAATATAGGTACTATGTCTTTGTCAACTCTGAAGAGCTACAGAAATATATACATTGTAAACTCAAAATGAAAAACAAGCATTTTATTACCTCCAATGCATTTGGCTTTGTGTCTAGATCTAGGCATGTGTTGACCTGAAAAATAAAACTGATTGTGATATGGTATATCAATCCAAATTCTTTGGCTATGTCTACATGACACTCTAATATTGAAACAGAAAATAAAAAATGGAATAAAAATCACCATTTTTTTTTTTTGGAAAGCAAACGAGCATAGTGATCATTATGAAAAATGAATGTTGATTGAGTGCTCTATGCCAGGAATTGGTCTAAGTGGCTTAAAAAGGAGTTCCTGTTGTGGCTCAGTGGTTAATGAACCCGACTGGCATCCATAAGGATGCTGGTTCAATCCCTGGCCTTGCTCAGTGGGTTAAGGATCCGGTGTTGCCGTGAGCTGTGGTGTAGGTTGCAGATGTGGCTCGGATCCCGCATTGCTGTGGCTGTAGTGTAGGCCAGTGGCTGTAGCTCCGATTCGACACTTAGCCTGGGAAACTTCATTTGCCATGGGTGTGACCCTGAAAAGAAAAAAAGAAAAAGGGTAGAATGGACTTTGGAATCAGATGGTCTGGGTTCAAATACTGACTCCCCCACAATGTCTGTGTGAACTCTGAATAAGTTATTTAACCTCTCCATGCTTCATTTATTTCACACAAAATGGGGATGCTAATGGACATATTTTAAGGATTAGTTGTGTTTTAGCCTCTGCTTTTCAATAATATGAGCTAATAAATTTCCTTTATTATTTATGCTATTTGAGTATAGTTTTTCTCTTAATTGCAATTGAAAGCATCCTGATCCAAGTATTAGTCCCTCATGCCAGATAACTCAGTCTAAAATGATGATAATGACTGGCAAAATATCATCTCAGATTAATATTATTGTAAAAATATCCAGGAGACTAATTTTTCCTTTTTCACGTGAGCATTTAAGTGTAATAATTGGACTAAGCTTTTATTTCTGAAATAATAAAATTGAGCGTTAGCCACATTGACTGGGAGTTGATGAAGAAAGAAAATCAAATTCATCTAGACAACCTCAGTTGCCATAGAAACAATGCTATTGTGTCCGCCACTTTTTATCAGTCACCACCTGTATTCCAAGAACTCTGCTAAGTGCTTTGTTTGTATTTTCTTTCATTATTTCTTAGATTTAATATGAGGAAACCAAAACTTAGAGAATAGTTTCAGGGTCTTGCACCTAAAATAGTACCCAGCACAAGCCAAGCGCTGAATAAATCCCTGGTGCATGTTAATTAACTGCCCGAGTATATACAAAGTCTGGGTGCAGACCTCTGTCTTCTTTCCTTCAAAGTCTTTAGTCCTGTTATTATATCACATTGCTTCTATGTATCAGCACTTCCATCCTGTTATTAGTAAAAGTGTGTCCACTGGTCTAATTTACTGGGTTGGTATCAAGGACAAGTGGCTGTCAATGGAGAAAGTTTAGCTTCATCAGGGTCAGTTCTAAATGTGAACAATTTACCATCTTTTCAGAAGCTAGACTTCTTAGATCATTGCTAAGAGCAAGATAAAATATATAAACTCTAGCTTGCTAAACTCAGGCAGTTTGTTGCCCTCAAAGGAATTCTTTCTGTTACAAAGTACACGCCTTAAATTGACATTCAAACCTTGCCCCAAGGACTTTAAAAAGATCTGAGAATTTGTATTCCAGACTAAAGAGTGGTTACTTCAAATAAAGTTTTGGAATTCTTGCCCAGCTTTGAAATGACTGTGAAAATATAATTATCTTTTCATTTTCCTTAAAGAAAGTCTAGAATAAAAAATATGCAATTTAGGATTCCCTGCTGTGATGCAATGGGATCACCAGTGTCTTGGGAGCTTTGGGACACAGGTTTAATCTCTGGCCGGGCACAGTGGGTTAAGAATCCGGTGTTCCCACAGCTGTGGCTTAAGTTGCAACTACAGCTCAGATCTGATCCCTGGCCTGGAAACTCCATATCTCATGGGGCGGCCCAAGAAGGAAAAAAAAAAGTGCAACTCATAGTGAGGCTTCAGACAATGCTGGCATTAATATATGCTATTAATTGTGGTCATTAATTGTGAAATTGCAATTTTTTGAAATTTTTATCATGCTCAGATGAATCCACTTGGAACTTATACAGTAAAGGATGGTCAAAAGTGTTCTTTGTCAATGGAGATGGCCTTATTTTCATTAAGGAAAAAAAAAAGAGAGAGAGAAATGCCATGTACCAAATCTTACAGAATTTTATAGCCTCTGGTACTTTATTCTGCAGCTCTTTTGCTCCTGAGTGTGAAATTAAGGTCCAGGTTACCCACAGTATATGAAAAATCCAGGCTGAGTGTTTATTATGGTCTTTAAACTCCCCATTAGGGCCTATATGGTGAGTCATTAAACAAATCGGTATTGTCAACTTGTATGTGATAAGAACTACTGTTTGCTGAGAACCCCCTAAGTGGTAGGTGAAGTGAGAAAGGCAGGATAATGAAATGGAATATGCACAGCTGTTGAAGACTGAAGACCAGCTTATTAAATGTGCTGCCTTAAGTTATTTAACTACCTGGTTTCCTTGGCTTTGCAGTTAAGAACAATCATAACTGCACTGTAGGAGTTTCCATTGTGGCTCAGTGGTATGAACCCGACTAGCATCCACGAGGACGCAGGTTTGACCCCTGGGTGGGTTAAGGATCTGGTGTTGCCATGAGCTATGGCGTAGGTTCCAGATGTGGCTCAGATCCTGCATTGCTGTGGCATAGGCTGGCAGCTGCAGTTCTGATTCGACCCTTAGCTTGGAAACTTCCATATGCCACAGATACGGCCCTAAAAATATAAAAGCAAAACAAAACCAAAAAACCACATTGCAGGTTGTGGTGAGGATACTAATGAGGTTTTGTCTATGACAAGGTTTCAATACATGTTATCATTATTGTCATTATTAGATTTGAAAGGTGAACCTATTTGCTTAAGAACACTTAGCTAGGAGTGGCAGAGCCAGAACTCAAATGATGATGTAAAGTCTACCAAGGTATCCTTGGTATTCAACTAATTTTCTTACGTATGTTAGAGAAAATTGGCACGGTGGGATTTGGGGTAGGGTAAATCCATTCCTAGGCAAGCACATTCAGGGCTTCATGGAAGAAATGATGTTTGATCTGTGTCTTAAAGGATGAGTAGAATTTTTTTTTTTCTTGTTAGGGCCATCCCTGAAGCATATGGAAGTTCCCAGGCCAGGTGTCCAATTGGAGCTGCAGCTGCCAGCCTATGCCACAGCCACAGTCACAGTAATGCCAGATCCAAGCTGCATCTTCAACCTCTGCTGAAGCTTGTGGAAAGGCTGGATCCTTAACCCACTGAATGAGGTTAGGGATCAAACCTGTGTCCTCAAGAACACTAGCTGTGTTTGTAATGCGTTGAGCCACAATTGGAACTCCAAGAATGAGTAGGATTTTGACAAGTAAAAATAATCCGCACTTTATCTTCCAGGATTTTCAGAATTTCAGAAGTCTACAGAGGGATGATAAATAGGTTCCCTATTAATTTATTTACATAATTTATTGGCAGAGTGCTAGGATCCATTAATGGACCAGAAGGAAAATTTTTGACATCTCTGCCTTTGCTTACTCTTCTCTACAAGTTTTTTTCCCCTTTCCTTACTCTTTGGTCCTTAGAAGAATGTCTCAAAGCCAAAATTTCAGATGTTGTATGCCAAAAGACCTACTTTATCCCATGTGACTTTACACAGATGTATTTGAAGAGACAACTATATATTTTGTTTAGGTCAAAGACATGGTGGGCGATACTGATAATTAAAACTCAAGAGTGTGATCTGAGCTCTAGCCAAACTCTGCAGCATCTCATTGTCAAATCCCTGTTTACATACCTCCCATCTTGGGTTTACACAGCTGTATTTAGTTCAGTGGGGTATTCATGGTCACAATAGCGCTTTAAATTGCCTTTTCAATCTGCACATATTCTCATTTTTGTTTGTCAAGAGATTCCCTCATAGAATTCCCATTTCAGCTAAAGGATGTGCTATTTAAAATGTCACAAAGGTACTGTAGAATAAACTTAACTAGTGAAGGAGCTGGGAGATAGATTTTGAACTCTTCAAAATAGTTCTGTCATAATGTCTGGTCTTTGAAAAATGTCCTGGGAAATATATACTAAGCTGAGCACATATGATGCTCGGTAGAAAGTCATTTCTCTTGGGATTTTTGATTACTCTGACATGAGTCATCAAATGTAAAAGAGGTTTTGATAACATTCACAAACATGTCCCCTTTCCAGTGGACAAAAACTTCTTTTCCAAGGAAAATTGGCACCAGTAAAGGAACTCTAAAAGCAAAACCACTTCACAAGTTACCAGAATTTGATGGTGAATAATCAGTCATTCAATCATCAAAAGGTTTGCTTGGAATGTTATCTTTAAAAAGTTACTAAAAATTATGTGAATAAGGGTGTTTTCTCTTACATTTAATACAGTAAAGATTAAGAATCTCTGTACTAATTAGAACAAGAATGTACCAAGTGTTGACTGCTTTTCATTTTCTCTTTGCTGTAATTTTTTTTTCTGGGTAAACTATATAATAGCACCAAACACCATCATTCCCTGAACATTTGACTTCAGTAAGTTGTTGATTTCAGTTTTTTTCCCCCAGACAAACTACATATATTCCTTCTAAATAGCCATGTACTCACCTGGTAGATGTCTAGAATCTCATGGTAAGTCATTTTCAATTCCTTCTTTCAAATACAGTGATACTGTGAGTATCAAAGAGATGACACTAAGGGTTTTATATATCTTATCTCTTTGACTCTCACAGCAGCCTTAGTGGATACCTACTGATCCCCAGGTTACCCTTATTAAAACTGAAGTGCAAAAAGATTAAAGAGCACGTGCAAGGCCATGTACTAGAAAATGCCCTCTGATTCCAAAACCCATGTTTTTATTCCATTTTTATGGTTAACATCTGCTTTCCTTTTTCAAAAAAAAATTTAATGATTTTAATTTTTTCCATTATAGCTGGTTTACAGTATTCTGTCAATTTTCTACTGTACGGCAAAGTGACCCAGTCACACATACATATATATACATTCTTTTTCTCACAGTATCCTCCACCATGCTCCATCACAAGTGACTAGATATAGTTCCCAGTGCTATACAGTAGGATCTCATTGCTTATCCATTCCAAATGCAATAGTTTGCATCTGTTAACCCCAGATTCCCATTCCATCACACTCCCTTCCCCTCCTCCTTGGCAACCACAAATCTGTTGCCCAAGTCCATGACAAAACCCATGTTTTTAATCACATGCTATATTCCCACTGCATCATAGTACATAAAACTTTTGAGCTCCACATCTAACATTCCAAGATGAGAAAAGGTTAGTACTAGAGTTGTGGTTAATGAATAGATAACTTAGTACAAATTTGGGGAGAATTAGATCACCTTTGTCTAACCCAGTGATACAAATAAGGCCCTATTATACTTGGAGAATTAAGATTGCTGCACCTGGGAGTACATTTTCTATATTAAACTCTTAAGCATTGCTGGTGTTGCATGCAGGGGCACTGTGGATAATTTAGCAGTAGATAATCCCAAAGAAAATGCTATTTTACTTGGGAATGAATCTGTAGCCTCATATAGAGAACAGAGAGGAATACCCATATTGGATAGGTTTAGGTGACTCCCTCTTCTACTTGTCTCCCAAGTCCTGTTCAGAGTAGCCTAATGCTGGAGAGTGGGGGCAGAGGAAACTTGACCAGAATGATGTACCAAACAGCTAAGAATCTACAATCCAGAGTGTATGTCCTCTGGCATCAGAGGTTTCAGTGAGTTTACATATGTTTCCGGCTTCATTTGCAGAGGAGGAGACCTTTCTATTTTATGGGGACCATCTATTTTCTGGGAAGAAGCCATTTATCCCGGGGCCCCGTCAGCTTCCTGTCATGTTTTGCATGGTCCCCAGAGTATCATGCAATGGTGACCAAGAGACTAAGTATTTCTTTGTGTTTTAGTTCCTATTTCCTCTTCATTCTTCACTTTTCTACCCTGATGACATGGTATTCTTCTGAGTCCAAAGTGTTTAGAGGATGGTGCTGTTAAGTTGGGCAGGCCCATACCTGGAGCCCGTGTCTGATGCTTTCTGGGTATGTGACATTGGACAATTTATCTATCTTTCTAAAACTCAGTTTCCTTACCAATAAAGGAGGATAATATAGGGATAATATAGGGTTAGCAGAGAACCAAACATGCCTGTAAAGTATCTTGAACAAATAATTATTCTACCAATGCGGATTTCCTATCCCATTCCTCTACCCAACAACTTAGTCATCAATACCCCCTTTCTGAAAAGTTGATGGTAAACTCAGTCATACTTACAACGAACTGCCATAGAATAAGAAGTTTTAAAGATATGCTACTGCCTTGGCCACCTTTGACAGATATTAGAGAATTTCTAATGGTGGCATTGCAAATATCCTCAAATCAATGATAGGAGATATTTGGGAGAACACGGGGGCCTTTATGGAATTCCAGAAATCATACCATGGGGGCTAGTCTTTTCTACTAAAAATTATGAGGGAGAATCTATGAAAAAAGAAGATCATTTTCTGAAAATTCTAGAAGGACTAGACCTAGAACTCAAAGTATCCTTCAAGGACTAGATGGACAAAGTGCTCTTTGTTTCTTGTCTTTCTTATGTTTCTGTTGCAACTCAGATTGAAGTTGAGGACTGGCAACTTTGTGTCTATGTGATACACCACAGGAGTCAATGACTATAAACAATTTCTCCCAGACCTAGAGGTGCAGGACACCATGCTTCTCCTCAAGAAAATAATTTGTATCTAAACAGTTTCTGAAGAGCAGGAGAGCTCCATGTTATAAAACTCCATAAAGCAGAAACTGCTAAATGCAGGCTGTTCATCAAACAGTTTAATTTGCCAGGAAGACAGGAAAGAGTAAACCAATATGATGAAGGCCTTCTGCTTGGCTTTGTAATAGAGAACATAAAATATTTACCTTGAAAAATTGTTGACTAGGTCCACAATTCACATAAAATTATGCTACCTTTCTGAGTATGTCATGAGAACACTTTTTGTCCCTTGTTTGGAAATTGCTCATTTTAAAACCTCATGATTCATTTCACCATATCTCTTTAGAGCTAAGCAGGCAAAGTCAACAAGTTTGATTTGAAGAGGCAGTTTGTAACAAAGGTCAACAGCACAGGTTTGAACTTGCTTTAGGTTGGTTGCCTGGAAACAATCTGAAATGGAGTTTTGTGCATATGAGTTTTACCATGGGTAGGCTTGGGACCGACCCATGTAAGGAAGTGGGGGAAATACAATCCGGCAGAAGCTGAAGTTTGTGATGCACTTGTAACAGAGGCCTCTGAAGAGCCCATGGGAAGTTCTTTGCAGCCTCCCAATTTGAGGCAAGATGATTGGATCTTGGTACCTTTAATCAAGAAGGCACACCTTGGGTGAAACAACTTTCTTGAAGAAGCTTTCTGGAGGGTAATTTAGGGAGAGGACAGCTATGAGGTCTCAGCAGCCAACACTGCGGCTGATGTTCAGAGTGTCCAGAAAAGAGTCATACGTACTGACTGGGGTTTCCCAAATATGGCAGCTCCATGGTTTAGCACTTATGTGAATCTGGGCAAGTAAGTCATTTAAATCTCTGAGACTCACATAATTTTGAGTGTTCAGTGAGGTTTCCTGCTTAAAAGTGCCCAGCATACAGGTGATGCTCAATAAATGTTGCTATCATTATTTCATGGTACTCTTTGAAAATTATTAACTGAGCCCTTTGTCCTGAGCTCTAGACTCATATATCTGACCACTGACTGACTTCTTACATCCAGGCGTGACAGAGTTTCTTCAAACTCTACTCTCCTATACACAACACTTTGTCCACTTTGTCCATTCCATCCTCAGGCTACAGTCTGAGAGGATGAGAGTAATTTTTTCTTGAGAAAAAACTATGAGAGTAGGAGCAAGAAAGAGAGCTAGAGAGTGAGGGCCAAAATTTTTGATCATCTGGAGACCCTGAAGCCAAATTCTCTCCTGGACTTTCCAGTAACTCAAAGCAATTCTCTTTCTGATTAAGTTAGTTTTAATTGGGTTTCTGTCCCCGGAGATCAAAAGTCTTGACCAGTTTCATGTTTCAGTTTTGTTCTCCTGTCTGAACGAAACTAATCTTCTTAGCCTGCTCTCTTATTGGGAAGTTCTTTGTAGTGCCAAGCAGTTCAATGTTTGTGAGACCCCTGAGGTAAACTTCCAAAGAAGTAGGTAGCTTCTGAATTGAGCACTTCCACCCTGTCCTACAATCCAAACCTGGGACAGAGAGAAGCCTAGAGTGCTGAAAGCAGAAGTCACTCCTTTCCAGCCTCAGGGCTTCAGACTCATTGATTCAGAGTCCAGGGTGGACTCCATGCAGCTTTGCGATAGATTGAAGATAACTTTGTGCTGTCTTTGGGAACCAGCCAAAAAATGGTAGGCAATTTTAATGAGGGGGAAAAAAAAGCTAGGAATGATGTTGATGTTGGACTTCTTTGGGAAAAAGAAAATACTCAATCCTCTATGGCTTCTTAAAGCTTTTTTAATGGCATCTTGTTGCATACTAATAGTTATCTAATGGCAAATGATTTTAAATTATTCAATAATACAAACAGGATACTACTTGATGAATATTTTTAAAGCTTCTAGTTTGTGTATATTTATGAAAGGTTGAGTAATTTCCTTTTTTTTTTCTTTTTATGACCACACCCACAGCATATGGAAGTTTCTGGACCAGAAGTAGAATTGGAGCCACAGCCGGGACCTATGCCACAGCTACAGCTACACTGGATCTGAGCTGCATCTGCGACCTACATTGCAGCTTTCAGCATCACCAGATCCTTAACCCACTGAGTGAGGCCAGAGATCAAACCTGCCTCCTCACAGAGACAGCATCACGTCCTTAACCTGCTGAGCCACAGTGGGAACTCCAAGACTAAATACTTTCAAAAGACCCTGTGCAATGTAGATTTCATTTACATTAAAAGGTTTTCTTTGGAGAAAAGCATAATTCTAAAAGATACATGCATCCCAATGTTCATTGCAACACTATTTACAATAGCCAAGACATGGAAATAACCTAAATATCCATCAACAGAGGAATGGATAAAGAAGATGTGGTACATATATACAATGGAAAACTATATATATTGAATGAATATATAATGAATACTTTTGTTCTTTTCATCCATAAAAAGAACAAAAATAATGCCATTTGCAGCAACATGGATGAACCTAGAGATGATCACATTAAGTGAGGTAAGCCAGAGAAAGATAAATATCATATGATATCACTTATATATGGAATCTAATAAAATGATACAAAATAACTTATTTTTAAAACAAACAAACTCAAAGATTTCATAACTAAACTTAAGGTTATCAAAAGGGAGACTGTGGGGTGAGGGATAAACTGGGAGGATGGGACTAACACATATACACTAACATATATACATACATAAAATAGATAACAAGGACCCACTGTATAGCACAGGAAGGTCTACTCAATGTTCTGTAATGACCTATGTGGGAAAAAAAGAATATATATATGTATACATATAAAAGGGGTTCACTTTTCTGTAAACCTGAAGCTAACATAACATTGTAAATCAACTATCCTCCAATTAAAAAAATACAAAAAAAAAAAAAAAGGTTTTACTCTTCCACCCTCTGGTTCCATAGTGGCTAAGTATGTAGCAAAGAGTTACACTCTTTGTAAAACTTACAGAAACTGTATGGACCTAGCTTACTCTGGAGAAAATCCAGAATCATCTCCAGGCTGTTTTCTTCTGATCTTCTGTACCAGTTACTTGCCCACCTATTACTTATTTTATATTTAGCATCTGCTTCTCACATTTTAGCTTATTTAATAATTTTTAAAATTTGAAGGGTATATACTGAAGAAAAATGTATATGAAATTAAAGTTAGACAAAAATAGTTCCTTTGCTATAAATTCCTTTATTTCATATTTTTAATTTGTACAGACTGTTTTGTTCTATATTTTCTTCTTCCTTTTTTTTTGTCTTTTTATGGCTGCACCTGTGGCATATGGAAGTCCCAGGCTAGGGGTCAAATCAGCTGCAGCTGCCAGCCTACACCACAGCCACAGCAACGCCAGATCCAAGCCGCATATGTAATCTATGCCATAGCTTGTGGCAATGCCGGATCCTTAACCCACTGAGCAAGGCCAGGGATCAAACTGGTATCCTCATGGATACTAGTCAGGTTCTTAACCCAGTGAGTCATAACGGGAACTCCTTGTTCTGTATTTTCTAATATTGTTTTAAAATGTATAGTCAGGAAAGGTATAGCTTTGGGAATGCAATTGCATGAAAAATATTAGCAAAATGAATTTATATTCCTTCAGTTTATGGGTTGAAACATCTAGAAACATGGAAGAGGAGTAGAGGATGGACAGTGAGGTATGAGGAAAAACATAAGCATGCAGTATTTATTTCTGTTAGAATTCTGCTTTCTACAGCTCTGGTGTCTCTATCTCCACTCCATGATGCCTTCTCATTTCTACACTTGAAACAGTTTTTGCAAAACAGAAGGTACTTAGTGACAAAAACTGGGACACAGAAGCATTAAGTAGGAAATATTGTCAAATCATTTAGGTATCCCTTTTTGAACAGTCTCTAGCTTTGTTTTGGTTAGATAAAAGAAGAAAATACACGATGGCAAATAATAATACCATTCACCCATTTTTCTCCTTAAATAAATATTTATCTGTTGCCCAAACTGCATTAGCCATATTATATAGCACTTTACAGCTTAAAAATTATAACTATAAATATACCTAGAGGTAGAGCCAGACTTTGGAATAACGCTGGAACTCCTTATTTGGGGAGATTAAAGTGTCCTAAGAATTGTCTTGGGGGGACAGAGGTGAGGAGACAAGGAATGTTTTCTTTCAAGCTGACATGAATCTCTTTTGTATTTTTCTTTCACAATTTATTTTGATTTTTAAAAAGATTTTAGTTTTATAGAGACATGTGAAAAGAAATTCTCACTGCAGGTCATGTGAGAATTAGCTCATCATTATCAGGCACTTCTCAGTGGCAGTAGATTGTAAGCGTACATTGTTAGCAATTAAATTAATGAAACCCTTGGGCCTTAATAGCTGCAGAATCTTTAGCTTAGAATATTTTTGGGAAAAAAGGATGGCAAAGAATATCAACATATTTTCATATGTCTCCTGGTGAGCTTGAGCACCACTATTACACCTGAGCTTGTGGGAGTTGCACATGCAGGGCCAGGAATGATTCTGAAGAGGTAGAACAAAATTCGTATCTACACCGATAACTCAGTAGGGTTGTTTTTTTGAAGTGAATGTGTATGATCATATTAACATTTTGTTCCTGGTCCGTCTTTATTAACTTCCAGAGTGTGGGTGAAAGTCATGAAGGCATGCATGACAAATGGAAAGGTTTTTTTTTTGCCTTTTGTCTATTTAGGGCCATACCTGTGGCATATGGAGGTTCTCAGACTAGGGTCCAATTGGAGCTGCAGCTGCTGGCCTACACCACAGCCACAGCAACGCGGGACCTGAGCCATGTCTGTGACCTACAGCACAGCTCATGGCAATGCTGGATCCTTAACCCACTGAGCAAGGCCAGGGATCAAATACACGTTCTCATGGATACTCGTCGGGTTCATTAACCACTGAGCCCCGACGGGAACTCCACAAATGGAATCTTTAAATAGAATTAGCCTATCAGCTTTGAGAACATCCTCACTAGGTTGGCCAAGGGAGGACAACGGATGCTGAGCTCAATGGCTGGGAGACCCTGTGCCTTCATCCTTCCCCCTCACTTGCCTTGATTTAGCTGTTTAAACATGACCAAGTCACATAAATATAATGAGCCTATAAAATCTGAGTATGGCCTGGTCTTTCAGCCCCTTTTGACTTAAAGGGACACATGTGCCTATGAGGGGATGGGTTGCAGAATAATATTTAGTATCACAACCATATAGATACTGAGGTGGAGCCAGACTTTGGGATGAAGCTGGAGATTCTTCTTGGAGGCGATTAAAGGGATCAGAAGTTAGTAAGGGGGAGTTTAGGGGAGCTGTGAGCAGCATAAACAGGAGAAGTAAGGACTCTTCATCAACCATTAAACTTCTTAAAATTTGCCTTCCACCTGACTTAAATGTCTTAGACTGGATGGCAATTCAGGATATGTTGCATCATTATTCCAGTGAAAGGCCAATCACTTACAATGATATTGCTCATTCAGCTCATACTTATTTTTTACTCTCTGTTCATAAACACAGACACACACATTTGCATGTTGTTTACTCCTGTTTTGTGCTATGTGCCTCTCCAAGGTAAAGTTCCTTTGAAGGTGGAAAATATATCTGGTCCATCTGGAGCTACATTTCCTAAAGTGGGTTCAATGGGTACATTATGGATGTTATTTTTAAAAATGAACAGCCTGTGTCAAACCAGCTTGTGAAACAAGAAGTGAATGTAGAACACAGAGTTTCCTGCACAGAACATTTCTTTCCCTTGTGATACCTCTCTTAGGATACCGTTTCTTGGGATGCATTTTGGGAAACATGCCTAAAGCAGAATCATTTGCGTTAAGCAGGAAATATTAAATACCATAGATGATTCTAAGCCATATTCTGCTTTTCAAATGGTCCTAACTGGTATCACGTTTTATTTTACTGGTGTTCTATAAACATGTACCTTTGAATACCTATGGGGTTATTTATAGAATATTCAGAACAATACACAGAAGTATTTATAGCAGGTCAACTTTGGGCCTAAATGATGGGTATCTAATGATTTGGGATAAGAGGAACGGGGAGTAGCAATAGATGGACTTGGATAAGAAGCACCAGAAGCAGACTTTAGAAAGAGAAGGGAGATAATACTGGGAATATAGACCATCTTAAAGCAGGTAAAATCCTGGGCAAGGCTCCCTAGGTTGTCTGTTCAAACCAGTCAGAAGAAACCAGAAATCCAAGCTGGGATATTGAAGCTAGAAAGTAATAGGTACCCGGGAAAAATAGTTTGGGGATTAAGAATCTAGACAACCAATCCAGTCCTGTGCACAGCATATGCTAAGTAAATATTCACTGAATGAACAGACTCCAACAGCTAATGGAAGTTAAGATTTGACTGAAGGCTTTTTGAGTTAGGGGGTTTGGTACATTGTTTCTGCTGAGGATCCGATATGATATCAGTCTATGCTCTACAGAAAGCTGGGCTCTAAAGAAAGAGGAAAATGAGGTTATCTCAACTGAGCGGGGGAAGAAAGAGGCAGGGAGTGAGACAGCTGTCAACTAAACGTCCAGGCCAAGTGCCTGCAAATACATAAAGCTCCCAAGTCCCTCATCTTTCCTGTTGAAATGTGCCTCTGTGGATCTAGCTCAATTTCTACTTTGGGTTGCCTCTTTTGTCACTGAAAACAGATATATTCATCACTTTAATAGAGAATAGCTTAGACAGCATACGTTTCATATATATTTACGCAGAAAGCTTACAAACCACAGAACATCGCTCTGATGAGTATACAAAGCAAGAAATTAAAGTGTATAAAAACACTCAAAGCTAAACAGAAATTTGCCTCATTCCTGTCATGAGGGCGGTTGCTTAACACAGGTGAAAACCAGTTCTTCTTTCTCCACATACTTTGAAGTTGTACTGTTTATTGTTACAATGATATTCCCATCTACTTTTTAAATAGATTTATAAAAGACCTATGTTTCTAATCCATGCTATGTAATATTCTTCCAGCATGGTCACCATAGGGTTAAGCTAACAAAATCAGGGAAACACAGTGAGGTTTAATGCATAGTCAGATGGTTAAGAGAATCAGAATGCCTGGGTTTATACCCTGCCTCCGACACATACAAGCTGTGGGACCTTGGGAAATTTGCTTCCCTTTTTTCTCTCTTTTTAAAAATAAATTTATTTATTTATTTATTGTCTTTTTAGGGTCACACCCACAGCATATGGAGGTTCCAGGCTAGGGGTCGAATCAGAGCTGTAACCGCTGGCCTACACCACAGCCACAGCAATGCCAGATCTGAGCAGCGTCTGTGACCTACACCACAGCTAATGGCAATGTGGGATCCTTAACCCAATGGGCGAGGCCAGGGATTGAACCTGCCTCCTCAGGGATGCTAGTCAGATTTGTTTCCACTGAGTCATGATGGGAACTCCTAAAATTATTTTTAAATTTATTATTTTATTTTATTTTCTTATTAAGTAGAGTGGATTTATACTATGATATTAGTTTCAGGTGTACAACATAGTAGACCTATATTTTTATAGATTATACCCCATTTATCACTATTACAAATTAATGGCTATATTTCCCTGTGCTGTACAGTATCATTTTACTTTCTATGCCTCAGTTACTTCATCGGTAAAAAGACGTAATAATAGTGTCTATCTTCTATAGGACTGTTTAGGGACTAAATTTGTTAATATATGGAAAGCACTTAGAACTGTGCCCGGCACAAAACTAATCCAACAGAGGACTAATGTTGCTGTTGTTACTACTACTATTATTAAAGAACACAGGCATAGGGTTAATAGCTTGGGTTAACTTTGAGTTCTAACCTCGAGCTGCTTGTAAGCTATTCACTTCAGTTTGTGAAGCTGCCAGACAACATTAGAATGCAGTTCCCTCATGCCTGTGCGTGATTTTTATCTCAGCCTCCTCAACAGGATCTCATTTCTGTATTTTCCATGTTTATAGATTTTTTTCACTCAAATAAATATATATACGAAACACTTACCCATGCCTGGTATAGTTTTAGACCCAATGGAAGCAAGGCAAAAGGCAGTGCCTGATGGGCAACCTAACCTTGAACCATAATAAAGAAGACTGGAAGGGGGTCTGGTCTCGTGGAATTGATATGCTAGTTCAGGGAGTCAGAGAATAAGTAAGGAGACCAATAAGTATGAAAAGTCCTGAAATATCTGTAAGGAAAATAAAGAAACATGATATGACAGTTCTTGAGCACAGAGAGAAATCTAAATTTGATTGGAAGTTTCTTGATTGGGAGAAGGAACGCAGAAAAGATGTGGTTTTTCATAGGACCAGACACTATAAAACTCCTAGAGGAAAACATAAGTTGAAGCAATATCTTACTTGGTCCACCTCCTAGAACGAGGAAAGTAAGAACCAAAATAAATAACCAGGACCTAGCTAAACTTAAAATCTTTTTTCACAGCAAAGGAAACCATTAAAAATGACAAAACCGACATAATGGGAGAAAATCTTTACAAACACAGCAACTGACAAGGGATTAATCTCCACAATTTATAAATACCTCATGGAATTTTATATCAAAAAACAAACAAACAAAAAAAAAAACGGGCAGATCTAAAGACAGTTCTCCAAAAAGAGAAAACACACATGAAAAAATGCTCAGCATCACTAATTATTAGAGAAACGTAAGTCAAAAGTACAATAAAGTTATTACCTCACACTCAGAATAGCCATCATCTAAAAGCCTACAAACAATAAATGCTGGACAGGGTGTGGAGAAAAGGGAACCCTTTGTTGGTGGGAATGTAAATTAGTGCAACCAATATGGAGGGCAGTATGGAGGTTCCTTAAAAAATTAAATGTAGAACTACCCTATGATCCAGCAATCACACTCCTGAGCATCTGGAAAAAAACATAATTCTAACAGATACATGCAGCCCAATGTTCACTGTAGTCCTATTTACAATAGCCAAGACATGGAAACTACCTATGTTCATGGACATAGGAATGGATAAAAAGAAGTGATACATATATACAGTGGAATATTATTCAGCCCTAAAAAGAATGAAATCATGACATTTTTCAGTAACATGGATGGACCTAGAGATTACTGTAATGAGTGAAGTCAGAGAAAGACAAATATCATATGATATCCACTTATATGTGGAATCTAATAAAAATGATACAAAATAACATTCATAAAACAGAAACAAACTCACAGATTTCAAAATCAATCTTATGGTTACCATAGGTGAACTGCTAAGGGGAGAGAAGAATTGAGAGGGTCTGAATAACATATACATACTGCTGTATCAAATAGGTGATTAACGAGAACCTACTGTAGAGCACAGGGAAACCTACTCAACAGTTTGTAATAATCTAGATATATGTGTGAAAAAGAATGGATATAGTTGTATATAGGACTGATTCACTTTGCTGTACACCTGAAACTGATACAACATTGTAGGTCAACTATACTCCAGTAAAAGAACAATAAAATCTAAAAGAGGAGAGAAAAAAAATGAAGGTTTGGGGTTTTGCTTTATGTTTTTAATGAGCTCATTTTAAACTATGGCTTTCTGTCCAATGGAGAAGTTATCAAGACTAGTGTTGTCCAATAGAGATTTAATTTGAATCACTTAATATGATTTTAAGGTTCCTTGTGGCCATATTTTAAAAAGTAAAAAAGAGGTGAAATTAATTTTAATAATATATTTTAAAATGGTATTATCTAAAATATCATTATTTTAATATATAACTGTATGAAAAATATTGAGATATTTTCCATTCTTGGTTTTTGGTATGAAGTCCTTAAAATCCAGTGTGTATGGACACACAGAGCACATCTCAGCATGGCTTCACCACTTCACCATTACCAGGTGGCTAGTGGCCACTACGTTGGACGGCACAGGTCTAGCCCACAAGCTGACAAAGTATGGTGCTTGGGTCACATCTGGGAAACCATTCTTTTTTAATTAATTTATTTAAAAGCTGAGTAGCTAAGCATCATTATTTTATGTTTGACATGGTTAAGTTTTAAATGGCCATCTGAGCATCTACATATCAACCTTGGTTTTGCCATAAAAGTTATTTACTCTCTGACCCTTTAAGAAAAAAATTTCAGATCCATGGTCTAGATAATAATAATAATAATAATAATAATAATAATTATAATTATTATTATTATTGTTATTTTTTGCTTTTTTAGGGCCACACCCGTGGCATATGGAAGTTCCCAGGCTAGGGGTCAAACCAGAGCTACAGCTGCTGGACTACGCCACAGCCACAGCAATGCAGGATCTGAGCCGTGTCTGTGACCTATACAACAGCTCACAGCAACACTGGATCCTTAACCCACTGAGCTAGGCCAGGGATCGAATCCGCAACCTCATGGTTCCTAGTTGGATTTGTTTCCACTGCGTCATGATGGGAACTCTGGTCTATTTAATTATAACAATTACCTCAAAAACTGTGAGGCTCCTGAAAACAGAATCCATCTTACTTCACTTTCTATCCCCCATAATCAGAAATCATTGAATTTCAACATTACATTTTTTAAAAGAAATCAAATTGATTTATATAAAAATGTTCTATGTTGAATAGTTTGAAAAAATGCTGAAGTCTCTGAAATGACCTCTGGGGACTGTGTGTTGGAAGAATATTCCAGACGGAGGAAAGGGCATAAGCAAAGGCTCTGAGGAACAGAGTCCTAAGAAAGCAAGGCTGGTTTTGGAATTGCAAGTGGAATACGGCTGGAATGTTGAGGACAGGACAGTGGAGAATAAAGGAGGGGATGCCCAGAGGTAGGTATAGCACACATCTTCAAAGGCCTTGTGGGCACAACCACACCTTTAGACTTTATTCCAAAGGCTAAGAGCTCAAGGTCTTACAGAGTTCTTACAGGCAGATGAGAAGAGGCATGAATCAGGCACAAGACCAAAGAAGGCAATTGCTAGTCAGCCTCAGTGCAAGGAATATTATACACAAGATTGAAACAGGGGAAAAGCACAGGAAGAAGAGGGTTGGAACAAATAATTTTAAGGTTCTTTTTATAAACCAGGGAACCTATTGGGTTCTATGATAAACCAGAATGAGCTGGTTTTATAAACTCTCACTACAAAACAGAAAGACTATTATTGCTGGATAACTTGAAAAATTTCCAAAGTGCTTCCAGATAGTTTTGAGCTTTTTTTCTTTTGATAGACACCACCAGTTTGGTCCACCTGTTGGCATATATTTGTCTTTCATTTTCCATCTATTCATGGCATCAGGTAAAAAGAACAACCATGAGTAAAACTTGCAGTTGCCTAACAATGCAATCATAAAATCTTTACTCATGGCCAGATGTCCAGTATTAATGTTTTAAAAATAAAAGATTGCTCTGCTATTGGGTAGATATTGTTCAGATAATAAAACTGCTTAGATATGTTGAAGAGAAAGACTTTTACATGATGCCACTTCCCCCAATAGGCTGCAAACATGAAAGATGTGTTTTAGCTGGAAAAAAAAAACCTTTCAGAAAGAATATTTTTGCATATTTTCCATTCTGTTATATTTAATTTATGTCTTGAAATTTTCAGCTGAGTCTTGATCATAAATCAAAAGCTTTCTGGTTTTGAAATATGCTTACCTACTCAAGGCCCTATCTTGAATGCCATTTGTTCCACAAAGTTACATTAATGTCTTCCTATCCAAGCTGGATATAATCTTTTCCTCCCCACATCATTCATTGCACTTACTCTGTACCTTCCCTATGGCAATCAGATTTGCCCTCTTGTGCCATGGTTTTTATTGTGCATGTGTTATCCCTGTGCTAGACTGTAACCTCCCTGAGGGGAGGATCCATGGGCATTTAGTTCAATCCACGACCCCAAATACATCCAATAAGCATGTGTGGATAGAATTGAGCATTTTGTTGAGGGGCCAATGATCATATGAGACTGACTCCTTTTGCCTAGAAATGGCTTGTTCTGGTGCTGCTCAGAGGGATGGAGAAAAACTCCATAGTCTGTATGGTCCCTTCCCCTTATAAGTCCTTGCCCATCATTACTCTTAACCTCAGTCATGGGAACACAGGATTTTTATTTTTCTCCTGAAGCCCAAAGAAATTATATATTCATTTTTTGATACTTAGCTCAAGCAAGAAAGCAATTTGTAAGAAATCTCAAAAGGCATCTTAGTACCTAGGACACGTAGTGAGTTAAAAAGAGAAATTTTGGGCTAATTAGATAGAGTTGTAGGCTTTACTAGCGTGTGTTTAAGGAGACATTAGTTGTGCGAGTTATTAATAGATTTAGCTGAAGAGGGGGCAGTATGTAAATCAGTATGTAGGAGAAATTCTGGTCTAAACAAAACTAGTTTTTATTTGAACGCAGAACTTCTCAGAGCTTTTATGCATTGTGAGTCTTTTGGAGGAGACTATGAATTTCTTGAATGACTGCTGTTCTTTGTGATACGTAATGGGATGATTATATCCCTTGCCCAGCTAGGTGTGTGATAAATGCATTTGGGGGAAATGAATGACTGACTGCATTGATAGCTGGGGACCAGGGCATCATGAAAGTCCCTCTGAGAAGCAAAGGGACTAAACAGCAGAAATCCAAATACCTGCTCCCAGTTCCATTCATATTCTCCTGGCCCAGATTTTTCTTTGCTTCAGGGCTAATTAATCTAGTCTCTCTATGGCAGAAAATCGAGTTGCCTTTTCACAAGAACCACAGCCTTTGAAATCTGACTAGCCTTCCTGATAAGGCTGTAACAGCAAACCTGAACTTTGGGTAGCCTTGTAGCTAATCACATTCCAGGGAAAGGTGCTACTGTGCTGAATGCCTGCTGGATACCCTTCTTGGGAGAAGAGAGATGGCAGTAAATGGCCTCAGGCTTAAGGTTACAGAGATAGCACCAAGCTTTCTGCAGTCCCTGGGTTTTCCATGTGTTCTCTGGGCCTGAGCCAGTTAGAATGTGTCCTTCCTTCTCAGGTTTACCATCTGTTTCTTCCCAGCATGAAGTCATGCTCTAGGAGGTAAGTGGGCAAAGAAGAGAAGGGATGCAGAATGGGGGCGAGGAGAGAGATTATAGCATGTGGCTCCTTCACAGCAAAGAACAAAGTGTTCATTCAGTGAATCTTGTTGATTGCAATCTTCTGGCTGACTTCTATGTGCTTCGGTTATAATTAACTCCCATACATTTTGTCGGGATTAGTGTCTTGTCGGCACTTCTGGGACTTAGTACTAAGCACTGGATGTAATAACGCTATTTATCTTCCATATGGGCACGTTTGAGGGTGATGGATAAAGGTAAATCAAGAGCACCCACATGATTTCATCAAACTTTCATTTTTTTTTACTTTTAAGAAAGCACAGGGCAGAAAGGTTTCCCCCCTTCTTCTTTTGCTCAGCAGAAACAGCAAAGATAAATGCTTAATAGAAGCAAGTATGCCCTTAAGAAATTCTTCTGTAAGAGTTTTTAGATCAATGCCCAAACTAATCCCACACTCCCAGAAACTGACCTTCCTCTCGCTGTACGTGGTACCTTCTCCCATAGGGTGGAAACAGGTTTATTAACCTCCTTTCACTTTGCAGTGATTCACTGCAGTAGATGGAAAAAAGCACTTACATGAAGTATCCAAAGTTTTGGTTCTGGCATCTCCTAAATGTGCAATATTAGATAAGTCACTTTATCTCTCTGGTTCTCAATTCCACTATCGGAGTAGGGGTGAGGTTGAAATACGTACAGGTATTTGCTCTTACTACCTGCCAGGCCCTGTGCTATGTAATCTTTCTGTCAAAATTTTTTTTTATTATAGTTGATTTACAATGTTCTGTCGATTTCTGCTGTACAGCAAAGTGACCTGGTTAAACATATACATATATAGACATTCTTTTTCTCAGTTTATCCTCCACCATGTTCCATCACAAGTGACTGGATGTAGTTCCCTGTGCTATATAGCAGAATCTCATTGCTTATCCACTCAAAACGCAATAGTTTATATCTACTAAACCCAAACTCCCAGTCCATCCCAATCCCTCCTCCTCCCCCTTTGGCAACTACAAGTCTGTTTTTCATGTCCACCAGTTTGGTTTTTTTTCTACAGATAAAGTTAATTTGTGCCATATATTAGATCCCAGATATAAGTGATATCAGATGGTATTTGTCTTTCTCTTTCTGACTTATTTAGTATGAGAATCTCTAGTTGCATCCATGTTGCCACACATGGCATTATTATTTTTTTTTAAATGGATGAGCAGTATTCCATTGTGTATATGTAGCACACCTTCTTAATCCATTCATCTGTCAATGGACATTTAGGTTGCTTCCATGTCTTGGCTATTGTGAATAGTGCTGCAATGATCACAGGGGTGCATGTATTTTTTGAATGAAAGTTTTGTCTGGATATACGCCCAGGAGTGGGATTGCTGGACCATACGGTAGTTCTAGATTTAGTTTTTTGAGTTTTCCGTAGTGGTTGTACCAATTTACATTTCCACCAACAGTGTAGGAGGGCTCCATTTTCTTTACACCCTCTCCAGCATTTGTTATTTGTAGTCTTGTTAATGATAGCCATTCTGACCGGTGTGAGGTGGTACCTCATGTTATGTAATCTTGATTCTTTCTTTTGCTTATTCCTCACAGGATGAATGCAATAATATAGGTATTTGCTTTTTGAAATGAGGAACCTGAGCTCTAGAAAGATTAGGTGGCTTGTCTGAAGTCACACAGCTATGAAGTACCAGAATTCTGATTTGTGCCTGGGCATGATTAAATTCGCAGGAACATAGCTATTAGATTACACCAATATTCTGGTTGTCATGAGGAAGAAAAAAAGGATGCCCCGAGGCTACTGTCGTTTATAAATCCAACAAAAAAGTGAGGCATTATCAGTGAGTAGCACTCATACTGGTTACTGAGGGCTTGGTCCTGCAGGAGGCACTAAAAATGACAGTACAGTGTTTCCTGATTGGGGGCCTTGTCTACGATAAAAAGCTTTGTGCTTGACTGTTGATAAAAGGAAGAAAGGGAGAGGAATGGCGCCCTCAACTCAGCCTAGAGGCCCTGCTTGGTCAGCACGCATCTTCCACCCTAGCACCACGACCCACCCTCATGCTCTTAAGGCTACATCAGTACCCTGATTTTCAGTTTCTTCCAAGTCAAACTCTTTCCTGCCCCAGAACCTCTGCATTTGCTGTTCTTGCTGCCGAGGTAATTCTTCCGACAGCTTCCTTCCCACTCTTCAGATATCAAACCAAATGTCCACTTCTCAGAGAAATCCAAGCCACCCAACCATTTCGTTTATGTTTTTGTTTTGTTTACCTGTGAATTGTTTGGGTCTTCTGAACAGGGACTCTCATTCACTGTGCTCTACTAATGACTTGGGCAGTGCTCGGCTCTTATTAGGTGCCCTATAAATTAGTGCTGAGTGAAGAAGTCAATGACAGTGCTTTAGAGGAGAGCAGCTAAACCTGGGTTCCAGTCATGCTAACAGTGATTCCTACCGATCATCTCTATTTGAAGAAGACGATGATATAATTCTCATTTCTTCACTTACAAATAGATTTCTCTTCCTTTCTAACATTCACCTGCAACCCTGCCTCCTGCCACTGTTCTTGGGGAAGGTGTTAAGTTATAGGAAATAGTAGAGTCTTTGACGTACATAGAACTGGAATTAAAGCCTAATTCTGTCACCAACAGTGTGACCTTGGGGGGTGTCACTCAAGTTCCTTGAGCCTAAATATAAAATACTTCATGTATAAAATACTTCTTAGAATTATTTATGTTTAAATAAGACGTCTGCAGAGAATTCATACGAGTGTATGGCAACTTTTTTCTTTTTCCCAAGAAATTTAACATATTTGGAAATAAATTTTTATCTCGAGGGATTCTGCCTCTTAGCGGCTAGTGTTTGACGTGTTGATGTTGGATGAAACAAAAAATGGAGGAAGAGAGAGGAAGGATGATTTTAGATGATATCGTGATCCCCTGGAGGGCAAGGATATTGGATCTCGTATCAACATCACTGATACTTGTTAAGCTATTAGTAGGCATGAAACATAGATAGTGAGAGGTTTAGATAGTGATTTAAAAAAAAAGCTTGAAAATTTCAAATCTTCTGTGTAAAGAACCCACTGCCCTATAATTTGAATACATCAAAAATTTCATGAAATGGTTCTCCAAAAAACTTAAGAGGTAGAAACACAGCAATACTGTTCCCAGTCTCTGGAGACAGTTTTTAGATTCCCAAGTGTTGCTAGATAGTGATGGAAACCTTGGAATTTAGGTTATCATGGGTGTATGGATATGTCCAAACTTGTCAAGATATAAGTATTACATGTGTCCACTTTTTTGTATATCAATTATACCTCAGTAAAACTAAAAGGAAACAAATAAAAAACTTGAACTAGCTTTAATATTTTCCTAGGGTTTTCTGACACTTATGGATCTCTGCATCTTCCTAGTACATCCTGTTTCTTTAGCTTGTAAGTAGTATTAAATTAGGAAGACTGTTCAAAAGAGGGATGCTCTTTTTGTTGAAGCAGAAAAAACATAATTCTTCCAACACTGAACTTGGAGAAACCTCAAGTCTTTCCTCTTAGCTTAAATCAGCAAGTAAAAGAATTATATATGATAGATATATCTTTAGATAGACATATATAAAGAAAAAAATCCATATATATTTGCTTATAAATAAAGAACAAATATCATAAATTATAACAAAAAGTTATCAAATTACTGATAACTTTGTCTAAGGTAATAGCAAAGGACATTAAGGATAAGTTTGAGATAGGTATCAACTTAGAAAGATAATTGGGATTTGTTTTCATTTGTTCTAGGGCCATATTGCTTCCTCTTGAGCAAGTAATTTCAGAATTGTTTTATTTTTATCCCATATGACCTACAGGAAAAGAAATCAATGTTGTTGGAAAAACTGCACTCATTTAAAAAATACCACATAGTAAGGCCAAGTAAGGTCAAAATTGCTTTTTCCAACATTTTAAAATGGGATTGGTGTCCTTTACCCATGGTGTTGAGTTGATTCATTTTTTCTAAGGTAAATTGTGTTGGCTCTGCCAGAATTACTGTTTTCTCCATTTACTCAAAGGTAGTGCCATCCCAATGATTTAATTATCTTAATTATAAGATAAGATGTGAACCTTTATAAGACAGATAAGAATTATAGATAAGACACAAACTTTTGTATTAGCCAAAGGGTAGACGTATTACTGATTTTTGATACACAGGCCCTGGTAACTGTCATAGGAAATTGAATACTCTAGTCTGGTAATCTGTTCACCTTCCAGCTGTGAGATTTTAGTGTTTATAGTGCATTGACTATTTTAGTTTTTTTTTAAAAAAGAGAATAACAGTATAATCAGAAATTTAGTTGTATAGATAAATCTTCAAGGTTAGGACATCAGCACAAATCTCAAAAAAGTAAGACAAAAAACCCACAGAAACTATTTTGTTTAAATAATTTTGACTTGCTTTGAAAACTAAAGTGAAAGTTGTACAATTCATCAACCCATAATCCTAACACCCCCACATCACCCAGATGCTCTGCCGGTAGATCAATAGTTCTATATTTTCTTTGCACACTGTGATAGCTAATGAAGTTCAATGTCTCTCACATAAAGACAAACAGCCAATGTAATGGAAAGATAATTATAAAGAAGTAAATTATTGGAATTGAACGGAAAACCAATTTTAAGATACAGTTTTTCTTCTGCACAGTTTTTTTGTTTGTTTGGAGTCATCTAACACTGTGAACAGATTCAAAATGACCCAGTCCAATGTCAAAGCACTTGACACTGCAGAAAAAAATCACTCTTCGAGCAGTCACTTGGAAACCAATTATTAAACAAGACAAAGAGGATGATTTTCCAAATACAATGGCAAGATTTAAAGTATGGAAGTTCTAGAAAGTTGCACTGTTTGATTTTTTAAACTGGTCCATACACCTCATTTTTTTAAGTTTGATGAAAATACAGCATTTAATAATGGCAGATCTTAGACATTTTCAGAGCATAGGAAGTTCCCTGCAGATTACAGAGCTAAGAATAACTTAGAAACAGCAGTAGAGCACATGAAGTGATTCTGAGTCATTCATTGGTTTGTCAGAGGAAAGGTAGTTCTATGTCAATAAATTTCGAATGACTATATAAATTGTTGGATTTTAGGCAAATCAGTCATACATTGCCATTATGGTGGGCATTTTGTTAAAAACAAAACAAAGACAAAAAACCTCCTAGGAAGAGATGCTTTCTATGTAAAAATACAGTGTTTTCTTCTCTCTTAAGCTTATTGTTAATTATTGACCAGGCACGTTTCCAGTTCCCAGGTATGGTTCCTCTAATCTGTTTATGTTGCCTCCCATTTTTCTGTTTATGTAAATTTAATAACATTTCCAATGTCCCTACCAGTTCTTTTTTGAGTGAAGCCAAGGTATGCTTAAGGTCTGGACTTGAGCTCTTCGGTCTGTTGCCTTCTCTGTCATGCCGAAAGGTGTAAACATCTGCCCGGACACAGTTGTCAAATGTGAAAGATTTCGAAGAAAAGTCTTTAAATTGTGTCAGAATGACCTCCATTTTCCTAAAGGTAATTTTGCTTCAGCATAGAGTTTCGTCAAGGTAGGTTTAGCTTTTGCTGAGTTATTTAGATAGTTTGGAATGTAAAACTTGGGGAAGTTGCAAGGATTGAATAGCAGACACTAATTAACATACTCGTAAATCTGTTAACCAATAGTAGAGTCCTGTTACTAAAACCTTGAATTCTTTCCTTTGGTCACTCTTGACTTTTTTCTGGGGACATGTTCAAAAAGTATAGGGGAATCAGTGTGATGTGTGCTGCCTTGCTAAGGTCACGTTTTAGGAAATTCCCCAGAGAAGCAATCTGTTTAGGGTGCTACAAAGAACCAGAAATTACAGATTTCTTTTTTTTTCCTTTCCAAACTAACTAACAAAAACGCCAGATCCTTTCAGAATTTTAGTGATAAAGATTTTGTTGCTTTAACTGACCCCTTGACCCAAATGTTTCATAAGAGAAAGTTGAAGTTTTCCCTAGATGCCAAATCAGTTTGGATCCCTACAGTGTCTCATTAAGAATATTACTAAGTCACGTGTATAAATGCTTGCTGTGAGCTCAGTACTGTATTAAGAACTATATACATATTTTGGTTGATTAATCCTCTCAAAACTTTACAAGGCACGTATTTTCATAAGACCCATTTTACAGCTAAGAAAACTGATGCTTAGAAAAAGCAGTCACTTGGGGTGGTTTTCTTGCAAGGCTTATATGCTTATATACTATACAACAGAGCTTTCTAGGGTTTTGACAAATGCCTTTGGAAATACAGAAAAGGTGGGCCAGTGGCGCAATGGATAATGGGTCTGACTACGGATCAGAAGATTCTAGAAACACAGAGAAATGCCATTCTGAGGTCTTGAAATCTCTAAATGGTGCCCCCAGAAGTGAGTTACACATCCTTACATGTTCTTGATGCAAATGTTTAGCCAGGGTGGGTGAATGATACCCCAGAGGACTCCTGTTGTCAGAGGGGGCTGCTTTCCAAGGGGTCAGTCTCAGTCTGGCAAGACCCCTTACTTCGTTTCTGTCTGGTAATAAGGTAAATATTTACTCTCCAATTTTACCCTCTCATACCCACCTTCACACACTCTATTGTTTTTAGATTTCCTTAGTTATTTAAAGATTCTAGTGTTATGTCTAGTCACTTATAATGGAGCATGATAATGTGAGAAATGTGTACATGTATGTGTAACCTTGCTGTACAGTAGAAAATTGACAGAACACTGTAAACCAGCTATAATGGAAAAAATAAAAAAAATCATTATAAATAAAAAAAATTAAATAAAAAAATAGCAAAAAAAAAAAAAAGAGAGATTCCCGGAGTTCCCATTGTAGCTCAAGTGGTTAGCAAATCCAGCTAGGAACCATGAGGTTGTAGGTTCGATTTCTGGCCTTGCTCAGTGGGTTAAGGATCCGGCGTTGCTGTGAGCTATGGTGTAGGTTGCAGACGTGGCTTGGCTCTGGCGAAGGCCGGTGGCTACAGATCCTGTTAGACCCCTAGCCTGGGAACCTCCATATGCTGCGGGTGCAGCCCTAGACAAGGCAAAAAGACAAAAAAAAAAAAAAAAAGATTCTCTTAGAGTGGAAATTGGCACAAGACTGTAAATCAACTATACTCAAATAAAAAATCAATTAAAAATATGGAATACTATTCAGCCATAAAAAGGACAAAATAATGCCATTTAAAGCATCTAGTGGATGGAACTAGAGATTTTCATACTAAGTAAGTCAGAAAGAGAAAGACAAATACCCTATGATATCACTTATTTTTGAATCTAGACTATGGCACAGATGATCCTATCTACAAAACAGGAACGGATGGACACGGAGAACAGACTTGTGTTTGCCAGGGGGAGGGGGAAAGAAGGGGATGGACGGGGAGTTTGGAATTGGTGGATGCAAACTATGACATTTAGAATGTATGGGGTAATGGGTCCTACCGTACAGTACAGGGAACAGTGTACAGTCTCTTGTGTTAGAACATGATGGAGGACGGTACTAAAAAAGGAATCTATCTATATAGACACAGTAGCAGGGTCACTTCACTGTATAGCAGAAATTGAAAGAACATTGTAAATCAACTATATATACTTTAACAAAAAATTAAAAAATACAATAGAAAAAAAAAAGATTCCCTTAGCTGTGGCCTGCAAGTGTGTAGTCCCAAGCCTTTGATCACAGTACTCCAGGCATTGGCCCTTCTCTGATGACCACATTCCTACTCGTGTTTATGATAAGAGCTGAAAATCTCTTTTCATATCCAGCCTTTTTTTTTTAGTTTCTTAGGCACAACAATCTCCTTTATCTAGTGCACCCTTACAACAGTCTGTCCAACCCTGTTCTTAGAACTTGTCACATTCTAACACAGTTATTTGCTTACCATCTGCTTTCCTAGCTAGAGCCTGAGTCCTCTGCTAACAGGGATCATGCTATTCAATCAGGGCATAATGCTAGGTGCATAGCAGGCAGTCAATATTCTGTTGCCAAATGAATAAAACGTTTGATGTGAAGAAATACTTTAGAAAGACTGTGAAGTCGTAATTGTTTTTCTTTTCAACTTCTAAAAGCCAGCTGGCTCCCTTGACTTTACACTACTTCTTGCATTTACAAAACACCTACCATATTTTGAGCAGGTGTCTGTGACAGCATAGGGCAGCTTCATCAGTTTCCAAAGGCCTGTAGCTCTTTAGAAAGTCTTGCCAGTCTCCTAGGAGTTTCTGGCCATTTTGCACATGAAGAACACTCTTTAAGGGGGCTTCCGCTTTGGTAGGTGTCAGAGGAACCCCTGCAGTCCTGGGAAGTAATAGCAGAAGGGGTGGTGTCACATGAAAGGGAGGGAGGAGAACTCTCTGGAGATGTTTTAAAATTAAGGGTAACTTGGCTCAGCTGCTGTGGAAAACAGTTTGGGGGTTCCTTAAATGTTAAACATAGAATTATCACATGACCTTACAATTCTACTCCTTGGTATCTATCCGCATTAAATTAAAGAATTAAAGACACACACTTGAATACATGCATACGCATTTTTGTAATAGCATTATTCACAATAGCTAAAAGGGGGAAACAGTCCCAGTGTCCATCAATGCAAGAAACGGGTAAATGAATTGTGGACTAGCCATGCAATGAAATATTATTCAACCAGCAAAAGGAATTAGTGCTGTCCATGGTAATACATGGATTAACCTCAAAACTATTAACTGAAAGAAGCTAGGCACAAAAGTATCAAATATCATATGATTCCATTTACATGAACTATCCAGAATAGGTCAATCCACAGAGAAAGAAATCAGATTGATAGTTGCAGAGGGCAGGGAGTGCCAAAACTTGGGAGAAACTGCTCAATAAATTGCTTAGGATTTCCTTTTAGGGGGACAAAATGTTTTGGAACGAAGTAGAAGTGGTGATTGCACAACATTGTGAATGTATGAAATACCACTGAATTGTTCATTTAAATGATTAATTTACATTATATGAATTGGACCTCAATTAAAAGAAATAGAGTGGGAGGGGAGTAAGAAAAAGAGTATAAAAGGAAGTCAGAGTGTGATGCTATGAAAAGGGCTTGAACAGTTAGTACTGGTTTTGAAGATGTAAGATCAGAAGTAAGAAACGTTAGCAGCCTAGGGCTGCTGGAAAAGGTAAGTAACACATTTTCCCCTAGAGCCTCTAAGAAGGAACACAGATCTGTCATCACCTTGATTTTAGCCCACTGAGACCAGGGTTGGACTTCCAATCTACAGAACTGTAAAATAATACATTTATGTTTTTCTGAGCTAAAAAAAAGGTAACAAGATATCATGCCTTGGCTTCACAGTGGAAAAGAATTTCCGGGATCTCCTCGTGCAATCCTGATGAAAATTGGGTGAGAAAGACTGCATGCCTTTCCAAGGTCATATAGCTAGTTGTCCTGTTTACTTCAAAAATGGCATTTCCTTCCAAAAATAAAGAGATAGGAAGGGAACAAACAGTGAATGGGGTTATTGTCCTAATTTTATGAGAAGAAACAGTCACTAAGATTAAGGAATTTGACCAATACTTAATAACTAATACTGAGAGTTTTACTTTCTTAAGTATTTAAAAAAGTAACGAAGCCATGTGAACAACAGTAAAAAAACATCACATCATAGAGAAGAATTTATGAAAACCATCCACTTCTAAAACGCCTCACATCCAGTCCTGAGCCTCTCTCTGCACTTAGGGTTCCTCTTCTGTTTTTGGTATAAGTTACATGTTACTATGCATCAACATTTAATAAATACTTACATAGCACTTCTTAAGTGCTTTACAAAAATAACTTATGGAAACTTCATAACAGCGCTATGAGGTAGATACTGGTATTTGTTCTACTTTACAGGTGGGGAGCCTGAGCATAGGGTGGCTAAGACTTGACCAAAATAACAAACCTAGAAGGTGACAGGGCTCCAGGACTTTCTGCTGTTAACTGCAACACCACAGAGCTTACAGACATCAGCTTGGTTTTAAGAAGCTCAGTACGACCAAGCAGAAAGTCCATGTTCATGGCCAAGCTGGGATCTGAGCCTGTCTAGACTCCAAGGCCCTGGTGCTTTCTGTGAAATCTTTTGCCTAAGAAGAGGGTGGTCCATTGAAGGAATAGAACCCATGGCTGTCTTAATTCATGGCTGTCTCTGCCTGGGATGAGAGAGGGAGAGCCGGCTGAAAGTAACAGAGCTTTCTAGAAAAAACAAAAAATGGAGCTTTCTAGCACACCATTTAAGTTTTTTTTTTAAATATCAGGAAGAACAGGTTTCATAGCCCTAATTTTTTTGATAACACATTCTCTTAGAGTGATAAAAAATTAAAATCCTTTTTATTTTTTCTTAAAAAATGTAGGTCTTTGGAAAGCAGAAATATGTTCAGCTGCCCTTTGACTGTGTTGTGGTTGTCCTGGGAGGCTGGGTGCACAGAGTGTTTTTAGGTATTCATTGTAGCTCAGACCGGAAGACCTGCATCCAGGAGCTGCATCTTCCCCTATCCAACCGTAAATTTGCCTTTTTTCTGACACTATTGAGTGGAGCTTAAGTTTCCTTACTGCTGGCTTTTCTTGCACTAGATAGGTTTTCAAACTCTATGCTGCAATCTCAGGCACCCTTGGTGATTCCTCAGTCCGTAGGGTTGGGGCGAAGAGAGGGGAGAGTCAGAGGCGAGCAGGCAGTGGGAAGAAAAGGCATGCAGGTGGGCCAGATCCCCACTTCCCACTTAACCCAGAGAAGCCCACCTGGACCCTATGAATATTCCTCCAATATTTTGTTGGAAGAAAACATTCTATTGAGGAAAAAAATACCACAGTAGGTAAAGAAGAACATATAAAACAAGAGGAGTTGGTATTAAGAAGGGAATAAACTAAAAACACCACTTAGAATGAGAAAACAAGGCATCCAAAGTAGGCATCTAAATGGTACTCCTTACTTAGTTAAGGCAAGATTCTAGAAGCTGCCTACTCATCAAGGTGATAAGGGGAAAACGCACTGTGCATCTTGTGGTGGAAGAGGAAAGGCTGTGTTGTGAGAATTGAAAGGAGAGAGAAAGAAAGGAAAAGATCATTTGAGTTAAATATAATAAAACCTAAGTCTTCTTTCTGGGGAAATAGTTCCTTAATAATCAAATTCACTGTGGATTCCAGAGTTGGAGGTGAAAACAGAGAACACTTGGAGGAAACACAAATTAAATTTTTGCTGGAGAAAGAAAATATGGAAGAACCAGACTGCCATCCTGAGGCAGAATGCTAGGAAATAGTGAGTAGTGTTGCTGGAGTGCTTTTAGCCTGATTTGGTACCTACTGCATTATCAACATACCCTTAAACTGTTCTATTTTCCTAAACAGTAATTTTATAAAGTTTATCTTAAAAACCAATTTATGGATACATGGTAAAATTATTCAAATGAGACAGAAAAGTCTTCATGATAATTTAAGACTGTCTTTTCACTCCATCTTTCCCTTACAAGAGGCAATTATTGTTTCCAGTTTAATCTTTTAAAAAGGATTCTATGCACCTATAATTAGTTATGTATTGTATACATTCTTTTGAAACCATCAATATCTACCATTCTGTACTCTGATTTCTTTTCAGTTTAACAGTGTGTCTTGGAACTCATTTCCTTCCTTTTCTTGATTGCATCATCTTTTACCAGATGAACATTCCAGAGCTCATGGAATCCTTACTACACTAAGGCACATTTAGCCTACCTTCAGCATTTTGCTGCCCTGAACAATGGTGCAATGAATATCTTCATTCATAGATCACTGCATACATGGGCATAACTGCAGAAAAAATTCCTAGATGTGGAAATATTAAAGGGTACATGAAATTAAATTTGTAAGAGGTTTAGTAAAACTGCACTGCAGAAAGATGAAGCCAACCTATCAATCGTATTTGAGAATGGGATGGTCTACACCCTTTCTAACCTTAGGCTGCTTTGTCCCATTTGACCAGAATTGTTTTCTTTTTGCACGTTCTGTACTTTTCAACACAATTTCCACATACGACGAATTGAATGATCTTAAATGAAAGGTAACAGGTTATTTGGTCATGGCAACAACTCCGCCAGCACCTGACTCTTGTGGTTTGAAGGGGACTCTGAGGAAGCATTAGAAACATTTCTTAGCTCTCAGGACCTCTGAGTGTAGTTGTAGACTATGGGAAACCACCGCTGATAAAGGGAAGACAGTGGCAACTGAAATAGCAGATGGACAAGTTAGAGGTGCACAGGTCGGGGAGGTCTGGGGGACTGATTCCAGGAATGCTCATGGATCATCTCGCCTCTGACCTGGAACTCAACCAATAAATAAAGATTTATACATTAACTATTGAGACGATCTTGTGCACCTGTCATATGCCAGACCCTGTGAGACCCTGTGACGGGTTTGGGGCCAGAAGACTGAATAAGATAGAGTTCTTGCCTTCATTTTACTTACTCATCCTTTCAGTTTCTCTTAGGAGACAGTGTACTTGTTTTCTTGTTCATAAGAAAAATATACCACAGTGCAGGTATATCTGTATATACATTATTGTGTGTGTGGTTTATTTATAGTTATATACTATGTTATTTACTTATACATATATATTTTATAGTACGCATTTTTATTTCTGTCTTTCTGAACAGATAAAACTATCCTAATGGGCCAGTATTTCTTATCAGCTGGAGCTCAAGTCCTACTTCACTAACGAAATCTTTTCTGACACGTGTGGCCACATTAAGGTGTGCTGTAAACCCTATACAGACACATGGCACAACTGTCTTGAACTCATGCCTCCCCTGAGCTTTAATTTCTGAGGACAGGAGAAGACATCACCGAGGCCTTAAACAACACTCTCTAACCAAGAGGTCCCTTGGTGGCAATAGTTGTATTCTCAGTAGAAGGCAGACATCTGTACTTATTAGCTGAATGAATACATCAATTCTACTCTGCCTTTGGCTCTTCTATACTTGAATGACTAGTATGCACATAAGTGCTGTCTGGGGTACAAGGCAAAATGGTCTCCAACACCATTCTTTAATGGATTTTGGATTTCTTCTGACCTTCTATGAACCCGACTAGGTCTTTTAGTAAACTGCTTTTTAATCTGCCCCTGGGGAAGACGCTCCCTTTAGGCTGTGATGGTGATACTTCTACCCCAACATCTGAAATTCAGATTTTATTTATTGTGTTTATTTTCCCATCACACGTAGCCTGGTATGTTCATTCTCCCGTGGACAGTACACACATGCACACCTTTTTGATCACTGCTGCATGCCAAGCTCATGCCTTCTGAAGTCATTTTCCTGAGAGCTTGTAAGTAATTCAGAACACAGAGGAGCTCTTAGATATCTTTTCATACAAAAGAAGGAAGCAATTTGTGACCTAACAAGAGGGTTAATACCAGCTGGTCATAGTTTAGTGAGTTTAATTACTGGAATTTCTATATAATATCACCCCAAATGACATCTGTGTTTGAATAGAACATGAGATACCTTTTGGGTGAGCAAAATAAAACAGGCCATGCAGAGCTTTACTCTGTTTAATCCTTGTGCCCGATGCCCATGGCTCTAGTGACATTTCTGGGACTGATTTATATGTAGCTAAGATGAGAATTTAATAAAACTACAAGACAAAATTTTCAGTAGCTGCTTTTAACAAGGAAGCAAAATATATAGTTGCAAAGTGAGAATGGAAAATCCTTACATAAAAGATCAAAGAATTCTTCCTTATACACCCACCTCATTCCCTGAGTTAACTGATAACCTATTTTATCCCCTAGTAAATACCAGTCCTAATTGGAAATTAAGCAGGTATTGTTTTCCAAAACATTGTGAGTTGGGCTAATTTCAAATTTGTATTGATTAGGTCAAGAGCAAATATCACAGAAAGCCCAGTCTGGTATAGAGTGAACTAACCCAGTGCTGAGTTAATCCCTCAGCACAAAGTGTGATCCATGGACCTACTTTATTGGCATCACCTGGGAGCTTGTTAAGAATGCAGAGTCTTAGACCCTATACACAGACCTAATGGATCAATATATGCATTCAGTAAGACTTCCAAGTGATATCTATGTCCACGGAAATTGAGAACCACTGGCCCATAACGTTGCCTTTCTTTTAAAGGGATTTCTCCCATAGAGTAACTGCAAGACCATTTGTTTGAGTAACATAAACCGGGGACCAGATTTGAGAAGATTCCAGCCTTTCAGCTGCATGGAAAGGAATGCACAGATGCACGATCCATTCCGCGGTGCCAAGCTGAAAGGTCTGCCATTTGTTCTGACTGTTTTATTGCCCTCAAACTCTGCACTCAGCTTCTTGTGAGGCTTCCAAAACACAATGAATCCACAGAAAAATTAATAATGTAAAGGTTTTCTAAGGCTCTTGGCAACAGAAGGAATTTCCAATGGGGCTCATGTTGAGGTGGGGTTGGAGGAGGAAGGAACATTGACATATAACATAACAGTGAGGAATTCCTAAACACTTGTCCAGGTTTCATCATCTCAGCCTGTACGTGATGGATTCTAGGATTTGTCCTTACGAATTTCTGACAGCTCGGCAGGCGAGAGCCTAAATATTTTGAGCAAAGGATTTTTACATATTGGTTGCTTTAAATCTTTGGTCTTGTGTGCTTTAGTGAAAAGTGAGTTGCTTCTGCCATCTCCAATAAGATATATAGCTCAGTTTGTATCTTCATCTCCTGCCATGCTTAGTATTTTCATTTGGGAAGTAGACAGCTGAAATATTGGCCAGTGAAGGAAAACAGATTTCCCAATGAATAGTTCTACACCATGAAAAGATGAGATTAGAGTGATGCCTAAACTAATTTCAGGTTATTACAGTCTTCATCTCAAGCCTAATTCTCGGTAGTTTCACTCCTGCTTTATGGACAGAAATTTAAAGCCAGTACATTTTATCTGTATCATTTAGTCCCCTTTTGACTGAAGCTTCCCAGTGTTCTCTTACATTTCCATGAGAATGAATTTCACCTTTTATGATATTCAAAGACAATTATGGTGTCTCAGTGAAAAATGATGTCACTCTGATACCAGCAATAAAATAACAATGTCCTAGTGCTGATAAACGTATTAATCATACCAGTTATCTTTCAGCTTTTCTGGTTTTGCTTGAGGAACTGCAGAAAACCTTGAGGTTTTTAATTTGTGAGCTCTCTAGAAACCTGGTCACACTTTACGTCTTCCTTTGATTGAGTGCTCAGGAACTGGAGCTGAATTAGGTGACTAATCCCCTAATAGGCAGGGTTCTTTGGCTGACGCTTAAATCAGAAAGGATTCTGCAGACTCTCACACACATGGATATATGAGGCGGGGCAGTGATGGGGAAAGGTATTTTCAGGTGCCCTCTGGTCTGGATCCATGGACCGGTGCTATTTCATTCTTTGCTTTTGAAGCCCTTCGATTATTCCCCCTGGTTAACACTGGATCCCCATTAAAGTGCTAGCCCCAAAGTCCTCCTGGTATCAGGAAGAGGCAGAAGCCTAGAACCTCTCAGATTCTTAGGTCCAACTCTGTTCTTATGATAAGGCTGCTGAGACTAGGAGTAGGTTACTTGATAGATTTGCTGGGGTATTAGTCTATTTATAGAGTGGCCTCCTCTATACAAATTAACATATAGAGTGTTTATTTTCTGCCCAGGATTGCATAAGGAACCTTTAGCACATCAAAAACATATACCACAAAGCTTCCTTTGAGTAGATTTTTTTAAATTATTATTTCCTGTGTGTAAGAATATGTTTACACGTGGGAAATAATTGGAGAATAACAGAATTTATAGTTTATTCTTCCAGTTAGTCAGTGGCCTTTTTTTGGGAGCTTAACATAATTCACGTTAATCTAGTTGTGATTTTGATTTCAAAAGTCACGATCATTGGATATAGATCCTCAGGGGTAGGCTTTAAAAAATGGGCAATCACTGTGGGCTTCAACAGTGGGGAGGCATCTCTTGGTAGAGAGAGGACCTAGGTGCATTTGTGAGGGTAAGTGGGAACTGCAAGAATAGACAACAGGGAAGTCATCCTAGAACGGGTGGTCAGAATAAGTCACAAAAGTGAGAGGAGACTGGTATATGTCCGGAAAAGTGAACTGAAAGAATTAATATTATTAAAATGTCCATACAACCCACAACAATCTACTGATTCAATGCAAACTCTATGAAAATTCCAATGGTATTTTTACAAAAAATAGAACAAAAAATCCTAAAATTTGAACAGAAGAACCTAAGAAGCCAAAACAGTCTTGAGGAAGAAGAACAAAAGCTGGAGACATTATGCCCCCTGATTTCAAACTCTATTACAAAGCTGTTATAATATAAACAATATGGTATTGGCGTAAAAACAAACACATGGAATGGAACAGAGAGCCTAGAAATAAACCTGCACAGAGATGATCAATTAATTTATAACAAAGGCGCTAATAAGCATATACAATGGGGAAAGGACAGTCTCTTTAATAAAGAGTGGTAGGAAAACTGGTCAGCCACATGCAAATTAATGAAAGTGTAACACTATCTTACACCACACATAAAAATTAACTCAAAATGGATAAAGGCATGAACATAAAACCTGAAATCATAAAACTCCCAGAAGAACACATAGGCAGTAATGTCCTTCATAGGTCTTGGCAATGATTTTTTTTTTTTTTTTTGAAGCTGACACCAAAAGCAAAAGTAACAAAAACATATGAGACTGTATTAAGCTAAAAACTTCTGTACAGCAAGGAAAACCATCAACAAAATGAAAAACAATCCATTGACTAGAATAAAATATTGCAAATCATATATCTGATGAGGTTAATATCCAAAATATATTAAGAACACATAACTCAATAGCAAAAAAAAAAGATTAAAAAAGGTCGAGTAGACATTTTTTTCCAAAGAAAACATACAAATGGGCAACAGACACATGACAAGATGCTCAATATACCTAATCATCAGGAGACGCAAATCAAAACCATAATGAAATATTACCTTACACCTGTCAGAATGGCTATTATCAAAAAGACAAGAAATGACCAGTGTTGGGGAAGATGTGGAGGAAAGGGAACTCTCATGCATTGAGAGAGTGTACATTGGTACAGCCAATATGGAAAAGGGCATATAGGTTCTTAAAAATAAAAAAAAACAGAATTACCATATGATCCAGCAATTTCACATCTGGGCATTTATCCAATAAGAAAAAAAAAGGAAAAAAAAACCCGAAACACTCATTTGAACACAGATATGCAGTTCCATGTTCATTACAGAGTTATTTACAATAGCCAAGATATGGAAATAACCTCAGTGTCCAATGATGGATGAATGGATAAAGAAAATGTGTTTTCTATATCTACATACACAATGAAATATTATCCAGCCATAAAAAGGATGGAATCTTGCCTTTTTTTGAGAACATGGATGAACCTGGGGGTGGGGCAGGACATTATGCTAAGTAAAATAAATCAGACTGAGAAAGATAAATAACATATTATCTCCCTTATATGTGGAACCTCAACAAACAAATTCCATAAACAAACACACAGAAAAACAAGCCCATAGACACAGAGAACAGACTGGTGCTTGTCAGACGTGGGGGTGGGGAGTGGTCAAAATGGGTGAAGGGAGTTAAAAGGTACAAACTTTCAGTTATAAAATAAATAAGGGGATGTAATATACACTGTGGTGACTCTAGTAAATAGTGCTGTGTTGCGTACTTGAAACTTGCTAGAAGAGCAGCTCTCAAGTCATAAGAAAAAAAATGTAGTAGATAAGGTTATGGATATTCACTAGACTTGTGATCATTTCACCATATATACAAACATTGAATCATTATGTTGTATGCCTAAAACTGTCATATGTCAATTACGCCTCAATCAAAATAATAGAAGATGAAAAAAGAGGAATTAAAGGTATTTATGAATACCTACTATGTACCACACCCAAATATGACTTACACTGTATTTTTCCTAATGTTGCAAAGAGCTTTTTAAACAACAGTTTTATTGAAATATAATTCACATACCGTTGTATTCACTTTTTACAATTGTACTGTTCAGTAATATTTTTTAGTATATTCACGAGCTGTGCAACTTTCCTCACTAATTTTAGAGCATTTTTGTTATCTTCAAAAGAAACCTCATGCCCATGAGTAGTCACTTTCCACTTCCCCCAACATTTTGGCTCCCAACTCTAATTTACATTGTCCTATGATTTGCTGATTCTGGATAGAACAGGTAAAAGAAAGCAAGCAGAACGTGCCCTTTTGATGACGGACTTAAACCTAACCTGGCGCTTTCAAAGTTCAACCATTTGTAGCATAGACATACATTATTTTTTAAACCCCACTAAAATCTTATAAACTAGGCATATTTATCTGTTTTACTGATAAGGAAACTGAAAGTGTAAATGCTTTGCCCAAGAACTCTCAAAGTTAGGACGGAAATACTCGCACCTAGGCCTGTCTCATGATTCGCCCATTTCCACTGGGCCACTTTCTTTAACAGCTCAGAGTTCACCATGATTTTTAAAGTGAAAAATACGATACACCGGAACTAGCAAAACGATCTTTTTCCTTCCTATTTCTCTGCTCACTTGAGATGTTTTTGCATCCAATGGCAATGAGACTGGCCCCCTAATCTCATGGCTGCCATGACAACCCCACTACTTTTAAACTTGTGAGCACGACTCAAACCCGAAGGAAGGCTGTGCTAAACAGGTGGCCCCTTTCTGTACCCTTTCAACTAGAGGATATTCTGCATCTCAGACCAGAATGTGATTTAGAATGACGCTAAAGAAAACAACAACGCTAAAGAAAACAACGCTAAAGAAAACAACAAACAATGAACCGAACCAGCCTGCAGTTCATCCATCACTCACCAGGCAGCTGAAGTGTCAAACCCACTGATGCTATAAGCCAAACACACCACACACACACACACACACACACACACACTCAGATGCCCCCATTCCATGTCACCACTCTCTCTGCTACGGGAGAGTTACCAAATCTCAGAGCCGGTACCTGCACCCTTCGTTCTCACAGCCATTTACCTTCTTGTCGCCCGTGCATCCTCCAGAAGCACCAAAGCCTTTGGTGAGTGGCCAAGACAACGTCCACGTCCTCAGGATCCGGGTGACGTAACCCACCACACCTCCGTCTGCAGGGCCCACAACCCCGATGCGGCGGGCTTTATACAGATCCAAGTATGGCGGGCATTTCTTCTTAATGAAAATTGCTTCAGGAAGGCAAATGGAAGAGCCCTTCATGTCGGCAAAACAGGGTAAAAATACAGACACTGAGACTTCTTAACTCTTAAAATTGGGAGCTGGGCCCTGGTTACTACGAATTTTTAAAGTTTAGTGCGTTTTAAATGGTCTGGAAACTCTGCCTGTAGTTTTCAACTAGGAAAGTTAGCTGACGTCACGGCTCGGCAGAGGTCAAGGGGAACGGAGATTGGGTCTTTCAAAAGAAGCACCAGAACGCACGTGATCTTAATTCACCACAGACGCTAAAGGTCACCGCAGAAGTTTCCTAGAGCTTGTAATTAGAGGCATCGCATTGCTTATGTAATTAAAATTACACAAAAGAATAAAAAAATTTAGGTCAGAGAATAACCAACATAAAATCTTTCTTAAAATGAAAGAAAGTCCACAAATTTTAGTATGTTTTTAATCCCACAGTTATTCAATTCCATAAGCATTAATTAAGCATCTTCCTGCTATAGGCTAAGCCAGATGGAGACACTGCTTTTGAGGAGCTTATATTCTTTGGTGTGGGGGGGGGGTAGAAAACCAATTCATGAACCTGTAGTTACTACATAACCTTAGAAGGACTGTAATGATGAAAGCTTAGGGTGTTATGGAAGCCATGCGAGGGCCATCTCATCCGGACTTGGCCTTGACAATTAACACACCTGCCAAAGGAAGTGACACTTTGGGAACTGAGATGGGGCAGGGGTGCTTTAGGCAGAGGGTAACTGCACACGAAGTTCTGGAAGCTAGAGAGAGGCTTCTTCATTGTTCTGGGGGCTGCTGTCATAAGCCATAGGGAGTCAGTATGGAAGGAAGGCCATGAAAACCATAAATAGTATTATTTATTGAACAATAACCAAATACACATTTGAGGCTGTGTATCTTCATTAAGTGATTTATTACTTAAAAAAAAAAAAAAGGCAAAAGGAGAATCTAGTTCTAGGACCGTGAGGCCAAAGGGCAAATTTACCACCTTTTAAAATATGCCAATGAGTCCTGCGAGGAAGGTAACAGCAGGTGATTCTTGTTCCATAAACAAACAATTTGGTTTGGACTAGGAGGCTAAAACCTCCCCAAGCGAGATGCTTGCTCCCTGGCGGCCCGTCGGCGGGTTAACCGAGCACAGGGGTCGCTCCTGGGTGGTTTTCCCAGGGAGCACAGGCTTGTCCTTGGGGTATAATTATTTGGCCCACTTAATAGGAGTCCCAAGCAGGTCAACCCTTGAAATAGGGCTCTCTCTTCTTTTCAGCAGAGCTTGAACAAAAGGAAATTTAAAATTGGAAGAGAGGAAGAAACCTATTTCTGTCCTGAAGACAAAGGACGTAGTAGCATTGGTTAAAATTCAAGGGGAATCAAAACCTCTCGGGGTGGGGGTGGGGGTTGCCGTCCCCAGGGCGGGCCTTCGCGGCACAAACGCGGCCTCGTGCTGCCATCTTGTGTTGCGAAAGGCTCACGCCACCTCAGCGCCAGCTGGCAACTGCCTGCTGTTTCTGCTTCTGCTCCTTCTGGCTCCATCAGCAAGATGCAGGAAACAAATACGAGGAGGAGAAATCAACAGGGGATTTAACACTTCGTGGCCTGCTAGGAATGAAATTCCCCGCGGACGCTGTTCCCTTCTTCATCTTCTTTATTCTAGAAAAATCAGAATTTCAAAAGCAGCCTGATTGGAAGCCAGCTCAGCCGTGATGAAGCCACAATTTGACCTTTTCAGGCATGCAGGAGGGTGCTAGTTGCGACCATTAACTTCACTCTTCCTCCTCAGGAAGGCACTAGTGTTTTCCCTCTAGGGTTTTCTGAGGGTAATTTTTACAGCCTGAATGTCGGAAATCTGAAATGCTCTATCAGGCTCACCTCCTGTCTCCATCCTGTATTTGAGAGATTTCCACCTATCCAACAAATTAGCTTTATTTAATCAAATAACATCTTGCATGTTTGGTATTAATCAGAGACCCCTGTTGCTAAGTCAGGTTTATAGCTACTTGGAAATGACAGACACAGCCAGCCTGGGTTAATATGCATTTCAGGCCAAAGTGAAGAGGTTTGATGTTCTGGCAGCTAGCGCAGTCTTACTGTGGATACATAGGCAATATCTGTTAGGCTGCGGAAATTTTGAGAAGAGGCCACCCACCCCCCTGCATCTTTGAAGAACCCGGTTGGAGTTCTGACCTAGGTGAGCAGACTGCAGGTCTCTGTGGGGAAAGAGCGTGGCGTATACTCGGCTGTCAGCAGCAGTTCTTTTAAAAACACGGCCAATGCAGAGTTGTGAAATGAATCAACATCCACGAGACGAGCCATCTGTTTGTTTATTTAACATTTGGACACTAATGTGAACCTGAGCTTGCAGATCTCTGCAGCTAGTTATCCCAAGGTCTCCCATGCCTCTAGTCTTTACCCTTCTTCAAGAAGAGACTGAGCAGAATCTTCCCTGCTTTTTGCCTTTTTTTTTTAAAGCCTATGGAGGAAAATAATCCATAGAATTAAAGCTGGTTTACTCTGAGCTGTTAACATCCCTGTGACAGATGATGGCGTATGAGAAAGTCTTAGGAATGGGCAGCAGAAAAGAAACACGTTTCAGGAGCCGTGGAGGGCAGGATCAGAGGGAGACGTGGTGACGGTCCCTCTCTGAGGCCGTGCGTGTTGCAAGAGACATAAAAGAAAGAGCAATTTCAGACTTGATCCCGACTGTTTCCTCCGGGCTCTGGGGCTGATGCTGGAGCTAGCTGGGCTCGGTTGCTCAGAATTAGAGCAGGCACCCTTCTCCACGAGCAATTTGATGACCCATCCACAAATTCCCTAAATATCCCCCCTCACCAAGACAGTCACTCCTGTGTGCTCCTGTCTTTCCCCAGATACATGCAAAAACATTACTTGGGAAGGACACAGGTTAAGCCCTCAGTACAAATACGGCAGGGAGGATGTACCTGGGACACGGCGGGTGGTCAGCAGAGCTTTCTCTGCCTTATAATGAGGAGATCAAGGCTCAGCTAGGTGAAGTGACCTGCTTGCGATCAGAAGGCTGAAAAAGTAGCCAGTCCTGGATTTACTCCAAAGCTCAAGCTCTCTTCCCCAGTTCCTCCCTAAACAGAGGGAGTGTATTTATACTTATTTAAATATATAAATATTTAAAATATATAAATATATAAAACAGAGGGAGCATATTTGTATTTATTTAAATATATAAATATTTATAAAAACGCTTCTGGGCCTAAGGCAGTTCAGGAAGTTCAGAAAGTGAGAGCCCTTCTGAGGAGTGTGAACTGGCACCTCAATTCTTTCCAGGTGACTGGCTTCAATTCTCAAGTCCAACAGGAAGGATGACCTTGGAAGGTACTGGCTATGGTTCCTCTCTAGCTTTATGGCTAAGAAAGAAGTCAAAAGGATCAGGATCTGAGAATGGATGTGCTGGCCGCAGATCTTCAGGGCTCATTTGACTTTGGCGGATCATTCTCTCCCGAAGGTACTCATACTGCATATGTCCAGTGCAACTGACCAGGATGGAAAGAACGATTGAACGTGGTCATCAGAGGTGATGTCAGAAGGCCAGTACATGATGATTACTGGGACAGGATCAGATGGCTGGGTTGAGGGGTTGGGGTGGGGGTAGGGGATGGGAGTCCTTTAGGGGGTGGGTGAAGACTAGAAAAGCATCAAGACATTTTCCTTCCTCACGTTCTCCTCCTACATCCCTAACATTTTATTTCAAATGCTTTAATTGCCATATTTGTCCAACAACACATCTTTATATACCTATTGTGGTAACACTTTGTGCTTCCCAACCTGCTGTTGAATTTCCCCATTTCTCACTAGATGCTACTGATTGGGATTATTTTGAATGTCTTTAAAACTGTCCGACCTTATTCTTCCTAACTTTCTTTTTCTGTCTGGTTTAGTAGGATGACTCAGTATGTTGTAGATATTTGGACAAAAATGCTGACCATTGTGTCTCTACTGCCTGGCAAAGTGCCTGGCATGGGTGCTCAACAAGTTATTTGTTGAATGAATGAATGCGGTAAATCTTCACCTAAAAACATAATGTTCATTGCTAAAAATAAGACTGTGTTATTCTAAGATCATTACCCTTGCAATGTTCCCTATTGGATTAAAAAACAATCTCAGTTTCGTTTCTTTTACAGGATGAACAGAAGCATGGCAAAAAGAGAAATAAATCTTGATCACAATGTGCTGCCTTTATAGTTGCAGTAAATACCCACTGGTGTTGACCTTCCTGAAAATTTTAAAAGGGGGCTTTTAGAAACACATGTCTTAATTTAAAAGACCGGAGATTTTTACTTATTAGTATCATATTAGGTAGCTTCACAGAATTTTAGAGTGGGTTAAATATGATTAAAATGAGGGCTTTGTAATACCATATGATATCACTTATATGTGGAATCTAAAATATCACTGAAATGAACTTATTTACGAAACAGACTCAAGACGTAGAGACCAGACTTGTGGTTGCCAAGGGGGAGGGAGGTTGGGAAGGGATGGGTCGGGAGTTTGGGATTAGCAGATGCAAACTATGATATACAGAATGGATAAACAACAAGGTACTACTGTATAACATAGGGAATTATATTCAATTTCCTGTGACAAACTGTAAAGGAAAAGAATATAAAAATGAATGTACATATGTGTATATGTGCACAGAAGAAATTAACACAGCACTATAAATCAACTATACTTCAGTAAATAAAATGAGGGCTTTATAAACTAGAAGTCACTAAGCAAATGTAGAGTATTAACATTATCACTGATAATGACAATTCCATTTAGGGAGGTTTTTGGTGTGGGTAAGGTTTCTTTGTACTCCTCAAATGAAAATGCATAAAGCTGTATTTTTTTTTTCTTTTTAGGGCCGCACCTGCGGCATATGGAAATTCCCAGGCTAGAGGTAGAATTGGAGCTGCAGCCCCCAGCCTATGCCACAGCCACAGCAATGCCAGATCCAAGCTGTGTCTGCGACCTATACCACAGCTCACAGCAACGATGGATCCTTAACCCACTGAGCGAGACCAGGGATCGAACCTGTGTCCTCATGGATACTAGTCAGGTTCATTAGCTGCTGAGCCATGGAGGGAACTCCCATACAGCTGTATTTTGATTCTGTCTCCCCTTATGTCAGCCTTTGATGGTGTCTCCTTGTGGTCACTATGTAATTCTGTCCACATGTTAGACACTTGTGACCTATGAAATCCTTCCAATAACCTTATGAGGTAGGTACCTGTGTAGTTATGGAAACAAATGAGATTATTTAACTTTCCTAAGGTTGCAAACAGCATGTTTTATTGGCTCTTAGAAGCTAGGTTACCAGATGAGTGATAATAACATCTAAATAAACCCTGCAGTCAAGACTTTAAAAGACCTCTTTTCTATCCAAGGAGGTCCAAGTTATAATTACTGCAGTTTGGAGGCTGCAAAGTTCCACTCTACCTCAGGGAAACATCAGACATTTGGAAACTGAAAATGTTTTTACAAATTGCCATGTTCTTTACCTATGGTCTCCTGTGTGTTCCCACGTGGGCCCCTTCTGAAAACACAGATTCGGTCCTTTGAATCACTTCATGAAGTAATAGGTCTCTTTATCAGAATTAGCAAGGACCCACCTGCCCCATTAGAAAATGGCTTTAGCAAAAGTGAGAGGTGATGTACAGCTGCTCACGAGAATGGCCCACAGTAATGAAGAAGAGCAAGTCCATGGTCACTCGGGAAGGTGGCGCTCTGTGACAGTCCCCACAAACTTCCTTTACTGCTCTGTAAGGCAATCTTCTTGATATATTGGGATGCTTTGTCCGAGATCTATTTTAAAGTGTTTGAAGTGACCCTGGTCTGTGTCCGTTTTTTCCGCCTTTGGCACTGTATTCTTTTAGTTCAGTATTTCTGTACTGAAAAAGAGTGAGAATGTCAGGACCTTGCACAAATTGTACTGACTTGACCCTTGGAAGGCAACAGCATGCTCTCTTCCACATCATTACTTTTTATTACACTCCCTGCCACATCTCTGCAAAGGAGGGAGAAGGAAGCATGGTGCACGGCTTGTCCCTTGGCTGAATGAGTCTGTGGCTTGACCCTGCTTTATCACATCTGGGAGTGCTCCCTGCCCACTCCAACCCTTAAGCAGTTTGATGATGGATATGCACTCAGTGGAGCAGCAGCCTTGGCGTTAGCCAGCAGTTCCCTAAGAGAAAGGTTGCAATTAATCACGCAAATGATGGAGGGCCAGAGCTTGGATGAATGGAAAGCCATTTTGGCAATCTCCTCCTCTGCCAGTGATTTCTTACCAGACACACTGACCGCGTGACTGGGGTTTTACCTGCCATTCCACCCACTTCTTCTTAAAAGGCTAATGAAGTCATATGTATATGAGGGAAGTGGGAGGGAAAGGGGTTTGTGAAAGATACTGATGCTAGTCAATCCCTGCAGACAGGCCGTGGCATGACCTGGGGTGAGTTACTGGCATTCATTTGCTCTGTCTTCTTCTCTGTGAAATGGGACTAAAATTACTGATGAATTGGCTTCGATACCCATAGGTCATGGTGAATGCATGACTCAGAGAAAAGGCATAGTATTTTTGCTAAATATGACCTCATTGTGGTCAGAGAATAATCTAAAAAGATAATTTAAAAGTAGAAACAGAGGAGTTCTGGTTGTGGCTCAGCGGAAATGAACCTGAGTAGTATCCATGAGGATGCAGGTTCGATCCCTGGCCTCGCTCAGTGGGTCAAGGATCCGGTGTTGCTGTGAGCTGTGGTGTAGGTCGCAGATGCAGCTTGGATCTGGTGTTGCTGTGGCTGTGGTGTAGGCTGGCAGCTGCAGCTCTGATTTGACCCCCTATCCTGGGAATATCCATATGCCACAGGTGTAGCCTGAAAAAGACAAAAAAAAAAAAAAAAAAGGAGAGAGAGAGAGACAGAAAGAGTGTTTAAGATGAAGTGGGAGCTCAGAGGAAGGGACAGGTTATCAAGTTTCTTGATTACAATAGTTTTCTGATTTTGTTGAGTGTACAGACTCATGGGAATAGTAGTTCTCAATGGGTATGGCCCCGCCCCCAATAAAGAATGTTTTTGAAATTTACGGTGCTGTTTTGGTTGTCACAATGATTAGGGAAGCTCCTAGTGGATTGGGGCAAAAAATACTGGAAATCTTGTGATATGAATTACAGCCCTGCACCAAACAAATTGTCTCATGTCTATTTAACGTTTGAAAGTCCACCTGGACATTTATTAGATATAGAAAGCTTATTTATCAATATCTAAGCCTAGCAACTAACTTTTTTTTTTTTGGTCAGCATAATACCGTCTTTGCATACTTTTAATGTACGCTGAATTTTCTAAGAATTCAGCATGAGTTATAATTCAACTGTATGAGTTGAGAGAACATCACATTTTGTCTGGTTCAGAATATTGTCAGGATTTTTTTATTTGAGAAAATTACATCACCAATGGCAACCCCATTTGTGATGTGTGCATTGCCGATATTACAGACTTGTGGGTCAGCTGTACTGTAGCAATGTAGCTTCTACATAAAGGTATGAGCTTCTGCTTCTTTCATTTAGTAGCTAATGTTATCACCTCCCAGCTGTTGCTTTATGAAGTGCAAATGATTTTACTATAAATGACTTTTCTTTTTATTTCTCCTTCATATTATAGTTAAGCCATTTTATTTATTTTAAAAAACATTATGTATGTAGATCAGTCCTATTATCTCTGAATTTCATTTCAGGATAATAAAGGTTGTCTTAAGTCTTTTTTTAGCGGTCAGTTATAGTGATTCTTCCTCACTTACTAAGATTTTTGTCTTTAAGGGGTACAATATTCTTTCTTTATAATCTGACTTCCATCCATACCAATCCAATCAGAGAATCATAGCTGTGTATATTTAAACCCCGGTTGCAGACTGCATTCAAGATTTCTCTGTGTCTCAGGCAACCAGAGGATGTAGGGAGAAAACAGAGGCACATTCTGGAATGTCTGGGCTTCAGCCCTAAGCCAGCTATTCTAGGAACCTCTATCACAATAGGCTTTATTAGCCCCACTGAACATAGGTAGAAATCAAGATTCTGAGAGGTTTATGACTTTCCCAAGGCCTCAGAGCAAATCAGTGGTAGGACTGAGATGGAAAGCCATTCTGTTTGACACTAAAATTTGCTACATTATTCAGCTATGACTCACACCCTCCAATATGAAGGTGATGAACTCACCGTTGCCACATAGCAGTGACTTAATGGCAAGAATGACTAAAATCATTACTCATACTTGCATGTGTAGATTTTTAATGTTTAAAATGTACTTGAAAACTACCAGTGTATTTGATCCTTTCTATAAATTTGAGAAGACTGAACAAGCATTGGTACCCATGTTAGAGAGAGGAAGGAGGTCTTTTGGAATTTCATGAAGGAGCGCCCTGTGGTAGGCACACAACTGGAACCCAGTGTCTGGATTAATTCTAACGTTATGCTTTTTTTCCTGCCATATGGCACTAAAGATGCATTAAATAATAGTAGGTAAAATTGACAGAGGCCTGGTGTGCATCAGATGTGCTGCTAAATCCTTTACCATTACATTTATGCTTCAAACAACTCAGTGGGGTTGGAACTCATTTTGTAGGTAACTCATAGGAGCCAATGATGTGACATTCTCGATAGAATTCGATTTGTCATCATCGTTGTGCAGACAGAACAATGCCCAAATCCCTGCCTTGTTGCCCTGAACAACACTCAACAGTTTTCTAGGTGGGACCGGCAAGAAATTCTCCTCATCATGGGGAGACTAGAATAATAGAGAGGAAGGGATAAAATGGTCAGAACCACAGCAAATATTAATTAGATATGCGGTACAGCAGGGAAATATAAAGGGTTGCAGAAGAGAAGGAAGGCAGAGTCCTATGCAGAGCTAGTCAGAGTCACAAATCTATTTTCAAGAGTTTGACAGAAAGAGTTTGCTACCAGATCTCATGTGGATTCTGCAGAGCTTTTATTCAGAGCCCTAAGACTCATAGCACAATTTTTTACTTGACTCTGATGCTCTCAAAATGTTTTGATGAGGGAGAGAAAATAGCTTCTGGTGTGAAGAGCGCAGACTGTTGATCTCCAGTTCAAAGTCGTTGAAATTCAGTCTCTGGGAGACCATGCCAGCTACTTAACCTCACTGGACCTTAATGTGGCCATCTGTGAAATGGGGCGGATAAAATTGAACCACAGAACCTCTCTGGCGGTAATGAGCTTCAATCAGCGCTTGGAAATGCCAGGTTATGGGTCCCTCTCCAGGGAGTCGAGCTCAGAAAGCTCACATGGGGTCTCAGAGCTGCTCATTTTCAGAGAGGGCTGGTTGGTGATCATTTTCTCCTACTTGGTCTTCTTTCTCTAATTGCAAAAGATGACGGAGAATAGAATAGCTATGGCAGGAGCCCAAAGTTTCTGCACTGTGGAGAGAAATCTCCTTGGTTATAGGCGCATGTGCAAATCCCAAAGCCTTACTCTTAAATTACAGCTACTGAGGCGAATACTAAATTGGTTCCCCTAAAGACAGCAGCAGTTGCTGGGCTGCATAGCATGGCTTCTCATATCAGCAACAGTCATCCCAGGACCAGCAGGATCTCCTTTCTTGCTCCTTTTAGGATGTCACTTTGATTTAGAGTCCACATATCACTTAGAATCTGCATTCCATAGTTGCTACTTCTTCAATTATTTTCTATACTGTGTACATTCTTACGCTAATGTGATCATTATTATAGTTTCAGTTCCACAGAATTTGTTGAAGTTAATTGAGCATCCCATAAGAAGTGCTGGAATAGTGAAAAAATTTAAATGACCACTAATAGAGAATGTATATACATATATCCTTTAGTAAGGACATACAGTAGGGTCTGGGGTACAAAATTATTAGGCAGGAGAGTAAAAGAATTCTAAACATATTGTGGTTATTAAAGTGCAGATCAGTTACCCTGTTATTGAATCCTCATATATACATTCTAAAGCCCTCTCTGTTAACCTCCTAGCTATAGTTAAAATTTTCCTTCAGGCAGGTAGATTATCAGATTTTCCTTTATCCTGTAAGCATCACTGGAAACTTATCAAACTGATTGGGGAACGTAAGCACAATGCAATTGAAAGCATGTTTGTATTTTTACTTAATGAATGTTTATAATAATAGTAGCATCTACCTGAAGGGTAAAAAAAGCAAACTTGTGTCTGCTCTTAGAGCCTAATATAGTGTAAGTTATGAACAAGAAAGTTCAAATGCAAGTTACCTAAAAGGAGAATGTGGCTACATCTTAACTGAGGAGCGAACTGCAGGCAATGGAAGAAAGTGAAATCCATCCAGCTCTTTTTGCAATTGAGGATGAGAGGTGGGTCTGGAGGAGAATAGGCTTTGGATCCAAATCCGACTGGAGGAGGATGAAAGTCAAGGACAAAACTCTGACCCAGAGAAGAGACTAAGGGTCAACACAGTAGAAAAGCAATCTCTTGTCAGATCTAAGCTAGAAATAGAAGGCCGGGAGATTCTAGCAACTGCCTCAGTTTTTGCAGGGTTTCATAGCAGTCCAGTTCAGGGAGACATACATTAAAGCAAGCCCAAGGTTATTTAGAGGACGTTGTGGACACGACCAAGAGAAAGACCTTGATACCATTTCCGGTCTTCCCCACTCCCAGACATATGTAAACACACACACACACACACACTCACACACACACACACACACACACACACACACACACACAGCCCTGACACCCAAATTCACTTATTGAGGCTCTCAACGTGTTCAAGCATTTTTCCTTATTAAAATAATATTATCAGACTCTATGGAGTAATGTGCCCGAGGACTGTCCTGATATAGGCCACTGGGTATCACTCAGATCTTTACTGGCTAGAACTCATTTCCTGACCTTTAAACACGTATACGCAGGCTGCTCGGCAGAAACTTGCCATCACCAGGTGAGTGGATCACTTCAAACACAAAAAGCTGACGGACAGCACAGTCTAGGGAAGGCTGCTTGTGGAAAACACCAAAGTGGAAGGAAATGATCACAAAATGAGTCAGGGCAGCAGCTGCCCCATTCTTAGCTTGAGTCCAGAAAAAGACTCTGAGATGAAGACAGAAATAAATGAGGAAGGTTCTGGAGACTTGGATAATCTAGATGGTCTTCTCAGTGATCTGACTGCTTGTGACTCTGACAGCAATTCCATGTCCCTAAATGGTAGCAAACGGGGGACCAAACAACAAATGTCTCAAAGAACTAATTCTTGGTATTCACATAGCTGCACGGTGTATCCACAGTCTATGCAGCCCCTTCACCCTCCAAATAACTGAGCAGTGTCTCTATTTATTTTTTTAATTTTTTAAAGATTTATGGAAATGTAGCTGACTTACAATGGTGTGATAATTTCTGCCCTACAACAAAGTGATTCAATTATACACACATCCATTCTCTTTCAGATTATTTTCCCACATAGATGATCACAGAATACAGGGTAGACTTCCCTGTGCTCTACAGCAGGTCCTCAGTGGTCAATCATTCCACACACCTCAGTGTGCATATGCCAATCCCCAACCCCCTGTCCATTCCCCCCTCCCCTGCCGCCACCTTCCACTTTGGTAATCCTAAGTTTGTTTTCAAAGTCTGTGAGTCTGTTTATGTTCTGCAAATAAGTTCATTTTGTAGCCTTTTTTTTTTTTTAAAGATTCCGCATGTAAGTGTGTCATATGGTATGTGTCTTTTACCGTCTAACTTCAGTTAATATAATAATCTCGAGGTCCACCCATGTTGCTGTAAATGGAATTAGACAGCCCTGTTTTTGTTGACTTAAGCCCCCATTAAAAAATTTGGGTGCATTCTCCATGTTACTCTCAAAATACAGTGTAGCATCTGATCACAAACAACAAAACCAACACAGTCTCAGGGACCCCCTTCAGGTTCACAGTGATGCTGGAATCCTACTTCTCCTAGTCTCCCCCCCCCGGCCACCATCTCTGTCATCCCGCCTGGTGCTCACCAGTCACTTCTGCTGCTGTCCCCGTAAGTGCTCATTTTCCATCACCAGGGTGGTCACCACAAGGGGAAAGGCTTCCGGCCAAAGTCATGGCTCTGTGCCGTTTGTGGCTTGACTGCTCCTAGTCCCTTTGTAGGGCGTGGGTCTGTGGGTTTACCCTCCCTGAGGAGCACCATCCTGACAAGAAGACAGTCTGGGTCCTCGGAACAGTATAAGCAAAACCTTATTTTATTTTATTTTTTACTAAAACCGGGTATGGCAGGCCAAGGGCTACAGGCCAAGAATGAAGTCTAGTTGGGCAGAGCGTTCAGAGCAGCTGGACTAAAGTTTGATCAAGGAGGGAGCCTTTGTCAATAAAAACTTAAACATAATCTTTGCATTTAGCTTTAGGGAGGATTTCACAGAACACCCATAAACCCTCTGAGGAAGACAAAATTTTGTGATTCTTTGGTATTATTTCAGACATGCTTCTCCTTGTTCCTCGATTGGAAGAATGGGATGCACTGCTCTAGAGTAAGGCTTCTCGCCTCTGGTCAGCTGACATGGCCTAGACCTTCACTCGTAATTCTGGTACCATCCTGAGTGATTTCAGACACAAGTCATCTCGATGTTTGAGCTACAGAAGCTCATCTGTGGAATGGGGAAAGTGCTACAACCGGGTGTGGACAAACTGTGTTCCATGGGCTAAATCCAGTCCACCTCTTCCATATGGCCCATACACTAGGAATATATATATATATTTTTTACATTCTTAGGTGGTTGATGAAAAAGTCAAATGAAGAATGATATTTTGTGACATGTAAAATCAGATGAGGAGTTCCTATCATGGCACAGTGGAAATGAATCTGACTAGGAACCATGAGGTTGTGGGTTCGATCCCTGGTACCCAGTGGGTTAAGGATCTGGCATTGCTGTGAGCTGTGGTGTAGGCTGCAGACGTGGCTCGGATCTCATGTTGCTGTGTCTGTGGCGTAGGCCGGCGGCTACAGCTCCAATTAGACCCCTAGCCTGGGAACCTCCATATGCCACAGGTGCAGCCCTATAAAGACAAAAAGCCAAAATAAATAAATAAATAAATTAGATGAAATTCAAATTTCAGCATCCATAAATAACATTTTTTAACATGTTTTAAATACTTGCATCTTTATATATTGTCTACTTTTGTTGCTTTTGTGCTGCAAAGGTAGAAGTAAGCAGTTGAGGCAGAGACCGTATAACCCACAAGCCTAAAATATTTATTATTTAGCCCTTTATAGAAGAAGTTTGCCAGTCCCTCCACCATACCTTCTTTGCCTAAGTTAAAAAATAGTTTTTGGGAGAAAAGTCTGAAAGATGTGAAAGAATTTTTCATAGTGCAAAACACTTATAACCCTAGGAAATTATTATTATTATTTTTGTTTTATATTGGAATCACCTTTATGGGAGTCTAAATATCCAACAGTATAACTAACTGATCACTAAACAACTTGACTCTTCAACCTTTTCGTGGACTTATGCATGAATTGTTAGTTGAGAGATTAAAGAAAAAAGGACTGCTGCTATTCATCTGGCTGCAGTGAAAGCTATTCCTCCCCAGCACAAATATAGCTGAGTCCTAGCCTGAAGAATGTATTTGTAACAGAGTGTATATTAACAGAAAGCTGAGAATAATAAGCCACATTGATTTATAAAAGCATAAGAAAACATCTGCTCTTTGATTGAGATTTGTCCAAAAGTAACATCCTGGCTTAAAATGCAGTCAAAGCAAACAGCTTAGCAAGAATTCATGGACGATCTACTATTCCCAAAGTAATGAGCTGTGGAAAGAACTACATAACTGACAGGTCTTGTCTTGGACAACCCTCTTTGCCTCTGGGCCACTGCTTGACATTCCCAAACCACTACCCATGAATAATATGCATGCCTGAACCTCTAGGCAAAAGCCCAGTTCTGGACCTTTCTTGATTTCTTCCCTATCACATTGGTTTAGCTGGACAATAGATAGCAGTGGCTCATAAATCTCAGTAGGTGGGTTGAAGTTCTCAATATATGGTTTGAAATTCAATTGTCAAGTTACTTGAGTGGCAGAATGAAGTGTTTGTGCTTAATTCCAAAGACAGTGAGGTATTTTAAAGTTTTATAACTGGGGGTGGACAAGGAAACCGGGGCTGTATATCAGGTTGATTAATCTGGTAGCCTTGTGCGTAGGATGGATGGAGTGGGTGAAGGCAGAAAGATCAATGGAGTAGTCTTCCTGGTAGACCAGGCAGAGACTAATGAGGCTATGAACTAGTGTGGGGGCCGAGGGGATGAGAACGGGGGACCGGACGTAAAAATCATGGCAGAAGCACCTGATTGAATGTGAGAGTTAAAGAAGAGCTTTGAGCACTAGAAGCCACTAATGGAAGCAGGGAAATCAGGAGGAGGATCCGGTTTGGGAGGGAGATAATAAATTTAGTTTTGATATGTTGAGTTGAAAGTGTCAGCAGGTGCACCCAGTGGTCCCATGGTCAAACAAGAGGATGGAGATGCTATTCCAGGGCCTAGGAGACAGCGTAAGAGATGGAAAAGGAGAGGTAGGTCTACTCTGACACTGAGCTCAGATGTCGACAGCAAGACAGGAAGAAAGAGAGTGGGAATGACCTAGAAACCAGATAATGATGTCAGAGTTTCATCTTAAGAAACCTTAGGAAGAAAGGAAAGACAAGTGAGTAGTGTCAGTGCTGATCCAGGAAGAGAAATAATTCAGGAGAGGATGGCATGGGAGAGGCTCTAAAGACCACACAGCCAAACACAAAAAAGGCAGCAGAAGGACTCAGCAACCACAATATAGTTGAAGGAAACAAAACCAGTTTGTAGTAAACATCACAATAAAAATTTCATTACCTGGTAGCTCATCAGTGTTCCAGAGACAAGTAAATAATGTTCTCCCAACGTGCTCTATAAAACTTCCTCCATTTTTCCGCTCTGGGGACGATTTGGCTTTTCTTAAATCTGATTAGACTTAAATCCCCTGTCGACTCAGTTATGTCTTTGTTTTATCGCATATGTTTCCCAGCTGCCAAAAGCTGGGGAAGCAAATTTTCTAAAGGCAAATATTCCTTTTCCTCTATCGAACCACCAGGTAGCTCATAGCAGGTTTTGTTTTCCCCAGGTAACTCTGCCTCTCATCACTCTATTTTTGTTCTTTAGTTCAGAGTACATTTTGGGAACAAAAATATTTCAAATGAACTTCACGTTCATATTTCTTTCTCTATGCTTGCCTTTTTCCCCCTTCCCTGTTTTTTTTTTTTTTTTTTTTTGAGTGACAATTGAGGGTTTCTGGGTCTGCAAAGAATAAGACTTCTTTGGTACTGCTGTTTACCATGGTTTATTCAGCAAGCCTGCTCTTGGGCTCAGAAAGATTGCTAGTGTTTTGTTATTAATCAATAGATGGAGCTGCAGAAATTGATGAGCTTTCTGGTCAATTACATCAGACTGTGGTTTTCATGATTAAAGTCCTTTTCCGATGGTTCTCACTAAAACTCTAGGTTGGTTTTTCAGTGATAAAAGTCCAAACAGCGAAACTAGAAACCATCTAACTATCCATCGTCCATTTGCATATATTCAGTGGATTAGGATATATGTACACATGCGTGCGCGCGCGTGCGCACACACACACACACACACACACACACAAAGTATGTGTGAGTGAGCATGCATGCGTGTGTGATGTTAGTGTGCAATGTGCAAACCTAGCCAGATAAGCTTTCTCACAGCTCTCTTATGACTAATAAGTGGCAGATTACAGAAAATTCAGGTCAAGTTGTTGTCTCTTTATCTTTACCCTGCAAAAGAGTCCTATAAATATGAATATGTTTAAAATGAAGATCATCTCAGAAGTCCTTCAGCGTTTCATAAAATATATCCTCCTAGGCATCTTCCATTATAAAGGTGAAAACAGGATTATTTCCATTTCAAAATAACTTCAAAATATGAAAAACCTCTTGGACAATGACCTTCCTCCAAGCTGTAATAACCAGCACAATTCTTCCTAAGTTGTAAGCCAAGATCTGGGCTGCCTGAGCTGGGGCATGAAGGCACTTGGCAGAGACCTGGGTTGTGTGTTCAGCTACCGGCTCTGTCTGAGATGTAGAAGGCAGTTTCCATTTGTCCTGAGAGTCATCCAGGCAGGGCTGAGATTGGAATCATGTGAGACAGCCAAGTAAGAGAGGCAAGAACAGACGCTAATGAGGGACAAAGTCAGTGCGTGAATAAAAAAAAAAAAAAGCCCACTGTGGGAGTTCCTATTATGGCTCAGTGGGTTAAGAATCTGACTAGTATCCATGAGGATGTGGGTTTGATCCCTGGCCTCACACAGTGGGTAAGGATCTGGTGTTGCTGCAAGCTGTGGTATGGGTTGCAGATGTGGCTCAGATCCCGCATTGCTGTGGCTGTGGTGTAGGCCAGCAGCTGTAGCTCCAATTTGACCCCTAGCCTGGGAACTTCTGCATGCCTCAGGTGGAGCCCTGAAAAAAGAAGAAGAAGAAAAACAAACAAACAAAACCTCCCACTGGGCATCATGAACAAAAAGAGGAAAGGTCAGACACAGGGCTGGATGGAGGAGTCTGCTGAATTGTTTGTCATTTTCTCAACAGAATTCACTGGCCCAGTTGTGAAGGCAGATGTCTCACCCCACCATGGAACCCAAGGCCCTACTTCTCATAATTGTCATGCAGCACAATAAAATAAGACTTGCAGTTCTTTTACAGGGAGTTATGTTTATGGAAGACTAAATATCCAACAGCATGAGTAACTTTTCCCTAAACAGTTAGGATCAGCAGAGATTTCATGGCCTGGATGGATGCACTGTTAGTGCTCCGTACAGAATACTAAAATGGTACAGAATACCAGAGCAATCACCAACACCTTCACAAGGCAGTGTGAAAACTGTGGCTGGGTGCTATGCTGCTGAGAATAGGACTAACCTCTCTCTTGGCCTGAGACCCCATCTATCGTCACACTTTCCCCCAAGGGCTTGAAGCCATTCAGATGTGTCCTAGAAATAGGAGTTATTAAAGCAGAGGCATACCTGGGAAAGAGCTGGGTTTCCCACAAAGAGACCTAAGTAGGATCAGGCAGGTAGATATTCAGATGCACCACTAGACCCTGACAGCTGGGCTTAAGGGTTAAAGTGAGTTTGGTTGGATACAGGCTAGGGAACTGGCAGTGGAAGCAAGAATGAACTGGGAGAGGAGCAGTTTGTGCAGAGTGACACACGGGTGTGGCCATGAAACTGAGGTCGGAATTAGGAAACTGAAGGGAGGTGAGGCAGCAGGCATGTGGCCTTCAGAGTCTGGCTGGGCCCTGGGGGTGGCCGAGAGATACTGCCCTCCTTGCTCTTACTTCAGGACTGAGTCTCGTGAATGCCTGTGATCTCCTCCTGGGCTTAACCTATGGTTTTGGTCCATAGTAGTGGTGGTAGAGGGAGTTTAAAGCCTCTTTGGCAGAAATAATCTTTTCCCAATTGAAGTCCTCACTTAAAACGGAGGACCTCCATTGTCACAGTGTGAGAACTGTAGCACACCAGAGGTCTCCTGGCAACAGCTGCTCCAGACATAGTGCTTAATCGCTCCATGCCCGACAATGTGAAATCATGGGAAGTATTTGGAGACCAACACAAGCCATATTATAATTAGGGGCTACAGTTTCCCATTAATAGATAAATCTGGAAAAAATTATTCTTGGCAGAAATGCCTTGGATGGCTGCTTACCTGCTTTCCAAAATACTTCCTTTTCTCAGTTCATTCAATTAGAGCGGGGAGGGTATCTTGTTTTTTTCTTTAGCAGTTGATAAATATCTCTTTTATCTGAGAAGTTATGAGCCAGGCAGAGCTGGAGTAAGGGAAGATCAGTCAGAGGAATTTCCTTTGGTGTCCATTTATAAAACAAAGTGAAAACCCCACAGGAATAAATCAGAAATGGCTGCTTTTATCCACAATTCTACATGTGACTCCTTCAGAATAGGCAAAATATAAATCAGGCCATCACCTTCCAAAGGAGGTAACAACTTCAAATGAAAAGAAAAAGGCAACCTTGAGAGCACTGACCCTTCTTCTCTGATGAAAATTCACAAGTATAAGTGAGATAATGGCTTGAACATATTAAACAGCATGTTTTTTATTCCTCATTCTCATCTGTCTTATTCCCTGGTAGCCACCTGCCATTATAGACTCAGAGAAAGCGGCACTGAAAATTCTGCCTTGCGAAGGAGAAGGAGGTAATGTAGAGAAAGCTCTGATTTGATAAGAAGAGAATATAGAAACTTTAATTCTTCCATCTCAGTTTATCATCAAAAGGAGAAGAAAACAGAAGTCAGTCAAAATAGGAGTTGAGACATATTAGTCCTAACTCTCCCATTCTATGTTAAATATCTAACAAACAGAGATGTATTAGTGAGTCGGGGGGAGGTCTAAAGATGGACTTACTTTTGACTTAGTTTTCCATTACAGGGTCTGAGAAGAGGCCAACATTCATGAACAGTAGTTCCTCCCATGACAACTTGCAGTGGTCACCTCAAAAAAAAAAAAAACCTTGAGGTATAGTGTTTAAGCAGAGAAAAGCTTCCACCTCTGCAACGTGGAAGGTATCAAGACGTTCTCATGTTCTGCAGAGATGTGGGAAGTAGCTGATGGTGCTTGTTGGTGAGGGATGTCAAAGGGGTGTGCAGTGACCTGAACAGTTGACTACAGGTGAGCAGATCATTCTGCTGGGGCTCAACAGGGAGCTTCAGTGAGCTCTCCAGGGTGTATACAGCACCAGCAATTACCAAGGAGGGGCAGGCCAGCGGGGTGATTCATCACCAGGCTGCCAAGAAACATGTTCCTAGTCATCAAGGTAGCCAGAGAACTGAAGAGTTTATGTATGGGAAACTGGTACTTCCTCTCCCTGCCACCAGGAGGCCAAGCCCCATCCCCTCAGCAACCAAATGCCATTTTGGAGAGAACCACAGGGAGGGGAAAGAAATCTGCAAGAGGAAGGAATTTTATCTGAACAAGGCGGGGTCATTTAGAGAGACTGTTTATCTGGTTGGATGAAATTTAATAGACAAAACTGATTTTGTTTCTCCTCTAGTATCCAATAAGGTAAGGGCTTTCAAGGAAGATTAGATTAACTCTGGGAAATGAAGAAGCTCAGTGTCTTTATACACCTGAATGTGTGTTTAATCTTGACCTCACCATGTTAATTATATCTTCTATTTATTTTTCTACTTTATTTTATCATCTAAATTCTGAGAACTTTAATATGTCTCCTAAGAAGTTATCTGGGTCAGAAAATTTGCAAAAGTAAACTGGAGACTGAGCTATAGAAAAATGAGAAAGATATCTTCTGAAAGTGAGGAAGATGTTCCAACATTAAACCTGGAAACAGTTTAAAAACCATATATATATCCATATATATACCGATGCATGGCAAGAATGTATGTCTAACATTTGTCAGTTTTGCTGATAGAAAAATTAGTGAAATGAGTTATAAATAATGTAATGAATCCCATGTTTGGAACATAAAATGGAAGAATATGATTTAGATTAATACAAAATATTTATTTGCTTTTGTATTTTAAGAAATGAATGGATACCTAATTATTAGTCTGCTGGTGCCCCTGCATGCTTTGTCCAGACCTAAGATCTAGAGTCTTCTGCTGGTAGCAGCAATAGGATCACCAGCCAGAGGCAGTGGAACTGCCCTGATCTGGACACCTGTTGGATTGTCTTCTCTTCTCTCATTCCAGTTTTTTTGGAACCCTCTCTCCTTGATTTATACTGTCACCGTGAAAATAGCTAATTGGTCTCCCATATCCCCACTCTCTGGCTATAGTTGGATGGTCAATACTGGACAGTCTTATCTGTATGGCCAATTATAAGCCTTAAGAAGTGGGTTAGCAGATGATCCCATATCTGCACATGGGATTAGATGCAGAGGTGGCAGAAGATGTCCTCTGGAGTACAGAACTCTGAGTTATAAATAGCAGAGCCTGGTTCTCAGCAAAACTGAGAAAACTGGGAAGTTTGCCATTGACAGCATTTCCTAGTAACAGAATGATGATTTCCCCCCAAAGAACCGCTCTGATCCCACTCTGACTCCATATATTTAAGAAAGAGTTGATTTCTACTAGATAAGGTTGAGCATGTGACCCAGACTGGGCCAATCAAAACATCTGATCTCCTGGCCAGAGTGACTGATTGAAAACTGGTCATGTGATCCATCAGTACCAATAAGAACCAATGAGGCTTTTTCTAGGACTTGTGGGAAAGATGAATAGTAAAGCTGAGAGATAAAGAGATGCCAATGCTTGATGACATTTTTTGAGCTCTTATATCTAGTTTTACCTGAAAACCTCCTCTACTGAATTTTCGTCATACAAATCAATAGATTTATTTTCATGCCTGAGCCACATGGAGGGCTGTTTCAACTTAAAAAAATCTCTTTAAAAGAGTCTTAAAAAGAGATTGCTGTGATTTATGTCAAAGGGTGTTCTACCAGTGTTTTCCTCTAAGAGTTTTATAGTATCTGGCCTTATATTTAGGCTTTAATCTATTTGAGTTCATTTTTGTATATGGTGGCAGAGAAAGTTTTAATTTTATTCTTTTACATGTAGCTGTCCAGTTTTCCCAGAAACACTTATTGAAGAGACTGTCTTTTCTCCACTGTATATTCTCTCCTCCTTTGTCATAAATTAGTTGATTGTATGTGTGTAGGTTTATCTCTGGGCTTTCTGCCCTGTTCCACTGATCTATATATCTGTTTTTGTGCCAGTACCATATTGTTTTGATGACTCTAGCTTTGTAGTATAATCTGATGTTAGGGACCTGATTTCTCCAGCTCCATTTTTCTTTCTCAGGATTTCTTTGGCTATTTGGGGTTTTTTGAGTTTCCAAACAAGTTTTATAATTTTTTGTTCTAGTTCTATGAAAAATGCTTTTGGTTGTTTGACAGGGATTGCATTGAACCTATAGATGCCCTTGAGTAATAAAAATTAGAACAAAAATAAACAAATGGGACCTAATAAACAAATGCTTTTACACAGCAAAGGAAACCATAAACAAAACAAAAAGACAGCTCACAGAATGGGAGAAAAATATTTGCAAATAAAGTGGCCAACAAGGGATTAATCTCCAAGGTATACAATCAGCTCGTATACCTCTATATCAAAAAAAGCCAAACCCAATAAAAATGATGTAAATAGACATTTTCTAAAAGATGACAGATGATGAAAAAGCACACGAAAAGATGCTCAACATCACTGATTATTCGAGAAATGCAAGTCAAAACCATAATGAGGCATTACCCTGGTCAGAAAGGCCACCATCAAAAGGTCTACAAACAATAAATGCTGGAGAGGGTGTAGAGAAAAGGGAACCCTCCTATACTGTTGGTGGGAAGGTAAATTGGTACAACTGCTACGGAAAACAGTATGGAAGTTCCTTAAAAAGCTAAATGTAGAACTATCATATGATCTATCAATCCCACTCTTGAGCATATATCTGGAGAAAACCGTAATTCAACAAGGTACATGCACTTGAAGTTCATTGCAGCACTGTTTACAATAGCCAAGACATGGAAGCAACCTAAATGTCTATCAACAGAGGAATGGATAAAGAAGATGTGGTACATGTATACAATGGAATATTAGTCATAAGAAAGAATGAAATAATGCCATTTCATGGATTACCATACTAAGAAATTACCATACTAAGTGAAGTAAGTCAGACAAAGAAAGACAAATACCATATGATATCACTTACATGTGGAATATAATAAAAATGATACAAATGAACTTATTTACAGAATAGAAACAGACTCACAGATGTAGAAAACAAGCTTATGGTTACCAAAGGGGAAACATGAGTCAGAGGATAAATTAGGAGTCTGCAATTAACATATATACATTACTGTCTATAAGATAGATAGCCAACAAGGACCTACTGTATAGCACAGGGAGCTCTACTCAATATTCTATAATAAGTTATATAGGAAAAGAATCTGAAAAAGAATGGATATGTGTATATGTATAACTGAATCACTTTGCTGTACACCTGAAACACAACATGGTAAATCAACTATGCTCATTAAAATAAAAAATAATTAGTGATACATATCTCTCTGACTTTGGGAAAAGTATGCAATCTCTATAGGGCTCAATTTTTTCATTTCACTCAATATATTAAACTTTAGTACATACCAATAAACCTCACTCATGCTCTATTCTCAGAATATTTGTAAACTGAAGACTGCAGTAGGTATGTTTCCTTCCCCGTAGTTCCAGCTTCAGCCTGTATAAGCCTCTCTAACTGGGTCATGTGCCTATCCTTGGGTCACTCACCATGGCCAGGAAAGTATGATGTTCTGATTGACCAATTCAGAGTATGTGATTTCAATGGGCCCTTCTATTCTATTCTTTTAAGTATGTAAACAGATTGGCTTTCAAGTTTTTTTGTTTGTTTTTTTGCCTTTTTCCTAGGGCCACACTCAAGGCATATGGAGGTTCCCAGGCGAGGGGTCTAACTGGAGCTGTAGCCTCTGGCCAACACGAGAGCCACAGCAACGCGGGATGCGAGCCACGTCTGCAGCCTACACCACAGCTCATGGCAACGCTGGATCCTTAACCCACTGAGCAAGGCCAGGGATAGGGATCGAACCCACAACCTCATGGTTCCTAGTCGGATTTGTTAACCACTGAGCCATGACGGGAACTCTTGGCTTTCAAGTTTAACAAGAGTCCACTTTAACAGCACAAAGGAAGTCTATACAATGGAAAGTGGTCAGGTACTCTGGGGGACTGACATTTCTTTGACACCCTGAAAAAAGCAGATGCCAATGGCCAAGGTCTTATTCTAATGAAGCGATTCAATCTTTTGTTGAGACTTGGAAAATACTAAGTGATCATTTTCTACCTTTTTAAATAAGTATGAGCCGTGTGGTAATTTTATTGATAACTTTCTCCTATTCCTCATTTCTCCCACAAAGAAAAAAAAAAGAAACTATGCAATGTCCTTGTCATACCAAGTGACCAAATGTCCTTTTAAAAGATAATATTTTATTGATCAGAGGGAGAGAAGTGAGGGGGCTTCTTAACTGAAAGCAGTTTAGGTTACTAATTTTACCGCATAATAGGGTATTCCAAATTGACTCCAGTGGCGAGCAGAGGAACAACTTTTTAAAAACTTACCTAGTGTTTCCAAGCCGATCAGAAATAGCTTGGACCTTATAAGACTTCCAACAGATTTATTTTTTATATAAGTAAAAAAAAAGGTTGAAAGTCATTCCTAATGAAAATCAATCTTTTTGTTCTATTATGCATTGATGAAAGAAGTTCCATGATCATTAGAATGATTGAAGTCTGAATTCTTTTTAATGAATATTACATTTGTACCCATTAATAGGAGGCATGGCAGCCATCCAGACTTGAACCCAGTTTTCATTCCCTGTAGTGTTTCCATCAGGGGTTCTAGGAGTCAGCTCCTCCAAGTCTGCCTGCGGTGTTGTAGGAGGAGTGTTTCACTAGCGAAAGGTAATGTCAGGCAAAAGAAAAAAGAAAAGGCTTCGGATCCAAGTAGACTTGCTAAAAGTGAGCAAATGGGGCCATTATTTTAAAACAAGAATAATAATGGCTTGAATTAATTGGGAAGAAGAGTCAGACCGTGATGGCATTCTCTCCCACCTCATTTGTTCTCCACATGCAGCATTAGGGTATTTAATTATTATCATTATTGTCTCAATTGCTTTGCTACTCATGGTCTTCCCACCTGGGTGAGCAACACTGCCTTCCTATCAACTGCCCTTGGTTCCCCTTTTCCCTCTCTTTACTTCAACTCTCCCCTTCTAGTCTACCTCCAAGATTTGTCTCCCTTTCTTCCCAAATATGTCTTGAATCCTCCCTTCCTTGCCATCCATTTTGCCAGTTTCTTGGCTCAGGGAATTAGCCATAGAATACTTTCCAAGTTCTGTATACTATTTGGATGTTTTTTACTTTTTAAAATTTTATTACAGAGCAACGCAAACACAGTATAAAAGAAAAACACAAGAAAATACGCAGTAAAAAGAAAACTATAAAGAACAGCTATAACCATCTACATTTCAGATTCCTATTTTAAAAAATTAGAAATGAGGCTGTAAAAAATAAACAAGATTGCTTAAAGTTATATCAACTTTCACAAAAACATCTCACGGTTTTCCAAAATTTAAAATATCGGAGATACTTATTTTCAACCAAAGAGTAATTGAGCACCACCTTTCAGAGTCACAAGCACACAGCGAGTGCTAGGACAACACTTATACTACTGAAACTCAAATGATGGAAAAATTATCATGTGAACGTGTAATGGGAAATAATATATTGGTGGGTCTTCAGGGATCAGTGGACCCCAATTTAGAAGGTAAGGGTTTACTTCTAACATTTGTGAGGTCCTGGAGAAGAGTACAGTGGAGGTCTAGGAAACATAAATTTAAACATTTTTGTTTTAAATCAAATTAACACACTTCAAATGCTTTATTATCTTGGTAAATACACTTTTATCATAACTTGAAAGGCCAGATTTGAATTCTTAAATTCTTTAGACTGCTGCTCTGGAATATAATGGCGCTGGGAAAGCCCAAGGATCACCAGCTTGGTCTCCCCACAGTGACTGTGTCCTGTGCTCTGAGGCTCCTGGGTTGCCCAGGGTTGAGTGCATTGGCAGTATGGTCTGTCCTGGGGGTACGGACCCCAAGAACTCACACACACACACACACACACACACACACACACACACACACACACACACACTGGAAGTGGATTTGGTCTTTAGTTGTGTGGTTTACACATAAATTTAACTTTATTAATCACCTCTTCCTCTCAAGAACTAAAACAGGTTGTTTTTATCCTGTTCTATGTGATTCTTTCACATTCTGTTTCTTCATTTACTTCTGGGAGAAAACACATGCTCCATTGTCTCCTGAATCTGTATTATAGGATAAAACTGAAATTCATCAGTGGCTCCAAGACACGGTCTTTTAGGAGACTCTGTTAATGATTTCTGAGAAACAGTCCCATCCATAAGGATGCAGGTTCGATCCCTGGCCTTGTTCAGTGGGTTAAGGATCCGGCGTTGCCATAAGCTGTGGTAATGTGTAGGTCGCAGACGCGGCTCGAGTTCTGTGTTGCTGTGGCTGAGGTGTAGGCCAGCAATTATAGCTCCAATTAGACCCCTAGCCTGGGAACTTCCATACGCTGCCAGGTACAGCCCTAGAAAGCAAAAATAAAAAATAAAAATTTCTCCTGAAATCCTATTCATCCCATTCAATACCACTTCCCTTCAAATATTCAAAATGCTTTTCCCTCTGGAAAATAAATCACCTCTTATTTAAGAGTTGTAGCCAGTTTCTTGTGAGAGATATTTTAGGTTAGAGAATATTCTGATCTGAGTAACTTGGATTATAAACCCCAATGGTCTAGTCCGTTGCATTGCTCTTCAGCGATTCTGCACCTGCCTTAGTTCCCTGTCAGCCCCCATGAATGGCCCGTAAGGATGATTCCTGGGATCTGCCTGTCTACTTTGTCTTCTCTGAATGTTTATGAATTGAGGTAAAAGGCTAGAACAACTGAATTCTTTTCTTCTTGCCACAGGAGAGCAAGTAAAGGGCAACAGAACACCTGGTTAATGGGGAGACTTTTCCCAGGGAAGTGAGAGACTTTTAAAAGTACAATACGAAGGAGGCAGATGTCAGTGGTGGAAAGAAGGTAATAATTGCCTACAGAACTTTCAGAGTGAAGCATGTGTCAGTGTGTGTGTAAGTGGTTGCGCTGTTAGCACAATGGAGAATTTGGAATTTGTTTCTGAGTGATTAGGCTTACCTAAGTTGGAAAGCACAGTATGTATGTGTGTGTTTATTTATCTATTTATTTTTGGCTGCACCCTGTGGCATCTGGAAGTTCTGAGCCACTGCAGTGACAATGCTGCATCCTTAACCCGCTGCACCACAAGGGAACTCCAGGAAAGCTCAGTGTTTAGCCCCAGGTCCTTTCCCATGGATTTGTACCCAACGGTTTCCTTATGAGTCAACATGTAACAATAGAAAGAACACTGAGATTAGAGTCAGAGTGTCTGAGCCCCTGCGAGAATTTGTGAATCTGAGCCAGTTTTAACTTGTCTGGTCTTTAGTGTATTCATCCATAAAATGGGATAACTGCTTTTGAACTAGCTGCCTCAGATGAGATGTTATATAGTAACTGTGCTTAGAAAATCGCCACACGCTCTTCAGATGTAAAGGAGTATCGTGTGGGTGGCTATCAATGGCACAGCTATTGCTCTCACTAACACACTGAGCATCTTCAGATCTTCCTCGCCAACCCCGGTCTCCCTGCTGAGCCCAGGTCCACAGTTTCAACTACCTGCTCAGCATCCCCGCGAATGGCAGCAGGGAAAGGCACACTCCATTATGACACGCCTCGAACAGCACTTGCTATCTTTTGAAGCTTCTCTTTCTCCTGCATTTTTGTTAAAGACACCACTATCATCCCCATCCCTGGGACAGATATCTGGGGAGTATCCTCCACTCTGTCCCCTCACTCAGAGCCTACAAGTGAGCAGACCCACTTCTCGGCTTCTATAATATCACGTAACTCCACCTGTTCCTCTCCAAGCCCATCTGTGTTCTACCTTCAGACCCTTGGCATTGTAGAAGAAATGGGCTTCTTGGTTTAGAATGAACCTCTTGGAATTACGTTTTTTTTTTTTTTTTTTTTTCCACAAATATGTCTATAGGGAGAAAGGCAACAACCAGGATCAACACCTTCAAATACATGCCTCTTATGTAGGCGGAGCAGCTCCTGAAAGAAGGCAGTGTATGTTATGGTTTCAGTGAGTAGACTCCATTTGCCACTGCTAACATAATCTAGCTCCAAATTCCTACAGCAGACATATAGTAATTAGAATGCAACTAACCACAGACAGGCAGAACAAGCTTGCAGTAATTTGGAGTTAAGGGCTATTTTCCATAGGGGGAAAAGCTACAAATCATAGCAGTTAGAAAGCAAAGTATTACAGGAAACCCGTATCCTCCTTTTAGACAAACTGGCCAGAATCTCAAATTAATTAATTATTAATGCATTTTTCATTCATTCATTCATTTAATTAAAGTATAGTTGATTTACAATGTTGTGCCAATTTCTGCTGTACAGTAAAGTGACCCAGTTATCTATCTATCTATATCTATATCTATATATATATATATACACACACACATACATACACATGCACATTCACACACACTTTTTTTTTTCCCTTTTCTTACAGTATCTTCCATCATGGTCTATCCCAAGAGACTGGATATAGTTCCCCGTGCTGTACAGTAGGAGCTCATTGCTTATCCATTCCAAATGTAACAGTTTGCATCTAACAACCCCAAACACCCCATCCAGCCCACTCCCTTCCCTTTCCCCTTCGGCAACCACTAGTGTGTTCTCCATGACTGTGCAGAATCTCAATTTTATAATAACAATATGCAGAGTAATACAGGTTTAATTTTGCTCACTACATCTGACTAATTCTCTTTATTTATCATGCTTTTGTGGTAATGCATTTGCAAATATTTTTCAACTTTCTTCTATATTTTTATAACAAATCATGATGTCTACTCCGTTGCTTTGCTGTCTCAAGAGCTCTTGTGCCAAATTTCCTTCCTCTTGAGACATCTCATAAAATGCCATTGTGAGATGTGTTCTGTGGATTCTGCTTTCAATTTTAATCAAATTTGAATCCAAATGTGGGCAGTCTTATGATTTTCTATTTTCACATAATCTTTTTACTGGACAATTTAAATAGCCTTCTTATTGGTTTCCTCTTCCTTAGCTTCCTCCAGTTTATTCTCCATGACACCAAGGTTCTTTTCAAATGCAAATGTGATCAAGTCATTTTTCTGTGCCAAAGCCTTCAGTGGGTTGGGAGCCCTACACAGAGCAGGTGGAAGTCTTAGTGGAATAGAGGAAGTTCCTCTATGACCTTGTGTCTCCTGCACCTGTCCGTTTTCTTCCTATCCCCTCTGCCTTTCCTATCTCATGTTCCAGGATTTTCACCTTCTGGCAGTTAACTAGATACATCAGTTCATGTCTCTTTACTTTTGCCTTGAATTCTTTCTCTTACTACCTTTTCTTGTCTTTCCAATCCTGGTGAAATCTTGCTCTGTTTTTTTCTTCTTGTTTGTATCTTTTAAAACTTTTCAGTGGGAAATAACTTCAGACTATAAATAACTACAAAACAGAATCATACAAATAATTTCTGTATCCTTTGCAGTTGGAGTCCCTTGGACTCTAAGTGCTATTCAGAATCAGGCCAGGTATGCTAACAATGTTCATCCTAGGCATTTGCTATCAAAACATCCAGGTAACAAAAAATTATAAACATTTCTGGTTAAGTAAGTGTCTCAAGAGGAAGAATAAATCCAATTTTCTGTATTTACTGAAATGGAAGAGCTACTGTTTTTTCTTCCCTTTGGGAAGGAAAAAAAACTCAAAGGTAATCAGATATGAAATTGGTTCCCTCTGCCTTTCCTGGCTCTTCAAAAATTTAAACTACAGTGAATTCTGAGAAATAGTGCTACTCACCAAGAGGAGTGAAGAAAATTGCAAAGCTGTCTGCCACAATCATCATACCACTTCCCCTTGCTACGAGGGGAAGTGTAGACTGGGAACTTCCAGGGAGAACCAGGCTATAATTTACCACTGGGAGTATTCTTGTCTTCAAGACAAACCTATTCTAGTTCTTAAGTTTGGGGTCTGTTACTTCTTGGCTTCTTCTGATTCTTTCTAGCAAACTACACATCACACTCTTTTAAAACCATTATCTGATTTATCTGTCTCCACTAGCCTCTGATTTCTTAAGGAAGAAGGGTCATTTTCCTATTCTGGCAGCATCTATTACAGTGCCTGCTGAAAAAGTAGGAATTTAAAGATGTTTGTTGATTGATTGACTGACTGACTGATGGACTAAATTGATGAAGTGCAGCAGAAATGAATAAACATGACCTTGAGGTTTGTGAAATACTTTTTTTTTTTTTTGGCTCCATGGCATGAGGAAGTTCCCAGGCCAGGGACTGAACACACACTAAAGCAGCAGCCCAAACCACTGCAGTGACAACACTGGATCTTTAACGTGCTGCACCACAAGGAAACTCCTGAAATATCTTTTGAAGGGACATCTTGTCATTAAAAGAAGAGATGTTTTACTCTTGAAGCAATTCTCGGTAGGATATGTTCTACTTCTCTAAATCTTCATAACTGGCATAGCTAATTATAAGACTTTTTTAAATTAAAGAATAGTTGATTTCTAATGTGCCAATTTCTGCTGTACAGCAAAGTGACCTAGTCATATATCTATCTATCTATCTATATCTAGATATATATACACATTCCTTTTCTTATATTATCTTCTATCATGGTATAGTTCAAGAGATTGGATATAGTTCCCTGTGCTATACAGGACTTCATTGCTTACCCACTAAATGTGACAGTTTGCATCTACTGCCCCCAAACTCCCCATTCATCCCACTTCCTCCCCCCATACCCCCTTGGCAACCATGAGTCTGTACTCTATGTCTGGTAGTCTTTTTCTGTTTTGTAGATAGGTTTGTTTGTGCCATATTTTAGATTCACATAGAAGACCTACTGGGGTGTTTTTGAACTCTGCAAAGTTATTAACAGATGTACCATTTAAGAGACCTGTCCACTCTCATGCATCTTGGCATGTTGGTGGTTCTATCTGTCAGACACTGGTACCATCCCACCCTGTGAACTTTAAAGGTCAAACTATCCTAATTTTTTATCCAAAGAAGCAATCCTAAATCTTTTCATTAAAATAACCAAAAGTAAGTCAGAAAGGCAATTGATTTTTTTTTTTTTTTTGCAGAACAAGTTTTAAAAAGTAATGTGAAAACAATGTCTTTCCTTCTTCATCAATTCTCCATGAACCTCGTCATTGAGGCAGAAGCCCCTCAATGAGTTGTCCTTTCAAGTGGCCCATGTTTTAGTTCACCTAAGTTGCTTAGCTGAGTATTGGCACCTAGTGGTCCATTCACCCTACACAGGTTGAGCCTTGGTACCTTTTGTTTGGGGGGGACCTTTTTAGGGCTATACTTGCAGCATATGGAGGTTTCCAGGCTAGGGGTCGAATCAGAGCTGTAGCCATCGGCCTACATCACAGCCACAGCAATGCCAGATCTGAGCCATGTCTGTGATCTACACCACAGCTCACAGCAACTCTGGATCCTTAACCCACTGAGCGATGCCAGGGATCGAACCTGTGCCCTAATGGATGCTAGTCAGATTTGTTTCCACCGAGCCATGATGGGAACTCTGAGCCTCAGTACATTTTCAGGAGCTTGTTAAAAATACATCATAAGCAAGAGCTTATGATGACAAAGCGATGGGCTTAGATGAACATTTCAATGCTTCTGCACTTCAAGTTTCTGATTATTTTCACTCCCTTCCAAAAAGAGAAAGTAAAAAAAGTATCTGAGGATGCCTTGCCAGAGTCAATCTCTGTGCTTTTTATCTCTAACCAATAAAATAAGATGATTCTCTGGTTGCACTTTTTCTGAGGTCTCTGTCCTCTAACTTTTTAACTTTCTCAGTAAGAGTGAAGTTTGACTCAATCTGTGTTCAGTTTTTGCCTACTTGATTACCACTTTGTTGCTACTGGCATCTGATTTTAGTTTTACATAAGGCCTATGTTCTTTGGAGACAAACAGCTAAAAATAAGGATAAAACTAGTAATAAGAATGAGACTACTTTATTTCATCAACTTGCAAGACATATCTTTCATATTTTAAAAACTTTGAGACTGGGCTATATATTTCAATTGGTGGCATTTTATAATCTTTCCTAGGAAGGCAGCAGTTGTGAAGTGGTTGGCATTACCTGTACATTCATTCAGTGATCTTAACTGCCCTATTCTTATGAAATTTACACCTAACGTAATCTTACAAGCTGTTAAAATTTTGTATGTGGTGGTCTGTTTTGCATGAGGAACATTTGCCTTTGCAGAAACTGTTTTTACCTAAATATTTAAACTGGTTTTCATTTCACCTACCTCAATTTCTTCTCCCAAAAGTCACTGTTTTTTTTTTTCTTTTTAGGGCCACACCCAAGGCATATGGAAGTTCCCAGACTGGGGGTCCAACCAAAGCTGTAGCTGTGGGCCTTCACCAACATGGGATCCGAGCCTAATCTATGAACTACACCACAGCTCATGGCAATGCCAGAACTTTAACCCACTATGTGAGGCCAGGGATCGAACCTGCATCCTCATGGACGCTGGCTGGGTTCTTAACCTGCTGAGCCATGACAGGAACTCCCCTGAAGTCACTATACTTTTAAACTGCAGAGCCACCTGCATTTTATTGTTGGTCAAACTGAGTGTATCATGGATGACAGACTGCAATTCCTTCCAGACTCAGAGAGGGAATGAGTGGAATGATGGGGGAAAACTCTAAAGCACAGGCACATTGATGGAGTGTGTTGACGGCGCAGTGGGTGTCTTAGAGTTCAGGCCGCCATTACAAAATGCCACAGGCTGGGCAGCTTCAGTGACAGAAACTGATTTCTCACAGTTCTGGAGGCAGAAATTTCAACATCGAGGTGTCAGTAAATTTGTATTCTCCTGAGGCTTTGCTCCTTGACCTTTAGATGGCCGTGTTCTTGTTTGTGTCTCACATGGCCTTTCTTCTGTGTGTGTGCCTTCCTGGTATCTCTTCCTCATCTTAGAAGGACGTCGGTCCTAATGGATTAGGGCTCTACCGTTAAGACCTTATGCAACCTTAATTATCTCTGAACATCTTATCTCTAAATACAGTCATTTTGGTGGTTAGGGCTTCCGTATATGAATTGGAGGGACATAACTGAGTCTATAATAATGGGGAGTAGTGATCTGGAGGGTCAACTGCCCTGTCCTTCAAAGGAGAGCTGCCACTCCTCGGCCCCCATCAACTGTTGCCACAAGGAAGGATCAGCAATCTCAGGGCTGACTTTTCAAGTCACGCTTGGAGTACAAATTAAGACAAATCTTGCAATTTTGAAGATTTTGGCACTCATTCAAAACTGTGTCTGTGACTGCTGCTTGTTTGTGAAGTCTGGTTTAAGTAGGAAGTAATTGCAGATGTACCATGATGGCTCGTTCCATTAGATTGTCCTGTCCCTTACATGCTCTCTCTCCACCCCTGGGCATCGTTTCAGTGGAAACACTCATGGAACATGTGAGTGGGACTCAAGCAGTAGCCCAGCCCCAGGTATTCATGGGTCAGAGGTCCTGTAGTTGTCATTCATTATCTCCCAGGTCCCTGAGACTGAGTGAGTTTAATTTTGAGAAGTCAGCTGTTCTTCAAAATACTTGAAAACTATAATTGGTTCCACTAAGATAGAAACATATAGCAATATTTAAAGAATCAATAATCTCAGTCAATTATTAAAGTAGATTAATAGCTACTGAATGTTCAAGGACTAATGCTGTATATGCAGTGATCCATACCCTGCTTTAATTATAATTGGTCCAGGTCCTTAAAACACTGGGTACTGACTAGATGAAGTATGTAATGATTCCCTAATGATGAAAAGTAATGTGTACGTACAGGGATAGTAAGAATCAAGTGATTAAAGGAGAAAAATACTAGCTGATCACAGAAATGCACTTTCAAAGAATTTTAAGGGTGAGAAGTTCTTTCTTTCTGTCCCAGTTTAGTGGTTTTGGCTGAATCCCGGGTTTCAGCATTCCAGACACAGAAATTCAACTAGGTACGTGGTTAGGGAGGCCGTTCTGAAAGATCCAATGGGAAGCAATTGGTAGGTGTCCCAGCAAAAGTGTTCATCATGATGATGTGAAGTAGGAGAGGGGGAACTTGTAGAGAACTGAATGCCACGTTATAGGACATCCTAGAATAATGGAGGGTCCAGGACCCTGAATCAATGGAGAGTACTGACGTGGGGTAACAAAGGTGAGACAACCCTGAACCACCATGCAGCTCCAGAACTCGCTGTGGGGCTGCCAAGACCTTTATCGTTACTGTATTGTAACTATTCGATAGTTCTCTTTACCCACCCAGTTTCTCTTGTTCTCACAGATGTCGATTCTGAGTTTCCTTCCCAAGTTTAACCTTTCTGCACAGAAATCATCTTGAGCTAAATCTCAGAGAGCCTGACCTGAGACACTTCTCTTGCTGATTAGAGAGGTACGTGTTTCAGATCATATAGCTACAATAGGGCAAAGCCTCAGTTAATCTGGGTCTGTGAACGGAACAGAGCCATGTAGACCTGCAATGGACATGTGGCGTAGGTGACAAGTAACTCTTTATCGTATTAAATCGCTGAGATTTGGGGTTAATTTTTCACCACAACCTAACCTCAACCCATCTTGATTAATAAATACACAGTGTCATCCACGTCCATGGTTCTCCTGGTGGGCTTCTGCCAGTAGCTTCTGAGTCCCTGTCTTCAGGCCACTTTCAAAATGGTCTCAGTGGTCTTTGCCAGTCTCAGGACAAGAACACAGAGATTAAGTAAAAGAACCTTCATGTACTCAGTTCTGCCATGAGACTTCAAATATTTTTGGCGGTAATTTTCTCTGGGGTCTATTTAGTAGATGTGACCACTTCAGGCCAGTGACATATAGCACAGCTGTCTTCTCTTCTACATTGTGTGATTCTCCCAAGTCTGCAGGAGTAAGGGGTAGGTGGAGAAGAAGAGAGGAATAGAGCAGTTGGCTTCCTAATGCCTCGCACTTATGGAGTCTGGTTATCGGAATCTCTTTCTGAGGTATCTACAAGGAGAACTCTGGTGGTCCATTCAACTGGGGGTGGCACAAGTAAGTCATCTCCAACTTTTGTAGTTCTGATAATTCCTGAACCCCTGAGCAGTCCAGGTGAGGCATTATGGCTTTACTTTTCTAATTTGACCCTTATATCACATAAAAGAAGAAATAAAGAAGAATCTGGAGTTTTCTTAAGGTGTTTCAAGAAAATGGGCCATTTCTCTCTTGCTTTGCCTTGGTAGGTACTCCTCACAGTCTTCCTTGTACAACCTTGGTCAACTCACATAGCATTCTCTAGAAAGTCCATTCTTGTCCCTTTAAGAAGGACTATTTATTTCAGGTAGAGTCTGGTCCTTTGATTCTTCTTGTATTTTGTAAACACCCACATGTTAGTCTTTTTCTCAGTGTGAATGGTTGCTCCAAAGTAGGTAGGTGGGAAAGTTAAAACTACAGGGAGTTTTTCTGATTCTAATGCAGTTTCTTCACCGAAGACTTAGAACTGGCTTCTACGTGATCTACTTAAAATCAAGCACATCTTACTACATGGAGTAAGTGAAAAAGAAAGAGTCCTCATGTGAATCTGACTTTGACTCCTCTCCTTGTGAAACAATAGCCAAGGAATTATTGGATTAACAGTGTCTGATTTCTTCTTGGTGACACTATAAAGGTCCAGTTTAGGCAAAATGGTTCTGAGCTGTGTGAAGTAAATGACATCAACTCCAAAGAGGCCTGTTATTATTGTTTTTTTTTTTTTTTTTAGGTTTGAATATTTCTTTTGATGAGGTTTCAGGAATTCATTCTGTTCCAGGAACAAATATGTAAATAACAAAGAAAGAGAAATAGCTTAGGCTACAAAATCTTCGTTTTCCCCTTGGCTCTTCAGTTGGTTAAAAAACAATTTTAACTTCTCTTTATCATGTAATTGCCATTGCTATGTGCCAGAAAGTTTACATACATGTTGTTATTAAATACAACAACTCATTTTTACAGATGGGAAACACCAGAGGTTAGTTAAATTTCTTAAGATCACTCTATTATTCATAGAACTCAGCATAGTGAGGATTTAAACCCATGTCTCTCTTATCCACTAATCAATCCTTCTCACTACTCTACCCACACATCTCTCTGTAATGAAACCAAAGTTTGTAGGAATCACTCATCCTCTAGGGGTTTCACTATTGATGTCTACATTAAATGGGATTGCAAGTAGTTCCTGAATGTGAGAAGTACAACTAGAGTTACTCAAACCTGAAGCAACGTATTTTAAAACTATCTTTAGAAGGGCATAAGGAAGAAGAATACGTACAGGAAAACTATGGAGAAAAATCTGAGAGGCCTATCTGGACAAATACCATCAGCAGCATAACTTTCACTTATGAACCCCTTTTTGTGTGTGTGTGTGTGTGCGGCTGATGCTGTGCAAAAGGGCTCCTGTGAACTCTCTAATCTAATTATCAGGACAATCCCAGCA
>PVHT020000230.1:14288948-14344994 GCA_004024745.2 Catagonus wagneri
CACAGCCACAGCAATGCAAGATCTGAGCTGCATCTGTAACCTACACCACAGCTTTCAGCAATGCCGGATCTTTAACCCACTGAGTGAGGTCAGGAATCAAATTTGCATCCTCATAGATACCACTTGGGTTCTTAACCCCGCAGAGCCACAATAGAAACTCCGTGTCTGAGGATTTTCAATAAGGATGATGGATAAATGAACAGCTTGAACTTCTCTCTCTTCCTTGCATACCGACTGAGTCAAATTATTGCATTTTTGAGAGTGTTCTTCATATTTGATGTCAAAAAAGAGAGGACAAACTAAAATCAGACACTCCAATTCCCAAACCAAATTTTGTTGGAAGGGTGATTTGTTACGCTTGGTTCTTGATCATCTGACCACCCCAGAGACCCCAGCATTGCTCCTCTGAAGCTCTTTTATATCTTCCTGGGAACTAATAATGGATTGCTCAGGAAAGGTCAGAAGCTTCTTCCTGCTGGGAGAATATGTGGGTTCCTGCTAGGACTTCACTGCAGAGAAGAGTGCTCTAGTTCCTGGGGAGGAGGTTAGGAGAAGGAAATGGGAAGGCTATACCACTTGTAACATTTTAGCCATTGCACTCCAGTAATGGGCTCCTGCTTTAAACGTCCATACTCAATGCTGCATCCAGAGTGAATTTCCTAAATAACAAATCTGATCACATTCTTTTCCCGCTTCTAATTTTTCAGAAGCTCTGCCTTGCCCTTCGTGTAAAGTCAGACACCCCACCCCAGACATAAAAAGCTCACTTCTGCAGCCATTTCTTGCCTCTCACCTTCTCACACCTTTCCATCTAGCCACAGTGATCTCTTTGGACTTTCCTGGTCGTGCCTTGCTGTCTTTTGTATCTGGGATTTTGCCCTTGTTCTTTCTGCATAGAACAGTCTTGATAACTCCTAATATAATTTTTACAGACTAACCATATCTACTAACTCCTTGGGAAAGCTTTTTCTTTATTTATTCATTCATGCATTCACCAAATATTTGTCAAGCACCCACTCTGTGCTAGGAGCTACTTACTGCCTGGCCAAGGGTTTTGTGTCAGCCCCTAAAATATCCCATATCATCTATACTTAGCTCTATAGGCTTCTCACATTGTACTGCATTTGCATGCTATGTAAACATTTCTCCCACTAGGCTAAGAATACCATCTGGGAAAACACAGGATCTTATTTGAATTTTGTTGCAACACCCAACTCAGTGCTGGACATAGAGGATAGGTATTCAAAAATCAATTCTAGAATGAATGAATGAATGAACCATTACTTCTCAAATCTTCTCTTTGCTTCTAGAACATAAAATGGTCAGACTATGTTCACAATTAATCAGAAAATGTCTTTGTTCCCTTTTTTATTGCAATTTAGCAGAAGCCTGCCCACCAGCCCTCAAGGTAAGACCATAGCAGTCCTACCAGGATCTCTAGCCAGCTCTTCTGGATGTACCCTCTCTAGCTTCAGTAAGTCCAAAAACAGAAAGCAAAAGCTCCTTTAACATGCCCCTAGATTCCCTTTCTTACTGTCACTAATCTTGAAAGACTGTTAGCAAAGCCGATTTTAGGGTGAGGAAATGTGCAGTTGTGCACACAAGGAAGATGGGGACGTGGTTTCCTGTAGGGCTTCTCCCTTTACCTCTTAGAAACCTTTTATTCCACTTTGCTAAATATTCCTGTGGTTCCCAGGGAGAAAAGCTTGATTTACAGCCAGCTTTCAGTGTCTGCCCTTAGCTGGTCTTGGCATTGTCACAGCAAGCATATGGTAAAACTCAATAAATATTTGTTGAATTGAGTTCTCTTGGTGGTAGGGGAAATGAACTCTGTGGAGCTCCAAAAACCACATTGGTCAGGAGCTACGTTTGCATTTCATCTGTTTAGAGCCTTTGGGACTAGAAATGTGTTGAATAAAAACTGGCCACAGCAATCCCTTGTTATGGATTTCCCTCATTGTCTTTCTCTTTTTAACCTCTAGCCACGTAGAAAAATCTTATAAAACAATGAAGGTATTTCTACGGGCATTTCTATGGGCTATGTGGAAACAATGCAGTTGACTAGACTTTGATGGTAGTTTGGGGGCTGATTCAATTGCTAATATCTTGTGTATCTTACAGAGCATCAGAGTGAAGGCTCACGACATCCTCACTGTGATTCTAGGGAACAGGCAATGGTGTTCAAAGAAATGGAAAAGGCCAAGGAATCCTATTATGTCTTTTTTTGCTCATCGACCTCCCTGCATTAGCCAGTCACCTATGCTGCAATGTTAACACAGAAGGAATGGGAAAAGTAGGATGACAATTATTGTTCCTTTTCCTTTCGGTTTCCCTATTCATCTGTCATCACCTATAAGCCACCGATGGGAGAGAATATAGGTAGAATTACAAGAAGAAGTTGAGTTTGTTTTGTGCAGTATTTCCGCTGTTCTGGTAAGAATAAAATACAAATGCTTGTAGGAGCTATGGAACTAGGAACTGTGTAATATCAGCGATTCTGTTTGTGAGCGAAATGCTCCTATATTTGCATTTAAAAGTGCCAGTGCACCGTAAAAGACAAACAGTAAAATTCATGCTAATAATTTCAACTTCAAATTTTCCTTTGCTGAGAACAAATTAAGTAGCAAATAAACATCACCACAGAGTGAGAGAGAAGACATGGAAAAAAGGGAGTGCGTTGTGCCTCAGTACTTTCAACAACACTTTTCTCTCTGGTTTTTAAGCAAGAGACCCTACATTTTCATTTTGCATGGGGCCTTGCAAATCATGTTGCTGACCCAAGTTACTAGGCTAATGATGAGAATGTTCATTCATTCAACAGTTACTGAATGAGCGCCTGGACCAGTGCCTGGACCTAAAGAGATAGAGGATATAGGGAAGGAGACCTGAGTCTATAAAGTAGAAAGTGAGAAGCTGAACCTGGGAGGCACAGACAAGTGCCTTTAAGGCTGAGACTCTGACACAAGTTGGGGGGCTGTTTCTGTTGCCCTTGGGAGATACTGAGGGGAGATTGTTATGGATGCTGCCTGGAGCGGGGCTTCGTTTCAGGTTGGAATCTGTGCTGAGTCTTCTTGTTTGGGACCAGAATGACAGACAACTTACTTAATGACCAGTATCATGTCACTGATTATTCTGGGCTCTATTCTGCTCCTAGCAATGCTTGCATGCCCTGGGAGATGTGTGTCAGGTGTCCCCTAGGTTAGCTAAAGCTGTCACGGAGTGGGCTATTAGCCCATCTCAGTCTTTCCCAACTCATCCTTACCAGCGGCTGATAGAAACAAACTCTTAATACCAGGCTCTTAATAAAGGGAGGGCCTTGCTTCCTTCAATTTGGTAGTCCGCATCCTCTCTTTCCTAATCTCCTTGGTCACAAAGAAAAACACTGTCTTAGCCCAGGTATCCTCCTTCTCTTGGAAGGTAAGTCACTGGTGACAACTACATGACTCCTCTTAGACTGTGGCTTACAGCTTTGGAACCCTCTGTGTCACAGCCTATTTAGAAAATTCAAGGAGTTGAGATGGGGTTTGAATGCTCAATCCAATAAGCTAACTGTGTCGCTGTTCTTATCGACTCCTATCTGGGTCATGGTTCTTCCAGAGTATTTCTCTCCTCAAGGGCCCGTATCCTCCAGGACATTGGATCGATGCAGGAACTTATATCATATTGGCTAATATACCTTTAAGATTTGGTCATTGCTGGCGGGGACTATTTTTATTTGCTCAACTGTTTTTGTCCTAATAAAATAATTTCCAGTAACATTAAAACTACGACTCTTTTGAGGACAGGATTTATTGTTAGAAAAATGCCCTCATTTTTTTCTTAGAAGGGTACTTGCTTGACATAAACAAACCTGGCATTCACTCTGTCTGCTCTCCTCACTTCCCAAACTGAGTTAAACACAAAGTGAATTCAGAAACAGCAGCGCTGTACAAATGACGTCCCGAGGGACAGTGAGATGGTCAAAACCTCTCAATGAGCATTTCTAAAATTCTATTCCTTCCTTCACTCCTTGAGTCACATATTCAATATTTACTGATGGCTTCCCGGGCAATGAGGTAGAAAGCATTCATCCTCTATCAGCGCTTTGGAGGAGAATATTTCTAACACTCCTATTCTTAACACAAAGGGCAGGGCAAAGAGAGCTGGGTCTGCTAACTTGTCTTGGTTGATCAGAACGCGTGTTTATGACCTCACATGCCATGAAACTACTGAAATACCTGGAGGAAACTTCATCTACAAAGCATGTATTCATAGAAAAATGGGACCACCAATAGCTCAATGATACTTTTTCTGAGAAATCTTCATTAATCAGATGTTCCAGTTTTTTTTTGTCTTTTTGCCTTTTTTATGTAGAGCCGCACCTGCGGCATATGGAGGTTCCCAGGCTAGGGGTCTAACAGGAGCTGTAGCCGCCGGCCTTCACCGCAGTCACAGCAACGCCGGATCCTTAACCCACTGAGAAAGGCCAGGGATCGAACCCGCAACCTCATGGTTCCAAGTCGGATTCGTTAACCACTGAGTCACGACGGGAACTCCAGATGTTCCAGTTTTAAACTAGGCCTCCCTATCTTTCTCCCTCTTGCACCCTATTACTGAGCTTCACAGAACTTACATACATTTTAAATTATGTATTTATTTATTTAATACCTCTTCCTTTTCCAAACTGCACGTTCCATGAAAGAAAGAATGGGGTCTAGCTTATTCACTTATTTCCTTTACTTCTCTGCCTCTCCAACAGAATGAGTTCCTTAAAGATAGGGGCTATGGTAATTTTTCTCAGTATCCCCAGCTCCTGGTAGCCCTGAAAAATCAAAGAAGCCAGAAGATCCTGGACCTTGTGGTTTTGCATGTGGAAGGGATGTGGGGATAGGTGCAGGCTTCAAGGACAAATAGAATGTGAAGTTAAAATATTGCTAAGCATAAGTAGTGTTTCTCCAATAATTTGCATTTTGCTAATTATTAGAGAAATGAAAATCAATACTACAATCAGGTATTACCTCACAGCAGTCAGAATGGCTGTCATCAAAAAGTCTGTAAATAATAAATGCTGGAGAGGGTGTGGGGAAAAGGGAGCCCTCCTACACTGTTGGTGGGAATGTAAATTGTAGCCACTATGGAGAACAGTATGGAGTTTCCTTAAAACACAAAATGTAAGAGTTCCCGTTGTGGCTTAGTGGAAACGAATCTGATTAGGAACCATGAGGTTGTGGGTTCGATCCTTGGCCTCACTCAGTGGGTTAAGGATCTGGCCTTGTCATGAGCTGTGGAGTAGGTTGCAGATGCAGCTTGGATCCTGCGTTGCTGTGGCTGTGGCATAGGTCGGCAGCTGTAGCTCCGATTAGACCCCTCACCTGGGAACCACCACATGCCATGGGTGCGGCCCTAAAATGATAAAAGACAAAAAACAAACAAACAAAAAAACCTGCTAAAAATAGAGTTACCATATGATCCTGTAATCCCACTCCTGGGAATATATCTGGAAAAGTGAAAACTCTAATGCAAAAAAGAACATGCACCCCAATGTTCACTGCAATGCTATTTACAATAGCCAAAACCTGGAACCAACCCAAATGTCCATCAACAGAGGAATGGATAAAGAAAACGTGATACATATACATAAGGAAACATTACTCAGCCATAAAAGGAATGAAATACTGCTAGTTGCCACAACATGGACGGACCTAGAGATTATCTTATCATACTAAGTTAAGTAAGTCAGGGAAAGGCAAATATTATATAACATCACTTATATGTGGAATCTATAAAAATAATACAAATGAACTTATTTACAAAATAGAAACAGACTCACAGACAAAGAAAATAATTTTACTGTTAATAAGGGGAATGTGGGGGGAGGAATAAGTTAGAAGTTTCGGATTAACAGATACACACTACCGTGTATAAAATAAATAACAAGAATTTTCTGTACAGCACAGGAACTACATTCAATATGCTGTAATAACCTGTAATGGAAAATAATCTGACACACACACACGTATAACCAAATCACCTTGCTGTACACCTGAAACTAATGCAATATTGTAAGTCAGTTATACTCCAATAAAAAAAAAGTAATGTCAAGAAAACCCCACATCTGTTCACATGAAAATGTGACATTCCCTCACTTTTTGCTACAGTTCTGCCTTTGGTCGCTACTCCCACCGCTCCTTAAGGGTAATGTCCTTTCTCATAAAATAATTTTACTAAGAATGATGAAAGTTTAAATGATAACTATTTATTGGTTACTAATGTCAATTCATTTATGTCAATTTACCAAATACTCAGCGCCAAATACAACTCTAAGCAATCTACACTGCTATTTTAATAATTTACGCGTGTGTTCCCTGGGGGCTCAAACTAGGTCAGGGTGATTTGCAGAAATCTGAAAGAAGACATTTCCTTGACCTGAAGATTATGTGAATCTTAAGTCTGGAGCAGATCCACGACATTAGAGGCATCCAGTTGTCCCAAGGCCAGATGGAATTCATTGTGTTCCACTTTCCAAGCAAGGCAGAAATGTGGGAAGTGGGATGACAACCAGACTTTATTCCTCACGGCAATTCTAATCATTTGGAAGCAATAACCTGGGCCTTTTGAAAGAAGCACTCATCTCGGCTCAGCAAGAATGAGAACTGGTACTGACGGCCCATGTCTGCCACACACGTGGGTGGGGAGGGCCGTGGTCTGCTGACACGTTCACCAAATGCAGCACTTCCGCAGAGGAGACAGTTCTCCCACGCAGACATGCTGCTGGAACAGGGCCGAGTTCCAAGGCCATCCTTGCAGAAGATAGGACTTCCCTTCCTTCTTTCCAGAATCCCTGGCCACAAATATGGCCACAGAGCTGGTGTCAGATACGGAGGGAATGAAAAGATCCCAAAAGTGTACAAAAGAAGAGGTAAGAAATGTTGCTTTCTCTATAACAGCTCAGTATTTCAGCTCCTCACACTCTTAGGAAAAATTTTCCCTGAACATTCTTCCCTCAACTAGGTCTGACCGCCTGTTCTATGATTGTACGGGTTTATACATATATATGATACTACAGGTTTGTGTGTATATATATATATATAAATCTGCATAGAACTATATTACACACACACACACACACACACACACACATTTACTTCATAGAACTAGGTACAGTTTGCAATTATTCAAATTTATGATCAGCTGAAAATGTTATGTGCCTCCCAGTAGACTCTGAGCTGAGCTGCTTGAAAGCTGAAGCTCTGTTTTGCACCTGTTCTCCTTAAACCTTTGTCCTCGTAGGGAACCAGAGTCTGGGGAAAGAACACGACTTCCTCCTTGTCCCAAACCCACGTCAGGGATAAACTGCTATTGACCATACCACACAGAAATAAATGCTCAGTAATGCTCTTAGGGGGAAAGAGTGGGTGGTATAATGTAATCATGAAAACAAAGATATGGGTTTCACATCAGATATGTTTAGATTATCTGTTAATAGAGATACATGGTAATAGTATAAACTTTTGTTGGGAACCAAGCCACACAAATCTCCTTTATCAGCAAAGGAGATTATGTGGCTACCTCTTAAGCTTACCAATGTCTGGATATAATAAACCCTCAAATAATGCTAGTTCTCCTCTTCTACCCTTTATCTCTTAGTTCCCCCTTGTATTCATTTCTGCATTTTCCCCCCTCAGGTACAACCTATTACTTACAGACGCTCAGAGTGGAAAGGAGCCTATAGAATCATCTAGTCCAGTGCTTTATAAATTATATTTGCAGGGTCCTTGGGGACCCATGGAGAACTGTCCAGAGGAAGAATTGATAAGATGGGTTGAGCAATCCCAACTCCAAATTCCAGCAGTGCCATTTCTGTCCACTGAATTCAGCTGGAATTACATATGAATGTGTTACTAAAATTTTTCCAGTGCTAAAAGAAAGTTTAGAAATCCCTAAGAGTTCCAGTCCTTGTTTTAAAGGAGATGAAACAGCCCCGGAGAATCAGCTGGCTCGAGGCCACAGAGAACACGGAGTGAGATGTAACCCAAACCCAGGCCTCTGGACTCCCAGACAAGGCTCTTGGACTTCTGTTCTCAAAATGCTCTGCCTCTGGCCTTGACCTCGTCTCAGAAAAAGCAGCTTTTCTTGTGGATTTTTGCCAGAGGAACATCACCATTAAGAATTTCTGATTCTACTCAGTAAGAATCAGATGCTCACAGTTGCCTGGATTCCCTAAGATACTACCAAAGACAGAAATAATTGAGTGATGCCTCCAGACATAAAATGCCAGAAAGAATGGGCAGAATTGAAGCTGAAATTCAGTTAGAAAAAGTGTACCACCACCTGGGGAAAGGATGTCTAAAACAGAATCTAAGTGGGCAAGAAAACTCCTGGAAAGCCGGCTGCAAAAGTGGCGTGAGAGCCGTGGGTTTGTAATGGGACCCAGTCACAGAAAATAAACAGAGTGTGTGGGATGGGACACAGTAAAAAACCAAGTCACAGCACACTGGGGAGACTGCCCATCTGGTCTTTGGCGATTCTCTTCTTAAAAAAAAAAAAAAAGGTCTGTTCCATTTGTTAGTTCAGCAGCAGAAGGATAGAGATAAATTGGAGGCATTTCTGAGCGGAGCAATGAATGGGATGAATAACTGGCTTCTGGGGAAAAAGGTGAAAATATATAATGCTTTGGAGGGACTGTCATAAGAGTTCCCCATTACAATGCTAGAAATCAGGGACACCTCGTGGGGAGTGAAATTACTTAGATGCACTGAGGTGTGGGAAATGATTGCATATGGTTAAAAATATCAGAAAATAGGTTACATGTGGGCTAAAGTTTTAGTAGAGAGACTCAATTTATCAAAAAATTGAGTCTCCATGCTAGAAGTAAGAGCTGCTTCATAAAAAGTATAAGATATATATCTTTCCTCATAAACTCTCAGGTTTGGAGTGCCTCTAGCCAAACCATTTTCTCTCTTTTTTTCTTGAACAGTCTTTGTTCTCTCCTGAGGGTCTTTGCACCTGTTGTTTCTTTTGTGTTGATTAGTCCTTGCCTATCTCCTCTCCCTCCTCCTCCTGCTGGAATGTTCGAGTGATGGGCTCCTGCTTATTATTCAGGTCTCATGTCTCAGCTAAACTGTCACCTTCCCTTGTTTTAAAATGAGGTTTTGAGTGGTCGAGTAACTTGACGATTATCACACAGTGTCTCACTCCAGAAGCCAGGCTTTCCAGCCTCAGTGCTGCTTTCTTCTATAAGAAATGTATATTTCAATAAAATAAAAAAAAATAGTTTACCGATATCATAGGAGAGCAGGGATGGAAGAGCCTCCCATTGTGAGTCTGGGAAAGGTCAACCAAAAAGAAAGACTACCTGGTGGCTGCAAGTTATAATTTGGAGTATTTTATAGAAAGCTTTATGACAAAAGTGGACAGGGCCCCGTGAGAGCCACCGGATTTACAGAATGCCAAATGGGTGGCTTTCTATACATTTTTCCAAAATAATTATGAATAAGATCCCTGAAAGGTAATCATCAGTCTCTGATATAAATTTTAATAGGAAATAGGTTAAATATGAAATAATCATGTATATAATCACACACACACACACACACACATATATATATGATGCTACATAGGTATTTTATATGTGATAGATACTATCTATCAATTTTATTTAAAGCAATTAGTTGGTACAATTTGGGGGCTGGCTGGCAAATCTGAAATCTGTCAGGCTAGAAACTCAAGCAGGATTCTATAATCCAGTTCTGAGGCGGAATTTCTTCTTTGGAAGATCTCCACTTTTGTTCTTAAGGCCTTTAAATTGATTGGATAAGCCCCATTCACATTACTGAGAGTAATCTCCTTTACTTAACATCAACTGTAGATGTTAAACACATCTGCAAATGTCTTTGCAGCAACACCTAGTGTGTGATTAAATAACTGGATACCAGAGCCCATCCAAGTTGACACATCAAAGTAATGTGTCTCTATATGTTCTCTATTTCCTGCTTACTTCTCTTAAATAGTAAACAGAAAAACTGTATGTAACAATTCAAGAGTGACTTCACCAAGATCTAAGAACAGAGTAGGGGTTTCCTTCCATTTTCGATGCACATAGTCGTTTTTTGGATATTTTTTCAGTGGTAGCTCTTTGTTGAGCTGGTATTAGTATTGCCTTTTTCATCTCTCATTATCTCATTTATTCATCCTACAAATATTTATAAAATGCCACCAGGCTCTAGGGGAAAACAGTCTTTATCAATCAGTGCTCTCCGCAATGATGGAAATGTTTTATAATCCACACTATCCAATGTAGTGTCCTCTAGCCTACCTCCTCTCCCTCCTTCTCCTCCTCGAATGTTCGAGTGATGGGCTCCTGCTTACTATTCAGGTCTCATGTCTCAGCTCAACTGTCACCTTCCCTTCTTTTAAAATGAGGTTTTGAGTGGTCGAGTAACTTGACGATTATCACACAGTGTCTCAGGCTCTAGTGTCTCAGACTGTGGCTAGTATGACACAGAAACTTGATTTTCATTTTCATTTAATTCAGATTTATATTTAAACACCCAACTGAGATTACGCTATTAGGAAATTTAGTTCTAAATTACTGAGATTCTTTTGCGAAGATCTAGGGATAAGCTGAATTCTAATTATTGTTCCAGAGAGTATCAGAGTTAGACGGGGCTTCGGCATCATTTGGCCAACCATCTTTTATAGATGAGGATACAGAGGTCAAATGAGTTGCTGAAGATCAGAGCTTGTTAGCAGCAGTACAGGATCCAAAACTTGGACTGGCTAAGTCTCAGTCCAGTATTTATTCCCTTAGTCTGTCCTATCTCCCCATCTAATTAGACCATTTGATTTTCCACTTGGAATCTCCAATCCGTTTTGACTATGATTAAAAAATGCCTTTAAAAATGGGACTCAACCATGCACATGGTTGCTGAGTGATTACATCTTGCTTGCACCATGGTAGAATGATCTGGCATTTTCTCTTTCAGAAGCCAGCTGGCTTATGATATACATCTATCACCTCTGCATTGTGGCCAGCGGGATGTTCTTCCCAGCCATGCGTGACCCCCCACATGCTTTATGGAAGAAAAAAACGGTTGTATCTGCATAACTCTTGTACTCTTCAGGTTTTGTTGTTGTTGTTTCTTCCTTTTTTTTTTTTTTTTGAGGAAAATGCCACTTGGCCCACATGATACAAGTTTTGACATAGTACTTTCTTTGATAAATCTCTAGGTGACAGAAACAGAGTGAGCAGAACCTTCAAAGATTTTCTCACCTGGCCACTGATTGACCTTCCTATACTACAAATCTTTTTTCATTCATTTTCACTGTGCAAAGTGAACAGATTTATATGGACAGTTTATCTTTGCCAAGACATCGTCCTTGTTAAAATAAGCTTGAAACCATTTTGCACTGTACCAAAGCGGGATGTCACACTGACTCTGCGTTTAATTTATTATCGATGTCTATAATACAGGCCATGAAGCTCTCAGAGGAAAGTTTGCCTTCGCTGTTTTTTAGATAAAGTAAATTAAAAAAAAATAATGACCATCAGTTGTTGCACGAACGGACCTGGGTCTTGGGATGTGCAGTGGATCTGAGGTCAGACGGAAAGAGTTTCTGGGACGAGAACGCCGGAATAATATAATTTTAAACACGCTTTGCCAACAACAGATTTTCTGTCACAGTGATCCATTATCGAAGATGAAATTCTTATACCAGCTAGAAACGAAGATTGTCATTTAAGGCAAGGGAATGATACTATCTCTTGGTGGAGAGTTTTATTATTTGGGGCCAGGCTTCCAGTCCACTATCTGTGATTGACGTAACGATCCTAGTTAAATCATCCCTCTGAGAGGCGAGTGAGTTATCCATCCACCGCTATCAGAGAACCAGATTTAGATTGGATATTTGAGCCATAAGCTCAACTCCTCCAAATCTGCTCAACTGAAAAAACTAGCAGTAACTACCACTGCAAAAAAAAATCTCTGGGATAAGTCATTACAAAATCAACTACAAAAAATTTTTTTTTTAATTTTAAGAAGAGAAAGGTTTACTGATGGGCCAAAGCAAGGAGAATGAGTGGCTCGTGCTCAAAAATAAATCTGAACACTCTACTACAATTTAAAGACAGCAGTTTGAGGTTGTAATAATTATTATTTTTATTTTTACTGTGGAGAACTCTCAAGCGTTACACTAAGTGCCGCAAAAGCAAGTCAATTCAGGCGACGTGTTCTTCACACTCATCACCTTTACCATTTCCTTACAAACCAGCTTGCTACAAAATAAAAAATTAGTGATACGTAGGGTCCCTGAATTTTTAGGCAAAGAAGTTTTAGGGGAGTCTACCAGCATCATTTTATATCTGTATAATGTTTTATTTTGACGAGTAAAACTGTCTTTCTCCTTAAACCAGCTTTGGAGCACTGGTGGAACAATTAAAACATTTAAAATACTCACCAGCAATATGAGAAAAATGTCAGCCGCCTCCTAACCATATTTCACGTTTAAAGCTTTGATGAAAGTTAATGGGGGTTTTGCCTGCACAAGGACTGCTGGATGGGAAATCTATGGAGGAGGCCAATGTTTAAACAGATAAATTAAAATCAAATATTCCCAGGTGACAAGAATAAACAGGACCGTGTATAGCGTGATAGGTAATGATGGCCACAGCAGATCTAACATGTTATATGCGGGTCTTCCAATTTTATTTGTATAGAAATTCCAGAAATAGCTCCAAGGAGTGAATTGCTACTGTGGCTTTAGCAAGGGTGAGGACAGCGCTCAGAGGAGGTACCCTCAGTGCCCAGGCTGAAGAACAGAGAATGATCCCTCCCCTCACAACCATCCTAAAAAAATGTTTAGAAAACCACCCCTGCCCCTCCTTCACGGATGATAAAGCCAAAGTGAAGATCAGGTATGTAGCCTAACTCACTCAGGCAGCCTCTTCCTGACAGAGGATTCTAAAGTTGCTGAGAAGCCTTAAAGCTGGATGGATGAGCATGGACCTCTGGCTTTTAGTCTAGCTGGCTCCACTATCCAAGACGATGAACCAATTTTCAAGATGCTGGGCAGCATTTCTAAGAGTGGAGCAACACAAGATTTAAAATGTCCCTATTCACCCCACTAACAAATCATCACTATTATTATTATTATTATTATTATTATTATTTGCCTTTTTAGGGCTACACCTGTGGCACATGGACGTTCCCAGGATAGGGGTCAAATCGGAGCTGCAGCTGCCAGCCTACGCCACAGCCACAGCAACTTGGGAGCCAAGCCATGCCTGCGACCTATACTGCAGCTCATGGCAAGGCTGTATCCTTAACCCACTTAGTGAGGCTAGGGATCAAACCCACATCCTCAGGGAAACTATGTTGGATTCTTAACCTGCTGAGCCACAACAGGAACTCCACAAATCATTCTTGAGCACCAGCTGTGAACAAGCTTACCTAGGGGGAGGCAGCTATTTGAAACCTACACTCCTGGTTTCAGTGTCACCATTTTATTTGATCACTTTCCTTAGTCTGTGTCAGGGTCACTCTCTGGCAGGTCCTCTCCATAAGGTGGCATCCCATGGCTCTAGCCTTCCTTCTTCTAACCTGGATACGCCATAGAAAGAGAATGTCTTGACTATGGTCCCCATAGAACCAGGAATGGTTCTGGATCGAGTGTTACCGGATTGATCTGTATCCCGTGCTCATCCCTGAGCCAATCACAGTGGCCAGAGGGACTCAACACTGATTGCCCAGGCCTGTGTCATCCTTAAGGGAAGTGTGTATGGGAATAGCCCCATATAAATTTCATTAGAATGGAGAAGAAATGATTTTCCAAAGAAAATTAGGTGTTGTTATCAGAAATAGGAGGCAATAACAATGGGCAGGCAACAATTGTCCTCTAGAGGTAAGTTAAAACAATGTTCATGTTTTCTTTTCCTTTTTTTTTTGGCTGCACCAGCAACATGCAGAAGTTCCCTGGCTGGAGACTGAACCCGAACCACTGCAGTAACCAGAACCACAACAGGGACAATGAGGGATCCTCAACCCATTGAGCCACAAGCGAACTCCCAATCTTCATCTTATAAATGAGAAAATCAAGGCTCAGAGAAGTCAAGCGGTTTAAGAAAAAGATAGCGATGATAGTGATGAGACAAAGAGACTGGAGCTCCTGAGAAAATCTTTCCAGAATATCCATCACATTGCTGACCACCAAGGTCAGGAAGAATTGTTCCACTCACCTTTTTAAAGTCATCAACTGCAAATAGGAAAAAAAACAAGAGGAGTAACTAAACAGATTTTACAAACACCCAAGAGTCTCGGGTTTATTTTGGCTGAAAAGGGGTTTGTTCACTTGTGTTTAATGAAGAGTCTCTTATTTGACAATGCTGAAACACTCATTTAAACTACAACATCTGTATTTATGTTTGCTGAAGACATGCTCTTATTAGATCGAAAAATTGCTGTCTCAACAGTCTCATATGCTTTCAGCTTTGTCTACCATGGTAAAAAGTCTTTAACGAAAAGCCTTAGTGCAGTTAAGGACAAATACTGAGAATTCAAAGAAGACATTTTTTTGAAGGGATGATCTAAAAAGAATTACCACCCTGGATACCGCTCAGGAAATGGCTTCACAGAAGAGCCAGCTCAGCACTTATGGTGATTAAGATGCTTAGAATTATCCTTTCTTTATTGACTTTTCCAAGCCCTCTCTGTTTTGAAAAAACTAAACTGAAATGCAAAGCATTTTGTTCACTTAAAGAATTTCTGAAATGTCTTTATCCCATTCTAGCTTGTAAGATAGATATAACTGGTAAGATTATTAGAATAAAAATATGTTCACTGAAAGCCTCCTTGAAAAGATGAGACAAGACGTGGCTGCTGTTGGTGCTGGAGGTGGGCTCTGCCCCAGAGAGAGATGTAGAGACTTAACCAAATTCTCTCCACTCATCTGAATTTGATAGTAATTCAGCATTCACTTAAAGAGAAACCATCAAATAGGTGGAAATTGTACTCTAACCACATGCTATGTCCCTTGCTCATTCTGGATGGACTTCTTTTCAGTCCTACAGGTGTAAATGCCAACTATTTGGGTTCTTTTCTGCTGAGCCACAAGGGGAATGCCCTCCTCTTTTTTTTATTGAATTAAAGTATGGCTGATTTACAATGCTATGTCAGTTTATGCTGTACAGCATAGTGACCTAGTCATACATATCTATACATTCTTTTACTAGTATTATTTTCCACCACGGTCTATCCTAAGAAACTGGATATAGTTCCCTATACTATAGGGTAGGACCTCACTGCTTATCCATTCTCAATATTCTAAATAGTTTGCATCTACTAACCCCAAACTCCCTATCCATCCCACTCCCTCCCTGTTCCCCTTTGGCAACCACAAGCCTGTTCTTTATGTCTGGGAATCTGTTTCTGTCTTATAGAAAGTTTCATTTGTGCCATATTTAGATCCCACACACATGTGATATCATATGGTATTTGTCTTTCTCTTTCTGATTTACTTCACCTAGTATGAGAATCCCCAGTGGCAGCCATGTTGCTGCAGATGGCATTATTTCATTCTTTTTATGGCTTAGTAGTATTCCATTGTATATATGTACCACATCTTCATCCATTCATCTGTTGATAGACATTTAGGTTGTTTTCATGCCTTGGCTATTGTGACTAGTGCTGCAATGAACAGAGAGGTGCATGCGTCTTTTTGAATTACAGTTTTGTTCACACAGATGCCCAGGAGTGGGATTGCTGGATCAATTCCACAGTGTCTTTGTTGCTTAACATCTAGAAATGTCCTAGATAATGAGGCTAATCTGTGCTTCAAGTAGGAACCAAGTGGCCCCAGGCAGGTGAGAGGAAGGCTGCGGAGATCAGGCAACCAGCAGCAGCATCTGGACTGGGTCCCTCTGTGAAGAGGAGCATGACATTTTGCCCCTGCTATTTTAGCTATCACCCCCCACCCCCACCTGCTGACCCCACTTCCTGAAAACTGCATCTGCTCCTAAGAGTTTGTGAAGATGACACCGTTCCTGGGTTAATTTACAAATGACCAGCACTTTCCTGATTTCCTGAGACAGATTCAAAGTTCCAGCGTGTCCTGTGCCCCAGACCCCGAGAGACAGGCTTCCTAGAAAATCGTTTACTGTGAGCTGTATTGTTCTATCTCACCAACTGTTAAGAGCATTTTAAGCTTGGCTCTCTTGTATGCATTCTTGCCTCTCAATAAAGCCCTCATGTCATAACTCAGTTCTAAACAGTTAAATAGTCCATGTGAAGCGCAAACCCCTGTTCACCACAGTGGTGTACTGTGCAGATAAAGGAGGTGGAGTATATGAAAAACTCCTGGAGACTCAACTGAGTGTCATGATCTAGGCTGAGAGGCAGAAAGCCCAGGCGGTAATTCCAGCTCTGCCTGAGAGGCTGGGACAACTCAGACTGCTTCTCCAGGGCAAAAAATGAGAAAGCTGAAATTGGTTTACTTCACTAAGCCTTGGCAGGTCGTATTAGGGAGGCAATGCCCTCAAAGCACCGATAGTACTTGGGGAAAAAAATAAAACTTTAAATGACCTGTGAGGGTCAAGAACATATTCTGATGGATGCAATCACAGAAGCAAAATGCGTTATTATGCCCTCAAAAGCCGGCACAGTGTGAACACCGGGGTGTGTCCCAAGGATGTTCCTGCTATGGAAATCTTTTGTTTGTCCATGAGTATGATCACATGGAATTCTACAGCACTTTGCTTCATTGATGGCTTGACAAATTCATTGACTCACTACTTCTTTCCTGAGGGTTTGACTATTCATGTAGCACTAGAGAACCAAAGGAGGGTCAAGCTGGGTTGGTCATTCGTTACATCATTAAGTCAACAAATATTTGTTGAGCATCTACTATGTGCCAAGCCATGACATCTAAAGATGTGAAGACTAGCAGCATCCACAACCCCTAGGAATGTGTTAAAAATACAGAATTCAGGTATTACCTCAGACACACCGAATTCAAATTTGTGTATTAACAAGATCCCAGGCAGTGTGTATGCACATGGAAGTATGAAAATTGAAGCATTAGGAAGGCATATGTCACAATGTAGTTTAGCGGGAAAGGAATGAACTAGGGGTCCAGAAGCAGGAATGGTACTAGGTGGCCAACTTTCTCTTCTGACACTTGCTATGGAACTGAAGCAAGTCCCTTATCTATATTATGACTCAATGTATTATCTCCAGATGGACATAATAATATCTGTCCCACTTCTCTCAGGTGCTATTGTGAAGATCAGATGAGAAAACAGTTGCAAAAGCGTTGGCCCCATCCAAAAGCAAGGCGCTGCTATTACATACAACATTTAAGGTTTGGAGAAGTTTCAGTGTGTTGTGCTTGGCTACATTGCCAGCAACTGGGATTTGATTCTGATTTAACAATTTCCTGCCGTATGATTCTATGCTAAGGCATTCTTATCTCTAGGATTCAGAGATGTGAATAACAGGTTTGTTAAGGTGCCAGCACACTGTAAGGATTTAGTGCTTTTTAGTTATACATAAACAGACATTGTCATGGTAGTCATTTTATGTATTCAACTCATTTCAGTAAAACTTACTGAGGGATTGATACTGGTAAAAAGTGCTGGGTATGGCAGGCTTGGTCCCTGCCCCCCTGCCACCCCAACCCACCATGGAATGTTGATTTTAGGATGATGATGTAATGTTGTATAAAATAATTACAGTTCTCGGTACAATAATGAAGTTGTTCTGAGAGAAGTTCAGATAATAGGTGAGGATACCAGTAGACACCATTAATAAAGAAAAGAGATTTAGAAAACCAGAACACGACAAATTTCTGAAAGACTTCATTTTTCTCACTTGCTTCTTTAGCAAGCTCTCAGGGCAGTTGGGTCAGAGGACATGTACAAGTGTTGCCGAAAACTATCTATAGATGACTCAACTCCAAATGGGAATGGACACTTTGTCTTATCAGTCACCAAATTAGAAAATTCAGACACATAACACATAAAAACAGGGACTCTTTTCTTTCCTATGGTTTACAAAGTTTCTCCAGGAAAGTGCTGTCATACTGCCTGTCTACAACTAGAAAGAATTCCTAGGGGAAACGAGATTAGGATTTGGATGAGTAAAACAAGGTCAATGTTCAATGGATAAGGCTATTTTTTGCTGAAGCCCTGTGTTCCTGTTTCATACCTTCCTCTCACCTTGCTCCTCTGCATGACTAATCAGATTCCGCAACAGGGCATCAGAACACCAAGGGAGTATACATGGTGGAGGAGCAATGATCTGATGATGATAGAGGCTGGAAAATCAATCTGGAGGAATTACATTTTATAACTGAACACCTAAGCTGTGGGGTAGTCACTAGGGCGAATTCCCTCATCAAAGGTTAAGCTGACCCCCGTCAGCTTCAAATCCCTCGCCTTCCTATTACACAGTATTTCATTTTAAAAAGTGAATTAATTGGCTGTTTAGTGAGCCAGAGGCTGGCAATATTTGCTTCAATAGATTCTCAGCCATGCGAGACCCTGAGACTGGAGGCTCCGGAGAAAACACGTGGGAATGCGGAGGACAGGAAGGCATCCTTCCGTGGGTTATGCTTCCCTGGACACAGACCATCCCATAGCTGTGTGAAAAATGGTCAAGTCAGCCCTCCAGAATGACTGCCAGAGAAGCCTCAGGAATAAGAATGAGGAGATCTGATTTATATTCTAGGCTGTGCGAGATAACCACCTTCTTTATTTCTCTCATTGGAAAACCAGCAAAAGGAACTGCTGTAGTTAGCATGTGATGGAGGCAAGCTTGTAAATACCTAGAGGTGATCTTTGCCAAGTATCCCTCTTTGCCATCCTATCTCGCCCTCCCCGCTGTCTACAGCTCTCTTGGTTCCTTGTGGGCTACGTACTTCTTCCTTGTGCCTCTTCACCCTGGATCCTCCTGGTCATACCCCCAAGCCCTTCGAGAGCTTTGGGCTACTTCTTAAAAGCAGTAAGTATTCGTGTTACAATCATTCTTTCATGACTGTAATTTTCTGTCACTCCATAACCAGGCACTGAGCACCTTTCTCTCCTTTAGACTCTTTTAAGGCAAGGGAGGCAGATGCCAAACAAATGAACAGATGAAATCAGTACCTTTCACTTAGTAAGAAGTGAAAGAAAGACAGTCCTGTGGTCACATGACTGAAGATGGAGTAAGGGTTGAGAGCTGTTCTCTAGAGCAGTTGGGTAAATGCTCCTTGAGGCAGTGGAAGATGAGCTGAGATGTAAACGATGGGAAGGAGCCAGTCATCCCGGGATCTGGAGAAAATCAGTCTAGAGAGAACTGCAGGTGCAAAGCCATTGGTGATTCTAGATTTTTAATACAGGACGTGCTTGGGAGTAGGCTGATAGGAAGTGGGTGTTTGGGACTTATCTGGAAGTTGCATTTGCAGGGCAAGCACATTCTTCTAGCTTATATTGTGTTGACAGTGTGCTTTTATGGTGAGTGACTTGGAAATGATTTATAGAGATTTTTATGGACTAGGAAGAGCTCCCTTGCCAATGACACATGTGTGACTTCTGCTTATAAGGGTAGAATGTGGGCCATTCAAAGAGTCCAAGCTTTGAGTCCACTCTCTTCTGATCTGCTCAAACAAACAAAACAAAACAAAACAAAATGAAAAAACAACCCAGAATGCATAAGTGGCATAATTATGGGTATTGCTTTCAAGTCTGTCTTGATTTTTACATAAAGAAATTAGAATTATTAATTATACATTAATCCCAGCAGAGCTCACAAACTGATAGGTAGTCAGGCTGTTCTCTAGATATCTCTCTTTTTTTCTTGCCACCATCAATATCTCTTCTCAGGTGGCTATTACATGAAATTGGAAAGGTTCTGATAGTTTATACTCAAGTGTCCTAGGAAGTAGTGACTGACTATGTTGATTCTCCAAGTATGTGTATTTGAAGGACAATGGTTTTACTTGTAGGAAGTGTTTAGACATGGGTGAGTTTGAGCCTTAAGTGAGCATTATAAAAGGCTAATATTCAGGCAAAAGTCCTCCTAGAACTCCTAAAACTACCTCCTGTAGCTCTTTCCACTCTTACAGTGTTGCTTAATGTTTTAAGCATGATCCTAACTTTTCAGAACACTGCTCCCTCTCCTAATACTTTGTGGTTTTTAGGCTCTTGAAGATTAATGTTGTGTCATTCTAGGAATCCTTAAGATTCATAAAGTTATGAAAAATGACTTTTTTTTAGCTGTCTTCATTTTTGTCCTCCTAGAAGGGTTTCTCCTTTGGATAATTTCTCACTGGTGTGAACTGCAAAAGTCCTTCTGAATAACACTAAGGCAATAACAACTACAACAACAGCCAACACACATAATGTTTCCTGTTTGCCAGGCTCTATTCTGATTGCTTCATTCATATGGACTTATTCAATCCTTGCACAAGCCTATGTAATGGGCACTACTGCCCATTTCCCATTTTATGAATGAAAAAAAAAAAAAAAAAAAACGAGGCACTCATACAGAATTCAAACGTGTAAATGAGTGGATAATTTGGGAATTCTGAATATGTAACACCACCTCAGTAAGAGCTTCAGCCATGGAATTACATCCCAGAGGAGAGGATTTATTAATCACTGAACTCATTTCTGCAGAATATGCCAACGGCTTCCACTGTTTGGGCGGAGGACGCCTTATTGAGAAAATTTATTCTCGATGGAGTGCTATCAAGCTGCAGGGAGGTTTTCAACTTTTAATTATTAAAGGGTGAAATAGAATTTCAGATGAATCGCTCAGATGTAATTTATATTGTAAGGTTTTATGTTGCTCCGTGTACAGATGTCAGGAAAGATGGCTCTAAATGAATGTTACAGGACGGAGGGAGAGCAGGAGGCTGCAGCTTTAGAGGTAGAGGCTCCCTGGCTTCATCTCGGCAGGGAGCCACTAGCCACACAAGAACCAAGGTGATAAAATCTTCACTGAAACCCAAAAAGGTCAGAGGTCAGAGGCCTTTCAGACTAAATATTTGGCTGAATATTGCAAAATATTTCAAGTTAAGCCTAACAGCAAGGTATGTCTCATTTTTCTGTTTATTGTATTTGCCCTTTCCAAATGGAAAGGGCCAAGAATTCATTTCCTAGAGGTTACCAAAATTATGTCATTGCTTTAATCCTCATTTCATAAAGACTTTGAGCTCTTGCAAGTTTAACTCAGAAACATTCTGGGTCCAGATACTCCTTTCCCTTCCTCTCTTTCAAAAAAAAAGAAAAGAAAAAAAAGCCTTTCAAAACAACAGTTGCTCACAAATAAAATAAAAGCAACAGCCCATCTGTCATTACTGGTCTTTTAAAACTATAAGTTGTCTTTCTAATTTTTCTTCAACTTTTGACATACAACTCAAAACATCTTTTCATAGACAGGTTATGTGGTTATTTCAAATACCATCTAAAACTCTATAAGGAGATTTCATTAAATTCGAGGCACAGATGACTGATACTCCTAAAATAATTTCTGGCTTCATGATTCAACATGTGAGCCCTGCCATTTATTACACTTTTAAGTGAACTAATCTAAATTAAAATCTTCTAAGATCAAGAGCTCATTTAAAAAAAAAAGCACAAAACATTCTCAATGTATCATCAGATTGAATAAGTTATATTTTCAGAACTTGAAAGTCCATAACAACCCCAAACTAATGCAGATTTGGAGTAATATTTTACAGCAGGTCCTCCCTCCCCCGCCCCGCTCTCTTTCTCTCTCTCTTTTTTTTTTTTGCATAAACATATTAAAAGAGATCTGCCACCCAAAGTGTAACTATCTCTAAACATTCCTGTTCATCCTCTAAGCATACCTCCTTGCTTGAAAGACATCATTATTTTCTTTTGATGAGTGAAACTATTCAGTAGCCTGGTCTTTTGTGACCTGAATAACAATTTGAGTCATTCATCTTTTCATTGCAATTAGTTAATGGTACAATTTTGGTGAATTTATAAAGAGAAAATAGTGGGAAAAATTCCTTTAAATCTGAAACTCACTCAAAGTTTGGAAATCGCAATACTTCTGAGCCTCTGAACCAGGCCCAATGTCGCTGGGGAGTCAGAGTTGGTGGACATCAAGCACAGCAGTGCCCGTTTGTTTGGTTTCCATGGCAAGCAATATTGAAGCCTTAATTTAGAAAAGCATCCAAGTTTTGATCGCCTTTATCAGTTAAGAGTGTTCTGGAAAAGGTTCCAGGCAGACTCCACTTACAACCTAAGAGAAACTTGAATGTGACGCTAGTAAACTGTGAGATTAGCAGCTAAGATTTTTCTAAGCAACAATCTCAGAGTTCCACGGTATTCACAAAGCAATTCACAGCATTAGCTATTGATTCTAGGCTCCTTAGTTCATACACTTTGTGTGAAGGAAACATCTGAGGTCAACTCTGAGCCAGAATTCCGTGGGAGTCAGTCCATGCTACCTCTTTTCCATCTTCTCATTTAGGCTGAGTTTGCAAACAAGAAAGAAAAGGAGACTCCTGGCCAGTGCTGGGGCTCTGGCTCCTGAAGTAAGAAACCCTCTTCATTTGCAACATTCACTTTAGTCAGAGAGGAACCTAAAGGAGATGTGAGAAAATTACACTCTCTTAAGAATTATTTTACCATCTCAACCTGACCACGCAATCAGCCATTCTTCCTTTCTCTGTGCTGCAGCCTTCCCTGCCCCCACTCCCATCACATCATCTGGTCATAAGCTGGTCACTAAGCCTAAGTTTCACTCTGCCTGGCTAATACCATGTAACACCCCATCCGTAAGATGCTCATAGGAAGCCTGGTGTCTTGAGAGGTGGTAGCAGCTGTAGTGAAGGGAAGGCATAATGCTGTATCTTCTATGGTATATGGCCTTCTACTGAAATGGAAATGGTATCAGAGTTGTAATTTATATTTGACACTGCTTTACTGTTTGTACCCAAACTGATTACTTATTCATACCTAAGCCTTAGAAGCACTGATAGGACTGGCTTCTGTATGGCTGTAGGCTCACTCTAATTGGTTTATAGTAGGATCTTAATGTGGGGAAATGAGATCAGGAGACCTATTTGCAGCTTCAAAGGTTAAACCCTGGCATCTTTAATAACAGGTAATGTATTATGGGTACTACCCATATCAATCTACATATTAAACACAATCCCTATCAAATTACCCACGACATTTTTCACAGAACTAGAACAAATAATCCTAAAATTTATATGGGATCATAAAAGACCTAGAACTGCCAAAGCAATCCTGAAGAAAAAGAACAAAGCAGGGGCTATAACCCTCCCAGACTTCAGATAATACTACGAAGGTACAAGACAGTGTAGTATTGGCATAAAAGCAGACAAATGGATCAATGGAACCAAATAGAGAGGTCAGAAAAAAAGCCATATACTTACGGTCACTTAATCTTGACAAAGGAGGCAAGAATATACAATGAAGAAAAGACAGTCTCTTCAGCAAGGTGTTGGGAAAGTTGGACATCCACATATAAAATCAATGAAATTAGAACACACCCTCATACCATACTCAAAAATAAACTCAAAATGGCTTAAAGACGTAAACCTAAGACATGACACCATAAGTAAAACTCTTAGAAAGAGATTATACGCAAAATATGCTCTGACATAAATTGTACCAATGTGTTCTTAGGCCAATCTCCCAAGGCAATAGAAATAAAAGCAAAAATGAACAAATGGGATCTAATCAAAATTACAAGCTTTTGTATAGCAAAGGAAACAATAAACAAAATAAAAATACAACCTACGGATTAGGAGAAAAACATTTGCAAGTAATGTGACCAACAAGGGCTTAATTTCCAAAATGTAAAAACAGCTCATTCAACTGAATTAAAAAAAAAACAACCCAACTGAAAAATGGGCAGAAGACTTAAATTAGCCATCTTACCCAAGAAGACATACAGATGCCAATGTGAACATGAAAAGATGCTCAATATCACAAATTATTAGAGAAATGCAGATCAAAACTATAATGAGGTACCACCTCAGATGGGTCAGAATAGCCATAATTAAAAAGTCCACAAATAACAAGTGCCGGAGAGGGTGTGGAGAAAGGGAATCCTCCTACACTCTTGGTGGGAATGTAAATTGATGCAGCCACATTGGAAAACAGTATGGACGTTACTTAAAAAACTAAAAGTAGAGTTGCCATATGATCTGGCAATCCCACTCCTGGATATCTATCCAGCCAAAACTATAATTCAAAAAGATACATGCACCCCTGTGTTCATAACAGGGCTATTCACAATAGCCAAGGCATGGAAACAACCTAAATGTCCATCAACAGGTGAATGGATTAAGAAGATGTGGTACATATATACAATGGAATGTGGCTCAGCCATAAAAAAGAATGCAATAATGCCATTTGAAGCAACATAGATGGACCTAGAGATTATCATACAAAGTGAAGTAAGCCAGAAAGAGAAAGAAAAATACCACATCATATCCCTTGTACTTGAAATCTAAAATATGACACAAATGAACTTATCTACGAAACAGACTCACAGACACAGGGTACAGATTTGTGATTACCAAAGGGGAGGAGGGTTGAGGGGATGGGCTGAGTGGGAGTAGCAGATGCAAACTATTACGTTTAGAATGGGTAAACAGCAAGATCCTACTGTACAGCACAGGGAATTAAATTCAGTACCCTCTGATAAACCATAATGGAAAAAAATATGAAAAGAATGTATAGACATGTATTGGAGTTCCCTTTGTGGCTCAGTGGTTAAGGAATCTGACTAAGAACCATGAGGTTGCAGGTTCGATCCCTGGCCTTGCTCAGTGGGTTAAGGATCCGGTGTTGCTGTGAGCTGTGGTGTAGATCGCAGACGCGGCTCGGATCCTGAGTTGCTGTGGCTGTGGTGTAGGCCGGCAGCTACAGCTCCTGTTAGACCCCTAGCCTGGGAGCCTCCATATGCCGCGGGTGCGGCTCTAGATAAAGGCGGAAAGACAAAAAAAAAAAAAAAAGAATGTATATACATGTATAACAGAATCGCTTCACTATTCAGCAGAAATTATCACAACACTGTAAATCAGCTATATTTCAATAAAATAAATTTAAAAAAGTAATAGGTAACATATCTTGAGGATTTGTGACAGGCTAGGCAATATTTTAAGCTCTGTTCCTATATTATCTCATCTAATAATCATAACAATCCAATAAATTAGATGCTATTGATGGTCACTGATGTTTTATAGATAAATAAACCGATTATATCACTTGCTAGAGTTACCTAGCTCATGCACAGCAGAACTGGGATTCAAACCCAGGTTTTCTGCTCAGACTATTAATCACTGCCATACAGCCCTTCCTTGTCCACATCATCACAGCATTCAGTGTCTGCGTTCACCGCCTGTAAGGACTCTTCATCTGGGGTCTCACATCCACAGAGGGCCCCATGTGAACTCACAGTTGAGGCCGTCTAGAGTCTTACCTCTCATTTAGTAGGCCTTGGGATCAAGTTCCACACCACACTCAATCTCTGTCTGCTCCATGAAGACCTGAGCTGCCTGACTCCTCACTGAAGCGTAAGTGCCCCTTCTGACGGGTGAGGGCCACAGAGCCTGCCAGTGTCCTTGCCTCCTTGTGGATGACCACACTCTGAATTTACTTCACAGAGGGCCTCAGTCTCCATTCCCCTCCAGGGGGCTCTGCTCCTCTGCTCCGTATGGAAATCCTTGAACTAATTGCTCCCTAAATCCTGACTGAGCCTTCCATGGATTTTGATATTGCCCTAGGCATCCTTCTCCACCACTAGAATACATAGGAGAGGGACCTGCTGGCCATGGTCAGCATTAAGGCATCAGCAGGGAGCGCATTGCTTGGCATGGAGTAGGCATGCAGCAGATATTGCTGAATGACTGCAAGGGAAGCTTCTGCATCTTCCATCTCACCTTAGAGGGCAGGCCTCAGGCTAGGCTCCACCTCCTCCACCTTCACTATTTTCTCCTTGGCACTGAGAAAGTAACCACCCCCTCCTGGGCCTAAGTTTTAATACATGACAATAGACAGAATTTAAACTTTCCCATTTACTCAGATGACACAGAGACTAAAGGTCTATTCCCCTGACCAGAGCCTTCATGTTTTAAAAATGTGACCTATTTGATTTTATTCCAGAATAAACAGACATCAGAATGAGACTAATGATGACATTTACATAAACAAGCCATCAATATTAAAATACGATGGCATCTTTAAATGTAAATTAATTAGAAACCTGAACTAATTTCATTATTAGCCATTAATACCTTGGGGACATGACCACACTTCTTGAAATGCTGAAATGAAAGCTTATGAGATCTTTTGTGAGTAGAGTAATATGAAAATTTCATAACATAAGGCAACACTTGGTTTTTAAAATTATACCTTCTTTAAAGCAATCACATATTTCACTCCATTTTTAACAGATTCTTTTGAGGTATGATTTACCCTTTGTTTCATGTATATACTTTCATGCTTTTTAGTACAATTATGCCTATGTGCAATACCATTTATTTCTCATTTAGAACACAACGTGTCATTCTTAATATACCTCACACCCAAGATAGTTGCTCCTCTTAATTTCTCAGTTCAGTTTCAGATGTGATGGTGCAAGACCGCAGAAAGGACACTAAAGACATTGGGAGCTATCGATGAAGGCAGTGAACAAAGAACCTGCATTGGGTATCGGCTGCAACAGCTGTATATGGACTTGTGGTGGGGAAACCTCCCTTATCTCTGCACTTGAGAAGCTAGTGCCTGGTTAGCTGCAACTTGATAGGCTCTTGATAGGCAATGTTCAAAGCAGAGGCAAAGCTGGGGAGGGGAGTGGTTGGGCAGAAAGATCAACTCGTTCCCACAAGCAAATTCTCGAAAAACTGTGTGCCTTTAAGGCCTTGAGACTCAGAGATAACACTGTCAAAAGGCAGAACCTGTTTTAAGTGCTCATTTCCCTAAGAATAAAATCCAGTTTAAGGGGATGTACTCTTTTTACCACAGGGAGAGGTGAGCAAGGGTTCTTTCAAGCCTTTGTGATAAGAATACTGTATAGGGAGTCCCCATAGTGGCACAGCGGAAATGAATCCAACTAGGAACCATGAGGTTGCAGGTTTGATCCTGGGCTTTGCTCAGTGCGTTAAGGATTTGGCGTCACCATGAGCTGCGGTGTAGGTCACAGAAGCAGCCTGGATCTCGAGTTGCTGTGGCTGTGGTGTAGGCTGGCAGCTGTAGCTCTGATTTGACCCCTAGTCTGGGAACTTCCATATGCCACAGGTGTGCCTCCCCCCAAAAAAAGGAAAGAAAGGAAAAAGAATGTTGCATAAGTCAGAAGAGGCTAGGTTATGCAGCAAAAACAAACAAGCTACAGTTTCCAGAGGCTCACAGAAGCAAAGAGTTGTTTTGCTTCATGTTACAAGTCCAGTGCAGGTCAACAGGGAGGCCCTGCTGATTCATCATTGTCACTTAGGCACCCAAGTTGAGGTGGATTCAAGTTCTACATACTCAAGTTCAAGTTTTTGTGGTTGTCACAGCAGGACAAAATCAGTACCTGGGGATCTCACAATGGCATTTCAATACCACAAACAGAAAGTAATTTATGTGACTCTCACCCACAGCCCATTGGACAGAATTAGCAGCAAGACCATGTCCAATCTCAAGAGGGCAGAGAAATAGTCCTCTGTGTCCAGAAAGAGAGAAGAACCAAAAATCAGTGAATGGCAGCAAAGATTGCCACCTATATAGAATTATCCAATGAAATGAGAGTGAAAATGTTGTGATATTGAAATTCTAGCATCAGAATTATACTCAGTGTGAGAACTCTTCTCATTTGAGAAAATATCTTGACAAGTATTCTAGTGTGAAGGCTGAGAGCTGACTAACCAGGCAACGGAAGATTATCCCCGAATTAATCTGTCATAAATTTAAGAATTTGCTATGATTCCAAGAGGAAGAAAGAATTAAAAAAAAAAAAGAATAAAGAGATATATTTGCCAGCAAGATGGGAACATTGAGACGAGGTGAGTAAAAGATCATGGAAAACTTTAAGCCCTTTAGTAAGACGACTGAGGTATCTTTTCCATACAGAGATGACTACAGTTCCAGTTCAGATTTTTTACGTGGCTGCAATTTAGCTTCTTCCTTCATCTTTGCCCTCAATTTTCAGTCAGTCTGCTACATTCATCAATGCACTGTGTGCATAGGTTTCTTCTGTGAAAATGAAGAACAGCTTCTTTTCTGGTTTAATACATTACTACATAGAAGCAGAACCTAAAGACACTCTCCTTTCTGTACCCCAATAAAGTTGCCAAATACAGGGAAGACTTTGGATTTCCATAGGGCATGGTTTTTAATGTTAAAGCCAAATTTTTTGAGGAGCTAGGTGATCCCTAGTTGGTTATATCAGCAGCACACATAGAGAATTTTATCAGGATAAGAAATGTGGGTATTTATGAAAGTTCTTCATTGCAGTTATTGAATTTTTGAATCTAGCACCTAAATTTGGAAATGCAACTTTGTCTTATGGGCTTTGGTTTCTTAGTTTTGAGCTTTCCATTCTCTTATACTTTTCATTATTCCTTCTCCATTTCACATGAAGAGACACCAGTCAAAATTCCTATGACTCTAATGTGGTCAACAGAGGAACCAGGAGTTTATGCTACCAATTTTCATTCCTACTTCTGGAAACTTAGATGACTTGTATATATTAGGAATTTCTTTTCAGCTCCAAAAAAAAAAAAAAAAATCACCCTGGCGTAATTGGAGATGCATGTGGAAAACTGATGCCATCAGTAGGGTGGCAATATTGGGAGAAACTTCTATCAGCGATGGCTCTTGAGGCTTGGAAAGCCAATGTGGCTAGCACACGTGGAAATGTGAAGCTTCCTGCTTCAGATTTTGCCAGGTGGTTTTGCCTCTTTTAATTTCAGCTGCAATTACAAGGATGACACAATGGAAAAACAAATATTTGCGCAACGAATGGGAAAAGCCAATTAGTTTTGCATCAGTGAGAAATAATGCAGAACTCCTCGTCTCATAATAAAATTGGATCTCTCCACATATATTTTTAAAATGCATCTATACTGTCCAAATGTACTTAGATATTTAAATAGCACTGGATTAAAGTATACCCTGAAAGTTTTAGTAAAAGAAATAAGCAATAAAGTTTCTGAATTTTAAGATGAAAAGTAATTAAAATAGATCTAGCTGTGCAATAATTTAACTAGTAAATGATGGAGATGTCTTTTTTTGTTTCCACAATATGTTCTTGCATGATCTTCTCTTCTCTCTTGCTGTCCCCCCCACCCCCAAAGGAAGCATAGATATAGCTTAGACATAGCAGTTAGTAGTGCAATACTTTCTTCCTAGTATCTTCCATCTATCCATCCATCAATCCATCTGTCAATCCATCCTTCCAGCATCCATCCATCCATCCATCCATCCGATCATTCATTGCTTCCTTCACTGATTTCTAAAAATTGTCCTATTCACCCATGATATACCAGTTATTGTTTACCAAGAACTGGGGATACAAGAGCATAAAAAAGCAAGACCCCTGTCTCTCAAGAGATTCCATTCTTCTAAGAGCAGATGAGACCAGAACAAAAGATAAAGAGGATTAACACAGTAATAAGGGCTCTGAAAGGAACAGAGAGGGCGCTGTGGAGGAGAGAAACTGGAGAGGGCTGAGATCACACTGGTGTTCACAGGGGGATCTGAGAAGGGCTATATGAGCTGAGACCTTTAAGATGAGCAAGTGGCATCCATGTGTTCAGCCAGAAGGAGTGTTCCAAGAAGAAGAGGCAGTATTGGGCAGGTGTCTAAGAGGGCCAATTCCAGGTAATGGAAGCTTACTCTTTTGAGTTCCAGTTTAAAAAATCAGGTGACTACCTTGGTGGAAATTATCCACAATCAATTATACACCATGATGTTTCTGGAAGAGAAACTTCTAGAAAACTGGACATATCCTCTGGTTTCTGTTGATTACATTAAGGCCAACAGAAGGCCAACATGACATATTCAGGTGTTCATTTGAGATAACTCTCAAGTCTGTCTGTTATGTGTACCAATTTATTTTTGAAACCTAGAAGAAAGTCACCTTCTTGTGACATTTCCCTGAAAGACAGGAAAATATTTGGATTCATGTGACAAAGTAAACATTTCAAGTTGTCTAGCTCTTCAGAACAATGTCATAAGCCTCAATGTCTATAATTTCAGGCTCTAGAGAGTGAGATTTTCTTTTCAAAGCTGTGAGCATCTATAAGATGATGCATGATGTGTGATACTGTTTTTGATTGACAGAGCCTGATCTGGTAATCCAAGGTGCTAAGATAGGACCTTATATTTTTTAATGTTGGCATGGAAGGTAACTGGGGCTGGTGATACTTAATTTAATATTCCCTCTGTTTAGGTTTTGTGAATGAATGTCATGTACTTCAAGTATAAATATCTTGGCCGTAATGGAACACATTTGCTAGTTTGTGATGACTATGGTATGTCACCTAGGACCAATGGATTGTTTTTCAAAAGCAGATCTCCCCTAGATTATAAATTCTCCGAGAGCAGGAATTGTGACCGTCTAATTTACTAGAGCTTGGCATGAGCACAGAGCTCAGCCATTATCAGCAGGAATTTCATCAAGGCTTGGGAGGAGGCGGGAAAGAGGTGGGTGTGCCAACTGTTGGGTTGAGCAAAGAGCTGAGTTTGTCTCTGAGGGCTTCTTGCTTTCTTCTTTTACTTTTCTTCCAACGAAAAGCAACTGCTGTGAACTTTAGCCTTTTCAATTTGCTGGTAAACAAGACACGAGATGGGACATGGGACTGTACATGCTGACCTGTGGGGGATATGGGACCATAGCTACAACCATCAAATTGTCCAGTAGGCAGAGGACAGGCCTGGGAGTCTCCCAGTAAGAGCAAAAGGAAAGAAAATAGCTTTATTATTGATGCTGCCTTAGGATTCACTAGATAGCAGCCTCACAAAAATCAGACAAAATTGGTTTAAAAAAGGTGTCTGTGAAAGAATTTTTAGGTCAGTGAAACTACGGTGTGTGTTACTGTAATGGCAGACACATTTTGTCCAAACTCATAGAATGTAAAACACCAGGAGTGAACCCTAATGTAAACTATGGACCTTGTGTGTAGAGTTGTGTCAATGTAAGTTCATTGACTGTAACAAATGTATCACTCTTGTGGGGAATGTTGATAATGAGGGAGGCTACACGTGTGGGGACAGGAGGTTTATAGGAAATCTAAAGAGTCCACTCAATTTCTTTGTGAAACTAAAACTGTCGCATAAAAGAAAGTCTATTAATAATTAAGAAATTACATGTAAATGATTAACTGTTGACAGGCTTATAAGTCATTCTTAAAATACACATTAAGTTGGACTGCAAAAAAAAAAAAGTTTGTGTATGTGTGCCCATAAATGCACAAAGAATTCCCTGAAATTCTCTTTTTTTTTCATCTTTTGAGGGCCGCACCTGCGGCACATGGAGGATCCCAGGCCAGGGGTCCAATTGGAGCTGCAGGTGCTGGCCTACAACACAGTCACAGCAACGGCAGATATGAGCCGCATCTGAGACCTACACCACATCTCATGGCAACGCGGGATCCTTAACCCACTGAGCGAAGCCAGGGTTCAAACCTGCATCCTCATGGATGCTAGTCAGATTCGTTTCCCCTGAGCCACGACAGGAACTCCCCAGGATATTCTTAAAATTAACTTATTCCCTGTATCTTAGCCTAGTATCTTAGTAGGAGGACTTCCTGTCCATTGTCTTCTTTCTTGAATTTTAAAGATATTTTTCTGTGTATATATATGTTAATTTTTAAATTACAAATATGTTAGAATTTTTTATGTAGGTGGTATTTACTTTCTGGTATGTTTTATTGATTGTATTCATAAATGATTTCTCAATATTTAATATATTTAACAACACTCAATACTTGGGGAATGTTTTTATTATCTCTGAAGGAGGAAGGTGATTTTTTTTACTCACAAGAGTGTTCAGAAGTGGCTCACTACTGCCATTCAACATTTTCTAGTTAGGGAATTGGGGCAGAAAGAAGCAAACATATTCACTGACACACTGAACATTTGAAAAAGGACAGAACTAGAACTTGCAGCCCCCACATCTATAATCTGGGTGCATTTAGCATGACAGCATGGTCAGTACAGCAGCAGAATCAGTTAAAATGCGTGGCTGGGCTGAATTCAGGTGTCAAACAAGTTAGCCCTGAGGAGCAATAGCCTCAGAGAAGAGTTTAATTCAGGGAAGTATATCATACTGTCTAAGCCAAGCCACTAGGTAGAAATTAAATAATTGCATCTTCCTTGCAAAGTGCTTGCATTAGAAGCGAATGACCATGTGGATTAGAGTGGAATGCCTGAGGCCTGGAATTTGGCCAGCCAACAGTGGAAAGGGTGTATTTCAGCAGACAATGAATACATCTTAGGACTAACTAGTATACCTCACTTTAGTTGAGGGCTTGGTCTTTATTAAAAAGGAGAAATGACTATGCAGTGGAAAGCAGATTACAAAGAACAATGTCTCATATATATTTTAGGGCTGCACCTGCGGCATATGGAAGTTCCCAGGCTCGTTCCCAGGCAGCTCAAATCAGAGCTGCAGCTGCTGGCCTATGCCACAGCCACAGTGACGTGGGATCTGAGCCAAGTCTGCAGCCTACACCACAGCTCAAGGCAAGACCGGATCCCCGACACTAAGCGAGGCCAGGGATTGAAACTGCACGCTTATGGATACCAGTCAGAATCGTTTCCACTGTGCCACAATGGGAACTCCTCCTCATATATTTTGGATAATAATCCCTTATTGGATATATCATTTGCAAATATCTTCTTCCATTGGAGGCTGTCTTTTCATTTTGTGGATGGTTCACTTTACTGTGCATAAGTTTTTTAGTTTGATGTAGTCTCATTTGTTTATTTTTTTGCTTTTGTTTCCCCTGCCTGAGGAGACAGAGCTAGAAAGGTATTGCTAAGACTGATATCAAAGAGTATACTGCCTATACTTTCTCCTAGGAATTTTATGATTTCTGGTCTTATTGTGGCAATGTTACAATAGCCAGGATATGGAAACCACCCAAGTGCTCGTTGTCAGTGCATGAATAGATAAAGAAGAGATGGTAGATTTACACAATGAAATAGTACTCAGCCACGAAAAGATGCGATCTTGCCGTTTGTGACAACATGGATGGAAATAATGAACTAAGAGAAAGACGAATATTATATGATTTTGTTCATATGTGGAATATAAGAAACAAGCAAACAAACAAAATAAATGTACAAACCAAACCAAAGACACAAACATTTAAATACAGGGAAGAGAGCAGTGGTTACCAGAGGGGATGGGGAGAGAAGAGGTAAAGGGGAATCCACTGTATGGTGGAGAATGAAAACTAAATTTTTAGTGGCGAGCATGCTATAGGATACATAGAAATACTAACATATCATTGTACACACGAAACTTATATAATGTCATAAACTAATGTTACTTCAGTTAAAACAGATTTAATAAAAGAACTATTCCCCATTTGCTAATGGCAAGATCCATAATCGTGGTGATTCTAAGAAGCGATGGAGAATTAATACTCATTGGGGCATTTGTTAATCATAGAACTGATTTCTCCTTCTGTTTCCTTCAGTAGAACTTGGCCAAAGGGCATCTGAGTTTATATTTTGCCAGCTTTCCTGGAAACTAACTTGTGACTAGGAAATGGAGGTTATGACAAATTTCATTCTAACTAACTTCTATCAAAAACAATTCAGACTGTTTTGTGATATTGATTTTTGTTGCAGTGATAATACTGAAAATATAGGAGGATGTTGATCATCACTGCGTCTTGGATATTATTTTTGCAGCAGTTTAATCTGAACACTTAGAATGTTTCAAGTGAAATGTTTATTCAGTGAATGATGAAGCATCATAATTCTACTGAATACTCAGAGAAAAATCTTAGATTTTGCTTTTGAAGGGTAAAGGGGAATATTATCTTAGGCAGGTAAAGAAATCTGTTGTCAAATATGCTATTTTCAGTGATGTGTTACGTGTTAACTTGCTATAATTAAATAAATATTTTCCTTCTCCTTCAGAGTTAGCTGACTGTGAAGGAAATAGAAATTCCTACCATCTTCTCATTTGACCAATATCTGGGTGATTGAGTAGAGGGCTTGTGGGTGCAAAAGGTAATATGCCTGACTTGTTTGTTGGATGCAAGTTCAAAGAACTCGTCCTCTGGTGGTGGTGGTGAGATTTGCTACAATTGGATTAGCAGCATTTTAAAATGTGGACTCACTGGATGCAAATTCACTAATACCAAAAGAAGTCATGGATTAGTTGCAATGCCCTGTGGCTGTGCTTCCAAGCATAAAACCCAGCTGCCGCCCCCGGATGCACCTTGGGTCTGACGTAAAAAGCGATGGCTCTGTCTTTCAGGGGACAGCTTCGAGGCAGCTTTTGTCTCGTCTCCTGGACTATCTCCTGAGAGGCAGGCTTGTCAGCCTTGAGTCAAATAAATCCAGGCTTCAAGATTCGGAGGAGGAGATGAGCTATGCCTTTGCTCTCCTGGCATTCATCTAGGGACTTGCTGTGAAAATCCTTCTCCTAAGACGAATTATCAGCCCCTCAAGACTTTTACTAAAGGAAAGTAAACTGTGCTCATGAAAATTAAATGGTGGCATTCCAGATAATGACAAGAGGGCTCTCTTTCTTCTCTCTTTAAATTCAGGGATTCAGTGCTTTGGTTTTCAATAATGTTCTGAGCATTTATAGATCAAGGACTTGAAATATTAGGAAGGATGTTTTTGTCTGCCTCTCTTTTTGTAACGTATTAAAATCATGGCTTAGGTCCTTGAACTTACTCTTGCTTGCCAGTGTAAAATAAAGAATGGAGACATATACTCTGATGAAAATATAAAGCCAGCAGAAAACCGCTTTGGAGTTTGCAAGACACAGTCAACTATATCTAGCTGTGAAGATGCATTTTAAGGGTTAGTTTAATTTGCAAAATGCTTGGGAAAGGAAGCAAGAGAAGTGGAGACAAATCCAGAAAATACATACTTTGCAAACATTTTAACCACCTAGCTCCAATATTTCTCCCCAACAAAACATTGCTCAGTTATACCTGTATTATTTATTTGCATCTATCAGGCTTAATAAAATATTTCTTTTATTGTTTTGGTATCAATATTTTATCAAGCATTTCTTTTCTCAACAAATGCAAGTTCCATTGGCACTGGAACATTTCTACAGCTCAATCTCTTTAAAAATAAAAATGCCCCCCCCACAAAAGAGTTATATAGTCCCAATTTATCAAGAAGAAAAGAAAATTCAAATGACTTTCAGTTCATTTTCAAGTGAAGTATGAAGTATCAGGCGATGGTTTGTATTTCATACACATTCACTTTAGATTAAAATGAAATTTTCATAATGTTCTTTAAAATACAATCCAATTAAATTTCCAATGTCTTTGTTTACAAGTTCCTGGATAGAACTTTTGAAAAACTCACACTGCAGTAATAACCATAAAACCACCTTGCTAAGAAAATGCTGCCTAACTTAGAAATAATATATTTATAGTCTGTGTGGGAATACGCTAAGTCCAGCATCTTTAGTAGGTAATTATACTGATTGAGTCTGCATTTACTCTCCTGTTGTGTCCTCTTTATTGAGGACACATTCTGAATGGCACTCCACTCTAAGTGGGAAGTAGAAAACAGGCACAAATATATTATCCAAGAAAGCTGAGCCCAGAGAATTTGAGGCACCTACTCAAAGTCATACAGGAGATGGCAGGTTAAGTTCTCAGGTCCTCTTTTCAAAAAACTCTGCTTCCATTTCTTGAGTAATTCTTAGCCTCTACTAAGATGGGGTCGATTTCTCGGGGACGGTTAAAGTATTTTACTTGGACATAGCCAAACGCATAGCAACTTACACCTAGAAAAAATTGGTTATGTGGCAGATACCATGCTGAAAATTTTTATACACATTATCTCTTTCACTCTTCACGAGAATTCTGTAAGATGGATTCTATTAATGTCCCCACTCTACAGATGAGAAATTGAAAGCCACAGAGGTCAGGTAACTTGTTCAGGGTCACACATGTAAGAAAACTGTCAAACCAGAAACTGAAACTGAGTCTGTCTATGCATTTGAAAGTCCATACCACTCCATTCTACTGCCTCTATGCACAAACAAGAAAGATACAAACAGGATCAAAATGCACATTTATTATTTTAAAAAGAGCACATTTTCATATGTTCTTTTAAGGAACGGTTACATGCAAAAAATGACAACATGAAATATTCCTGAAATAAGAGCTTAAATTTGGGGAATGCAAATCATGAGAACCTAGTACTCTAGCGTTACCACAATGATTTTGCATAAATACACATATCCTCTCTGCAAGAGAAATAGCAAACCATGTGTAAGATACTTGTGTAAATTTTTTTTGCACACATTATTAGCTACTGCTGACAACATACAGCACTGGGAAGCAGAGCCAGATCTTTGGTTGTGTCAGTTATGTTCTAGTGGCTGACAGAATATTTATTCCCAGAGGTAACTGTTATAAATTGCATGTTGCCCCTTCAGTTGCTACAAGCTTGTGATGGAGAGTGGGCGGAGAGGACAACCTGTAATTCAGAATGGTTTGGAAACCGGTTGCCTAGGAAACTAGGATGAGCAGCAAAATGCCCACCAAAACCGACTGTCAACAAGATAGGGGATTTTCTTTTTTGATATGCATTGCTCTCTAAACACACATTTTTGGACTCACGTGGAGTCTGATTTGGGCCATTGGCCCATACCAAAGTGGGCCAAAGGTTAGCCGGAGAGGCTGGGCGATTTTTCAAAAACAAGGTGCTGACAAAATATTGGGGGAAGGGGAATGATGGTGCCATTAAAAAGGGGTTTATAAGATAATCAACCCATGCATATTTTACATGACATAACATACACGGCATTCTTGATCATAACTTCATCTACATCTAAATTTGTAGCTGCAGAACTTGTTTTTAACGTCAGAGTTTTATTTATTGTAATCCACTGTTCCCTGCGCTTATGCTACTAGAAGCTTTGGTTTATAGTAAAGTAATTCTCTTCAAGGGTAGCACTTGGAAATTCACAAACCTTTGAGGAAAATAGTACCTAATTTTCCAATACTTTTAAAGTATGCACACTTAGTCTTTTATTTTGAAATGTATCAAATATGTACACATATATATATTTTATAGGTACATATATGTATGTACTTATATAAATGGAATCATGCCATATTGAGTCTACAAAGATAGACATTTTATTTTATTTTATTTATTTTTTGTCTTTTTAGGGCCTCACCTGCAGCATATGGAAGTTCCCAAGCTAGTAGTCGAATCAGAGCTGTAGTTGCCAGCCTACGCCACAGCCACAGCCACACCAGATCCTAGCCGCATCTGCAACTTACATCACAGCTCACGGCAACGTCAGATCCTTAATCCACTGAGCAAGGCCAGGGATTGAACCTGTGTCCTCATGGATACTAGTTGGATTTGTTATCACTGTAGCACTATGGGAACTCCTTTATTTATTTATTTATTTATTTTGAAGATGGCAACTTTATATACTTCAACTTATAAACAGGAGAGATCACAGAATGTATTTTTTTTTGTCCTTTTTTGCTTGGGTCTCCACGTGCTCTTTCACCATCTCCATCTTACCCTGTCTACATCGGCCCTACCCTGCCCTTCTTATCCATCTTCACTCTATGGTCACCTCGCAGGCAATTCACATTAGCAACTAGCACGTCATCGCCATACTCACAGAATCATAAATAGGTACAAATACGTGTGCGCATCTATATACGTGATGGTTACAAAACTCATGGTTTGGAACTTCAAACTTCCATTTCACTTTTTACCTGTTGAAATCTATAGCCAAACATTCTCCTTCCCGCCTTTACTTGTCTCCTCATCTTTGCACTCATCCTTAATGGATTTCAGTATGATTTTAAGTAGTTTCTCCACTTTTGACACTCATTCACTTGAATTCTATTTCTCTCATACGTACTAGAAACTACTCACAAATGACTCAAGCTGTAACGTATGGCAACGTGTCACACAATGGAACAGTGATTCTCTTCTGGTTTCTTACTTTTGCCTCCACAGAACAACCTATTATTTTGCAAAGTTAAGAGTAAGGACGCGAGAGAAGGAAATATTTTAACAGCAGACCCAGAATTTCTCCCGCAAAGAAAAATGGCCTCCCAGAGCCATTGCTTCAGCTTCCATCCGTCAGAGCAAAGTAAACGACCAGGTAGGCCATGGGGCCACAAGAAAAGATCTGAGAATCTGTGTGAGAGATGAGAGCATTTGGAATCTTAAAGTAAACAAGACAGATGTGACAGGAGCCTCGGCGTTCTCACTCTTAGCCAAAGGTGACTTCTCCCCTCACTGCCTACAGCACTTGAATCCCACTGGCCTTTCAGGAGACAATATTTATTTTATTAGGTCATCGCCGGGGATCTCAGCTCAGCAGCATGGGCAAATTCCCAAGGTGCTGGGTGCCGGGCTGTTCCAGGACTACACTACGCTGTGTTCTCGCACTAGGAAGCTAGTGTTGACCGAGGGAGAAGGAAACGAGGCCTCGGGGGTGGAGGGTACATGCTCTCCTCCCCACTCCCCGCCCTGCCCGCATGCACCCGTAGATGCTCTGTGGTCCACACAGAAATGTCCGCCGTGTGACCAGGCTGTGATCCTTGGGCTACAATCCTTTCTCTTATTTGGAAAGGAAAGTTCCTCACAAGGGAATCAAACGTCCATCCGTGGGAGTGTAGGGGTTGAAGGTCTCTCGGGACCAACTCAGAAGACTCTATTTCTAGGAGCTGTGATGGGCTGGCCTGGTGGGCATTCCTTGGGCTGGCCTTTGATCCTCAGAGAGAGTACCGCGGTCAGGGAGAACACAGATCATTCTTGAGTGACCGAGGGTGATTTTTTATTTAGAAGCTGAGACGACCCTTCTGCAGCCCGTCAGAAGGGTTTCAAAGCTGCCGCACCAGGAACAGGTTCAGATTACAGACTTCAGTAACTAATGACCCATGTCCTCTCCTCAGTGAAATCCCCAAATGGTCCTAGGGGAAGAGAAGGTAATCTTGACAGCTGCTTAGGGGCTCATTTCAGAACTAAATCCCAGCAGGACTGCTTTGGGGTTGAGAGAGACCTTCCCACTCTCCGCAACGACAACAACAACAAAACGGAAAAGGAAAAGGAGAAAAAATGAGTTTTCAGAAAGGTAGCTGTTTGCTGCTCACCCAGGTGTGCTCTGAAGACCAAACCCCTTTATCAGCAATTGGTAGATAACCCTTGAGCTCCTCCACCTCTCAGAAAGCACTACGGAATCAGCACGTGCGCGTGCACACGTGCATGCATGCGCGCACACACACATTTCGTATGATTCTACCTACAGGAAAGGAGTTTCTGTGGGTGAGAAAATGAGACCCAGGTGATATTCCAAAGAAACTGTAATTTTAGCAGATCTAGCAGAACATTGATGTGGGAGGCTTGTTACTGTAATCCCAGAAGGCTTTTCATTTTTTTCCTTTGGAAAGTGTGTGAATCATTGTTGTTTCCAGAACCGGACAGTGAGTGAACCAGCAGCTGCTGGCATCACCACCACCACCACCACCAGGACAGCAACAGAACCGCACAAGCTTTTATCCTGGCTACCATGGAGTTTCTGGAAAGAACATATCTTGTGAATGACAAAGCCACCAAGATGTATGCCTTCACACTAGACAGGTAATAGACACCTGATTCTTCTTCACAATTTTATGTCTTGAATATTCAGTAAGTCCCTTGATCCTACTGCTTCAGAATTGGAAACTTTCATTGTTGTAACCTGGGGGAATTTTGTAAATTTTTATAAACTCTTGACCAATTTATATAACTAAATTCCTGAAAAATGCAATACTCTGTAGAGTTGATTTGATTCCTTAAATATCCTGAGTACATGATGGGCCTATTTTATTAACATATTTTTCTTTCTCTCTCTCTCTCTCTCTTTTTTTTGCTTTTTTGGAATGCACCTGGAGCATATGGAGGTTCCCAGGCCAGGAGTCAAATTGGAGATACAGCTGCCAGCCTATGCCACAGCCACAGCAGTGTATTAATATATTTTTCTTCCAAAAAATAGACATTCATCTAATATGTTTACTTTTCTTTTCCTCAATTATTCCCACTTTTAAGATGGACAGTAAATTTTATTAAATCATATTTTAAGAGAAATAAGGCTTTTCAACTATGTGGCAAATTGTGGTTACATTGATCTTAAGTTAGTTGCTATTTTATTAATTATATATTATTATCAAATACACACACCTATAATGATAAAGTTGAATTTAATGCTCCACATAGCTCTATTTTTTAAACTATTTCTCACAGTGCTACGTGCAGTATATTCATTCATTTCCTCCTTATTTAACAATTATTGATTGAACACACTTGGATATATAATGGAGATTAAAAACATTCCTAGTACCAAATCTCTCTCCTCTTGAAATCCTGATTCTAATGTGAAATGCAAATAAGAAATAGGCAATTACAGGAGTTCCCATTGTGGCACACAGTGGAAATCTGACTAGTATCCACGAGGATGTGGGTTTGATCCCCGGCCTCGATCAGTGGGTTGGGGATCGTGTTGCTGTGAGCTATAGTGTAGGTTGCAGACGTGGCTTGGATCTGGTGTTGCTGTGGCTGTGGTGTAGGCCGGCAGCTACTGTTCAGATTAGACCCCGAGCCCTGGGAACTTCCATATGCTGTGGGTATGGCCCTAAAAAGCAAAAAAAAAAAAAAAAAAAAAAAAAAAAAAAAAAAAAAAAAAAAAAAAAAAAAAAAAAAAAAAAAAAAAAAAAAAAAAAAAAAAAAAAAAAAAAAAAAAAAAAAAAAAAAAAAAAAAAAAAAAACCAAAAAAAAAAGAAAAGAAAAGGAAAGAAAGAAAAGAAATAGGTATAGGCAATTACAAAATAGCTTGTGTGTTATTCTGGAAGAGTACAGTAAAAATCCTTATACCTCAAGGGAACATGTTTTAATTAGACTTTGGGAGTCAAAGAAAAATGTCCAGAAATGATAGGCGGACAAATGAAAAATGGGAAGGAGTCAGGGTAAGGTTAGGAAAACCCTACAAGGGAAATTGGGTGAGGGAAAGTCTTCCTGACGAGATAATTTCCTGCTAAAGACACAGACAAATGAGAACGAGATTTTGGTGCCTCGGGAGAATTCAATTCAAACAGGGAGCAAAGAGAAAAAACACTCAGAATACATAGATAAATGAATGAGGATCTGAAGTAAATTCATGTTGGGGACAGAATGTAAGAAAATACATACCCATTAATAATATGTGTAATGATTTTGTTTGTTTCATGGAACCAAATTAATTCCAAAAGCAGTGGCATTGCATTTAATAGCATCAAATGTTTGAGCAACTGCAAAGGGGATTTTTATTAGGATATTTATAACTTTGCTTAAAAACTACATGACAAAGACTCTAGCACATCTGTTATCTCACATGTTAAGAATTATTTTTCTTGGGGTTCTGTTGTGGCTCAGTGGTTAACGAATCCGACTAGCATCCATGAGGATGGAGTTTCCATCCCTGGCCTTGCTCAGTGGGTTAAGGATCCAGCATTGCTGTGAGCTGTAGTGTAGGTCGCAGACACGGCTTGGATCCTGCGTTGCTGTGGCTGTGGCCTAGTCCAGCAGTTGTAGTTCCAAAGCTCCAATTTGACCCCTAGCCTGGGAACCTCCACATGCCGCAAGTGCAGCCCTAAAAAAAAAAAAAAGACAAAACAGAGATCAGGAACAACAAAGCCTCATGTTAGATCAGGGGGAAATTTTGGACAACAAACTGTTAACACAATGGACACTGTTTATTAATGGGGTGTCTCTAAATAACTGAAATAACAGTATTTCCCCTCTCATTAATATAGACCATTTAGCGCTCTGTTTCGCAAATAAAGCCAAGGATGTATGGTTATAGGATCTCATTCACCTCATAAATGGATATGGTTTTTAGGATATAGGGATGATAAAAACTGTCAAATTCATTTTAATTTTCTTTTCGAATAAAAATAATTGAGCCTAGATGAGATTGTGTATCCTGATCCTTCATTTTACCAGTTAGGAAACTGAATTCCGGAGAGTAGATGCCGTTCTTGAGGTTGGATATCTAATTATGACGGAGCTGGGTACAGATTCGTGCCTCCAGTTTGCGAATTTCGTTCCTCTCCCCCCACTGCCTCCTGGAGACACACTTTCACCACGTGACCTCCTAGGTCCTTAATCTATTTCCTCCCGAGCTCATAGGAACCTTGATTCCCTAATTTACTTCTTTTCCTCACCTCCCCCAATCTTCTTTGTCACTGTGTTCTTTCTTTCTTTCTTTCTTTCTTTCTTTCTTTCTTTCTTTCTTTCTTTCTTTCTTTCTTTCTTTCTTTCTTTCTTTCTCATTTTGTTTTATCTCATTTTGTTCCATCTCTATTTTATAGATAACTTTGTCCCTTGAAGCTCTTTTCTCCTCCCTTCTCTTTTTCCCTACTTATCATCAGATATATATATATATATATATAATTTATTTTTTCCCTCGCTTTTTAGGGCCGCACCTGTGGCATATGGAGGTTCCCAGACTAGGAGTTGAATTGGAACTATAGCTTCTGGCCTACAGCAGAAGTAGTCACAGCAACAGTAGATCTGAGCCACTCTGTGACCTACACCACAGCTCACAGCAATGCCAGATCCTTAACCTATTGAACGAGGTCAGTGATCGAACATGCAACCTCATGGTTCCTAGTCAGATTTGTTTCCACTGCACCACGATGGGAACTCCCTCTACTTATATATTTAAAAAACAACAACAACAATTTAAAGTCCTTGGAGCAGAAAATTGACAGAACACTGTAAACCAACTATAAAGAAAAAAATAAAAATCATTCAAAAAATACAATAGAATAAAAAATTTTTAAAAATCACTGGAAAAAAAAAAGTCCCTGGAGATCATCTAAAGGGCATGCAGCAAACTGAAATCTCAGTAAGAAGCAAGAATCTGTGGCGTTTGCGCCATGATCTGTTCCACCAGCCTCCTTCCCCTCCACTCTTAGTGTGATGGAAGACCTACTCCGGTGGGTGTGGCCAAAAGGCAGGACTCCCTTTCCTTCCAGTCTCCAACTGGGGGCTACAATTCACCTACAGAGCAAAAGGCTATTAGATTCTCTCATTGCCCCAGCTCCATATTGTAGAACCTCTATTTTATGTAGACATGGCCAAGAGGACCGTGGCCCCCTTCCTTCACGCAATCCCTACTCATGGTCCAGAAGCATCAAGGTCCCGAATATCCCTGCCCTGGCTCACATAGGGTGAGGTTCTTCGGCACCATTTATAAAGCAGAGGTGTCACTACAGGATAAGTAGGTCACTATTCTTGCTCTCAGTTTTGGTGCAATGGTGCAGATGTTCTACTCATGGGAGAAGCAGGCTAAAAGAACAGAGAGCTCTGCATCTTTCCCTTAGAGGCTTGATGATACACTAGCTAAAAGTTTGTTTGGAATAGAACATGGGATATTTGAGGCACGAGGTCACTGTTAAAAACAATGAAGATTTTGCTGCTGATCAATGAAGAATAGGCTGGTTGCTTCTTCAGATAAATAAGTTGAATGGTATAAATCAGTTAGAATCTTAACAGAAAACAACTAGGAAAAGACAGAGGTAAAAAGAGCCCTCCTGGAGTTGGCACAAGCCACAAAGACTGTCCTCAAATACTACCCCTGAAAGGAGGCCCACAATTCACATATAAAGCTGTAATTTCCAACTGATTATATTGGAGATGGGCCTTAAAGAAGGTAATTAAGGTTAAAAGCAGTCATTAGGGTGAAGCCCTGATACGATAGAACAGATATTTGCATAAAAGAGGAGGAGATCCAGGAGATCTCTCTCTCTAATGTATGAGGACATACATCTATAAGAAGAGAGCCATCTATAAGCGAGGAAGAGAAGGCTTACCAGAGACCAAAATTTCCAGCACCTTAATCATGGATTTCTAGCCTACAGAACTGCGAAAAGCTAAATTTCTGTTGTTTAAGCTACCCAGTCTGTAGTATTTTACTGTAGAAGCTTGAGCAGACTATCACTGGGCCCAACTTTAACTGGATAAGACTGTAGAGTAATTTATGCCTCAGGGTACTGTTGAACACATTAGAGTGATCAACAGGTGATTAAGGAAGGCGAGATAGGCATGATGACTATCTCATCAAGTAGAGAATATCTGTAAAAACAGACAGAAATTATAAAAAAGAAACAAAATTCTAAAGTTGAAAAGTACAGTAAGTGGCACAAAGGGTCTCAGCAGTAGATATGAGCTGGCAGGAGAAAGAATCAGTGGATGTGAAGACAAATCAATAGCTATCATACAACTTAAAGAACAGAGATAAAAAGAAATGAATAAAAAGGAAAAGAGCCTCAGAGAAATGTGGTATATAGTTAAATGTACTAACACATATGTAATGGGAGTACCAGAAATGAGGCAGCAAAGGAGCAGAAAAATAGTCAAAGAAATAAGGGCTGAAGGCTTACAAAATTTGGTGAAAATATTAATTTACACATTTGTGATGGTCAACATACTCTGAGAAGAATCATGGCAAAGGATCTATACTCTAACACGTCATATCCAAAATATTGAAAGCTAGCCAAACACAGAGAAATTGTGTTTAAATACTCTTATTGAAAGCAGAAAGAGAGTTTAAATACTCTTACTGAAAGCAGTAAGAGAAAAAAGATTCATCAAGAGCAAGAGGTTCTCAATACGATAAACAACTGATTTCTATCAGCAACAAAGGAGGCTGGAAGACAAAAGGATGATATTTTCAAAGCACTAAAAGAAAAAACAAAGCAGTCTTGCCAACCAATCAACTTTTATCCAGCAGAAATATCTTTCTAAAATGAAAGTTAAAGAAAGAAATTCTTGGAGTTACTGCTGTGGTACAGTGGGTTAATGATCGAGATTCTCTCTGTGGAGACTCGGGTTTGATCTCTTAGCCAGTGGAATCACAGCTGAAGCAAGGATCAGTATTGCTGCAGCTGTGGCATAAGTCACGGCTTCAGCTCAGATTTGCCCCTGGCCTGGGAACTTCCATATGTGGCAGGTATGGCCAAAAAAGGAAAAAATAAAAATTTGTTTAATGAACAAAAACTAAGAGAACTTTTTGCTAGCTGACTAACCTTACAAATAATAGTAAAGGAAATTCTTCAGGCTTAAAAAAATGACACCAGACATTAATTGGAATCAACACACAGATACAAAAATAGCATTAGTAAAGGTAATTATACAGATAATTATAAAGGAATATTTATTCTCCTTTTTCCTCTTAGCTGACTGAAAGACTGTATAAAATCAAATGTATGTGAGCTTAGATGAAATGGAAAAAAACTCATAGAAAGATATTAACTACCAAATTCAAGAGGAAATAGAAACTCTGAGTAGACCTATGACAAGAGATTGAATTAGCAATCAAAAAACTTCACACAAAGAATATCTCAAGCCCAGATGTCTCAAGTCTAGAGGATGATTTGTATTAAATATTTAAAGAAGAATTAACATCAATTCTTCCAAAAAATAAAATTCTTACAGCTTATTTTATGAGCTTGCTGTTCCACAGATAGAAAACAACAGAAATGAAAACATGCAACAGAAATGAAACCATGTTTCTGCAAAATCTTGTACACAAATTTTCAAAGCAGGAGTATTCATAATAGCTGAAAAAAATGTAAACAACCTAAATGGCCATTGGATATTATATTCTTACAATGGAGCATTATTTGGAAATAAAAAGCGATAAAGTACCAATATACTTATATTTGCTATAACACAGGTGAAGTTGAAAACATTATGCTAAGTGAAAGAAGCTGGGGATGAAAACTACATAATATATGATTACATTTATAGAGAATATCCAGAAGAGGCAAATTTATAAAGACAGAAAATGGATTAGTGGTTTCCTGAGGTGAGATTGTGTGTAAAGAGACTGGGGATTTACAGGGTATGGAATTTCTTTTTGGGGTGACGAAAATGTTCTAAATTAGGCTGTGGTGATGGGTTTATAACTTGGTAAATATGCTAAAACTCAACTGTATACATTACATGGGTAATTTTGTGGTATATAAATTATATCTTAATAAAGCTGTTTAAAAAAAGGATGGGGACACTGGATACCTAGTCTGGGACAAGAAATTACATCTGGTTAGGTGGACACTTCTATTTTCCACTCCCTCTAGCTTCCTCCCCTCAAAACACTTCTTCTGTATCACTCATTTATTTCCTAAACATTTAATCAAATACACGGCCTCTATGTTTGCCCCACTATACTAAGCAGCACCCAAACGATCACTTCGGAAAGGTGAACCACTTAATGTTACTTCCCTGTTCAAAACTTTCCAACTTGCTCCTCTTTCACTTGAAAGAAAATGAAACCCTTTACAACTGGCCTGCAGAGTTCTGCGAGATCTGACTTCTGCCTACTTTTGACTTGATCCGATTTCACTTTTGCTTCCTGCCACAGCGGCCACTACGTAGTTTCCTTTCTCTTTTAAACAAGAGAGGCTATTAAACAAGACAAGGTCTTTCTTGCCTTTGGACTTTTCACCATCAATGTCCAATTATTGGAATGTTTCGCCTTCACGTAGTTCTGTTCCTGGTTATCCTTTACGTCATAGCTGAGATAGCATCTCTAAAGAAGTGGCTTCCTTACCTCTCTTAAAGGTAACCTCACCTTTCCTCTTCCAGTCACTGCCCGTGATACTGCACAGCCTCTGTTACTGTCCACTGGTTTGCTGTGTTAGGATGTAAGGTTAGGAACTTGGCTAGTCTCAAAGGCATAGTATCTCTAGCACCTTTGATGTGTAAGCACTAGATAGGCATGTGTTACATTTGTTGAGCAAATGAATACATGAAGTCTTGAAATTCTATAAGCCTTTATCCCCTCTCCCAACAGGAATAATGATTTAAGGTTCTTGGGAGAAGTAATGTGAAAGTACAAAAACAAAATAATTTTAGGTAGTCAACATGTGAAATAAGCGGGTGAAAAGGCCCCACTTTAGAGGCAGAGAAACAAAGCGGCTTGACTTCTACCACCAAACAAAAATAAGATACAAGATAAAGATAAAACAAATCCTCCCCAAGATCACAAATTAAAGCTCTATCTTCTAATTCCTATTTTAAGAGATGAACTCAAAGTTCCAGGATATTGGCATCAAATTTCCTAGTCTTTCCCTGTTTTTCTTTTGTGTTTCTCCTTTTTTTTTTTTTTTCCTCTTCTTTGATGCTGCAGTAAGTTTCTTTGCTATGGCCTATTGTTCCTGGTTGTCAAAGCCTCATCCATATTTGAACACGTGGAGATTACTCGGGATTTATGTTTTGACAGTAAATTCATATTTCATTTTTTGATGCATTCTAGATTTGCTTTTTGGGACCTACATTTTAAAATTCTTCTTAGAATTTGCATCACTTTTTAGATCAAGAGCCTGTACTGCACCTAGAAATACTTAGACCACTTTGCTCTTATGAGATGATGAGGAGTATATTTAAATTTTAGTTTTTAACTTCTTTTGGAATCATAGACCCTTTTGGGAGCCCAGTGATGATGGTAGGCTCCTGCCTTCTCCCCATAAAACACACACACACATATGAACACACTGCATCCAATTTCAGCCCGGCTTTTGGATTTCTGGCTTAGTGCTTCAAGGAACAATCTCAGCTCAAAGTATATCCGTGTTGGTTACTCTTAGGTCTAGGTCAAGGTAGCAGTATTTAAAAGTAAAAACTGGCCACGTTTCTTGCACTTTTCCTCTTGTGGCATTGCCCACAGGCTGTCCCCTGGCAGGATTCCTGCCTTGACCTGCCTTCTGAACTGCTCTAGGTTAAGTTCTTTCTGCTGCTCACTTAAACCTGTTTTTCTCTGCCCACACGATTCATGAAAAATAGAAAATAAAGTAAAGCTTCATCTGACCACAGTAAACCAGCAGTCATGAAAAAATGCCAGAATATTTGGGGGCCCTGTCCTGCTCATGCTGCCTTCTCAGCACAAGGAAAAGGGAAATCTCCACTTTGTTTTCTTATTAATTCTCTGACTCCTCCGAGTCAATGACCATTGATGACCAACCCTAATTCCTCATATGGTTGTTTATTATGAGTATTGATAATTCCATTACAAAGGTGAAAACTGGTACATATATAAGTATTATGGGGGCTTCCTGCCAAACTATTATTATTCCGATATAGATATTATTTGTAACTGCTCAAAATCCTGAATGCTATTAACATCATCAGTAAAAACATTCTGAAGCCAATTTGTTGATATAATCAAGATCTTAAAGAGGTAGATACCCTCTAACCAAGTAAGTCCCCTCTTATGATTATATTTTTTTTTTTTTTTGGTCTTTTTGAGGGCTACACCTGTGGCATGTGGAGGTTCCCAGGCTAGGGGTGGAATCAGAGCTGTAGCTGTCAGCCTGTGCCACAGCCACAGCAATGAGGGATTCGAGCTGTGTCCGTGACCTACACCACAGCTCATGGCGATGCCACATCCTTAACCCTCTGAGCAAGGCCAAGAATGGAACCTGTGTCCTCAGGGATACTAGTCAGATTTGTTTCTGCTGGGCCACAATGGGAACTCCAGGATTACATTTTTTAAAAAGATTTTTATTTTTTCCATTATAGCTGGTTTATAGTGTTCTGTCAATTTTCTACTGTACAGCAAAATGACCCAGTCACACATACATATATACATTCTTTTTCTCACATTATCCTTCATTATGCCAGGATTACATTTTAAGGTGATAATATATTGAGCAAAAGTGGACTATAATGATATGATTACAGTGGTGCTCTAGAAGCAAGTAATTGGAAAACAGTCGATTGTTCAATAATGGAAAATAATTATGTTGTGACAGAGCTACACTAAATATAATGCTCTCTGTATGCTGAAATAATGATGTAGAATATTTAATAAACTGATAAAACATTAACAATATAAACAGCTAAAAATTAGGTTCCAAAGCTGTATCTTTGATGGGATCCTATTATGACACTGTCATTTCATCCATAGTCTATTCCAGCCCATCCCCACTGAGTTATAGTCATGTGACTTGGGTAGCATTTACCCTACTCCCAGCTCCAGGAGTCACTGTCATTGGGTTTAGCCAATCTTCTAGCTGTAATAAGATCTAAGCCAATTAGCCCATCCATATTCCACTGTCTCGAGAGGTTGGCCAAATCAACATGCAACTTGGGACTCTCCTGTTCAGCGGTCGGGAGAATGAACACTCTCCCTGGGTAAGAAAAAAACTGCATCAACATGGATGGACCTAGAGATTATCATACTGAGTGAAGTAAATCAGACAGAGAAGGACAAATAACACATGATATCACCCCTATGTGGAATATATTAAGAATGATACAAAAGAACTTAATTATAAAATAGAAACAAACTCATGATTTCTAAACCAGTCTTACGGGTTACCGTGGGGGGAAGGAGGAATTAGAAAGATGGGAACCACTACTGTATAAAACAGATAATTAACAAGGACCTATTGTATAGCACTGGGAAATCTACTCAATAGTTGTAATAAACTGAATGGGAAAAAAGTACATATGTACACATATACATACAATTTATATACAATTAATTCACTTTGTTATATACCTGAAAGTAATACATTGTAAGTCAACTATACTCCAATAAAATTAACAAAAATAAATTTTAAAAAGTAAAAACAGTTACATAGTGCTGATTACTTGGGTAGCCATTCCACTGCATGAACAAAACCAGCCTGAGGCTGAAGAGTAGTTGAGAACTGCAGAGCAATGGATCTGGAGTTTTCATTAAGTCAGGCTAAAGCCTGAGAGTGCTACATGTTTTCAGCTGCAGCACCAATAATTTCCATTTATTAATTAACCTAGCATGAGCTTTTTTTTTTCTTGTACTTGAAATCAAAAACATCTTGGGAGTTCCAATCATGGCTCAGCGGTAATGAACCTGACTAGTAACCACATGGTGCGGGTTTGATTCTTGGCCTCACTCAGTGTGTTAAGGATCCAGCATTGCCATGAGCAGTGGTGTAGGTCACAGAAGAGGATCAGATCTGGCGTTGCTGTGGCTGTTGCACAGGCTGGCAGCTGCAGCTCATATTTGACCTCTAGCCTGGGAACTTCCATATGCCATAGGTGTGGCCCTAAAAAGACAAAAACAAGCAAACAAACAAAATCATCTTAATTATTATGGACTCCAAGTAAAAAAATGTATTTATATATTGCAAAGCTAAACAAAACAATCAATAATCAACAATTATCTCTTGGAGCTAAGTTTATTAGAGAGTCTTTCCTCTGCTTCCTGTTTTTCTGTAATTCTAGTCTTTCTATAATGAATATGTATGTTATTTTATTCAGAAAACCCCAATATATTGATAATTTAAGCCAATATGGTGATAATTTAAGCCCAAACTAGCAAATCTTTTTCTGGATCGTGATGACAAATGAAATAACTCTTCAAGTGGAGGAAAATAATTTATTTCTGTATTTATACCATTGAAAACCATGAATGCAAAGTTTTTTGCTTTTTTTTTTCTTTTTAGGGCTGCACCTGTGGCATATGGAAGATCCCAGGCTAGCGGGTCCAATTGGAGCTGCAGCTGCTGGCCTGTGCCACGGCCTTAGCAGCGCAGGATGCAAGCCATGTCTGTCACCTAGGCCGAGACCAGGGATTACATCACATCTGCATGGATATTAGTTGGATTCTTAACCCGCCGAACCACAAAGGGAACTCCAAATGTAAAGTTCTTAATTCTAAGAATCTTATTAATGTCTTCTAATAGGTTTATTAAAAATCATACTTATTTAGTTCACGATCATTTCGTCGGTAAAGACTGGATTTAAGTGTACTGACGTTCAGGGAGAGCGTCAGAGTGGGCATAGTGGAAAAAAAATACTAGGCTTGGAATCCCAGCTCTGCCATCTCCTGGCTATTTGGCCTCAGGCAATTTTTTAACCTTTCTGAACCTTAATTACTTTGGGTAAGAAATTATTGGATTGGATTAAATATTATCTACAATCTTTGCATCCGTGAAATTCTGTATTTCTATAAATTGTTCTAATAAGGCTTTATGTTTGAACAGAACTGATATGCACGGTCTGGCCTGCTTTTAGAAGTATAGGTAGCTTTCACTCTCATTACAACTTTGATAAATTGGTAGAGATTGCTGCAAAGCTGTGTTAAGAAGGATTCTGAGGGTCCATATGGACTCAGCCAGAAAAAGTGCTACGATCTCTTAGCAATGTTGCTGTGGAGAAGAAAAGGAGAGTGACGGCATGCAGTAGGGGATATCTGAACCACCAGGCTGGCTCATATACACATTACTCGTTACTAATAATAACTTCATTATTGCCTCTTTTTAAATCGATAGCACAGTGTCTTTATTATATCTCTTCAAAATGAAGGCACTGGGAAGGAAATGTACCAGAGTATATCTGCTTCCTTTCTCCTTTTCCTTTGCTATCTCTTCATCACTGGTAGTACAGGCTGAATAAGAGCTTGATTAAATAAAAGCAAAACTTGTTAGTAGTTGAGAATTCAGAAGGAAATGTCTTGCTTGTACCTGATACCGGAAATGTCTTGTAGAAAGAGTGGTGAATTATAAGTTGCTAGCTAGTCAGCAAATGTCCTCACAGCAGTGCTGAGAATGGGGAGGGCTGTCACTGAGATGTTTGTTTGCAACCACGCTCACTTCTTGCTTCTGTCAAACTCATCCATAGCGTCGAACTCCAGCAGAAACCCTTGAATAAAGATCTATGTCCTGGAGAGAAGCCAGAGGAGCTAGAGTCGGGAGCCATCAATCACTGCCACAGCAACTCCAAGGCCACGGAGAACAGGGCAAAGGAGCAAGTCTATGCCAAGTGGAAACTCTGTGCTGCTTCAGGAATATGCTTCATTTTCATGATTGCAGAGGTTGTGGGTAAGTAATTCTCAAGAATTCTCAGGTTCAACAAGCAAACAAACAAAACCCGCATCATTATGGGGAGGGTTGCCTAAGTTCTTGTAAAAAAAAAGACAGAGGACTGAATAGTTTCTGTATATATAAAGTAACAATATGCTCATCGTAGATAAGGTGGAAAATAGAAAGGAAAGAAAATAAAATTTTTTACGATCCCACTATTGCGTGATAATCTCCAATAACATTATGGAGTATTTTTGTACAATTGATTTTCTATTCATAGCTCACAAATTTTTGTGAGCACAATTTTAAGTAAGAACACACTGAATGCTTTTGGCTATACCATCAAATACTCTTCAAAAGCATTTTTATGCCTGAAAAATATTTTATAATATGCTCCATTTTGATTTACATAACCATTTATTGTTAGAAGTGCAGACAGTTTTTCCTACTTATGGATGATACTGCAATGAAAAATCTTGAATAAAACTCTGCCTATTTTCTGGTTAATCCCTTCAAAGAGATTCCTAAAAGTGGAAATAATTGGTTGAAAGACATGAATATTTTTGTTACTTCTTTATACACATTGCTAAACTGCTGTTTAGAGAGCTTGAAACAATTCCTATATCTGCCAGCCTTACATGAGAATGAGTCTCTCCAAATCTTTACCAGACCTTATATTAACCTTTTAGAGATCTTTGTTAATGTATGGACGAATATGCTTTATTATAATTGCATTCCTTTAATTGTTACTGCTACTATTATTTCCATGTTTATTAGTGATTTGTATTTCCTCTATTAATGCATTTCCTGCTTGTCTCTTAATATCTGTTCCTCACTTTTTAGGTAATTTATAATTCTCTATATTGATCTCTGGGAGCTCTTTATATAGTTAGGATATTAAACTTTTGTTATATTTGTTACAAGTAGTGTTCTAGTTTGTTGTTTACTTTTTAGTTTTTGTTTAATTTTTTATTTGACTTAGAGAAGTTTTAACTTTTATATAGGTAATTATAGCAAACATTTCATTTTGAGCTGATTTCTTTTTCTACTCTTTCACTGTTTTAGTGATTAGTAAGATTTCCCTATCTACAAAGAAGATAAATATCACTTTGTTGTTACTCAGTTTTTTGCATTTGATTTTAAATCAATATGAAATCATGTATGCTCTAAGGTTTGAAAATTCTTTTTCTAAATAAGTAACAAAGATTTTGGCATCATTTATGGAATAATTAATCAGATCCTCCCTTGATTTTTCTCCATAGTACTTTTATCATTTATCAAATTTTTATAAGTAATAGAATTAGGTTTGAAAGTGTTTTATTGATCTGTGTTGCTAATCTCTGTCAATAGTAACATTTAATTAATGTAGATTTATGTGTTATAATATCTGTTGTTGTTTTCTCATTATTCTTTAACAGAAAAAAGTGATGACTGTTCATTCCTATTTTCTACTTTTTTTTTTTTTTTTTTGGCTTTTTGTCCTTTTATGGCTGCACCCGCGGCACATGGAGCTTCCCAGGCTAGGGGTCTAATTGGAGCTGTAGCCACCAACCTATGCCAGAGCCACAGCAACACCAGATCCGAGCCACATCTGTGACCTGCACCACAGCTCACAGCAACGTCGTGTCGTTAACCCACTGAGCAAGGCCAGGGATCGAACCCGCAACCTCATGGTTCCTAGTTGGATTCGTTAACCCCTGCGCCACGACGGGAACTCCCCTGTTTACTATTCTAATTAAACATGAAAATTATCTTGTTCAGTTTCCTCTAAAATCTAATCATGATTTTATTGGTATATACATTCATTTGGGAACACAAATCTTAAAATACTCAGTTTTCCCCTCCAGGAATAAGGTATGTTTCTCCGTTTACTAAAATACACTACATCTCTCATCAAGGTTTTGTGTTTTTAGTGTGTTTTAACACAGTGACAACCTATTTCTTGCTAGAGTTATTTATAGGTATTTTACGTGTTTAGTTTATTCTTTCCAGAGGTGAGTGTGGTCTTCCTTTTCTACTGCTCTGTTTTCTAGATGGTTACTTTTTGTATTTTGAAAAGTTTTCATTTTGTATTCAATAGTGTGTTTGAACTATTGTCATTCTAAACATATCTCAGTTAATTGTCCTGGTTCCTCTCTCATCCCTTATCCACATCCCAGGAGATAACTCTGCCTTGTGCAAAAAAATATATATATATTTCTCCTTGCTTTCAATAGGTATGTGGTGTTTGTATATTCCATATTTTTATCATGTTAAATAATATGCTAAATCAAATCATATGGTCAACTATTTAGCTGTTAAGTGAAATGTTTCCTGAGGCGGTTAGATGTTTTTATTATGCTAGTGAAGTGTTCTCCTTGTCCTAGTTTTTTAATAGTTAACAAATAAAGGATGAGTATTGACTTTTATCCAAAACCCTTCCTTTTAAATTGTTTTAAAACTTTTTGACCCATTGTTGATGTACATTATATTAAAAGATTATCACACCTCTCTGCCCTAATGATGACAACAGCTAATATTTATTTAATGCCTACTATGAGCCAGGAACTGGGATGAGTGATTTCCATGCATTGCCTGACTTAACGCTGATGAAATTCCTGAGAAGTAGATCCTATTACAAGTTGCACTTTATAGACCAGAAATCACAGCACAAAGAGTGAAATATTCTCCCTTAGTAACACACCTAAGTGGACAGTCTGAATTCCGGAGCTCATGTTCTTAGGCTCTAACTATGATGCCTCTGAACGTGACATGGTGGACCATTCTTTCAATGCATTGCTCAATCTGAGTCATTAACATTTTTGTTAGTACTTTTACATCTTTTTTTTTGTCTTTTTGCCTTTATCTAGAGCCGCACCTGCAGCATATGGAGATTCCCAGGCTAGGGGTCTAACAGGAGCTGTAGTTGCCGGGATCTGAGCTGTATCTGCAGCCTACACCACAGCTCACGGCAATGCTGGATCCTTAACCCACTGAGCAAGGCCAGGGATCGAACCCGCAACCTTATGGTTCTTAGTCGGATTCGTTAACCACTGAGCCCCGAAGGGAACTCCAGTACTTTTACACTTTTTTTGATCATTGAAATTTAACTATAGTTTTCTGTTTTAGAGCTGTTTTCCTAGGCTTCTGAATATGAATTTTGCATATTAAAATGGAAATTTTAATTTTATTAATTTCCTTTTTATTAAAAAAACTCAAGCGGTTTTATATATCATTGTAATTACTCTTTCTTTTAAAGAACTCCCTGATAAATTGTCTGGCTTCAGAGACATTTTTGGAGATAATTTTTTGATATATTTTAATTTCCTCATTCATGAAGATATGCAAAATTTTGACTTCTTGAGAAAATTCTGGTTATTTATAAATTTCCAGTCACTTATCTCACAGAAATTGTCAAGTTTATTATCATATAATGGAACATGATAGTCTCATAGTGATATTCTTGTATTTATTCCAACTCCTTCCTCATTTTAGTATTGCTTATGTTTTTGTTTCTTTCTGTTGATTTAACTTAGTAGATAGCTATTTATTTTATTGACATATGTATATATTTTCTTGAATATATCATTAACTTTTTCTTCTGTTTTTCTAATCATCGTTTGGCTTTAAAATATTTTTACTTCATCTTTGTTTTGTCAGAGTTATAGTCTTATCACACATTGAAATACCTTATGTATATCCTTAATATATTTCTATCCTTTCTTTTTATGCATAATAAAGCTATATACAGCTCTGAACATACTCTAAAGATTTTGGCATGCAGTGTTATCTTATTTATAATTTTTTACCAAAAAATAAGAAAGAGCACTATAAGCTACCTGGCATATACTACCATAAGCTACTCACCCTTACTGCTGTCACTTGTTACACTCCTTTAACAATATTCTCTTCATTTTCTTTTTACTACCCTAAAAGAGTGACACGTTAATAGTCTGCGACTAGAGGAGAATTTGTTAAGCTATTTTTTTTTTTTTTTGCACTATAATAGCAAGCAATCAGAATTAGTTGCTTTCTTCAAGATATGGGGTCTTGGAGTTC
>PVHT020000230.1:14345094-14463057 GCA_004024745.2 Catagonus wagneri
ACTAGGAACCATGAGGTTGCGGGTTCGATCCCTGGCCTTGCTCAGTGGGTTAACGACACGACGTTGCCGTGAGCTGTGGTGCAGGTCACAGAGGTGGCTCGGATCTGGTGTTGCTGTGGCTGCGGCGCAGGCCAGTGGCCACAGCTCCGATTAGACCCCTAGCCTGGGAACCTCCACATGCCGCGGGTGCGGCCATAAAATGACACAAAAGGCAAAAAAAAAAAAAAAAAAAAAAAGATATGGGGTCTTCTGATCTATATACTTAGATTTGTACAGCTTTTGAAAACTGGAAAACAGCTAGACCCTGTCTCAACCAAGATGGATCCAGAACTGGTGAATAAATTTCTAGTCAAAATTTTTTAAAAATTTGATACTACACAATTTATAGAGCCAGGTTAAGTATTTTGAATGAATGACTTATAGCTTGATATACTTGCAAAGAATTTACTTTTCGCAGCTCCAGTCTGGAAAAACTCCCTCTGAAAATCCATTGACAACTATGCCAGAGGGGCAGTCTCTTTTCATTGTTGAAATTCGTAAGATTGTGGACAATAGTCACTTGCTCGTGTAAGAGATCAACAAAAAACAGAATGCATTTGAAACATGATTTGAAAAGATGATGTTCTGGAAATTCACAGCCTTACAAGTCATTTTTGGCACCACTCCCATGCAGACGCAGCTCAGGAGGATGTAAAAAATTGTTTTCTACACAATTTTTTTTTTTTTTACTTTCCCCCGAATCCTTGTCGATGCTGAGAATGGACACATCTTCTCCCCAGCTGATGTCTAATTAATATTCTCCAAGGAGATGGTCCCCCATTCACAAAACTCTGTTTTCTCCCAGTACCTTTCCTTCTGCCCTTTCATTTTGTTTCATATTTTTACAGGGGAAATGGGAAGCTATTCATTCAGACTGAGCAAAGCAAATCTATTCCTTTCCATCTCATTCCTAATAATTAGTCTAGGAGATTAAATCTGGCTGTAGAGTCAGAAGAAAGTGATGTTGCCAGTAAGGGAATTAAATGGATACTGATGGAAAATCATCTGGAATTTGAGTTGTATTGATATCGAGCTAATTTTCCTAAAACACTGCTTTCATGTTGTTAATTCCATTTTTTGAAATTCTTCACTGGTTCACCTTTGCCTAGTTTAGTGCTTTTCAACCTTTTCCCCATCATGGCAAGCATAGGAAATTTCACTGGTCACAGGGGTAAACTGACAACTATACGGTAGCACAAAGAGGCTAGTTCAGGGGCCCTCTCTGTGCTAGGCCCTGCTCAGCTACCATAAGTTATTCCACCATCTGGCCACCAAACTGACTATCTGTCTTCTTCTTTTACTACTTCCCTCCATGACTCTTCTTCTGTTTCAGCTGTTTATTCCTTCTATGCAAAATAACCATTGCACCTTAAAGTCTCTGTAGATTTTGCTCGTGCTTTTGATTTCTACAGCAAAGCCCTTTCTTCCCCATATTCCTCAAAACCCTGACCGTCATTCAAGACCCCAACCCACAGCTCACCTCCTTCCTAAAGCCATTTCTGACCATGTCAGAGAAAGCAGACAGTCAGATCACTTATTATTCTCAGATCGCTTTGGGGAATCTGGGAGGTCCTCCTGCAGGGTACGGGATTTGAGCAAAGCCCGGGAGGAAGAGTAGGAATGGAGAGGTCACGAAGAAGGAGGTGAGAAGGCCCTTTTAGATGGAGGGGCTTGAATGTGGTCCGGGAGGTCGTAAATGTCAGCCTTACCCGAAAAGATGTTGAGTGGGTAGGTCTTCAACGAGACAGGAAGTCTGGATACTTGGAAAGCAATTCAAGTGACGTACAGCTATATTTGGGGGCAACTATTTGTGGTGGGGACTGGCACTGCCTGTTTAGTAAGTTTTCTCAAACTCACTGTGCCCTTGCAGCTCTGGTCCTTCTGGCCCAAGGACCTAAGTTCATAGGCATTCATCAAAGTCTCCAGGTCTTTATAAAGGGAAGCTGGAGAAAAAGCTCTCTCTCTTTCCTCTAAAATACTAAGCAGGAACCTTACAAACCTGGAGCTTCCAGAGGCCCAGCTTTTGGGATGAGGGGGGGCAAGTCTCCCCTCAACAGGACAGTAAACTGCAATAGTTGGAGAAAGATTCCCCAACAGTTTTTTAACTTTATGATTGTGCTGTTATCTGATCTGATCCCACCCAGATTTGCTCTCAGTTACCTGAGCCAATGAATTATCTTTTTTGTTTGTTTTTCTTTGCTTTTTTTAATTGTCACAAGTGCAGCAAATGGAAGTTTCCAGGTGAGAAGTCGAATCAGATCTGCAGCTGCCGACCTACATCACAGCCACAGCAACTCGGGATCCGAGCCGTGTCTGCGACCTACACCACAGCTCACAGCAACACCGGATCCTTAACCCACTGACCAAGGCCAGGGATCGAACCTGCATCCTCGTGGAAACTAGTTGTGCCCGTTACCACTGCACCACAATGGGAACTCCTGAGTTATCATTTTGTTGCTAAGCTAGTTTGAATTGGGCATTTATGACTTAGCACTGAAAGAACTTAAGGCAGTGGTGTAGGGGAAAACACAGTGCATGGAGAATAAAACTAGAATGGTGGATGAGGGTTCTAGAAGGCTGTGAGGCCTGGCTGGGGAATCTGGATTTATTTTGCAGGCCTTGGGGAGTAACTGACATTTAGAACAGGGGGGAACCTGGTCACAGAACTCTGCATAGAGAAGAAACTGGCCACAGGGTGCAGAGCAGGTAGGAAGAAGGAATTTAAGAAGGCTCTAAGCATCAATGTGTCCACAGTTAATGGGGCTTTTCACCTACTGCACTGGGACACTTTCTGGTTGCTTGTGAAAATTCCTAAGTGTAGAAAGCCATAAAGAGGAGTTACACTGCATATGCAAATGGGCACCCCTATTTAAGAAGACAGACACATGGACACCAAGAACTCACAAAAATAAGCTAGAGTGTGGCCATTTCTGGAAGAAAATGAGAGTGGTCAGGGAAAGACATCTGGAAGCAGGACTATTTTGAGTTAAGCAAGGATGGAGGAAGCACGAGTTTGCTGGACAGGAATACAGAGCGGAGAGCAGGCTGGGCGAGATGGTGAGTATCTCAGAGCAAAAAAAAAAAAAATTCTCTATTAGAGGGAGCTATAGCTGGGTGGTGACAACCACAAGCCTTACTGATAAGGGCACTTATTTCAGATTAGAGCCAGGATGTCTCAGGGGCTTAAGTCGCTTACAATTTTTGAAGTTCCAGGCATTGAATATTTAAGAAACGTCAAAACATGCCAGTGCAAACTGTGGTGTGTTTTAAATACTTGTTAAATAATGACTCCAGGAGTTTTGTTTTTTCCTTTTTAGAGCCACACCTGTGGCCTATGGAAATTCCCAGGCTAAGGGTCGAGCTGGAGCTCCAGCTGCCGGTCTACATCACAGCCACAGCAATGCCAGATCCAAGCTGCGTCTGTGACCTACACCATAGCTCACGGCAACGCTGGATCTTTAACCCACTGAGCAAGGCCAGGGATCAAACCGGCTTCCTCATGGATAATAGATGGGTTCTCTACTGCTGAGCTGCAATGGGAACTGACTGTACAAGTTTTTGACATAACATGGTATATATAGAGTGTCATAATGCTATTCCTAAGACAATTAGAGAATCTTTAAAATATGAATTCATAGCAGACATTGGGGTCATCCAGGAATGAGACTAGGACCCTTGCTGGCAGATGAATATTTACGCCTCTCAATCCCATCAGCACATCTCTGTTCTCCACAGAAAACATCATGTGTACTTAACACCAACCCTTTAAAGCTGCAATGCATGAGCCCCAGGCCCAGTAGTTTCCCTGCTTTCCTACTGTCATTTTCCCCCACGGGCCCTAAGAAGAGTCTGTATCCAGGACTCAGTCCTTCGTGTCTGTCCTTGCTTGCCCTCAGCGGACTGCTTCCTCCACTTTGCCGCATAGCCCAAGAATACGGCTGTTACTGCCTCCCTCCCCCAGGCCTTTGTGGCAGTTTCCGTTGGCTGTTCCGGCTGTGTCTTGACTTCCAGTTTCTTCCCCCTTCATCCTTCCTAGGGCTGGCAAAGACCTCTCTCTTAAATACAGATCTGAACATGTCACAACCTTGCCTCCGAATCATAAAAAGACCCCTTTATCCCACAGGATAACATCAAAATCCTTTAGCACAGCACATGCTGCCTGACCCAAGGGTCCCCAGGCCCCTCTTCCAGTCCCGTTTCCCATTATTCCTCCAGTACGCCACTCCTCCTACTTTTTGCACACGGCTGCCACACTCTCTCATTCCTCTCTGTTTTTTCTTTTCCTTTTTCCTGCTCTTATCTCTTCCTGAAAAACCCTTCTTTTCTAACTAATTCTTATCCCTGCCTCCTGTGGAAAGTTCTGCAAGGCTCGCAGTGAGAGCGGTTTTCTGATCCCTTAGCCCATTGCATGTGTTTTCAGTACAGTGAGGGTTAGCTAATGAGGTCCTTGAAGAGAGGGACTGCATTTTGTTTAACTTTGTCTTTGTAAACCCTGTCCCCCGGCCGTGCCCAGTAAGGGCTCAATACATCCCGGCTGGATGACTGAATTAATAGTCAATAATACCCCACGCTTTCAGAAGCAAATGCAAGTTCAGTCACAAACCACCTCTTACAAAGAGTTTGCTCCATTGGATTCCACATGATTGCGCACAGTTTTCTGGATTGTTCTTCTAAGTAACTTGGATGGCTGTAAAATGGTTCTCGGCTCCTGGGTCCCTGTAGAAATATGCTTCTTCCAAAGCAAGCCCTTTTTCTTTCCCAGTTACCTCCTGACTCAGCTGGGCCTGTGGAAGAACCTCTATAAGATTTCATTCCCTTGACTTAAGCTACAATTTCAGCCCCGCGTACAGAATCATCATCAGCATCACTCATTGCTAAGGTTGCAGCACGTTGCTTATCTGTGTGGAGTCATTCCCCATGCAAGAAATAATACATTATTAACACAGCTTTATTATCAGGCCCAAGTCTGGCAGACAGAGCAACATTAGAGGATAACTGGAAGGACAGCTGATTTGTTAGCAAAATGTTGCATTTTGGTTAATGAATCATTCCGGTGTTTGCTCTGACAGCTCAGTAACAAGCTTGAAGACGACTTTGCTCCAGCCCATTACACTTTAACAAACCAGTTATTAACTACAGCTAGAGCCAGCGATCTGTGGGGATTATTGCAATTATGAACCTTATATGTAATTTTTTAAAGTCATTAGTTGAGACAAGGTGAGTCTGATGATGGAGAGCCTGGTGACTGACAGTCTCTGTCGCTTTGCAGTACACAGGGCAATAAACAGCTTCTGGGAGGGCTAATCAGTCAGCAAGAGCTCTTTGCTGGGAAGGCGTAATAAAAGCAATACAGGTTATTGCACTCAGACAATAAGCCCTGATGGAGAAGGAAAAGACAAGGTTGTCCTTTGACTCCTATTTCGGAGGTTGGAGGTCTTTTCTCAAAGGAGAACTAGACGTAAGTACAGGGGACACACCCAATGGAGAGAAAAAGAAGGCAGGTGTCCTACGGCTTGGGGTCTCTTCCTTGGCTTTACTGGACTGTTGCCACATTCAGGAAGCACACTGGAAGGTGCCTGCCCTTTCTTCTTACTCCTCCCTGCTATTCTTAACAGCCACCTCGAACACAGGTGGAAAATATAAGTTAGTGGAACAGAAAGAAGTGGTCAAGATGATGGTAAAATTCCAAGTCAAACAAGCCCATGTCAGTGGACCAGACAAAAGTGCAGGTTCTCAGTCCGGAGAGACTTTTGGTCCGGCCTGCTCCTCTCCAGCCTCACCCTTTCTGTATTTCCCTTTTGGAATCATGATGCCCCAGCCTAACCAGGATGTTCTTCAGATATTCCCCCACACATTCTAACCTCTGGACCTTAGCTCTCCCAGGAACGGCCTCTCGTGCAATTCACTGCTACATGTTCAAATCCCACCCACTCTCGGGGTCTCAGTTTCTTGACTTGTCAAACTGGGAAAAAGGAGGTAGATTAAATGAACCTTAAGACCCTCTGTCTTCTTCAGTTCTGTGGGTCTGCGGCACTGTCACCACCTCTGGTTGGCAGGGATATGAATCTAGTTGCACTCCGGCGCCCTAACCCTATGTACTCTTCTGCATCCCCTAGGTGGGCACATTGCTGGGAGTCTCGCTGTCATCACAGACGCTGCCCACCTCTTAGTTGACCTGACCAGTTTCCTGCTCAGTCTCTTCTCCTTGTGGTTGTCATCGAAACCCCCCTCTAAGCGGCTAACGTTTGGATGGCACCGAGCAGGTACAGAGCATAACTTGAGCTTTGACACCGAGTAGGGCTACAGAGTCAAACCGGGGATAAAAACGGAAGGGACAAAGCACAGCCTTGTCTGAAAACCCCTTAGAGGCACGTCTCTGGTGCACGGAGTAAAATAGATGTGTTTGTGGGACTGTATGTGCTCAATGCTAACTCAGCTAACAGCCAGATTAATGGTGTTACCTCTACTCCAGTGGGCCACAAGGAACACATATATCACTTTAGCAGTCACCCCAGCCCAAGAATCTCAGTGTGGGAACAGCCATCATGTTATTCATTAAATTGCTCTGTATCTGGGAGAGAGGGTGGGTAAAGCTTGTTCCTTTTGCAAAGCAAGGCACAGAGAGCCCAGGAAAGCTGGGGAGACTGAAGAGCTTCTTGGGGGGTTAAGAATAGAATATGGACTCTCCTGCTTACACAACACCTAGCCATTCAGTGAATGGCTCAGCTGGCTATCTTGCTCCATCAACCATCAACAACAAGAAAAGAAGGAAGAGGAGGAGGAGGGAATGAAGGCTTACTTCTCTTTTCTTAGGGCTGGTCCTCTCATGGAGTGATGGCTTGCTCTTACGTAGGAAGGGGCCCAGCTAGGATGAGGGTGGACTACCTGGGAGATTTTTATTTTGGCTCATTTTTACAATCCACCCCCCCCAACACGCACATTGTCACTCCTCTGTATCAGCTGGAGGGCTTCTGGATGAATATGAAAATCATGTGAATATGAAAATCATCTTGTAGAGCTGAAACTTGTATAAAATTGCACATCAACCATACCTCAATAAAAAAAATAAAGAGAATGTTAAGTGGTTAATAGTATTTAACATGGAGATATGGTAGCACATAGATATGATACAAATCATGTAAATGACTGAAGCCTGGGAAGTAATATGTTCCATGACTCTGCTTTAAAAGGGGAAGACTGAAGTTATGGAATGTGCCTGACCACCGACTCATAGAATGTTTTTGGGCCCTTGTAGGCTTTTAGGACCTATCTACAGGGTTGAGAGAAAGATCGAGGTGAGGTATAAGGAATTTCTAGGTGAGCAAACGTACTTCACTCAGTGGAAACTGAACACTACCTTATCCTTAAATATTCATTTAAATGTCTCCATTCTGATATTTCTTTTCCTTAATCTTACTCATAAAATGCAGTTAGAGTATTGGTATACCCTTTGCTCTGTGTTTATAATATGTTGGGTTGGCAAATGAAACTCATTTTCATTAAGCCTCTGAAGCCTTCCCATTCTACTATTTTATTCCATAGGAGGTACTAATGCTGGCAAGTTGTAAATGCTTTATGGCCAAATTAAGAGTTTCTAAACACATTTTACTCTTTGTGTCTCATTATTTCATCTCCTAATAAGTTTCCATCATTTTAGCACCTGTTTAAATTAAAATCCCACAGGAAAACAGCAAGGGCAGGCAGCAATTAATATGCTTTAAAAATTTGCTGAAAATTACTTAGTAATGGAGCATAATGAACTCAGATGCTGGCATTTTATGAATGCAACATTAAAGTGTCTCATCTTAGTGCTAAAATCCAGCCACACTTTTACTTTGTGAGTCACTGAGTGAAATAGCGTGAAGCCTCTTTTTTGGCGGGGGAGCATTAATATCTTATGACTCCTGGGGAAGTTAAGGTGATTCTCAAATTCTCTGTTTATGCGTGACTGTGTGCTTGAATCCTAGAGATCCTTGGTGCTTTACTGTCCATCCTGTGCATCTGGGTGGTGACTGGTGTGTTGGTGTATCTGGCTTGTGGACGCCTGCTGTACCCCAGTTACCAAATCCAAGCCACCATGATGATCATCGTTTCAAGCTGTGCAGTGGCAGCCAACGTTTTGTAAGTCACCCCACATACTGCCCATGAAGCTCGTCCAGACAAAGATTTGTGGGGGGCTTTGTTATTGTTGTTTGTTTTTCGTCCTTCCACTTGTGAGGATGCTAGAGACGTGACAGAGTGTTAGGATGGCTTGAAGAATGAAAATAAGGCTGACTGTGCCAGTTTAAGTGTGTCCTTTTTTTTCTTCTTTTTATGACCACACCTATGACATATGAAAGCTCCCAGGCTAAGGGTCAAATCAGAGCTGCAGCCTCCAGCCTACATCACAGTCATAGCAGTGCGGGATCCGAGCCACATCTGTGACCTACTCCACAGCTTGCTGCAATGCCAGATCCTTAACCCAGTGAGCGAGGTCAAGGCTCAAACCTGCATCTTCATGAATACTATGTCTAGTTCTTAACCCTCTGAGCCACAATGGGAACTCCAAAGTGTGTTTTAATATCAGTTTCTGGAGTTCCTACTGTGGTTCAGTGGAAACAAATCCAACTAGCATCCATGAGGATGCAGGTTTGATCCCTGGCCTTACTCAGTGGTTTAAGGATCTGGCATTGCCATGAGCTGTGGTGTAGGCTGCAGACGAGGCTTGGATCTGATGTTGCTGTGGCTTTAGCATAGGCTAGCAGCTACAGCTCTGATTTGACCCCCTAGCCTGGGAACCTCCATATGCCACAGGTGCGGCCCTAAAAAGCAATATATATACCAGTTTCTAATAGCTACCATTTTGAATGCTTCCTATGTGCCAGAGACTATGCCAAGATCTTTTGAACTACATTATCAAGCTTAATGTTCACAACACCCATACTTTACAGATTAGGAAACTGAAGCTCAGTGAGGTTAAATAAATTGCCAGTGAGGTAGTGCAAAGCAGGATTTGAATCCAGACCCTCCAGACCCAGAATCGAGCTTCTGGCCATTCTACTCTCTCATGCAAACTGACAGTTCCACACAGGATGTGCCTTAGTCCTATTCTAGTTTTGTTGCATGAATACATTATAGGTTCTCAGAGAGCTGGGTTGGAAGGGCTCTTAAATTTTATTTACTTCAGTTCCCTTCCTACTTTGAATTATCTTTTGCAGTGCTCCCATAAAATGGTCATCGGTTTCCCATATTTTAATAGAATAACAGGGAATTTATTTCTCTCAAAAGCAGTCTGTCTTATCCTTGCATTATTATGACTGCCTGAAAATTCTCCCTGGAGCTGTGTTAGCTAAATTCTCTCTTTAGTTTCCATCTGTTGGTCCATTCTCTTACCCAGCCAGTTGTGAAGCATTCCTATAGGACGTGTGATCATGTCCTGCTGGACGTGTGATCCCTGCCCATTGGTCTGGTCTTTTCAAATGAATTACTTGAGGAGTTCCCGTTGTGGCGCAGTGGAAACGAATCTGACTAGGAACCATGAGGTTGCGGGTTCGATCCCTGGCCTTGCTCAGTGGGTTAACGATCCGGTGTTGCCGTGAGCGGTGGTGTAGGTAGCAGATGCGGCTCGGATCTGGCGTTGCTGTGGCTGTGGTGTAGACTGGCAGCAACAGCTCCGATTAGACCCCTAGCCTGGGAACCTCCATATGCTGCAGGTGTGGCCCTAAAAAGACAAAAAATAAAAAATAAAAAAAGAAGGAATTACTTGATTGCTTATGACAATGGGGATTTGAGGCCAGGACTTTGACCTTTTTTGGTTGATTTGCCCTTCCGCATTTGATATTGTGATTTTAGGCAACCTTACTTAAAACCCTATCTATCTATCTATCTATCTATCTATCTATCTATCTATCTATCTATCATCTATCTATCTATCTATCATCTACTACAGACAGAAAATTGGCCCCTAAAAGATTTCTATATTCTAATCCTTAGAACTTCTGAATATGTCAACTTACACGGTAAGAGAATCTTTGCAAATGTGACTAAATTAAGGATGAATCTTGAGAAAGACAGATTATTTTGGATTATCCAGATAGGCCCAATATAACTGCAAAAGTCCTTCCCTTAAGAGGGAAGCATGAGGTCAGAGGGGAGAGAAGATGCTGCACTTCCGGCTTTGAAGATGGAGGAATAGGCCTGAAGCCAAAGAATGTAAGTGACCTCTAGAAGCTGGAAAAGGCAAGAAAACAAATTCTCCCCTAGGCCCTCCAGAAGGAATGCAGTCCTGGACACTCGCCTTAGACTTCTGCTCTCCAGGACTATAAGATCATAATTTTATGTTGTGCTAAGCCACAAAGGCTTTGCGATCATTTGTTACAGCGCCAGCAGGGAACAGACCCCACCCCTGTGCCACCTGTCTGTCTTGTAATGCAATATGATTCATGCAGGGAGGAAGGTTTACATGTGCAAGTGAAGAAGACGGACAGAAAAATGGCATTTCAAACAATGTTACCTTTTTTTTTTGGAAGCAAGTGCACTAAGGAATTTCTGGAATTTGAGGACAGTCTGAGCATGTGTACTTTTATGCGAAAGAAAGAAAGAAAAAAAGAAGGAGGGAGGGAAGGAAGGAAGGAAGGAGGGAAGGAAGGTGTTATGAAACCTGTGGCTACTCGATTACCAAGGAAGGACAGACAGTATCATCTTAGGTCTAACAGTTTAGACCATGTCTGAAACAACAAAAAGATTGTGTCCAAAGTAGAAGCCATACTTTTTATGATATTTTATAACATTGTTTTCTGATTAGAAAATACCACGTGCTTATTTTGGAAAATTTGAGAAGTACAAAAAGTATAAAGGAGGATAATAAAATCACCCGGAAGCCCAGCACGGCAAGCATTTTGCTCTAAATCCTTTGTCTATTTTCTACAAGCACATGTACTTTGAATAAGTTCCTCCAGTCACTCTCGTGTCCTTAGCTTGTACCTGCCTTGGTTCCTTACCTCTTAGTTTGTGATCCACTGCTCCAAAGCTCTGAGCTAAATAATGACAGGAGTGGTATTGGATCCGCTGTCATGGACTAGATCCCTATCTCCAACCAGTCAACCTGAAAATGTGTTTCATGTCGGCACTGGGAGAAAAAGTATGGGAGGATCAATGCGAATTAGCCAGAGCACATGTCCTGCTGACTGGGGGTCAATATCATCATCTTTGCATAAAGAGAACAATATGTCCCCAGGACAGCAGGAACAATAAAAATATTAAGAATTTCCCAAGAGTCATATGTCACACAGGTTGTGTCGCTACTATATGAAGCTGAAGGATGTACCCGGTTAACTACCCCATAAATCTGGAACCTTGATGATTGAGTGTGACTTTCTAAATAGATACCATCAAATGTTCTTTTTTATGGCAACTGCTTTCAGACTTCAACCCAAATACTGCAGGTGCTTCTCATACTTATGAGAGAGTATGAAGACCAGGGAATGGAAATGCACTGACTTTTCCGTTTGAGGAGGTAGTTATTTATGGATAAGGATCCTGAGCGACTAAAATGTTTTCTCCCAGAACTGGGATTACGGGTTTCATGTGCTGTTGGATACTATATTGTCTGACTACAGAGATATCAGGACCATAATTTGGGAATAAATCTATTCCTTGGGAACCCAAGATCAGAACAAAGAGTTTTAATAGAAATGGCTAAGGGATTCCGGGATGAAGATTATTGACAAAGCCCTAAGGCTAAGTTTTCTCTGCTTGAAACACTCCCTCCTCTCCTCGCCAACTGAACTCTATTATTACCTTTCAAATCCAACTCAATTGCTCTGCCTATCTCATGAAATCAGACTCCCCTGCTGTATAGTCCGTAGCACCAGTTCCTAACAGACTTAGTATAATTAGAATTTTTCCACTTATGTGTGTCTTTTTAAAACCTCTGCCATCTCCATCATACTTAAAGTGACAATGGAAAGGGACTACATCTGTTTTTACCTTCATGCTCCAAACACTTAACAGTGCCTGGCATACAAGAATCCCTAAGTAAGTTGTTTCTTTCTTTCTTTATTTTTAATATAAAGTGAGTAAAAGAATGAATGACAATGTGATGAGCATACGATGGCAGACCTAGAAAGTAAGTCTATTAAGCCAGGCATATTAAGCTGTCTGAAGGACTTTAAATGGTAACTTCTAACTGAGGGTGAATTTCTGCCCAAACACTGACAATCTAAAAACCGTCAGTTATGTAATGATCAAAACTTAATGGAGAGCAGTCACTCTACTTTATGATCCTGACCTGAGATTTATCAGACACGTTACCTGCAAACAGACTGGGATACATGGTACTAAAAATGATTTTTTTTAAAATCTTTGTTCCAAAATGTACAGAAAGCGTTTCTAGTCAAAACCTATGCTCCTAAAATTGTAGATAAATAGAATCAGATGTATAATATATAGGGCCTACTATTAATATCTTTGACTTGGATTGGAGATAAATTTTGCAATATATTTATACACATACAACATTGATATATGTGATGACACATTCACATATTTCAACCTCTTGATAAATAGCTACATATACATAAGTACAGTACTCTCATTACTGGCCATTAGGAAATTATTCAGATTTCAAATTCTCATGGAAATGGACAAAATTAAAATAAAAGATTAAAAAATGCTATCTTGATGAAATTCACTACTTAATTTTGTTTCATTGCTTTCTGCTGCTTTTTTGCATTGGAAAGCAGTACATTTAATTAAGCTCCCACCAAAGCTCAGCTTTAGGCCTTAGTGGCAGACATTTGGCAGATCCTCAATAAATGGTATCTCCCCTCCTCATTGTTAAATACTTGCAATTTATCTAAGAGATGATGTGGTTTAATGTGAAATAGAGTAATATTAATTACATGGAAAATGTGAGACTCTCCATTCGTTGTGTGAAAAATTTAAAATTCTGTTATACCATTGTGCTCAAAATTAGTCCAAAGGAGTCCATTATAGACCATTAATGTTTCCACTCTTTGCTATTTTGGATAATGCATGCTGTGGTCAACTCCATTATGCTGCACAGTTTTTAAGGGTTAATCCCATGTGGGCCCAGAGCATTGTTTTCTCTTCCAGATTAAGTGTGATTTTGCACCAGAGATGTCCTGGACACAATCACAAGGACGTGCAAGCTAATGCCAGTGTCAGAGCTGCTTTTGTACATGCCCTTGGAGATCTATTTCAGAGCATCAGCGTGTTAACCAGTGCACTTATTATCTACTTTAAGGTGAGACGTTTGTGTTTACTCACTGTCCTAGTGATTTTATACATTAGGAGGTACAGAAGTTGACCCCCCAATAATGACAAAGGAAAGCGAACAGTCCGTTTGCCTACACGAACTACTTTACAACATTTAAGAAAACTTTCAAAGCCTGAAATCTTAGACTCCCCAAATTCCTAAATGCTGTGTATTTAACTGTAGACTGCCCAGCCTTTCAAGAAACTAGTTCTTTTTGTCATGGGGTTAAGATGGACAGCAACAGAACCGTGAATAACTTAGGGTTCTTGGGTTGTAAGCAACAGACAACATTTCTATCTAGCTCACTCAAGCAAAAATAGATTAATTGGCCGAAATTTATTGGATGTACTCTTCTACAGAAATCAAGGTAGAAATAGGGCAATTTTTACATCAAGATTTTAGAAAATATCCAAATTCCCAGGCAACATGCTGAAAAGAATGTGACAAATACATTTTTCCCTATTCTTGCCACCCTACTAAAGATTCATATTTCTGGGAAAGGGAGGCTTGCCGACCTAGGTTGGGTCTTGTATCTGCTGGTTGTCTGGGGAGGGTAGAGCACCTGATTGTCCCGCAATGGAAGAGAGGTGACTTCTTTTCCAAAAGTCAAGGTGTTCATGGAAACTTGGAACAGATCTTGGGGAGCCTCTGACCCTAAACAGATATTTACTACAGACCTCTACTTGAAGTGAGAACTCAAGAACTAACAGAGGTGGGTGAGAGTGGAGGTAGGGGGAGTGATGGAGAAGGGCATTTAGCTCTGTCTGTTCACATCCTGATTGTCCAGTTAGCAGGAACTCTATTATTTCTTACTCAAAATGAAACATGTAAGTAATAATGATACAGACATGTCTGAAGTCAATAGCACACAAATCCTCACCAAAGGCTTAAAGCTTAAGGCAAAATAGTTTAAAATTTACAGGTTAGTGGTGTTTGAAAATACTCTTACCAAGGTTATTCTTGCCAAGTTTCTTAGAAGTAATAAGGCATGAAGTTTTCTGTAGCAGAAAACTTCATCAATGGCAGAATAGCAGGTGTTTCACCCTGAGGCTAAGTGCTCCAGTGGTGAGACAGTGTGGGAATCAAGGCTCAGTGCATACTCTTTGGACTGTATCACAGATGCCTGCCTCCAGTATACGTCATACTTAAGAGGGAAAGAAATAAACTAAGCCTGTTTGCCGAGACCAAGCTCCAGCTGTACTTGGGTCACATGCAACCCCTGAGCAGATGATGACTTTTTCTTCACATCATAATTAAGGCTGAAATGTCATTGAATGTTGTGCAACTATGTGCCTATTTTCATCACATACTCTATACTTCTATTAGTTTGAGAGAAGTTAAGTCAGACTCTGTGAGAGAGCACTCAAGGATAGCTTTCCCTTTAGTTCTTAAGTTATGGGGAGAGCATGTTCTATGGTCTCTGTTTCTTCGATCACTGAGAGTTTAACGCTTAGAAGAAGGATTAAGTCTTCAGGAAGTCTTGCCTCTGAGTTGGGTATAAAGTGTCAGGAGAGTGAATGGATAGGGAGGGAAGGAAGTATGGAGGTTGACTTATTTTATCAGTCAAACTTTCTGCATAGGAGACCTGAATTCAAAGACCTGAAATCCTTATATTTTCTAGCCAGACTATAAAATGGCCGACCCAATCTGCACATTTGTCTTTTCCATCCTGGTTTTGGCCAGCACCATCACTCTCTTAAAGGACTTCTCCATCTTACTCATGGAAGGTAGGAGTGCTTTTATTATTACTCCCAGCATCGTTGCTTTCTCTTCCCTCTACTCACAAAAGGGCCTCAAGGCATGCTCACTGTGAGTTTGCATAGTAGGGAAAATATAAACTTCTAAGGAGTTTTTGTGAAAACAAATATTCTGATTTCTATTCATGTGGGAATAAATAAAAAGAACTGGCCCCAGTGTTTTCTTTTTTTCTCCAGGAACTGTTAAATATATGGCATAGTATTAAAAAATACATTCAAACACTAGAGAAGGTGAGGGTGATATAGGAAAAATACACATTTATCCATAAAGAGATGGAAAAGACCTAAGAAGGATTGCATAAATCTACACCTCAGGTAGCATTGTAACTACTATGAAGGACTTGCCTGAAATGCTTGTTAGACTAGGCCAGCAGTTCTCAGACATTCGTGGCATCAGACTCACTGGGAGGGTATATTAAAACACAGATTGCTGAGCCCACCTGAGACAGCTGACCTGGGATGGGGCCCCCAATGTTGAATTTTTAACAAGATGTTGATGCTGCTGGACCAGTGACCATGCTTTGAGAACAACTGGACTAGTTTTTTCATCCCACTGAAAGGGTTCTTTCACGAGGGCACTGTGAGTGTCACTTGGAAAACTCAACAACTATGGAGAGCAGTATGGGGGTTCCTTAAAAAACTAAAAATAGAACTACCATAAGATCTAGCAATCCCACTCCTCGGTATATATCTGGGGAAAACAGTAATTTGAAAAGATACTTGCACCCCAGTGTTCCTTGCAGCACTGTTCACAATAGCAAAGACATGGAAGCAACCTAAATGTCCAACAACAGAAGATTAAAGAAGTGGTACATACATACAATGGAATATTACTCATCCATAAAAAAGGACAAAATAATACCATTTGCAATAACATAGATGGACCTAGAGATTATCATACTAAGTGAAGTAAGTCAAAGACAAATATCATGTGAGATTAATAATATGTAGAATATAATAAAAATGACACAAAATAACTTATTCACAAAATAGAAAGAGACTCAAAGATTTCAAAAGCAAACTTATGGTTACCAAAGGGGAAAGGCTGAGGGGAAAGATAGATTGGAAGTTTGAGACTGGCATATGCACACTGCTACAGATAAAATCGTTTAGTGACAAGGACCTACTGTATAGCACAGGGAAATCTACTCAGTACTTCGTGGTGGCCTATATGGGAAAAGAATCTGAAAAAGAATGGATGTAAGTGTATGTATAACTGATTTGCTTTCCTGTACACCTGAAGCTGACACAATATTGTTTAAGTCAACTACACTCCAATAAAAAGAATTCAGTTACAACTAGAGGTTTGCATCACATCAAACATTCAGATGAACCAAAAATATCCAGACATCCGCGGAACTTCTTCTTTCTGTCCAGCATATTTTGACAGAAGGTAGACAAAGTATCAGCATGTCGTTGCCTTCACAACAGCTCACCCTTCCCTAGCTTAGCCTTCACTGCTAAGTACACACATAAGGGTTTTGTTCTCGTGGGCACTGTAACTGTTGGTGTATGGTAGTATTGCCCACAGTGAAAGAGAAAATGGACTCAAATGTCACCAAGTAACAAGTGAACTTCCTCGCTCAGAAAGCGACCCTATTTGGTTTGTCAAGTCACTGATGCATCTTTTCCTTTCCTGAGTGCAAAGCTGCAGCTGTTTCTGCCTTTATAAATTTCTTGGCTTCAAGACAGAGAAAAGACAAATGGGAGTACAATTCGAAATGATTATATTCCGCTTTTTTTCTCTCTCTCAGTACAGTTCTTCTCTAGTGATTATCTTTTCTTATTTAAGGAAAAGTGTAGCTAATTATTGAAACTGGCAGGTAACTTCTATCTAGAAGACGCTTAATTTTTAAACCAGGTTTTCAAATTAGGTTAGCATAAAATAATACTTGTACTTGATAAAATTTAAAAAATATATATGGAAGCGTGTAAAGTGATAGGAAAAAGCCTACCATTTTTCTACCTTTGAACTCTGAGTCCCATTCTCCAGGGCTAATGTTTACTAATAAGTTGACATCCGACTTTCCAAAAATATCTAAGCATTTACACATATATGTACATGTAATATACATATACAAGTGTGTATATATATTTATATATATGCATATGTATGTCTTTTTTCATACACGTGATTACATACCTATTTTGTTCTGTATCTTGCTTTTTCCAACTTGCTTTTTTACTAAGATCTTTCCATTTTAGTACGTACACAGCTACACCTCATTCTTTTTCATAGCTACAGAGTATTCTACTGTAAGCATGTACTTGCTCATTGATGGATATTACAGATAATGCTGCAATTATATTTTTAGCACTTGTGTATCTGTGGAATAATTCCTAGAGTGTATTGCTGTTTCAGAATACGTTTTAAAACTTGGTACATATTGTCATGTCTACCAAAGATACCATATCAATTTCTTTCCCATCAGTGGAGTGCTCATTTCCTCACATCCTCATCATCAATGGATATTATTCCTCTCTAGTCTGACAGGTGAATATTATATCTTATTGATTCCATATTCAAGTCTTTAATTATGAAGACTACTGAGTGATTTTTTTCCTGTACTTATTGGTCTAGGCAATTATTTTTTGAACATGAATTTGGGAATTTTCCTGGATGCATTAATATTTTTGCAGGCTGTCCTTCAGAAAACAAAGGTTTCTAGGGTGTGATGGCACATCAGGGCCAATGGGAACATATCCTCTTGCTTGTCAATGTTATTTCATAGAGTAAAATAAGTAAGAGTGGTCTTATGTTCTCCATAAAAGTAAAATGATAAAGGAGGCAAGAGAAAAAGAGATAGTGGGATCATGACTTCATCTCAAGGGTCCTAGATGAATGACAGCAGGTTTCATCTCTGGAGATGACACATTTGGCATTAAGATTCAACTTTGGGTTACAATATGTGGGGTCTGTCATTTGCATAACACTTCATAACCTTAGGATCGTACATCCCACTTACCCAGTGGCCTTAGCAATTCTTAATCTCTGCGACTCCCAGTTTCTTCTTCAGTTATACAGGAGTTGTAACACTCTTTAACAAGCTCTTAAAGTTCTTATAACTATTAAATAAGATAATCACTATAAAGAAAGTGCTTGGCACAAACCTTGACATAGGTTCTCAATAAAGGCGTGTTGTCATCATTATATAACACTTTTACCCTTGACTCCATGCACATCCTATGGCTAATCTAAGAACTTCCTTAATTTGTTTCTAGTACCCCGAGCTTCGTGCAGCTCATAGAGTCAAATATCATGTTGACCAGCTCCTTGTTCTTTGAAACAATGTGAAACAGAACTAAACCAAACTCAAACTTGAGTAAATTTTAAGTTAGCCTGAAAGAGGAAATCCCCACGAGCAAGGTTTATAAATCCTGAAAAGGGAGGGTTAAATGTTTCCTGTTCCCTTTAAGTGGTTTCTGACTAGCTGCTTATTACAACCAACTGGGAAGCTTTTAAGAAAATCCTTATGGCCAGGCCCTAGACCTAGAGATCTAAGGGGAGGCTGGGTTATCTAAGAGGGGCTGGCTTTGATGTTTTTTTAAACACGCAGCCAAGCTTGAGAACCACTGCAAGGTAGAGCTGCCCAGTGGCTGGTAAATACTAGTGCAATAGACCTCTACCTTGTCTGTGTTAGAATCACCAAATGAGCGACTAAAATGCAGATGCTAGGTCTTATCCTCAGATAATTCCATTTAATAGATTTGGGGCATAACCTGTTCATCAGGATATCTAAAAATCCCTGGTGACATTAATGTGCTTTCAAGGTTGAGAGCCACTCTGAAAGCAAGTAGATTTCAGAACCTCATCCAGAGAGATTTTTCAGGAGAATCTTAATGGAGCCAAGGCATATTTATCTTTTTAACAAATACACCAGGTGTTTGAGTTGTATGTACGTAATGGCAGTGGAAACTAAAAAAGTGTTCATCCTTAGAAATCTCGTCTATAGCATCCTCGTTGGATCATCTTTAATCAACAAGGATTCACCTATTGTATCAAAAGGCTTTACCATGGCTGTGCTAGTGGAATTGCTTTTTTTTTTTTGAAATCAGTATCAAACTGATGTCTTTTATGATTCTTAACCAATGATTGACTTCGTTTCTCTCTGTGTAGCCAGCCAAAGCAAGCACCCTTACGCTTTCATCTCATCTTCAATATGACATTCCTTGCAGTGTTTGAAAAAACTGACTTTACTTCCCTCAGCCTCCTTTCCTCCAGGCTAGAGACACCGCAGTTCCTTCAGCTCCAAAGAATAGCTAATTGGCCTCCAGCCTCCCCATCATCCGGTGTGCCCCCACTTCCTTTAGAAACAAGGATGACCATCAAACTATGACATTCTGTGACCTGCATATTAAACCCTTGTGAATGCACCTAAAATAACAGAAATTCTAAGGACCGAATAATGAGATAGTATTGTAACATTAGGACATTATAGTGTCCCCCTGTTAACTGTGTCTCCTGTTAACACAGTTTACTAAGTGACCTGCTGGATAGCTAACGTTTATGTAGCATCAGAGATTACAAAGGGCAGCTATTTTCTGATTTACTCCCCAAAGGATTCTGTTAACTACATATTGTTCTTATCTCTATTTTACTACACATGCGCTGAGAGTCAGAGAACTTCCAAGTGTTGTGTAAATTCACAATTGCTATAGTCAGAATGCCAGCCCGGGATAATTTGATGTCAAAACCCATGTGATTTCATTTTGCATTCCAGATAGTTGCAAAGATAACTCGGGGAAATAATACCCAAAATGAAGAAGTATTACTGTTCTTGATGATGGCATTGTATAATCTGCAAATATTCTTTGTGAACCTTCGATTGATGGTAAAATCTTTGAAAGAGTCAGGTTGAATATGCTTTGTAAACATTAGAAATAAGAAACCAGAAATAGAGAGGGCAAGCTAATATTTTAGAAAGTACTTTGCAACCCCCATTAGCCATGGTCATGAGCTGTATTTAATGGAATAACAACAACCTCCCACTCTTCTCTCCTTGTGGCAGGTGTGCCAAAGAACCTGAGTTACGACGGTGTGAAAGAGCTCATCTTGGCGGTGGATGGGGTGGAGTCTGTGCACAGCTTGCACATCTGGTCACTAACAATGAACCAAGTGATTCTCTCAGCTCATGTTGCTGCAGGTCAGTGAGTTTTGTAAACACCCCGAACAAAAATTCAGTTCTTGTCCTGTAAAGTCAGTAGTTTCCCTTCTTTTTGGAGAGCAGCCCTTAGTACCTGCTGCCTATCAAAAACAACTGTAAAGTGTTTTGTGTAACCAAGGGCCTTTGAAAACCATCCCCCTTGTCAATGTTGCCATGGCAACAGTGAGATTTCAGATAACCCCTGAGGCTAACTGCAGAGGGTTAGAGAGTAGGAAAAAAAGCTAAAACGCCATCCAAACTCCAAGGTCTTAAAGTCTATTTGACTTGGGGTCCTATCATTTAAATAATAGGAATGAATTTAACAGGAAATCTCCACTGAGTATCTGGTGTGTAAGGTGCTTTGTGTGTCACCAAAGAAAAAGATGAAAGAGACACAGGTCCCCTCCTTAAGGTTCCAAAAAGTTAAAAGATGCACCAATCAGAATTAATGGTGGTTCCTTTACTGGATCGTTAAATTCTGTAACCACGTAAGATAACTCTTTGGATGTGGGGTTTATTCTTAAAAAACTATGTTTTCAAGTAGAAGGTGATTTTGTTCATGATATGCCCGAGGGCTGAGAAAATCGGCACTGCCTCAGGAGACAGACGATACATTAGGCTGCTGAGAAATAACTCAAGAAGTTACTTAGAGGCACGGTTGAGGAAGAGCCATTTAGGACTGTGCTTTCTCAGGCAGCCTCATCTTTGCTGAGTGGCTTGGATCTGGCTACAGAGAATTTACAGCCTCCACTGCAGCGATATTTCACTGCAAATGGAAGAGTCTAGTAAACAATCAGATTACTATGGAGGGAACTTTACAGCCTCCTGATATCCTTTGGGACAAGAGAAAAGTTGGCAGTGAGGGCTGCTGCTCTCAGAAAGGTCTGTGGGGAGTTCTGAATGCTTCCTGGTTCTTGTCACTATCCTTGCTATAAATTCTGATTAGATACCAGGGCGACAACCCAGAGAATCCTAGGAAGAAATTGTTCTGTCTTAGCTTTTGCCGTGGCTTAGCTTACCTTGCAGACTCAGCTCCTAGGAGTCCCAGACCCCAGAGAGGACCGTGGGCAGGAAGAGTTCCCGTGGTGACGGGGTGCTTTGCTGCACTAGAATGTCCCCCTCCTTGTGTGTGTGAGCGCAGCTGATAATGAGAGCCAACGGGGCCCCTTTCAACAGGGCACCCCACCAGGTCAAAGACAAAGTGCTTGAAGCTTGGAGATGAGCCTTCCCCCCCATGTGTGCAATCAGTGCCAATCTCACTGTGGTTCTTTACCAACAGCAGCCAGCCGGGACAGCCAGGTTGTCCGCAGAGAAATTGCGAAAGCCCTCAGCAGTAGCTTTCCCGTGCACTCACTCACCATTCAGATGGAGCCTCCAGCCGATCAGGACCCTGACTGCCTTTTCTATGAAGACCCTCGGGACTAGCTCAGTCACACTGTCCGCTCCTCAAATTTGACAGGCCACTACATGCTGCTCCGCAGTTTCTAAGAAACCAAAGAAATAATTTTGAGAAATTCATGATGCAGTACAATGCAGATTTTATCCTTCTTTATGGAGCTCCATCCACCATGAATGAAAACGCATTTAGATTCATCGACCAACTGGATTATCAACCCATCACTAGCTGTGTTCAGTTCCAGGAATGTGTGTATAGATTATTCCTGACTGGGGCTGAAATAGCAGCTGTCTATAACCACAGGTAATAAAAAGTTCACCTGCCTTCAACAATACATCCCAAGTCTGAGAGGGCAAAACTGAACTCAGCAAAGTCTTATTAGGGATCGGTGGCAAGGAAAGAGCCACAAAATTTTTTTGAAAACACAGAGAGCAAAAATAGAATAACCAAGTCAGGGGTAGAAGACAACTAAGAAGCCTAACACTCTGTTAGAACTTGACTTTCTCACTAAGCCGGGACATTGTTTGGGGCATCACCTTTTGACTCCCTGTCAACATCACCGTTCATTAAATGGGATAGAATTCCCTCGCTTCATTTTTTTTCTTTTTCTTTTTTTCCCTTTTTTAGGACACACCTGGGACAAAAGGAAGTTCCCAGGCCAGGGGTGGAATTATAGCTGCAGCTGCAGGCCTATGCCACAGCCACAGCAACACCAGATCCAAGCCGTGTCTGTGAACTACACCGCAGCTTGTGGCAACACTGGATCCTTAACCCACTGAGCGAGGCCAGGGATGGAACCCACGTCCTCACCAACACGATATGGGGTTCTTAACCTGCTGAGCCACACGGGAACCCCTCCCTCTCTTCATCTTTCTTGCACATTATGTTGTGATATATCTGAATGACTGAATTATTACTTCTCAGTTTAAAAGGCCTGTACAAATGAAAAATGATGAAATTGTTGTTTTTGAGTGTTTTCAGATGGTGTGGCCTAATAATAAAAGAAAACAAGCTGACACTGAAAGGCAGAGTATCCAGAGCCGTATGAAAAATAATTTAGTCAAAGAATTAAGATAAGAGCTCCCAGGTCTTGAATAATATTTATGGAGCACTGGTAATTGTCTAAGTTGGTTCTTATCTTATACTGGGTACTTAAGATATGTCCCCTTATTTCATTTGAATGATAACTTTGAGAAGTTGGAAGTACTACCATCATCGTATAGTTAAGGGCATAAGGCACATAGAGGTCAAGTAATGTACCCAATGTCATTTATTCATTCGTTTAAAAATATTTTTTGAGGCAGGCAATGGGCTGAGCATTGGTAAACCAAGCCCACATGGCTTTTGCTCTCATCAGACCCTTTCACCTTTGAGGACAGACACGCATTTTACTAATAAACACCACCAACAACGTACTATGACTAGCAGCAAGTGATATGAGAGAAGAGAGGCTGATTTAGACTGGCGGGGTCAATGGAGGCCCTCTCTGAAGAAATGGCACCAGAGTTGAGACTTAAACAAAAAGGTAGGTAATAGCCAAAGCACTGTAGAAGGTGGCGCGTTCTAGAAGAAGCAAGAGGATGCGTGGACACCCTAAAGAAAGAACTGGGTGCATCTGAGGAATTGAGAAAGGTCTTTGTGGCTGGAACAACGAAGTGAAGGGTGAGTTAAAGAATGTGAAGAACACAAAGCAGGAGAAACAAGCAAGTCCAAGCGAGAAAGCAGCTGAACCAGATCTGTTTTGTCCAAAATCCCATCTACGCTTTCTCTTTGAATGCTTTTTTTTTTAGCTGCTTCTTTTTGACCAAGTAATCTGCATTGACAATCAGCCATTATTTCAGAAGTACATGCAAAAGACAGAGTCTGTGTTTCTCAAAAGAATAGGATGGATAAATTGCTGAGCTTAAAAACAAAGACCTGACAGTGCTTCTGTCATGAGTCCCATCCAAGGTAGCCCTAAACCTGTACCATCTCTACAGAAGAGTCTGGCTAAGGAAAGAGGAAATCGAAACTCATGGAGGTGGTTGTGGGCTGACCTGCCTGAAGACGCTGACCCTGAGTTAAGCCAGTAACAATGGGGACGTGAAAGGGAGATGGCAGTCACAAGGTGGCAAAAGGAGACTGCGTGGCAGAGGAATGAACACGAGAAGGAATTAGAAACTGTGGTGCCATGCCCTTTCTGCTTCCTTCCTGATCTGTGACCTTCAGCTGGTACTCACTTTCTCTGAGCTTTAGATTCCTCATCTGAGAATGGAGATTGTGTTTTCATCAACATATTTCTGTTAGAATTGCACAGGGGAGCAAATGTCAAGAACGAATTTCTCTGTGTGGTAAAAAGTGAGTGCTCAAGACGTATTCGTTCTAATCCAGGGTTTCTTAACCTTGACATTATTGTTATTTGGGGCTGGGTGACAAAGTTGTGCCTGCGTATCAGAGGATGTTTAACAGCATTCCTGGGCTCTACCCCCAGCTACTAGTACCAGTCACACTCCCAATTGTAACAAACCACACGCCCATAGGCTAAATGGCAGTTGACTGGGACATGGAGGTCTTGGCATTAGGACGGCTGACTTTCGACAAGACGCCAATGGGATAAGAGAAAATCATCTGAAACTGCTCCTCACATGCCAGCTCCACTTCTGCTCACTTTTCGGATCCTCCAACAAGGGAGGAAGAATATTTAATACGATTTGTCTGAGACTAGGATATTCTTTGGCTGTGGTTCACCCCTAGAAGGGTTACTGTGTCTTTCCAGCCAGGGACAGATGATCTCATGTTTTCTCTCCTTGCCTCCTTGGTAAATAAACCCAGGCAGAGTGTGTCTCCTTGATCCAGGCTGGGCATGATTGTCTCCTTCGCTTTTCCAACTCCTCTGAACAGAGGGCCGAGTGGATAAATTAGACCAAGGCCTTCTTTGCAGATGAGATCATCCATCTTGCCCACCCACTCCCTCTTCGCACAGGAAGAACTGAATGTGCTCATCTCAAGATTTAGATTTAAAGAGCAGAAAGGAAATTAAAGGCTCACTTCAGCCTCCAGCTGAAGCAGTGTGTTCTAAACTACGATTTCGCTGGGTTATTGGATCCTGACTTAGATATTAAAGATAGGGCACTTTGATTTGTCTTGAGAAATTATTCTTTGTATGGTAAAAGCATACCAAAGTGTGCAAGCTCAATGGGCCTACTTTGGAAACTGAACTTCTACGTATTTTTTTTTTAACATACCCAGAGATGATTCTAAAGACCAGCCAGAGTCTAGAAGAACCTCAACCGAGGAGGTCACTAAGTGGGGAATTCAGACACATACCCAGCTACCTACAATAATGTTGTAAGTTGCACCCATGTGGATGGGGTATGAAGGGAGGGGAGAGAAAAGGACCGCGATGTAGGCACAATCATTGAGGCTTCTTGTCATTGAGGTGAGAGCCATGCCGGACTTTGAATGCATGTGGAGCTTCCCCAGGAAGATGAATAAAAGAGACTTCTAGACAAAGTGAAGACTATGTGTAGGTCGTGCTTGTGTTTACTGCTGGATTCTAATTTGAAAAGCCGAAAATATGTGGCAAAGAAAACACTCAATTCTGTGACGTTTAAAATGATGTAGCTTTGGTTATTTTATCATTACAAATACGGAGGAGAGCAGAAGCGCTGTCTTTGATGATTTTAATGTCCTTGTCAGCATCTAACAGGGTGCTGGAAACCGTGCAGGCATTAATAATTGCTGAGGCAATGACTCTGGGGCTCTAGGTGAGCCCTGTCATTATTTTTCATTTACATTTGTATTTTTCTGAAATTGTGAGGGCCAAGGAAACATTGACTTTGAAGGAGGAGGTCACATCTGTGCCATCTTGGCAAATCAGTCAGTGCTGCTGAAAGAGCTACTTAGCATTCTGCGGAAGGCTCGCCCTGCTCAGTGGAGACAAACAGACATGTCCCCCATCTCAGAAAGCACGTTTAGGCAACCAAAATGAGAGCCACTCAGCTTCCCAGTGGCTCTGGCCTCTACTTGCTCTCAGAACAGAAGGGATGGTTCATGCCAACTCATTTCCCGATCTCAAGGGCTGCTATATGGTTCTGCATTTCAACATTTTGTGCAGGACAGAGTTCTGAAGGCCAGATGACCCAGCAGACACACGGGTCTAGGGTCACCACCTGCTCTGCTTTCTTTTGGAAATCATGTTAATCTTGGATTTTTTTATGTCCGAAACCCATCGAATGCCAAGTTACCACAGGGGAGACAGGCTTGTAGGTTAACCAAAGGAATGGCCCCATGGCTCTGAGACATTTCTGCTGTTTCGCTGAAATTCTACTTTAGATGACTAGATTGAAAACTCTTGAGTGGTAGATGTTTTGGGGTACAAGTCAAGACAGTCTACAATAGGGAGTTTAAGAGTTTGAGATGAAGGAGCGGCTACCATCAAGGTCCTCGTGTACCAGGCACCAGTGTTGAAGGTCTGCCTTTCCATTCCCACCTCCTTGGCATGGTCAGAACTCTCTGGGCCACTGAGGTTACTGGAATAGTGTAGCAGAAATCTTTACTTTGTGGCATTGTGTTCTTTCTGGCTATCAATACATTAACGATCTTTTGTGTCTTTCAAAGCAACTTGCTTTATTCTTCAGAATACTAAAATCAGGTCAAGTTTACTGCCACCCTCCAACCTTGATATGCTTTTCTGTCATCCAGCACCCAGTCCAGATTGATTTAGGGCTCTGCAGTGATGTTAGGGCCCATAAAAGAAATTTATGTGTTCCATATGTTTGGTTACAGATGGGAAATGGGAATGCTGAAGGACATGAAGGAAAGAATGCTTATACTTTGAACATCAGTCCATTGCCTGAATTTGAATCTTAGTTCTTCACTGTATTGGCTCCATGACCTGGAGCTAGTTACTTAGATGCTCTGTCCCTCTTTCCTGATCAGTAAAAGCTCCCTATTCAGATGCATGAGAATTTAATAAATAAGAGCACTTGAAGGGGTTGGACTTGTGCATACGAGGTGGTTAGCACTCGGTGAATATTAACTCTTACTTATTGTTATGTACAGAGAGAGCATGTATGTCTGTGTGCTCAGAGATTTACATCAGGCCAACTTATAAAAGGTTTTGAGTCATCAGCATACTCCTACAAGAGAGTGGCAAATTATCGTTGAGAGTTAAACAGCCCTTTCTCTCGCGTGGAACAACTGAGGCTTGATGAGATAAAGGCGTTTATCTGAGAGTTACCAAGTAAGGGAGTCCAGGATTCAGTAAAATAGTCAAGTCCCTTTCTGACATGCTCTGAAAACTTCTGCATTTATCTTCAAAGTAAAAGCTAAATGAGTCACTCCAAGTGCGTTCATTAGCAAAGTCTAACTGCCCAGTTTAAACGAAGGCAGCATCTTAGACCTTCCCCCACCTCGTACCCTGTTCCAAGTGTCACTTCCTTGATTTCTTGGTGTCTCTTTCTCTCCTATAGTTGGAACTGGCTCTGACCAGTTGCATTGTCTTCTGCTGGTCTCTAAACTGCCACTGCCATATTTGGATCATTTACGGACTTGCTAAATTTTGCAAGCCAGCAAAGGCCTTTTGCACTTTGGTGTCAAAAAAAAAAAGCACAAAAAAAACACACTTTATAGATTCTTGGAAAATGTTGCTTTCCAGTGCCATCCTCTCCCAAGGAAATAGGAGCCAGAGAAGCCCACAAAGAGACAGACTGCGTTTTCTGCAATTAGCTTTCAAGTACCTTCAGGAAATGGTTTTCTCAGCTCATCTCCCTGATCCCCCCTTTTGGATCACAGGGCAATCTGCTTAAATGACTACTTACAGAAATTATTAAAGGCACCTAGCAAATGTTGTCTTTTAATACCCACACCCCACTTTTACAAGTCCCACTGGAGTGACAGTGATGAAACCACTTAACAGTCCAGCGCAGGCGGATGTTAAGGGGAAGAAAACAAGGTGACCATATGTGGTTCAGTTTCCTGAACTTGCAGATTTCACACTTACCGTTTGCCATTCTGTTCCTGGGCACCTGTCTAGATTCTATTTTAAAATGTTAATATATGTTTAACAGAAAATCAGGAGAAAGAGTTTGGGTTCAGTCATTATCTTTATATCACTAAAATCATAGCAGAAAATGCTTCTTATGCCACCAATCACGACTATAATGAGAAGGCACATGTCCACCCCTTTATTAGGGAAGAACCCATTTGCGGAGCTGATTGGTCTAAGATCAAAGGTGATCTAAGAATCATAGGCGCTTTTGAAATCATCCTGGTCATTACTAGGAAACCCCGGTGGGAGAAGAGAGTGGTAGTCAGGGGCTGTGGGAGCCCTTGACAGTTGTGAAATATCAAACACACTTGTACTTCTTCGACCGTAAAGACCAGGAAGTGATGAGAGATGTCAAGCTGAATTGCACCCCTTTCAGATGGGTCAAGAAGCCGCAGGAGACAATGTATCAACATAATAGCCTCATATTTCCTTTCTTCCAAGGGGCACCCGGTTGCTGAAAATGTAATTGTCCTGTTTGCCACCATTAAAACCATGTGGTTGTTGTACACAATCCAATGGGTACCGTCAAATGTTATTTCCCTAGATTTGTAGAGTTTAGGGGTGTTTGTGGGTGCTACAGAAGAAGAAAGGGTCCCGGCTAGACTGAAGATATTGTAAACCACGGTGAGTTAACCTGTACAATACAGCCAGCATCAGATGGGACTTTGGGGTCTTGTTTGAAGTTGAACTGCATTCTTCAGATGGGATTTCAGTAGGAACTTCAACAACAAATGCCCTCTTGCTTCTCCATCTCCCTCCTCCCGTTTTTTTAACAGAGATGAATAGGGGGTTTTATTTGGCACCTACGTGAGATTTATCAATGAGAATTTCTGCTACAATCCCATTCTCTACACCAAATGTGTCTCTGACATGACAGAATCCACAACCAGAAAAATTATAAGTACCCTGTGTTGATGTTTCCTTAGAGCAATACATTCTATGAATAATTAATAGCCTAGAAAGAGGAAGCCTCCTTTGCTTGTTTCCATTTTCTCATAGAGTTCAGCAACTTTGTATGAATTTGGATGGGGAAAGGACAGCTCTGATTTCCCTGGCTCAGTAAGCCCTGAATTCATATACAAGAAGTAGATTCTCTTTCCCTTCAATCTCCAATCCCTTAAAAACAGAAAACCATGGAGAAGATTTTTCAGGCTCTTAGGCGAGATCATCTTTAATGTTGACTAAAGAGAAAATTCAGAGGGAGACCCTCTGATCAAACATAGCTGATGAGGCCATGCAACTATTCTTCTTCTGATTATCATAATTAATATTATTTTGATAGCTTTGTTTTTACAGCCACACCTGTGGCATATGGAAATTCCCAGTTAGCATCTGTGGCTGCTGGCCTATGCCACTGCCACAGCAACACCGGATCTAAGCCGCATCTGCAGCCTATGCTACAGCTTGTGACAATGCCGTTTCCTTAATCCACTGAGCAAGTCCAGGGATCAAACCTGCATCCACACGGATACTATGTTGGGTTCTTAACACACTTAGCCACAGCATATCAAGGGAACTCCCTGACAGCTTTTAAACACCCTAGAGTTTACACTTACACCCCCTACTATGGAAGATGTTTTACCTTGGTATAAACATTTGCACAATATATATTTCAGTTTACAGATAAAAAAAAATACTTTTAATTCCCTACCCTGAAACTTTTCATTAATTCATTAAATCACATAATTCATTTTCAACTGATTTAACTGATATTTATTAATCAAATACATGTCAGTCCCAGGGTAAGGGAGTTCCATATTGCTTTAGATACATTTATATTAGTCTAGAAGTCTTCTATGTATACAAAGGATTGAGCAATGACTGAATAACTAAATCCTAGAGGTCCTGAAAAAAAATCCTAAAACTCATGTGCTAGATATAAACTCCGAGAAGTCAACACACCTGCACTGCTTCTCCCTTGAAACATGTATTTTGTGTTTTTATAAAGGTATTGCTCACGTGTAATCAAATCATGAAATTAGTCATGATTTTACTAATGAAATTTTACTGATAGTTCTAGAAATGGGTGATGTATTTCACTTCAGTTATTTCCCAAATTACTGAGCTATCAGTAACACTCATTGTACAATGGCGATTACTGGCCAATGACTTGAGGGTGAGATAGGCTTGGAATGTTAGTGCTGGAAGAGATAAGAATGAAATACTTAGGAATAAACTGAACCAAGGAGCTGAACACATTTGTACACTGAAAACCAACAGACTTTGATGAAGACAAATAAATGGAAAGATAGTATACGTTCATAGATTGGAAGAATTAATACTGTTAATATACCTATGCTACCCAAAGTTATCTACAGATTCAATGTAATTCCTATCAAAATTCCATTGACATTTATCACATTGAAAACACAATCCTAAAATTCATCTGGAATCAAAAAAGACCCTGAAAAGCCAAGTTAACCTGGAGTAAAACAAGCTATAGGCATCGTATCTCCTGATTTCAAAGTATTGTCACAAAGCTACAGTAATCAACAGTATAGTATTACATAAAAATAAACATATAGACCAATGCAATAGAGTAGAGATCCCTCCCCAAAATAAATCCATACATTTATAGTCAACTTATATTTGGTAAGATAGCAAGAACACACAGTTTGAAAGGATAGTCTCTTAAATAAATGGGAAAACTAGAGATCCACAAGCAGAAAAATGAAATTGGACCTTTTTCTCACACAGTGTACAAGTATCAACTCAAAGTGGATTAAAGACCTAGAGGTAAGACCAGAAATTCTAAAGCTACTTGAAGAAAATATAAAGGAAAAGCTTGACATCGGTTTGGGCAATAGTTTTTTTTTTTTTTTTTTATATAACCCCCAAAACAGTTATAATGCAAATGTATAGCAACTGATAATATTTGAAAGGTGTTTATGGTAAATTGCATTGAGATAATGCATATAAAATGCTTAGCATAGTGCCTGGTTTGCAAGGGCACTAGCCCAGATAATAAGATATATGTAAATTCCTTTCTTACTGTGCACAGAAATAGAATAAACTGGGAAGGTGGTGCCATGAGGTGGAGAAGAGGATGCAGTAGAGAGGGGCAGGAAGTTGAGGATAACAGAGTAAAACCGATTCGTAAGTTAACTTCTGCCTTAACTTCTGCCTCCTTTGGCATTAGTATGGAAAATACCCCAATTTGTATTTGACTTTGCCAGATTTCAAGGGATATCCTCCATCCAAGATATGCATATTAAAGAAAGAATACACATATTAAAGAAGGAAATTAAAGAACGTGATACAAGGGTAATAATAGATGGCTTTTTCCCTCCAAAGAAAAAAGAAAACCAAATATAAAGTCAAACACAAATTGGGGTATCTTCCATACTAATGCCAATGGAGGCAGAAGTTAAATTACTATAAAATTGTATGTGAATTTTTGCTTTTTATGAAAACCTTTGCTTTTTCAGCCACTGGTTTATTTAATGAGATTTTTCTGATTAATATGTGCCAGGCTCTGTGGTGGGCCTTGGGGTCCAGGATAACACAATCCAGTGGGAGATATGGACCATAAAGAAATAAATATAAACCTAAATAAGATATTTGCAGACAGTGGGAAGTGGTAAGAAGAAATGAAAGCAAATGAAATGGTAATGACTGGTGTGGGAGAGAGGGGACAGCTATCTATACAGGGTGATCCCATAGGGCCTTTTTGAGTAGATAACATTTGGGCTGAGTCTAGATGTTAGAAAGGAACCAGCCATGCAAAGTGGTGGAGGGGAAGGGAAGGCAGCATGTGCAAAGGCCGAAGACAGGAAGAACGTGGCATGTTCTGTGGGCAAGGCCAGGGGAAGAGGGACAGGCTGGGTTGGGCTGGGTAGAAGCCCTGTTGGCTGTGGGGAATAAGTTGGGATTTTAGTTAATGCAAAGTGTGCCACTGGATGGAAGGGGGAATGACAGCAAAAATTTGGTCTGCTGCAATTCTGTAGCTTTGCATTGTTTGAGCAAAACAGATTTTCAAATAAATTCATCACCGATTTATCAAGTTTTGAAAACCCCCTGTAGAACCCTCTTACACTGTTGGTGGGAATGTAAGTCTGTGCAACCAATATGGAGAACTGTATGAAAGTTCCTTAAAAAACTAAAAATAGACTTCCATATGATTTAGCAATCCCACTCCTGGGCATAAATCCAGACAAAACTATAAATCAAAAAGATATAGGTGCCACTATGTTCATTGCAGGACTATTCACAATAGCCAAGACGTGGAAACATCCTAAATGTCCATCAAGAGATGAACGGATAAAGAAGATATGTAAAAGATTTCATATAAGATTCCATATGTGTAATGGAATACTACTCAGCCATAAAAAAGAATGAAATAATGCCATTTGCAGCAATATGGACAGACCTAGAGCTTATACTAAGTGAGGTAAATCAGAAACAGAAAGACAAAATCATATATCACTTATATATGGACTCTAAAAAATGACACACATGAACCTATCTACAAAACAGAAACAGACTTATAGACATAGAGTACAGACTTACAGTTACCAAGGGGGAGTGTGGGTGGGGGAGGGAGGGAAAGAAAGTTTGGGGTTAGCAGATGCAAATTATTACATATGGAAAGGATAAACAACAAGGCCCTACTATATAGCACAGGGAACTATATACAATATCCTGAGATAAACCACAATGGAAAAGAATATAAAAAAAGAATGTGTATATGTGTATATATACACACATATGTATACATGTGTGTGTGTCTGAATCACTTTGCCATACAGCAGAAATTAACACTACATTGTAAATGAACTATACCCTTGTAAAGAAATGCTTCATCTTTTAAAAAAAACAAACAAACACATACACAAAAATGCCCATACAGAGAGAGAGTGAGAAAGAGAGAAAGCAAAACACTACGCTCAGGGAAATACACCTCACAGTCTGTGTCAGGAGAACTATCAGGTGGTGGTGGAAGAAAGGATGACTAGGTGACTAGTCAGCTTCATGCTCCTGAGATGCATCTCTCCTTTGGAGCTTTTCTCCTATCTTCCATGATCAACATTTAAACAAGATTATGATAAAATAAGCCCGCACTTGGTTTTCTTTTTCTCTTTGTTTCATTTTGTTTGGGCTTTTAAAGGCAAGAATTCCTCCTCTGGGTCATAGGAGCCGGCCTTCTCCTCCATGCAGCCACCAAGGAAAAGCCACGGTACCCAGACAATCTCCACCACTGACAACATCAAGGCCCATATCCTATCCATACCTGATCTGGGATGATCTTGCCCTTTCTCCAGAGAAAGAATTTTAAAGTTTATTATTTACAAACCTTGTTGCCTTTTGAGCAGTTACATTCTGAACATATGCATTGTACATGGGGTTAGAAACACTCAACTGAGGTCATCTTCCAGTTTCCTCTATTATCAGCTTTTCTCAAGTGTCCTAGACTCAGAACACACTGACTGAGTGTCTCACCTGCTCACAAGCAGGTCTTCAAGGCTCCTGGGTCTGTGCTTTGGCTCATTTCCTTTCCTGAGATACCCTCCCCTCCCTTCCCTCTCCTCCTCCAAAACAACAACAACAACGACAACAGCTCATATTCTACAGATTTCCAGTTACAAGACAAATAAGTTCAGGGGCTATAACATACAGCAGGGTGACTATAGTTACCCATACTGCTGTGTACACTTGAAAGCTGCTCAGAGAGTAGATCATAAAAAAAAAAAAGTGACTGTGTGAGGTGATTGACGTTAACTAAACTTATTGCGGCAATAATTTTACAATCTGGATACATATCCAATCATTATGTTAAAGTTATAAATGTTGGATGTCAACTATGTCTCAATAAAAATGGAAGAAAATCAAAATAGCAAAAACTCCTAGTCACCCTCCAGTCTTGCCAAAGATAGACTCTGAAGTTTCTTTGCTTTCCTCTCAGAAGAGTTAGTCCCTCCATCTTCCTTGCTCATTCCGCACTTTGTAGGCACTCATCACATTCCACAAAAAAAAAAAAAAATTATTTACAACTTTGACCTTCAGTTAGATTTGGAGTCCCTTAAAAAGGCAGTGATCTTTATTTTACTTAGCTTTTTAAAAAATTAAAGTATAGTTGATTTACAATGTTTCTTTAATTTCTATTGTACAGCAAAGTGACCCAGTCATACATATATATGTACATTCTTTTTCACATTATCTTTCATCATATTCCAATCCAAGAGACTGGCTATAGTTCCTGTGCTATACAGTAGGACCCCATTGCTTATTATCCTGCCCTAGATAACATCATTGTACCTAGCATCTACTGGGATAGTGTGTTGAATGAATAATTATGGACCGTATCAACTTGTGAAACAACTTATAGCTCAGGATCTCTGATCAAGCCCTTAAGGTAATGGAGTGTAGGGAGCAGATGGGAATAAGTGATAGGAAGTGTGACCAGAAAGGTATCAATAGAGCCAGTTCTGTCACTGTAAATTATTCACAGCCGACTCTGAAGCTCTGTCTTGACACCAATAAAATAGGATTTAGAATCTTGACCCTTCTTACTCTCTCCAGTTGTTATGGAGACCAGATGGCATAGCATAGGTGAAAGCACTTTGTGAACTAGAAATCATCCTATAATCAGCAGATAGGACTACTACTGCTACTGACTGCAGTGGTTACTGTGCGACACTATATTGTAGAAATACAACAGATTTGCCTCTTATCACAAGAGTATAGCTGCCTCCCCTCCCCAACCTTCAACCTACCTTAAACACACACCCTCACATACACACTGACTATTTGCTTGTCTAAATGGCGGAGAATTGCTTTTGGAGGACTTTTTTGTAAGACTCCTTGGCTGTGAGGTTGTAGGCTAGAAAATAACTCTTCTTGTGGTAGTAACTCTTGTTCTCATTTCAGCAAACACAGACTGAGCACCTTTATATGTCTGGCCCCGTATCTGGGGAACTCAAGGTGATTCAATGGAAAATGAGGCAGTGTCTGATCTCAAGTCGTGTCCCCCCAGCTTCCCCCCCACCATAGACCAACTTTATAACACAGAGTTTTAATAGGAAGGTTTTGCTTAACTTGTTGTGGAAATGTTGACACAGTTTGACTTTTCTGAATGCCATTTACCCAGCTGAAACAGGTAATGAAGTAAAGAAAGCAATTACAGGATGCATTTTGTGACTTAGAATAGAATCCTATCACTAATTAACATGTTGAGGGACACAGCTTCTGTTCTGCTCTCATGACGGAATTCAAGGCACCCTTGGCCTTCAGCAGTTTTTAGAAGGGTTGGAAATCTAAGGCTGGGTGGTTCTAGAAGCTACAGTTGGTTCAAAAAACCTTGCCCACCTTCCTATCAAGAAAGGGAAGCTGGCATTTACTCCAGGAGAAGTATTACTGGAGTGACAAAGCCATAAACCCCCCCAAATGGGTCCAGGCCTCTAAAAGTGAGGGTTTGGCAGTGCTGTTTATTCAAATGAGGGTTTTGCGTTATTATAAAGGAAAAGTCTCTGTTCTGTGGCAAATCAATCCAGCCGACAGGAGTGAGATGAGGCAGAAGAAAAATCAGCAGCCTGATTGACATGGACTTCCATATATCACACACCTCTTTAGGAGGAATTAGCATCTCAGACAGGAAGGCTTGGAGAATTTTAATGTCAGGTTGATTAGAAGCCAAATAACTTGCTTTAGTCAGAAGCTCCCCCCGGGTTTCCTGGGAGCCCTGACTGCACTGGGCCAGATGGCCTTTTTTGGCTGTGCTACTCTCAGCCATACATCCAGCCAGCTTCATGCTCCCAGCCCAAGTCAGAGCACAAGAGGCTGCCCCCCACCTCCTTCTGTGCCCCCCAGATGCTGCACCATCTCAGGGCTCAGTGAATATTAAACAATCACAATAGCAACAACAGCCTGAACTTAGCATATCCCTTCAAAAGTCTTGGATAAGGGACAGGAGATACTGGATTGACTGCTGGAGGGAGAAAAGAGGGTGCAATCTTTTGCTCATTAAAAAAGACAATCGAGACGGTGATACACTGCTGATATGATATCGATGATATCATTATTAGTGCCTGGCAAGGTGTCAGGTCCTGGGTTGAGAAATTAAATACATTTTCTTATTTGACCCTCAAGCTTCCATGTTACGGGTGAGAAACAGTCCAGAGGGCTTGACTTTCCCAAAGCAAACGCGTAACAGAACTAAGATTCAGACCCAAGTCTGTGACATTCCAAAGCACACAGTCTCTAATGTCGCTCTGTACTCTTTCCCCAGTTCTTTATGGCTACACGTTATGAAAAACGACTTGAGGCTCAAGAGGGGTTCTTCAATTCCTTCATCTGGCACCGAAGGAGCAAAATTTCTTGGCGAGGTGATATAATGGGGGCTGGAGTGAGCATACCAGAAGTGAAGAAAATAAAGTACTGCTACATTTTCTTTTTTTTTTTTTTTTTGCATTCTGAATCCTGAACCCACCACCCTGAGGAGTAGTGAATTTTGCCTCATTTGAGAAAGACAATTATACTAATCATTATGGTGATGATCATGACTGCAAAGCTTCAGAGAAAATTTTCTCAGCTGTTGAAAATACTCAAAATATTATCAAGGTTCATTAGCTATGGAATTATAAATGCAATGTCCTAAAAACAATGACAGCCTAAGAAACTTGTTGGTCCTGAATATGCCTCATTTTTCCTACTTAAAAAATGAGGAACTAGAATTTTGTTATGTACATTTGTATATACATATATATATTTGTATACATATAAAGTGAAACGGGTGGAAAATTGCATTTGTGTGACTATATTACTTATTTAAAAAATTAACTTTGAAAACCAGTCACTCTCAATAGCTTGAAGTGCTTAATTGAAATATGCTTACATCTATAGAGTCTCTGAATTTTCCACACACAAACATACAAAGCCAAAATTAAATCACGAGCCTTTTCTACAGTATTCACCTTGTCTCTTGTACTCAGATATTGGGTGGGGGAGGGTTTTATCTGAAATTTCAGAAAAGGCATACTTGCTTATGAGAGTGATTCTCACTGCTCTATTGCCCAGGTCATTTGGGGAAGAGAAAAGCTCAAAACTTGCAGTACTTTCTGGTCATCATTAAAGACAGGCTGTAGTTGCTAAATGGTTCACAATCACCCAAGGACTCAAGAAATGGGTTTGACTTTGCATCTCACATTATAATGGTTAGATTGCGATGGCAGGAGCAGGTCGCAGGATGGTTGGGCAGGTGAGAGGGGAAAACTCCCACTAAGTAAAGAAGTTCTTATCCACAAGAGAACATCATGTGGTGAAGGAAGCAGAGGCTGGAGTGATAGGTCTATAAGCCAAAGAATGTCAACAATTGCCAGCAACCACCAGAATTTTGGAAGAAGCAAGAGAAGATTCTCCCCTCCCCCAAAAAAAGTCCCTGGAAGGAACTGTAGTTGGAGTTTATAAAACGATGCTTTTCAGCTTGCTTCCTATTTCACTACTCATGCTGATGGCGGATAAAGTGATCTAAAATTTTAATAGCTTTCAAATATATTTTGACTAAAATCCAGAATCTTCAACAGACACCACACAGTGTGTCTCCTGTTTACATTTCTAGTTTCAACGTGTATCATTTTCCAACTGATGACATGTTTCAACCAAATGGTCTGTTAATTTTCTTGAAAAATTCGAGCCATTTCCAGACTCAGAGCCTCGGGCATGGTGTGTCCCCAACTCTCCACATTTTTCGATCTTTAGCTTAAAAATCACTCTTTTAGAGCGAACATCCCCAGAGTTAAATTTGTGTGAAGTCTGCAGCTATAATCTCTTATTTTGTTTGTATACCCAACACAGTCTAGTGAGGACATTAACTTGTTTAACATTATTCTAGTCTCTAGTCTGTCTAATAGTGGAAATTCCTAACCCTCCCCACACACCTCTCACATATGTACCATTAACTTCCAACTAATGTTTGACTTTGTTTTTATTTTTTAAATATAATAAAATTATGTTATTATAGAATAAAAAAGGTCTTATTAATCCCTCTTTTTTTTTTTTTTTCTGTAAGGCAGGAATGCAAAGAAGATATATGACGGCTTAATGGAAGTTGCCGAAACATAGATTACCTCCCATTTTTTGCAGAGCCTCTTAAGTGCAAAATGTCCTATAGGTGCAGAAATTACTCCTCCAGGTGAAGTTCCCATGGCAGATAGATGACCAGTGATTCGTTCCTGAGATCTTAATCTGAGTAAGATCTAAGAGTAAGTACACTAAGTAAGATCTACGAGTAAGTAAACAGAGTAAATACATCCTTGCTTACTCACATATCCAACTGATGTGACTGATGTATGGAACACGCCTACCAGTGAATGGATTCTCCTCTGAAACACAAAGCTAATCATTAGAGGCAGTATCAGATAACCATTCAGCTGGGTTTTGGAGCCAGACTGCCTAGGTGTGAATCTAAGTTCAGGTTTGTGTTGGCTGCCTGACATCAGTGATTGACATTTTCTTTCTTCCCTTTTTTTCTCTCTTTTTTCTTTTTAGGGTCACACTCATGGCATATGGAGGCTCCCTGGCTAGGAGTCTAATCTGAGCTACAGCTACTGGCCTACACAATAGACACAGCAATGCAGGATCCAAGCCACGACTGCGACCTACACACATTTCACAGTGATGCCGGATCCTTAACCCACTGAGCAAGGCCAGTGATCGAACCCGCAACCTCATGGTTCCTAGTTGGATTTGTTTCTGCTGGGCCATGACGGGAACTCCAGTGACTGACATTTTCCAAGGCTGAGTTTCCCCACCTGTCAAGAAGGAATCTAACATACACAAATGAACTTTCCATAGAAAAGAAAATCACAGACTTGGGAGAACAGACTTGTGGTTGCCAAGGGGGAGGGGGAGGGAATGGGGTGGTCTGGGAGTCTGGGGTTAATAGATGTAGACTATTGCCTTTGGGATGGAAAAGTAAGGAGATCCTGCTCTATAGCACCAGGAACTATGTCTAATCACTTGTGACAAATCTATGTATGTATGCTTAACAGGGTCACCATGCTGTGCAGTTGAAAAATTGACAGAAAACTGTAAACCAGCTATAATGGAAAAATTAAAAAAAATCATTTAAAAAAAGAAGGATGATCAAATTTCTGCTTAGTGGGGTTGTGGAGTTAACATATGTAAAGTGCGTAGAAACATTCCTGGCTTGTCACACCTCAGCTTAAAATCCTTCCTGTGACTTCTCAGGGCCCTTAGAATAAAGTCCGTAGTTTATTCTGTGGTTGACAATGTCTCCCATGACCCATCTGTCCAGCCTCATCTGGCACCCTTTTCTTTCCCTCGGTTCTTACTCCAGCCCTATTTCCACTCATCCGAAGTCTCAACTTTCTCCTTCAGGGACTTGGCACGTTCTATCCCTCTTCTTGGAAGATTTGCACCTTCTTTCTTACAGAATAAACTCTAAACTGTCATCCAAGCCTTGATTTAAGTGACACAGTTTGGCCTGGTGTAGAATGCCTGCACTGCACTCCCATAGCAACCTGAACTTCTCCTTTGCAGCACTAATCACATCTATAATTAAACAGAGACGTTTGAAATGTCTGTTCCCCGCCACTCTATGTTGACGGTAAGGCTATGCCAGTGACGACCATAGTATCTGACATTTAAGAGAGGCTTAAGAAATACATACTGGCTGATAAAATGCAGCTGGGCTATGGCTGGTACCTTGTGTCACAGAATAATAAATCTGGGTCCCAGGTTATCAATATGGACCTGTTAATTACAAGTCTTTGGAGAAAGTTTGTGAGATGATAGGTAGCTTTACTGCATAAATTATGATGATGGTTTCATGGCTGTACAGCTCTAAAATCTTCAGGTCGTATCCAATAAATACATACAGCTATTTCAATGTCAACCACAATTCAAGAAAGTGGTTCTAAAATATTCACCTACAATACCCTAACCCCAGCAGCTGTTTATGTGCCTAACTCCCCACTAGATTCTATAGTCTTTGTTTTTTCCTGCACTTGTGGCGTATGGAAGTTTCCAGGCCAGGGATCAAATATGAGCCGCAGCTGCAACCTATACCACAGCTCTGGCAGCACCGGATCCTTAAACCACTGTGCCAGGCTGGGGGATAAACCCGCACCCCTGCAGTGATTCCTTCTTGAGATCTTAGTCTACTCCTGTTTAACCTAAGCTGCTGCCGTCAGATCCTTAACCCACTGTACCACAGGGGGAACTCCAGATTTAGTCTTTAAAGATGGAAGCGAGTGGTTGAATTATATCAAATCTAATATAAAGCATGCAGAAATTATTTTATGAAAAATAATAAAAAGGTGGTTACTCTGTGTCCTATACAGCCACCTGTCCTCGTGAACAACAATCACTGCTCCAAATGCATGTATAGCAAGTATGAACTCAGAAGTTGACACTTTAGGGTGCTGTTACCTCTCTGAGTGCTGATAGCGCCCAAGGCTGAGAGTGCATCACCTGACCTCCCTGCACCGCATTCCTGATAAGCAGCCATGCCGACTGCTGCCTGTCACCTGTCACTTTGATCCGTTCCTGTGCGCTAGTCGCTGTCAAAATGCTTTCTGCTCAGAGTCGTCCTATCTCTAGACACACTACAACGTGTCTTTCTGCCAAGGCATGATCTAAGCTCCATTATGCTGCTTCAAGCCAGGTATGTGGTTCTCCTTTATCCATGTTTGGCCTGCCCTGGGTACTGTCGCTTCCCTGTAAGCTGTGGCTTGAACACCTTTAGGTAAACCCACCAATAATCTTGGTCCAGTGGTTTTAGCCTAGCACTTGTGAAACATGCAAATTAGCACGATTTAGTCTCTCTAGGAACAACACAGGGAAGTAGTTAGGAGCATGAGAAGAATCTGGGTTCACTTCTACCTCTGCCATGCATTATCTGTACGATTTTGAAAAACCAGAGCCAGTTTCTTAACCTTTTAAAAGAGCTATCTTATAGCTTGTCAAAAGCATTTAGTGCCAATGTGTATAAAGTGATCAACATGGTGTTCTCTTCATGGCTCAGCGTTTAACAAACCTGACTAGGATCCATGAGGTTGCGGGTTTGATCCCTGGCCTCACTCAGTGGGTGAAGGATCTGGCCTTACTGTGAGCTGTAGTGTAGGTCACAGACGCAGCTTGAATCCCACCTTGCTATGGCTGTGGTGTAGTCAGCAGCTGTAGCTCTGATTCGACCCCTAGCCCAGGAACTTCCATATGCCACAGGGGCAGCCCTACAAAGCAAAAACAAAACAAAAAACAAAACAAAAAAAGGTGGCTGGTATTATTACTGCTATTACTATTGCTACCACCACTACTGCTATTACTACATACTGTGATTATTATTATTTCAGGTTAATCTGTGCCGACTGGATTTCACCAATTGATACGACATATGGCAGGTATCCAGAGACCGTTATCCTACAATTAAAAGTACCCTAAAATATCTGAAATGGATGGTTCTGTACTCCTTAGGGAAGCCTTCAGGCAGTTCTTCAGAATCTTCCCACTGATAGAAATGCTGTGGTTCAAATAATGTTGACGGGAAGAAGGGCAGGAAAAAAGTAAGGACAGATGAAAGACTTGTAAATTGAAAGTTATACTTGAGAATCACACGGAAACCCTTGCTATCTATTTTGCAAATTAGTTTGCTTTTTAAATTTCCAAAAACCTTAGCTTTGCCAACTAGCAAGTCAGCAGGAAGCAAGATTTTGGTGAGTACTGCATTTTCATAATAATCCACTTCATAAAGTATATAAATACAGATACAAGAAAGCCTCTGTACAAATATATAGGCTCCTTTTGGGGGGGTGATTTTTAAACTACCATTTGTTAGCATTAGAAAACTTTGCCCCAGGAACATAAGGGCCAGCAGAGGACAGAGACTGAAGCATGGTGGCCTTGTTTAGAGGTGGTTGTTTTCTCTGTGCTCCTGTCAATTCTTGTCTTGCAGCTTTCAAATAGAGGAACTTCCTGTCAGCAGAAGAGCCACTAATAAGGGTGTTTCTTGCAAAATTTCAAGATAGAGGGGCACATACAGAATTTCTGGAGCAGAACAATCAACCTAGTTATCTCAGAGAAGCACTAGTCACGTTCAAGAGGCCATTCTAGATCAGAAGAACCTAGCCAACTCATCAGTTAACTGCAGACTCAGGGTGAGGCCAGATACCATCAGCCAAGCCCAGAGAGAAATTCCCAGATGATCCATAAACTTGTGAGAAATAGTAATGCTTGTTTTGAGGAACTGATTTGGAAAGTTTTCTACATAGCATTATTATGGCAATGTTGATATACACAAGTGTATAGAGATTGGGAGAAAAAGCTATAAACAAGACAGAAAATATAAGTGTCAGTAGGGTAGCTGATCATCAAAATCCTATAATTTTCTACTATGCTGTATGTAAAACAAGAGAGGAATGTGGGTACCAATAGCTAAAATTACTTTTTAGTCCTAGCACTTTCAAAAACGGGCTACTGGGAATATGATCCAATAATTCCATCCCTGGGTATATATCCAAAGGAAATGAAAACCCTAATTTGAAAAGATACATGCACCCCAATGTTCATGGCAGCACTGTTTACAATAGCCAAGGTGTGGAAGCAACCTGAGTGTCCATTAACAGATAAGTGGATAAAGAAGATGTGATATACACACACACACACACACACACACACACACACATACATATAATGGAATACTACTCAGTCATAGAAAAGAATAGAATTTTGCCATTTGCAACAACAAGCATGGTCCAGGAGGGTATTATGCCTAATGAAATAAGTGAGAAAGAGAAAGACAGATACTTTATGTGATCATTTATATGTGGATTCTAAAAAATGAAACAAATGAATAAATATAACAAAACAGAAACCAATTCACAGATAAAGAGAACAAACTAATGGTTATCAGTGGGGAGAGAGGAAGGGGGAGGAACCATCCAGGGGCAGGGGATTAAGAGAAACAAATTACTATGTATAAAATAAGCTACATGGATTTATTGTACACCACAGGAAATATAGCCACTTTTTCACAATAACTATAAATGAGGTATAACCTTTAAAAATTGTGAATGACTACATTGTACACATATAACTTGAATAATATTGTATAAATTATACTTCAGTTAAACAAATAAACAAATAATTAAATAACAAGGATAGACTATACAACCCAAGGAATATAGCCAATATTTTATAATAACTTTATTTATTTATCTTTTTAGGGCTGCACCTGCAGCATATGGAGGTTCCCAGGCTAGGTGTTGAACTGGAACTGTTGCCGTTGGCCTACACCACAGCCACAGCAACAGAGGATCCAAGCCGTGTCTATGACCTACACCACAGCTCATGGCAACACTGAATCCTTAACCTATTGTGCGAGACCAGGGATCAAACCTGCATCCTCGTGGATGCTAGTCAGATTCATTTCTGCTGAGACACAATGGGAACTCCTATAGTAACTTTAAATGAAGTATGAACTTTAAATGAATTATTGAATCACTATGTTGTACACCTAAAACTAAAATATTGTAAATTATGCTTCAATTAAAAAATTGCATAGGAAGTATGCGATACTGAAGAAAATGGAAATATGAAGTTGCACAATGTGCTTGCTCCTAATTATGTAAACATATGTAATCTAACTAGCAAATTAGTAAATTTTTACTAATTGCAAAAAATTAAATTAAAATGGGATACTTGGAGAAGCGATATCTAATGTGTACTCCATCCTGAGAATTGTCTACAATTTGGTGTATGTATCCAACCACTGTACAAAACTCAGACACTCCCAAAAACACTCATGCTAGAGCACTGGTCATGAGAGTCTCACAGGCAAGTTAACATGTGTTTGACCAATGACTCAGAGCAATACATAATTCTGATGATTTATAAGTTACTTTCTCAGAAGTCAGAGATTTCTTATAAAATGGAACACTATATGCTCACAAAATAAACACCAGAAGAGCATATTTATTACAAATTTAATAAAACATGTTTAAAACCATTTCAAACCCAAATGGGGAAACAGAAGTTGCTGCACACTAAGGCCTGGACCCTGGAGTCGCCATAACTTGACAATAATGCCAAAGCAAGTTTTAGAGGCCTCCCATCATAACCACAGGAGTTCATGTTTCTGCTTAGCCTCATGTCTCACAAACCCCATTTGGGGGCTGTCTGTGCCATGTGTGGAGGACAAATGTAGTTTTTCCACTTCTCACCTTGTAGGGTAGGGAAGTGATATCTTCTAAGGCTGTAAGCGGTGTCCTCTGTCCATGTCTTCCATTAAGCTTACTAGCCAACTCCAAGACTCTCAGCTATTTGTGAATATTAGGATTCTGCTTTTTCAACCTCAGCAGCCTTCTGTGGATTGATACTTGAACTTTCCAGCACACTAAATATGACTTCTGCTGCCTTTGCTCTTTTGACATCAGGCAAAGACAATGTGTTTCTGTCCAGATGGTGTCAGTTTACGCAACGGCATCTAATGTAGCATGATACACTAGTGCTGACCCAATGTACATTATGGGTAATTTTCTCAGATTTTGCTTTGGGAAGGAGAATGCAGAACGGTTTGAGGAAAAAAATATTTGTAGTAGCGTGAAAATCTGATCTGATAATTTTATTTTACTTTTTACTTCCTTTTTCTTTAAACTGGGATAAAGTAAATGTATATTATCAATATAATAATAACACTAATTTTTCTGAAAAACCTGAAATGTGCTATGAAATGTAATTGGTTATTTTATTTATTTTTAATTTAAAAAAATATTTTTTTCTCAGCTCCATAGGCATATACTTAATGTGCAAAAAACTGCATATATTTAATGTATACATTTTCATGAGTTTAGGCACAAGCAGACACCCATGATAACAGTACCAAAATCAAGGTAGTAAAGATATCCATCGCAACCAAGATATTTTTTGTGACCTCTTGCTTGTGTGTGTGTGTGTGTGTGTGTGTGTAAGAGACAAGAGCGCTTAACATGAGATTTACCTTCAACGTGTTTTTAAGTGCACAGCACTGTGTCATTAACTATAGGCACCATGTTTCAGTACAGTAGACCTCTAGAATTTTACATCTTGTGTAATTGTAGACAACTCCCCACTTCCAACTTCCTCTCACCCTCATTCTATGCTCTGCTTTTGTGCGTTTGACTATTTAAGATAACTCAAAATAAGTGGGATCGTGCGGTAGCTGACCTTCTGTGTCTGGCTCATTTCACTTAGCATAATGTCTTTCAGGGTCATCCATGTTGTTAACAAATGATAAGGTTTCCTTCTTTTTTTAAGGCTAAATAATATTCCCTATATGCATACGCTACATTTTCTTTATCCATTCATTAGCTGATGGACACTTTGTTTCTGTGTCTTGCCTATTGTGAATAGTGCTGCAGTGAACATGACAACACAGTGTTTCTTCAGGATCTTGATTTCAGTTCTTTTGGATATATACCCAGGAGTGGCATTGCAAGATCACTTGGTAGTTCTAACTTTTTGAGGACCTCCATACTTTTTTTTCCAAAGTGGTTATATCAATTTACATTCCTAGCAACAGCATATAAAGTTTCCTTTTCTCTATACCCTAACACTTGTCTTTTGTTATTTTGATAACTGCTATCTTAACAGTGAGAGATGATATCTCACTGTGGTTTTGATTTGCACTTCTCTGATGATTAACGATGTTGAGCAGCTTTTCATATACCTTGGCCGCTGTATGTCTTCTTTTGAAGAATATCTCTGCAAGTCTCTTGCCCATTTCTCCATTGGATTCTTTTTTTTGAGTTGTAGTTTTTTAGTCCTACTTGACTATGCTTGATTTGTGTTACCTGTGTTTTTGGTGTCATATCCATGAAAAAATCATCGGCAAGACCAATGTCATGAAGCTTCTCCCCGATGTTTTCTTGTAGAAGTTTTATGGATCCAGATCTTATCTATAGGTCTTTAATCCATTTTGAGTTGGTTTTTATGTATGGTGAAAGATAGGGGTCCTTTTTCCTAACGTCATTTGTTGAAGAAATTATCATTTTTCCATTGGTGGGTCTTGGGAACTTGGTCAAAGATCAGTTGCCCATGTATGTATGGTGACTCTCAGGGCTCTCTATTCTGTTCCATTGTTCTATATGTCTGTTTTTATATGAGTACCATACTATTTTGATTACTGTGACTTTATAATATAGTTTAAAACCAGGAAATGTAATGCTTCCAGCTTTGGGAGATAATTAGTTTTCTTTTTCTTTCTTTCTTTCTTTCTTTCTTTCTTTCTTTCTTTCTTTCTTTCTTTCTTTCTTCCTTCCTTCCTTCCTTCCTTCCTTCCTTCCTTCCTTCCTTTCCTTCCTTCCTTCCTTTTTTTTCTTTCTTTCTTTCTTTCTTTTCTTTCTTTCTTCCTTTCTCTCTTTCCTTCTCTCTCTCTCTCTCTCTCCCTCCCTCCCTCCCTCTCTCTCTCGTCTTCTTGGGGCCACATCTGCATCATATAGAGATTCTCAGGCTAGGGGTCAAATTGGAGCTGTAGCCGCCAGCCTATACCACAGCCATAGCAATGCCAGATCTGAGCTGCATCTGCAACCTACACCACAGCTCATGGAAATGCCAGATACTTAGCCCACTGAGTGAGGCCAGGCATCCACCTACATCGTCATGGATGCTAGTCAGATTTGTTTCCACTGAGCCACGACAGGAATCCCAGCTTTGGGAGATAATTAATATCTGTCTCAACAACCTCATCTTACACTGCTCTCTGCCTTGCTCTCCATGTTCTAACCACACTGGTTTTCCTCGGGTCCCTTCAGTGTAATAAGCAAGTTTTTCCTCAGGGCATCTTTGGAATTACTGCCTTTTTTTTTTTTCCTTTAGAATATGCTTTCTCTTATTCTTTCTCATGATTACCTTTTTCACATCTAAGCCCACACTATGTAAATGATGCCCCTACCACTCCTAAGTAGTTACTACTAAGAGCATTTCCTTGTTCATGGCTCTCTAGCCACTGTCATAATTATTTACTTTCTTGGATGATATCTGATTGAAATTGAGACTGATGTCCATAAGGGGTTTTAAATTTTTTTCTGTTGTTTATCACTGTGTCCCCAGCACCAAATATACCACATACATAGCAGACCCTAAATAAAGAGAAGTAGACTAAATGAATATTTTACTTTGCTTGATATTCCCAGCAGCTCCAGAGGGGAGACAACCATTTCCTGAGGCTATGGAATTACTGAGCCTGTCAGAGTGAGAATTCAAACCTATACCTGCCTGGCTTTAACACTATTTCTCTTTCTAGGAACACTGCTTCTCATAGGAGGCTCAGCCAGCCATTCTCAGCAGTCTCTATTTCAGGGCACAAAGGTCACGCTCCACACCAAGCTAATTGATCTGTTTGTCACTTCCACAGCAGCTGGGGGCAACTGACATTAGCATTCCCCCTCAAAGCCAGCTTTTCCATTTGATTCTCTCAAGAAGGCCAGAAACCAGAATGTTTGTAATTCCCCTTGAATGAATTCATCTTCAGTCATGGGAAATTGACTCCCTTCTGCTGACCAGTACATGCGAAATGCCAACCCTTAAAATACCTTTTTTTTTTAGGGCCACACCTGGGAAGTTCCCAGGACAGGGGTTGAGTTGGGGCTGCAGCTGTGGCTTACACCACAGCCACAGCAATGCAGGATCCAAGCCACATCTGTGACCTACGCTGCAGCTCATAACAATGCCAGATCCTAAGCCCACTGAGCAAGGCCAGGGATCAAACCCATGTCCTCATGGATACTAGTCGGGTTCATTACCACTGAGTCATGATGGGAACTCTCAAAATACTTACTAACAGTGTTTTCACTTCAGAGATAAGGACATGATTCTCCTCAGAGATAGGACCCCCTCCTGGATTCAGGTTAGTTGTTTTGAAGCATGGTTTCTAAATTGTGGTCAAAACCCGATTTGTATACAAATCTTGTTTATGAGGCCCTCTCCATATACAACCTTTTTTTTTATAGTTGATTTACAATGTTGTGCCAATTTCTGCTGTGCAACAAAGTGACCTAATCATACATATATATATTCATTCTTTTTCTAATACGATCTTCTATTATATTCCATCCCAAGAGATTAGATATGGTCCCCTCTTCTAAGCAGTAGGATCTCATTGTTTATCCATTCTTTTTTTTTTGTCTTTTTTTTTTGCCTTTATCTAGAGCCGCACCCGTGGCATATGGAGGTTCCCAGACTAGGGGTCTAACAGGAGCTGTAGCTGCCAGCCTTCGCCACAGCCACAGCAACGCGGGATCCGAGCCGCGTCTGCAACCTTCACCACAGCTCACGGCAACGCCGGATCCTTAACCCACTGAGCAAGGCCAGGGATCGAACCCGCAACCTCATGGTTCTTAGTCGGATTCGTTAACCACTGAGCCACGAAGGGAACCCCTGTTTATCCATTCTAAATGTAATAATACAACTTTTATCAAAGAAACTCTTGACCAAGGTTTTCAGTTCTTAAGAATAACTCAGATATTAGAAGCAGATTTGCTGCCTAACTTATCCCCTCAGCAATTCAAAATATCTGCCTCCTGCACGCTAGAACATTCTCACGTGAGCGCTCTGAATATGCTCCCCATCCTACTCAGGAAACTTCACATCTACAAAGTTTTGCTGTTGTTAATCTGCTTGTGTTTCCGTCAGCCATGCCTCTCTCTCTGCTTCTGCCTGAATTAGCACCAGAAGTTTTCTCCCTTTGCCCTTTTTCTGTGTTAAGTTGACAGGGGTTGTGGTGGGTTTTCTGCATGATAAATGCCACTGGTTTTCTTCATCAGCTGTTAAGTGTGCTCCACAAGAAGTGTTAATTTTTTAAACAAAAATTAATTGCCATGCTCTTCTAGTCTGGTCAGGTGCCATTCTTATGTGAGTTCATCCCACTCCTTCTTCACCTCTGGTCTTTGTCAGGGTAAGAAAAAACAGTATCACTCTTGATCCAGCTAGATGCTACTCTTTCTCCTGATCTTGATCATGTGAATAATTAGTGAAAATAACCAACAAATGGATTGCCCATATAGTTGTCTTGCCCCATAGAGAACTGGAAAAAAAGAGTACTTGACACAAAAAGAGTCCTCAGTAAGTATTTGATGAGTAGGTAACTAATTGTTTTGCATCATTTCTTGTGAAAGAACCCTCCTTCTTCCTGCTTTATCTCTGTTATTTTGTCTGTAGCCTTCGTCTTTTCCTCAGTCCTGAGGTGACCCTCAACAAGATCGTTTAAAGACCAGTGGACAAATCACATTCTTGTTTCCAACGTATTGAGCACTTATTTTGTTAGGCACTGAAGAGAATACACAGATGAGAAAGACTCAGTCCCTCTGCTTTAAAATCCCAAAGATTAGAACTACTCAGTCCTAGAGCAGTGCAGGGGGAAGAATAGTCATGTGTGGAAACGAAATAAAAACCGAATGATAGGGGAGGACCTCACTTCTTTATCCCAGGATTAGGAGAAATTTCTTTGGCTTTAAAGATAAATAAAATATGAGATCCCTTTTCAGGAAAGTTAAGATGAGAAAGGGTAGAAGATGGTGGGCTGGTTTATGCGGTGGCCATGTGTTGACTGGATCTTTTTACTTACACCCAGCTCTGGTTAGGGGAGCCTCTATTCTACCCAGCACCGGTAACCACCCCTCACCTGCTGGAGGCTGGGACTGGTCATGGCTCCCCCTTGCTGGTCCTGGGGTTCTATACCCTCGTTCCTAACTCCCCACACTTCACCTTCACCTTTGTGATGAGTCTGGAGATTAGATGCTCCAGGCGACTCTGTTTGAGGTGCTATTAGCTACCAAGGTAAAGCTAAAATTGGTACTTTCAAAGTATACATTTTCTGGCTTAATCTTCAAAACAAAATTGTGGTACAGGAATTATAGTCAGTGCTTTAAACATGAAAAATATTCATTTCTGAAATACTAATTAACTTAGAAAGCGGCAGGGAGCCCAGGTAGCCTGACACCCCGCCTTGAGCCCTTTATCTAACCTATCTTTGCTTCTAACTATAAAAACTCGACTGAAGCATATTTTCTTTCTTTCCCTTTATTTCAGGGCTCAAGGTCTATTCATTATTTTTCCTTCCAGGCATTCCCACCCCTTAGTTATACATACTCCATGTGCGCATTTGAGGAACTTCCCTGTCAACCTTTTTATGAATAGTCTGTGAAAATGAAAGCACAGAGAAGGCCATTTCTCATCCACCGCAGGTATGTAAGAGCAACAAAAAATAAAATTCAATTCCTGCAAGTGACAACCACAGATAATAGATACTATCAAACTAGGAATTTGAGAGTAGGTTGTAAATCAAAACAATACAATATGCAATCAAATAGATAAGGAATAGGAGTGATCAAGGCTCTTTTCATCTATGTATTTATCCACTCTCAGCAAAAGGCTCTGGCTCTGGAGAATTGGAGCTCCTAGAAATGCCAGTTCTCATTGCCAAGCAAGGTTAGACACTGACAAGTTATTTCACACATCAGGCTTCAAGCTGCCCATTTGGTCTCCATGGCAGAAGCTACTAAACACCAGAGAAGGCTGTGATGGAGGGGTGCATATTTCCAATAATGGCAAGAAAAATAATAAGGCCGCTGAAGAGCAGCATCCACTAGAGTATAGGCTGACAGATGTCTTTGACAAGAAAAGTGTTGAAGCTGCTTTATTGTAATATCATGAGAAGCTGGATGACGCTTTTATACCACGATAGTGATAATGCCATTCAAAATTTATAAAGCCCTTTTTATTCTGAAGGAAGCAGAGAGTAGGGAAAACCACTGAGTTTTGCTCACTTGGTGCTAGTTGCCCTGGCTACAAGACAGCATGTGGTCTGGAGAATGTAGCAGGATTGTGTGGGGTATTTATCCTGCGTTTGGATTAGCCCTCTCCTAGTTCAAGGAAGATGGTATCAATGAATGGTAGGCGGCAGACACTTGTTTCACAGTATTCATGCACTTGAAACAGCCCACTTTGTTTTCCAAAATCAGATTAAGTCTGGGCCTGAGCACCCAAAGAGCCACGATGAACTGGCCAATATCTGCGGTTGCTGAGGACCATTTCTTTTTCGTCTTGGCCGTTCTCTGGGTCCCAAATGGTTTATGCAATTCAAAGGACTTGAGCAAATGTGAACACCATGAAAACACCACCATACCGAAGACGTAGAAAGTTTCATCCCTCCACAGGTTTCCCGGGCACAGAGCTGCAGGAAATCTACACTCTGATCTACACTCTGTCCTTCTGACCCTAGGCGGCCATTGATTTGCTTTCTGCTACTAGGCATTAGTTTTGCCTGTTCTAGAATTTAGTATAAATGGAAAGAATGTAGCATGTGTTCTTTTTGCTCTGTTTCCTTTTGCTCAGCATTATGTTTCTTCTGACCCATCCATGTCATCAAATAGAACTACAATTTGGGCATCTCATTGCTGAGCAGTATGCCACTGAGTGCTTTCATCACACTTCCTTTTTTTTTAACCTTTAAAAAACGTTTTTTTTTTTTTTTGAAGTATAGTTGATTTACAATGCTGTGATAATTTCTGCTGTACAGCAGAATGATTCAGTTATACATAGACACACATCCATTCTTTCTCAGATTCTTGTCCCATATAGATTATCACAGAATATTACATAGTGTTCCCTGTGCTATAGAGCAGGTCCCCATTGGCCAACCAACACCCCACTTTCTTTCATTATCCTGCTGACAGGTATCTAAGAGGTTTCTGTCATCTGACTATTCTGAACAAAGCTGCCATGAACACGTGAATACAAGTTTTGGGAAAAGCCTAGGGATAGAATTATTAAGTTATATGTATGTCTAACTGTGTAAGACATTGATAATGGTTTTCCAAAGTGAGTATACCATTTTACATTTCTATCAACAATATTTGGGAATTGGAGTTGTTATATATCCTAGCCAAATCATGGTATTTTAAATCATTTTTATTGTATTCATTTAATCAGTATATAGCGTTATCTCAATTAGCTTTCAGTTAGCATTTCATTAGCAACTAATGATATTGAGCATCTTTTCATTAGCCTATTGTTTATCTTCTGTTGTGAAATCATTCAAATCTTGCCCATTTTTGTCTCATTTTTGAGATGCAGAAGTTCTTTATAGATTCTGGACATAAGGTCTTTGTCAGCTATGCGCATTGCAAATATATTTTTCTAGTCAGTGGTTTGTATTTTTATTTTCTCAGCGCTGTCTTTCAAAGAGCAGGCGTTTCTAATTTTTTTTTTTTTTTTTTCGGGCTGCACCCATGGCATATAGAGGTTCCCAAGCTAGGGGTCCAATAGGAGTTCTAGCTGCCAGCCTATGCCACAGCAACAGCAATGCGGGATCAAAGCCATGTCTGCGACCTACACCACAGTTTACAGCCACACTGGATCCTTAACTCACTGAGTGAGGGCAGGGATCAAACCCACATCCTCATGGATACTAGTCAGGTTTGTTAACCCCAGAAGTTTCTAATTTTAATGAAGTCTAATTCATTATTTTTTTCTTTTGTTATTTGTGCTTTTTGTGTTCTCTCTTAGAAAACTTTTCCTATACCTTACTTTGCCAAGACCGTTCCTTTTGTTTTAATCCTTGTACTAGAAGGAATTGGCAGCATTTCATCTCGTCATGACTTTGTTCCAAATTTAAATGCCCGTTCTCTATTTTCTTTCCACAAGATTATTGGTTTTCTTCCCTCTTCTCCTCTTCTCTATCTGCCCTTCTTAATTTCCTTTCTCTTTCACAATATTTCTAAGTTTTAAGTCTAGACTTGAAAATAGATACTGCAAACACTTGGAAAAGTTGAATAAAATACAACATTCTTTAAATGCAAGTGAGTTCACACACACGTACACAGACACGTGTATGAAATCTCCAGGTGCCAGAAACAAAGCATGAAAAGCTAGTGTGATACAGTTGTGATTAGAGAGAGGGAAGAGGGAAATATCAGGAACCTCATATTGTGGTTTTTGTGCCCTGGTGATTAGAGGCAATGAGGCCTCAGATATATATGTAGGACTGTGAGCTGAAGTTACAACGGTTGCATAATTCTAAGAAACTTGAAGAACTATACTCATGTGAAGGGTTAGACTTAGGAAACACTTATTCACTGGAACAGGGAGAAAACAGAGATTTTTATCTGTCTAGCCCTGGTCTGTGGTAGGAAAATATAATCTAAAACTCTAGATTTATGTTTCCTTGAGGTTTGTATTTTGAACTGACACTCCCTATGTGGTCTGGGAACCCCAACCCAAACATTTCACATAAATATTGGCTCCAGGAAGTGCCTGCCCAAAACAAATGCAAACTAAGTCTTAAAAGATGCTCTTAGAATCTAGGTCACACAATATAGTCAGTTAATAACAGAAGAGACCAGCTACATGAGTTTGCTTAAGAAAACACGTGAGGAAACAATTCTGATGCATTAGTCAACCCACAAAATAACAATAATTCTAATGCATTAGAGTCAACACACAAAATAATTACAGTCATACAAACTTTAGGTATTAGAACATCAATCTGAAAATAAAGTCATTATATTTAAAATGAATGAGTTAAATAAAGGAATCAAAATCAGCAAATATGTACAAGACACTGCATGAAAAGAATAAGGGGATTTGGAAAAATAAATAAAACTTAAAAAAAGTTGAAGAGTAAAATTATGGAAACTAATAATTCAGTAGATTTGTTTAACATCAGACAAATGCATGGAATTAATGAATAGAAACATAGGTCTGAGAAAAAAATCAATAATGCATCATGAGTGATTAGATGGAAAATAGGAAAAGCAATGTTTAGAAACCAAGGGGATAGAATGAAAAGATCCAAAATATATGTAACAGGAATTCCAAATGGAAACACTAGAGAGATTAGGAGAATGGTATTAGTCATAAAAGATCATTTCTGCTGATTTTCCAAAATTAATGAAAAAATTCACACATTCAAAAGTTGAGTAAAACTGAAGACTAATGAGTATTTAAAAAAAAAGAGGAAAATGAATTACTCCTACTAGACAAAAATAGTTACACTGAAATGAAACATCTCAACACCAGTAATAGAGGTCAAAATGTCTTAGATGCTGAGGGAAAAAAAAGGACAATCTAGTTAGCTTGAACCATATAAAATCTCAGCTGTTAGAACTTTACACCTATGAAACAGCAATAGCATACAGTTTGAGCAAATAATAGATTTTATTCAGACAGGTCTTATTCAATTGTGAAGGTAAAATTATGACCTTTTCAGAAGAAGACTGAGAATTTTTCACCCAAAATCCTTGCCCAAAGCTTATAGTTCAGGTAAAAGGAAACTGAAGTCAGAGGACAGAGGACACAGAAAACTGTTAAACAAAGAAATAATTTAACATGGGTGGGCTGATATCTCAACTACCATTGGCTTCACAAAACAATCAAAAATAATGACTAATTGGACCATATAAAATGGAAAGGTAACTAAAATACTATACAACAATTAAATGAAACTCAAAGAAAGGAAATTTAGTTACAAATGTTCTAAGAATCATACATAGTTCAGAAGCAGAATAAAGGTCATGGTTTCCTTTATATTTTTTTCAAACATGAGGGAGTGTTAAAAATGTTGGAGTTCCCGTCATGGCTCAGTGGTTAACAAATTCGATTAGGAACCATGAGGTTTCGGGTTCGATCCCTGGCCTCGCTCAGTGGGTTAAGGATCTGGCGTTGCCCTGAGCTGTGGTGTAGGTTGCAGACGCAACGTGGCTCGGATCCCGCATTGCTGTGGCTGTGGCGAAGGCCAGCAGCTACAGCTCCTGTTAGACCCCTAGCCTGGGAACCTCCATATGCCACGGGTGCGGCCCTAGATAAGGCAAAAAGACAACAACAACAAAAAATGTAATGGTAATCGCAGAATAGGAATCAAATGTATAATATCTAAGAGAATAAAGGAGAAACAACTGAATCAGTACATTAGTAAGCAGAAAGGAGAATAAAAGAAGAAAAAAAATCCCCGCTACATTGAAATTTAAAAAAAAATTAGATAATAAAAATACAACATCTGTAGGAATAAATGTTAGTTGATAAAGCTAATTATAAAAGGCATTTAGAGCTTTATTAAAGAAAAAAAAATCTGCTTTATTCATTGCTTCATCTCTAGCATCCAGAACTAGTGCCCTGTATTTAGAAGGAGCTAAATGAATACTTTAGTGCTTACCGAAGTAATTAAAAATTAGATTGGAATCTTATTATAGTCTGTTTACAGGAGACATAGTTAAAATGAAACAAAATACAAAAAGGGATAAAATAAGACAAGTAAAATATTCTCCAAACTAATGAAAATGAAGTTGATGTAGACATATGAGTAACAAAAAACATAGTTTTAAAAAACTTTAGAAAAGGAAGTTTCCATCTGGTGCAGTGGGTTAAAGATCTGGTGTTGCAGCAGCTGTGGCACAGGTTGCACCTGCAGCACGAGTTCAGTCCCTGGTCTGGAAACGTCCACATGCCTCAGGTGTGGCCAAAAAAAATACTAGAAATGACAGCATCATTAGGGATAGAGTATCACTACACGTATAAGGCAGGCAGAATAGGTTTTTCTACAGTAGAAATTAAACCAAGCCCAGTTGTTTAACAAGTTTTGCTCATATTTTACATCTATAATAGGTCAGTGTGGTGATCTATTCTACATAATCACATAGGAATCAGGCTGATAGCATCTTTATCATCTCATAGTAACTGCCTCAGAAAGATATCATCATTTTTTTCCCATGGAAGGGTAAGAGAGCATTGAAGACTCACATGCTGTGAACTAAATGCTTCATCCTGGAAGTGGCATTCACTTCATCTTACCGCCCCCGGGTGTAAACTGGGCACTGGGCTTGACTTACTGCAAAGGGGCAGGGAACTATAGAATACCAGTGTACCCAGAAGGCAAGAAGAACACTAGAAACCTCTAGCATAATTTTTAAAAAATATATAAACTTTTAGGCACCTAACAACTTGCCCTCATATAAAGTAATATCGAGTACATTCAAAACAAAAGATTGACAAATTTATGATCATATGATTTCCACACATGCTTTAAAGTAATTAGGGTTAACTAGGCAAAAATTATTCAGGATAAAATATTTTAAAAACACAATGGAATATCTGAAAGACTCAATTAACAATTAGATCTAATGAACATATATGGATTCCAGGACCCAATAATTAGAGGATACTCATTCTTTGCAAATATACCAGTACTGAAAGCACAAAATTTTTAAACGGGAATTTTATACCTTGTGATAATCTCTTTCAAAAAGAAGTTGAAGAGTTTTCAGACACACAAAAACTGAAAACATTTATTGCCAGCAGACTTGTACTATAGAAATGTTAAAGAATATTCTTCCAACAGAAGGAAAATGATCTTCAGACAGAAATATGGATCTATGTAGAGGAAGGAATACCAAGGAAAGTCGTAGAGACGTTGGGAAGATATAGATTTTTCCTAATTATTTATAAATGATAGTTTAAACCAAGAGGGTAATAATGTAGCATTAGGTTTATAACATGCAAGAGTAAAATGCATGACAATAAAAACATTATAATCTGAAAGGTAAAAAAGCAAGTGTACTATTTTGCCAATCTTGTACTATAATGCAAAATCATATAATATCATTTTAAAGTAGACTGTGATAGGTTAAAGATACATACTATAAACCATAAAAAATACTAAAATATTAAAATGAAGAATTAAGGCAAATTAAGTTAAAAAAGAAGATAAAATAGAGGCACAAAAATATCAACCAACCCAAAAAGGGACAGAAAGAAAGGAAAAAGAAGTAAAAACAGATGAGGCTAATAGGAAAACTATAGCATGATAGATGGAAACCTAAACATATCAATATTCACGCTAAATGTGGTGGGGGAAAAGTAAAACTGTATAACCGTTTTGGAATACAGTTTGGCAGTTTCTTTATTATTAAATATACACATGCCACATGATCCAGACATTTCACTCCTATTTACCCAAGAGAAATAAAAACATGTATCCAAAGACTTGCTCACAGATGTTATAGCAACTTTATCTGTAATAGCCCTAAATGAGAAATACTCAAATGTCCATTAACGGGTCAATGAATAAACAAACTCTGGCATATCTGTACTATATAATGCTCTTTAGGAATGAAACGGAATGGACTATTGATATATTCCTCAATATCTGATAAACTTCAAAATAATCATATGAGTAAAAGAAGCCAGACAAATAAATACATATTATATGATATAATGTATATAATGTCTATAAAAGGCAAACTAATGTGAAGTGACAGCAAACAGATCAGTTGATGTCTGGAGGTAGAAGAGGTGGGAAGCACAAAGCTTTGGAGGATTATGATATATCATTTTCTTGATTATGCTGATAGTAATGGGTCTATATGTAATATGTCAAAACTTATCGAAGTGTGTACTTTATGTACAGTTTTTATGTAATAAAGCTGTTCTTAGAAATCCCGGTTTCAACCCCTACAAAATAAAAAAATGATAAAAATTAGAGGTCAAGAGCTATGATCCCTCTAGCCCATAAGCCGTCCACCCATTTTTGTAAATAAAATTTTATTATAACCCAGCTATTTACACATTATTTTCACAGTGTTTATGACTGCTTATACTACCATGGCAGAACTGAATAGTTAGAGATCACATGGACAACAAATTTAAAATATTTGCCATCTGAAATATTCTCTAACATAAATCGTTCCAATGTTTTATTAGGTTAGTTTCCCAAAGCAATAGAAATAAAAACAAAAATAAACAAAGGGGACCTGATCAAACTTACACGCTTTTGCTCATCAAAGATATCTATAAACAAAACAAAAAGACAACCTACAGAATAGGAAAAAATATTTGCAAATGATGGAACCAACAAGGACTTTACCTCCAAATTATACAAACAACTCACACAACTCAACAATAAAAAACCAAACGACCCAGTTGAAAAATTAGCAGAAGACCTAGACATTTCTCCAAAGAAGACATACGGATAGCCAGTAGGCACATGAAAAGATGCTCAATATCACCAATTATTAGAGAAAAGCAAATCAAAACTACAATGAGGTACCACCTCACACAGATCAGATGGCTATCATTAAAATGTCTACAAATAACAAATGCTGGAGCTAGTGTGGAGAAAAGGGAACCCTCCTACACTGTTGGTGGGAATGTAAAATGGTACTACCACTATGGAAATAGTATGGAGGTTCCTCAGAAAACTAAAAATAGAAATGCCATATTAAACATTGACTATTAGCTGCATGTTAAATGGATTTAGGCTTGTTTTATAACTGATATCTTTTGCCAGTGGTGCTCTAATTGCAGTTTATACTTAGTCTTCCATCTACTGTTCGACAACTAATGTGAGTTTGGTAGTTTCAAGGACTTCATATAATATTTGCTGCAGACACAAAGGATTTTGGCAGAGAAGCAAAGGAACACAAAGGTAAGTTTTGCTCAGTGCATTTCTGGAAGCTATACGGATATTCAGGAAAAAGAATCTGACTAAATCCACCATTATTCCCCTATGTCACCCCAAATTATACTTTTTTTTTCAGAGTTACACTAAAGATGTTTTAATAACTTGTATGTTTGCTACTGAAGGAGTACAAACTAGACTCTAAGTTTCTAACTGCCAATGGAAAGCTGACAAAGGAAACCTTGTCACTATTCAGAGTAGCCATACGCTAAAAACAATAAAGCAGCAGCAACAACAACAAAACAATTCCACAGGAGAAGTACGATTTTAGGTACTTAACAATTACAACACAACTCAAAATGCACAACAATTTCCTTTGATAATTTAACAGCTTTGAACTAAACCTTAAAAGGTGATTCTGGTTTTTACACAAGAGAAACTACCATGTCATAATTTGTTTTTTTTTCCATTACTTAATGAATTTTATTACAGTTATAGGTGTACACCAAATCATACTTTGAAATGACCCTCTGTGTAAGGAAAGGGAACCACTCCGATCTTAGAACAGATGTAGCTTCAAAGTCACAGAAATGCCTGAAGCTTTGTTGGAGGGATTGTAAAATTTTCTTTCAGTAGAGACAATGGGTTTGTCAAATTTGAACTTAAGATTTTCTTGAAAGCCCTGAGGGTCTGTAAAGGAGAGACTACATAGCTTAGGCTTTTACATTCTCTAATGAAAGCAAAGTATACCTTCTAAAAGAGATATAAGGGGAGTTCCCATTGTGGATCAGCAGGTTAAGAAACTGACATGGCATCTGTGATAACGAGAGTTTGATCCCTGGCCTTGCTCAGTAGGTTAAGGATCCAGTGTTGTCGCAAGCTGTGCGGAGGTCAAATCTGGTGTTGCCACAGCTGTGGCACAGGCCGGCAGTTGCAGCTCCGATTCAACCCCTAGCCCAGGAACTTCCATTTGCTGCAAGTACAGCGGTGAAATAAAAAAAAAAGGAAAAAAAAGGCATAATGCATTTCATATTAGCATAACTCAGCCACTGTGACTTTACTATGTCATTATTAGTGGGATTGGCCCAGGCTGAATTGCAGGATGGCTAAAGTATGATTTCTGACACCTGAAACATTTTATTTCTAGGATAAGTCGATCTTTCCAAAAAGCCCTATCCACCAGTGCTTGTCATATCCTCATCCATCAAAACTCTCTGGTTTATTTCAGGAATCTTGATTATGTGCTTCCAGCATTTGGGCTAAGTATGCTAAAATTATAAAAAAAGGGAAGATGCAGGCAACTGACCAAGAACAGATAATGAAGAGGGACAACTGCTTTGACAGGATGACGTGAGGGATGCAGTGGGAAGACTAAGAAAGCACCCCGCGTGTGTCCTGGAAGATCAAGAAAGAACTCCTGGGGGAAATGACATCAGGCTAAAGCCTGGAGGAGCAGAAGTTGGCCAGGTGAGAAGGCAGGGGTGTGGCCCGAGGGGAAAAGCATGGCATATTTAGGGGAGGAGAGCTGTGCCTGTTCAGTGCTCATCAGAATACCTGGGCCCCTCTTTCAGAAATGCTTGGCAGCTGCTGTTTACAGAGGCATTTGCTTCTTAACTACCTGATTTTGGCAAACTTATGTTGACAGGTGGCTCCGATGCCTGGCACTTTTAAGACACGTTTAAGAATAAGTTCTTTTTAGGAGGAAACATTACTATAATGAAATGATTCTGAAGGGTACAGTTTATCACAATGGTTGAACCTTAAGTTTTGAGTTTCACTCTGGTGACTAATCTTCCACACTTCTACAGATCGGGACGGTGGGATCTTCCTGTGTGATTCATTTCTGGAGTCCATTCGATCCCTCTTTCAGCAAACTCTACCGAGTGTCTCCTCAGTGCCAGGTACTGGGCCAGATGTCAGCACCAAACAGGTTGGGTTAGGGAAAGCTTGAGCAGAGATGACCACTCAAGATTGGCCACTTCTTACACTGATTTCATGACAAATGTTCTATTACAAAAATTCTTTTCAAGTGACAATTTCTCCATTTTATTTCTGCCGTATAAAACGTTCATTCATTTATGCATTCATTCAACAAATATTTATTACTATTTTTATTTTATTTTTTAGCCGCACCTGTGGCATATGGGAGTTTCTGGGATAGGTATTGAATCAGAGATGCAGCTGAGACCTGTGCCATGACAATGCTAGATCCTCAACCTCCTGAGGCAGGCCAGGGATCGAACCTACCTCCTCACAGAGACAACATCAGGCTCTCGACCCACTGAGCCACAGTGGGAACTCCAACAAATATTTATTAAATGCTTTCTAGGAAACAGGACAATTGTATCTTCCATGAAGCTTATAGCCTATTAGGGGAGACTCGTGTAAATCAAAATACGGTACTAAGTAATAAGTTATTAATTAATAATAAGTACAACAAAAATTGTCACTAAAGCTCTAGAAAAGCCCCATGAGTGCTCAAAAGAGGACATATCACCTGTACCCAGAGAGGTCATGGAGGGCTTCCTGCAGGAGGAGGTATTTGCTTTGTTGTAAAGAGTACCTTTCGGAATTGTGGAAGAAGGGAAGAACCAGAAAGAACTCATGTAAATATTGGCTACTAAGAAATGCAGTAGGAGGAAGGGAATGAGTGAGCAGGAGAAAAGATTATCCTGGGATGGAAACTACCTGTGCAGAGATATGGAGTTTGGGAAAAGCACAAAATAGTTTGACATGACTGAGGACAGGGTGGGTGGTAAGACTGTGGTGGCAGATGTGATCAGAGAAGTAGGCAGGGCTAGATTTGTTAAAGCCCATTTAATCATCAAAGCCGTCACGAATAATAAGCACTGCTATTATCTAAAGGTCAACTTAATATTTCCATTTGAAAGTCTACTTGGCCTTTCAAACAACGTGTACAAAATCAAACTCCTGTCCTCCTCGCACCCACCTGTTGCTTCTGCAGATTTCTGTGATCAGTAAATAGCATCTTCATATGTTCAGCTGCTCAAGCTACGGCCATTCTTGACTCTTCTCTTTTCCTCACATCGTGTATCTTAACTGTCGGCTAATCTTGCTGATTTTACATTGAAACTATGCCCAGGCTTCAGCATTTCTCACGACCTTCGGCCCCAGCCACCATCACCTCTTGTCTAGATAACTATTGATGCCTGTTAAGCCTATCTCCCTTTTCCTGTCCTGGCTCAATCACCCTTGTCTCCTTCTGCTCCCAAACCAATTGTCAGAGAGACCCTCTTAGACTCTCAAGATCATATCACTTTGCTCAAAATTTTGAAATAGCTTTCCACTTCACTCAAAGTCCAATAGTAAAAGGATGCTGAACCTATAAAATTTGTCCCCACATCAGGAGTTCCCCTTGTTACTCAGCGGGTTAAGAACCAAATATAGTGTCCATGAGGATGAGGGTTTGATCCCTGGCTTTGCACAGTGGATTAAGGATCCTGCATTGCTGCAAAGTGCGTAGGTTACAGATGCGGCTTGGATCCCGCATTGCTGTGGCTGTGGCATAGGCTGGCAGTGCAGCTCTGATTTGACCTCTAGCCTGGGAACTTCCATATGCCCGAGGTGTGGCCCTGAAAAGAAAAAAAAAATCTATCCCACATCAGCTCGTCAGCCTTAGCTCTTATTCTTCTCCCAGTGTCCCACTTTCTCCCACCACTGCAGGCTCCTTGCTTTTCCTAGAACTCAGGCATCTTCCCAGATCTGGCTCTTTTCCTTCCTTGCCATTCCCCCAGAGATTTCCATGATTCAGCCCCTCACCTCCTTCCATCTTTGCTCAAACGTCACAGTCTCAGAAAGACAGGCTCCCGTGCTCCCGTTTAAAACTGCAACTCTCACTTACCTGTTTGGCCTCTTTCCCTGCTTTACTCTGGACCATAATACTTTATTCATGTAATTTTTAATTGTCTAAGGATTATTTTTTCTGTTTCACTTACAAAGATTTTATTACAACTACGACTTTTTTTTTTTTTTTTTGCTTTTTAGGACTGCACCCGTGGCATATGGATGTTCTCAGGCTAGGGGCTGAATCAGAGCTGCAGCCACCAGACTATACCATAGCCACAGCAATGCCGGATCCTTAACCCACTGAGGCCAGGGATCAAACCCACATCTTCATGGATACTAATCAAGTTCATTACGTCTGAGCCACAATGGGAACTCCAGGACCTTTCATTAAGAGCTCATAAATCACATTCTTAATCTGGCTCTGTTTACTACCTTTTTCCTCCGTGAAATCCCCCAAAGTTATAAAAAAAAATACAAATGTACAAATATGCATTGAGGATTATGCAGTTTTTATGCAATAATAGTCGGGTCAGTGTTTCAGGTCTAATCATCCCCCAGTGCTTAAACCAGAACACAATTATGAGCAGCACAGAATTTCAGAGCAGTACAGCCTCTGAAAGGGAGCTAATTTAGGATAGAGATTTTTGTCTTTTGGGAGGGGTGTCACTGATATATTATTAATATACACTCAAAAAGTGAATAAAATGTTCCCAATTTAACAAATAAGGGTCACAGAGGGAATAAGAAAATTGCTCAAGGTCCTACAGAGTCTGTGAGCCATGTCGATCCTGGCTGGTTCATAGACAAAGTTAACGGTACTCAAAGCTTTATGCCGGGTGGCGTCTTTTTAGAGATACTCCAGTCTGTTCACACTGCGGCAGTGACCCCGTAACAGACCACCCTAAGTTACGTTCCCTCTTCCCTTTGTGACATGGCTGCTCGTCACTGATTTATCTGTATGCTATAATCGCCAAATCCATCGTTACTATGAGTGCTTGAAATGAACAGTTATATTTTTGAGAAAAATACATAAATATTAGAGCCTAAACGGAGTGAAGAGCTGACAAAGGTCAGCAGGGCCCTTTAGGGCCCTGGAAGCACAGACTCCCTTTGTCATGATAGGTAGTCAGACAGGGACCCCACAGAGCTGCCTCATGTGGGCTGCAGGGACTCATCCTGCCTTTTCCATGCAGAGACTTTGCCTCTGCCTTCCTCTGGGTCAGGAGTTCCCTCTGAAGCCTCAAATAGGGTGGGTAGGATATGAGGGACTTCAGGGGTCTCTGCTATGAGATGGGCACCACTGGGCTAAAGGAATGCTTTAAAGACTTGTTTCTGAAAGAGTTCTCTGATGGTTCCGTGGGGTTTGCCTTTTAGAGGCTCTGTGGGGAAAAAAAAAAAACTTTATAATAAAAATTACCTCTTCTTTGAGTGTTTCTTGATAAATACGTGTGAAATTTAAAATCTCCTTTCAAAGGGGAAAAAGTGATCTTCGTTCAATGGAATTCTATGGAATAAAAAAAAAAAGCCAACTGGAGAGAAAGGGGATTTATCTATTGTCGATGCATTTTATGTGGGGAGACCAGCTTTGATGTAACTGATAGCTTGGTTATATAATAGCGCAAGAATACAGACATGGCAGGTGATGTATCACGCAGCACTTGAGACCAAAAGTTTGCTTCTCTTAGACTAGAATGAAAGTTCAGCCTGAAAGCTTTTGTTGAAAGAGACTGTCTTTGTAGCAAACCAGGAGGACCTGTTAAAGTTATCTTCAGTAGGCACCTCATCTGCACTTTGGGGAAAAAAATTGTTAACTCATTAAGCTTAATGGCCCCCAAAGCATCCCAGGATGCTATAGAAGCTAAACCTTTAACAAAGAATTTCACTTCTAAGAGGTAAGTATTGAATCTACAGAAGAGACATTCTTTAAAGTGGAGATTAGAAAGCGGAGCTGTTATGAAAGAGCCAGAACAGAAACTAAATCATTCTAAAACAAAGGGCAGTTAACAATTCCAGAGATGGATACAACAAATTGTGTATTCTGGGAAAATCACTTAATCATGGTTCCCTGGGAGGAAAAAAAAAGAATCTTAAAATTCCAGATCCCCAGAAAAGATCAGGAGGAAAAACCACCTGAATGAGGAAGCTTTGTAAGAACATCTGTGTTGTGTGTGTGTGTGTGTGTGAGTGCACGCGTGCGTGTGTGTGTGCAAGCATGCATGTGCAAGTGCGCACGTGTGCTGTGTAAGCCAAATATTCATCCTGAAAATGGCATGAATTGACAGAAAAAATAAAAAAGCAGTGGAGCACAGTAAGTGCATAGGAAGTGATACTAGAGGCTTCTATTAGTAGAATACAAATAAAACATTAAAGAATTTCTAGTTCTATGGTGATGATTTCAGTACAGAAAATATAAAACTAAATGTAAAAATGAGACACAATGGCAAATAAAGGGACATCATCCTTTCTGAACTCCACACTAAATGCAATAATAAGAATGTTCAGCTCAGTTCCCAGCTTATAATAAGAGCTCAAGCCTTGTTAGCTATCATGCTTATTATTATCCTCCCACAGGGAAGATTTGTGTTAGCAGATTTACATGCTATTTGATTTAATTGCATATAAACCAGGCCAAAAAGGCTGAATGAAAAATTCTTTCAAAATGAAGCTGAACGCCAATAAATTAAAACTTTGAGAAATCTAGGTATGAATCAAAAAATTCAATTCTGTATTTGCCTACAGATAATGCCTTTCATCTAACCATCTGAAATCACCAAACTGAACTAGGCACAGAGCAAATATATGGTACTGCTTATGCTGAATCACTTTTCTAATAGTTCAGGTGTTTGTCTTCCTAATTTATTATGGCCAGACACTTACCTCCAGTTCTTTTCCCATCTTTTCTTTTGGCATCGAAGCTCAAATTCCCATCCGTCATCTAGAGATATACTACTTGTCTTGTTCTTGTCCAAATTATTTGCAAAGATATTGTAATTTACTGCGGGTGACTTGGGGGAGAACCACAGTTAAAATTATTGCTTGCTTAAGGTTTCATTCTGGAATCCTGATAAGTCATTTCAAATGTGAACTGTGTCGAGTACCTATCAATTTACTACTTTTTCTAAGTGAACTAATCTAAATTAAAATCTCAAAGAATCAATACCTCATTTTTATCATAGAGCTTTCTGATTTATACCTCCTGATTGTTCATCTATCGTTCACCATGGCTTGGAAATTTCTAACAATGAGGAATTATTTTATAGAGTAGTATGACAATGAAATATCTGTTGCCTATTGCTTCATATACATAAGCCCACATGTACAGTAAATGTTGCCTTACTCTAACCCCCTTGTTTTATTATTAATTTATTTATTTATTCTGCAGAACGTTCCCCTAACCCTTTATCATGAGGATTATCTCGTGTTTATTATATGTTCTCCGTGCGCATGGTTACAATTGGAAAACTGTCACAAAAAATGGTCTCATTTGTTTGGCTTCAGTTGCATATTACAGTAATAACCACAAGTCTAGACAAAAGTGGAGATATTTTCAGGTCTTCCAAATGCTACCTGGCACCCTTCCCCCAATGTATTCATTTTGAGTATTTCCTTCTGATTTTTAAAGGTCTAGTGTTGACTCAGAGATATGGCAAAGATTTTTAATGCACATGCCATTCTCCTCATATATTTTCATTTCTGGTGACCTAGAAAAGAACAGAAGCAAAAAAAAAAAAAAATGGTGCAAGGGGAATTTATTCTCATGACAGAGTGTTCAGAAAAAAGCTTTCAAGGGATTTATTTAGTCAGGTCTCATCTTTTCCATTATTCTTTTATGTCCCACTTGTATTGCATAGTCTATGGCCAATCCATAAAAGCATAATAAAAAAGTCCCCATTTTATGCAACCACATACCAGCGCGTCTGCATAAAATAGGTGAAGCATATATTTTATGTCCAGAATTCCAATGGCCACTCATATTTCTTTTCTCTCTCAGCTTTCAAGGTTGGGTTCATAGTTTTTGAAGAGCAGAAGTTCTTCGGAGTTCCCTTTGTGGTAAGGCAGACAAAACTGACTAGTATCCATGAGGATGCAGGTTCAATACCTGGCCTCGCTCAGTGGGTCAGGGATCCGGCATTGCCATGGGCTGTGGCATAGGTCACAGACGTGCCTCGGATCTGGCATTGCTATGACTGTGGCATAGGCTGGCAGCTGTAGCTCCGATTCAGTCCCTAGCTTGGGAAATTCCATATGCCATGAATGCAGCCCTAAAAAGCAAAAAAAGAAAAGAAAAAAAATGGAGCAGAAGTTCTTCAATGCATTTGTTTCATGAGGGCAGGGACTGTGTCTGTTTTATTCATTGCCAGATTCCAGAACCTAGGATGGGTCCTGACATGTAGCAGGATATCAATAAATGTTTGGAAATCTTTCTTCTCTAATTATTCACCATTGGTCACTACCTGAGACCGGTACCCCTGGCACTCTCTCTGCCTAAAACCATGAGAATTATTTGCAATGTTCTGAATGTACAAACATAATTTTTAAGGATAGAAATGTATTTGCCACCTTAGGGAAAATGTAAGAAAACTCAAAGTACTGCGGCTTAGTGGGAATACACTGTTTGTTATTTTAAAATAGCCAAATACTGATGAGGAGAGACACAGAAGCTGATGGGAGTTACTCAGTAGGTTCTATGGCTGCTTACATGATGAGCATACATAGCTGGGCCTTTGCCCTCTAGTCTCTAGAAAATGAGGGAAGATGTATGTTTCTTAAATATGAAAGGATGAAAAGACAGTCGCCGACTTCAAAATACTATAATCCAGTTAAAAATAAAGCACGCAGAACTTTTTTTTTAAAAGATAAATGAGGATACAAGGCTAAATACGGTAAACGCCTAATAAAATAAGGAAACAGATTCTATTAGGCCAGGAGGAGCAGGGGAGGATTCTGGGATCTTTTAAACAAGATCTAGTCCTGAAGAACAGACAATTAATAAAAATTGGAGAGAAAGCCTGTAGGGGTGAGGAAAAGGGATGAAGAATGGAAATTATTCCCGGAAGGAGAAATAGTGTCAGCTAGAGATGTTCAGATACCAGAGTGAATACGACACTAGCTAATGATTTGGGGCACAGCAACACAAAGGGTGTTTGTTATGGAAACTATCTGGAAAGTAATCAGTATTATACCTAGGTCAGGGTTTATGCAAAGTCACAGTCATAGTGTGAATTTGATGCACTCAGATTTTCCAAAAGACATGAACAATGGCCCTGTTCAGACACAAGAATATATCTGATTCTTGATGGCCGAATGTTTACTAAGAAGTTATATTCACCAATGGAAACAGGAGCTAAAAACTAGAGACGAGTCTCACTTGGGCCCTGGGATGGTCTCGCTTGGGTCCCAGATGGTCTTTGGAGAGTTGTTCTCTGAGCTCCAGGCCCTGCTCTTTTGGTAGCCAGCCAACTGCAGCAAACGCATAAGGAAGTACTGGAAGGGGGCAGTGCAGAAGAAGGCACGCTTGATGATGTGTGCAGTTGACTCATCCATTCCCTGGGCTATTGAGGGTGATTCAGGGTAACCACACACATTATCCCAAGATTTTGTCAGGCGAGAAGTGAGAGGGGCTTACCTGTTCCCTCTATGGCAGAACTTACAGTTGATGAAAACATATGTGCAGATTCAGAACCAAAGTAGGGTGGACCACAGAGCTGCTTCCAAAGAAATGCAGCAGGTGGCGCTCTGTCTGTCCCTGAACAACAGGGCCTCTTGCTCGAGCTGTCACTAGACAACTAGAGCCACCATGAGATTCCCACGGCAGAGGGGAGATGGCTGCCCTTGGGTTTCCACGGAGCAATTTTGGTCACATTCAAGAGGTTGTTCTGTGGCCTATACGTCAAGACCAGGTCAAAACCGTGCATCCCATTTTTAGAAATCTATCTAAAAACAATAATTATGAATAGATGCTACCACTTGCAAATGAGGGATTGGCTGAAAACAGCCCAAACTTGCTAACAACTAAAACACACATCAGTAGGAGCTTTGTAAGTGAGATGGTCTTACTTAACATAGACTGGAAGGCTGAACGTGCAGCCCGCCGAAGAGAATTAGACTCTATGAGATGTCAATTGAAATTCTTTGAAAGTAAAAAAGAACTCCCTGTTCAAGTACACTTCAGAAACAGAGTTAAACCAAGCCAAAAGGATTTCTTTTTTCTTGCTTCTTAGGGTCACACCCACAGCATATGGAGGTTCCCAGGCTAGGGTTCAAATCCAAATGACATCCGCCAGCCTACACCACAGCCACAGCAATACCAGATCTGAACTGAGTCTGATACCTATACCACAGCTCGTGGCAATGCTGGATCCTTAACCCATTGAGGCTAGTGATCGAGCCTGCAACCTCGTGGATCCTAGGTGGGTTCGTTAACCACTGAGCCATGAAGGGAACTCTACTTGATTTCTGAGAATCTTTAATAGGTGAGTTTCCCCTGTGACTCTCCTAGAGGGAGACGGAGTAGGTAAGCTGTCCAAGTATCATTAACTTGCCTAGGGGTGGAAAATACCCTTGCAAAGTATTTTAAACACTGTGAAGAACTCGAGAATTGTTGAAAGTTTGAGACAGGGATTCATCCTTTCATCTGCTTTGTTTTTTAGTCCAAACGGGAAAGGGTGAGTGGAAGTCAAAGGAAAGCACACTTTTTATCTGTCAAATTCCCAGTAACCCTGGTTAACTCTGGTGTTCAATTCTCCTATAAACATTCAGTCATTTTTAGGGACACCATTTAGAATTTTTAAATTAATGTGAAAAAATGTATTCTGGGCAAGAGCAACAAATTTTATTTAATCAGCATCCCATCCATCACTGTGTAATGTATGCAGTCTCTGTAAATGCATAGGAAGGTGTGCAAGAGTGAAGCTAATGAATTATGGAAACCTTATGCTTAGTGCATTAAACATTTTCTGCTAACCCTTTCCCTCAACCTCCCAACAACTATGGTTCAAATAATTCTAGGTGAATAAAGCCCCTTAACTACCTTTACCATTCAAGAAAAGAGAAAACAGTTAATATGCATGACAACTTAAAAATATGGTCACATTTTCCTGTGTGCTCAGCTCAGCTGTGTTATTGTTTATACCAAGTCTGTTAACTAAAATTCTTTCCTGACTGAGGCCGCTATTAATTTTACATATTGTGTATCCTATAAAATTGAATAATTAAAAAGTAATTCATAAGTTCAGCGCTTCCATCATCAATAATGTGGATCACATTTATCATCCAAAAACAACAACGGCCACCTGGAACTGAAAGAGTTTCAACTTTCCAGTAGGTATTTGAAGTTAGACAAAAAGAAGGGCTCCTCTTTATAATCCATCTGTATTAGCAAATCACATATGAATTACATACAAACACAAAGGACCAGTCATTTATTTGCTTTGTGAGTGCATTTTTCAGTACCCTATTATAAGGAAGAAATTATTGCCCTTTTTTTTTAAAACTTTTTTTTCTTTTTTTGGGGGGGTCACACCTGCGGCATATGGAAGTTATCAGGCTAGGGGTCAATTCAGAGTCGCAGCTGCCGACGTACACTACAGCCACAGAAATGCTGGATGTGAGCTGCATCTGCAACCTACACTGCAGCTTGTGGCAATGCTGGATACTTAACCCACTGAGCGAGGCCAGGGATCGAATCCACATCCTCATGGATACTATGTCAGGTTCTTAACTGGCTGAGCCACAATAAGAACTCCCTATTATTGCACTTTAAGTTAAGAGGATTTTGCTTTGATACTTTGATTTTTGTATAGTTTGTAGTCCTGAGAGATTATTTTAATGAGTGATTATTTAATGCTTCAGTTGGTGTTTTCTCATCTCTAAAATATAGCTACCATTTACTGAGCATTTACTACATGCCAGGCACCGGGTTGACCCCCTCATAGACCTTATTGCATTTAAGTCTTATGAGAACCATGTTGTATTAGAGTTAACAAACATGGCAACAGAAATCTGGAGAGGTTAAATAAATTTTTTTCCAGAATGACTCAGAAAATAAGCCTTAGAGAGTGGATTTGAGCCCAGGCTTATTAGGTTTCTCCCTGACCAAATGTTTTGAAGTGTTCCCTCTTGATAAGGAAAGATGATGTTTGCCCTGCCTATCTCCCAAGTCTGTATGAGGTTTGCGCACACATCTTTTCCAAATATGGTTACACCCATATATCTTCCATCCTACGTGCTCCTCGTACCATGTGATGTGGTAATCCTTCACTGAGAGGTGACTGAATTCCAATTTCCTGGGCCAATAGACTGCAAGGGAAGTGACACTGATGACTTCCTAGGCTAGGTCACAAATGGAAAGATGACTTCTACTGGCTTTCTCTCTTGGATGGCTTGCTCTGAGGAAAGCCAGCCACCATGCTGTGAGGACACTTAAGCAGCCTGGGAAAGTATCCCATGTGGAAAAAACAGGCTCGTGGCCAACAGCCAGCACCAACTTGCCAGCTACGTGCGCACCTTGGAATAAATCCTCTGTCCTTAGTCAAGCCTATAGAGGACTGCAGCTCTAACCCAAATCCTACTCTAACAACACAGGAGATCCAGAACCAGAATCACTAACCCAGATCACTCTCAAATAACTGACCCACAGAAAGCATGAGAAATAATACATGATTGGTATGGTCTGAAGCTGTGAAGTCTGGAGATGATTTGTTACCTAGCAATAGATAAGACAAGGCTCAAATAAAAAGTGTTTCATAAGCTGCATATGAGTCATTTACAGGTCCAAAATCTGCTTTATAAATGCAACTGGGTATGTATATTCTGAGAAAGAGAATTTAAATAAATATGGTCTTTGAAACAAATAATCTAGGTTGTAGCTGTGATATGAATCATCTAACCCCCAATTTGCATCGAGTTTCCTAAAATGGAATTATAATACCTACCTGTTAGATAGACTTCCCATCAGGTAGCAATGCTGGAAACGGAAAAATGGAAACAACTGCCTTTCATCTATATTGGGCTTTACAGTTTACAAAGATCTTTAGCAAGTACCTTAGAAACTGTTTTACTATGAAGTTAAAAAAGCTTTGGCTGCTGGGTCTCTCACAGGTCCAAGTCCCTTCTGAGATCCCGGCAATATGTTCACGTGCTCTGTGTTATTGCAAAATTTGCAAAAGTAGGTATTTTAACTGCAATTTGTTTCAACCACTCTCTTTCTTTACTCTGACTTTTCTCTCGTGTCCTTCCTAGCCATATTCTTTGAAATATTTTTGACATTTGGCTAAAATTAAACTTGAGCTGGGAATACAGTCTTCATAAAATATTATGATTCCTTATTCTGGATTTCCACATTATATCTAATTTTGTTTTTATAATTTTCTAAATCTTTTTTTTAACCATGGTACCCAAAATCCTGAAGCTTCAGACTCCATAGAACCTGGATCTTCCCTTGATTATATTGCATTATAATCACAATAGTCCTGTAAAGTTATTAGGGGAGATGCTATTGTCCCAATTTTATAATGAGAAAATTGAGTTTCTAAAATTCCACATGGATTATCCAAAGCCATGTAATTAATAAGCAACAAAGAGAAAACTCAAACCCTAGACCTGATTCCTGGTTCAAAGCTCTTTCTACTCACCCACCCTTCTGGAAGCATATACCATTTCATTTCTCATCAAAATTGATCTATCCTGTGTCCCACTCTTTTTCATCCTAGTCCCCCTTATAATTAATACTATAATGTAATTCAGCTTCAATTAACAACAAACAATTCAGACACAAAGGCAGGGTCATGTGGGTTACATTTCAAGTGTAAGCCTTTTCCCAGTGCTCTCAAATCTCATAATCCAACTGTACATCTGACTAGGACAATGAACTCTAGGCTACAGTCAGTGTAAAAACAGAAAGACCTGATGATGCTGGGCTGTGCTTTCCTGAGTAGAGCTATGCAAGACAGAGGACGAACAACTTCTCCTTTGCAAATGGCTTGTTTGCAGCATCGACATACAGCTTCAGGAAACTGCCCTCAGCTTCACGCACCATTCGTCTGGCCAATTCCATTTTTCAGTGGGTGCCTTGCTTCCACCCCAGCCCAAAGCATCAGTTTGGCCTGCCCCTGCTTCTCATGAGAAGGAGAGACTCCGCCAGTTCTCCCTTCCTGTGGAAACAGTCTATTTTCAAAGCTGAAATACCTCGTTGAGGCCTCTTGGATCTTTTTACAGAGGTAACAAATCAGAACCCTATGTGTTGACCCAGATGTGGGAAGAAATCAAGCCTTCCCAAGGGCAAAACTGAACTGGGTAGAGTTGAAACACTGGAACAATTGATTTCAATTAGTCTTAAATAAGAATAGCGGATGCTCAAAAGATCTCTTCCAAAATGTCCTTCAGCTGATAATTTATTTCCACTCCTCTCCCTCTTCAGGGCAAAACTTTAATGGACTGTCTTTTTGAAGCAATTCTTAATATAACAGTTAATATGCAGACAAAGTGGCCGAGTCCTCTTGGCACACGTGTCTAATCTCCATCTGGCAGCGATGGGAGGGAGGGAGGACGTACTTAAGTGAAGATGCGGTCCCCTCCCCTCCCCCACTGCAAAGTGTAGGCTCTGTCATTTGGATTCTTCTACTGGTTTCTTACAAATCTCTCTCCAAAGGTATAAATTGTGGGGGTCATCTTTTTCAATTCCACTAAAGGCATTTTGGATAAAATATAATTTCTCCTTTAGATATTATAAAAAATATTTACAGTTGATATTTTATATTAGGAAGATTTTATTTCATCTGTTTCAAGATAAATAAAAAGACTAATTTTTTTAGCTCTTTTTGCTTCATTTTAAGTTTAATACATCCTAACTGGTCTTTCTTCCTGTCTCTTCTTTGCCTGGTCCTAATTTCCTAATGAATCACTCATTAAATTACCTGTTAATCTGCGTCACATTTTTGACCCTAAGCCTTCAGGCCCCTTTCACTTCTTAATTCTCCCAGGATTCCAAGTCTTGTTCTTACCAGTTTCTATTTTTAGCCTCTCCCTTTCTTTCTATAATGAGGTGTAAAATTGCATTCACCCATCTTCCAGGGGCTGCCCCCTAAACAGAGATGAGCAATTAGATCTGACCAGACTTCCTGAGTGCTGGAAACGTCCGCAGGTCTGCAACGAGGCTGCTAATGCCAGGGCTTTGGAAGGGAGCAGGGCGTGAGAGAGGCCTTTGGAGGGGACACCCAGAATGCTGTGGGCACCATGCAGACCCAGACCGGAGAATCCGGGAGAAGAGATTGCCGAGAAACCCATGAAGATGTCAGAAGTTGGGCACACAACAGCTCAGGATACGTTCCTGCAATCTGCTGTGTCCTTTCTGCAATAAAATCTACAGTAAAGAGATAGTTTACTTTCAAAGTGTTCCTGTAACTGAGGGGTGGGAGTGTGTTTGGGAGGAGAATGCAGAAACAGCAGTCATCAGCTTGGAGGCAGCCTAGACACACTGGCGCGGTGATGGGGGGGCACGTTTCTCACTCTCGTGTCTCCCTTCTCAGCCCTCATCCAGCTCTGCCAACTCAACAGCCCCACCCACACCAACAAGAAAAGATCTCACAGAAGACAGGAATTGTCTTGGCTTACGTTTTCATTGAGGGTCTATTTTAGACATAATACTCATGGTTCAGTGCCTGCTGTGGGCACCGCTGCTGCTTTGGCTTCGACTTCTGGCAGCAGGCAGGATTTGGTTGCTATGATAAACAAGTTGTCCGTAAAACTTGAGAAAGAGTGGCCAGGACTGAACCTGCCAGGCATGAGTGTGAAACTTCCCTCTACGCCCACACTGACGGCCTCATTCACTCTCAGGAATTCTCCTTCTCTCCTCTGGCAAAAGGCCCATAAACCTTATCGGCTGCTCATCACAGCGTGTGTATCAACTTGGCCACTTTGATTTTCAGAACAAAGCTTTTGCCTCATCAGCCTTCCTGAATAAAATAAATAGGAAAATGAGTTATGATTACATGTTCTGGTGTTAACTGGTGTGTGTGTCGCTCTGTTCCCCATGATATAGAAAGTTGTTTGGAAGGAGAAAGGCTTTAGAAAAAGAGCCCCGGGCCACCTGCCATCTCCGTATTATTCATTCCGCAGTTGAAGGAAGGACTTCATGTGTTGCGCTGACTTAAAGAGCAGGATGGAATCTCAGCAGGTGTCTGGTTAGTGATCTCAAGATGTGTGTGACCGCTAAGCATTTCATCAAAAACCTTAACCCAGATTCTAATAAGTGAAGAGGCTTGAAACTGTGGATGCTTCAGACCCCGGTCCCAGCTTTCCCCTTCCCCTCTCCGTCCCCCCACCGCATGGCTGTGTAACCTTGGGCAAGGAGCTGAATGTCCCTGAGTGTCCTCCTGTGCTGGGGACGGGCTGCAAGGAGCTGGGCAAGGAACAGACAGTAGGGTATAAATGAAAGCCAGGCCTGGAAAATAGCAACCCCAATAAACGCTGCCATTACTGTCTGGATTATTAATGGCAGAATTAAGACTAAAGGCCTTCTCACTCCTCTTCCAGGCTCTTACATTTCTCTACGATGAAACACACATTCTGCCTCAGCTTTGCTTTTTCTTTACTGCTGTTATTTCACCATGATCTCATCTACCAGTTTCCAGTTATGTCCCGCCCAAACCGGGCCCAGGCAGCAAACCCGGCCGGAAGGCCTACTCTGATAGCCTGCTGGTACCTGGGTGCGCACGCATACAGGCACATGCGCAGATGAGCCCAGGGCAGGCTGGGTGGAAGTGGTCCGGTTCACCGCGCCTCCCTCGCCAGTGGCCTTTCTCCATCTCTCAGTCTCACTGTTGGCCTCTTCTCGTCTGCCTTACAGAACAGGTTTTTCGGGGTCCCCTCTCCCTTCTCCTTATAATCTCTTCCTGCCTTTTCCTCCACTTGCTTGCCTTAAAGCCTACTCTCTCCTCTCCTTTGTCTTTTCTCTCCTCCTCCCCTGCTTCCTCGCTGACAAAGGAGCCTTCACGATCACTTGCTCTGTTCGTTTCCGTCCTACTGCAAGTTCCCTCTCCGTCTTTGCCTGGTTTGAAGGTTTTACACGGGCACTGAAATGTCATGTTAATGCTTGTGGCAGCATCACCATCTCACATCAGGGTCTTATGGTCACGCTAGGAGCCCTGGTTGGAATAAAAATGAGAGCCAGGTGCTACTGATGGTGCCGGTATGAGGGCCCGAATCCCCAGGAAAGGGCTCCAGGAGACCCACAATGATGTACTACCAGAGAATCAGTGCCATCTGGATGCTCACATCTGGCCAGGAGGGCAGTAAAGTCTTGGCGCTCAGTGTTTAATTTTAATTTCCCCCGACTAATCCAGAGTGAATTTTGTAATTTGCAATATTATAAATTTTGTCAACATGTGGGGAACTAAAAACACTGTTTATCCAGTGCACTCTGGCTAATCATACCCTGGCTGTCTTTCTGATTGCTGATTCATTTTGTTCATACTTAGGAGGCAACAAATGTATTCCAGAGAAAGCACTTGTCTGGATGAGTTCTGAAACCAAAGCAAAGGCTGAACTGCCCAAGATAATTGGGTCCAGAGCTCAAATGTGCTGCTTCCAGGGAAAAGTGAGTCTGTGGATACTGAAGGAGCTGCACTCTCAGTTATCACTGGATCAATAAATAAGTCTTAGGGTAAAATTTACCTTCCCAGACTCCCTGGTCATTGAAGATGCTTCGTTTATTCATGTATTCCATTGGCCAGTGATAAAAATATAACCTTTTCTTACCAGAACTCTATCGACCAGAGAATTATATTAGCCAGAAACCTATTATTGGTGCTTTGCTATATATATATATGTAATTATACGATATATAATCATATAGTGTGGATGTGCTATATCATAATGATATCATATACTATATCTATTGCATGTATAATATATAACTATATAATATATAGTTGAAGATGTAATAAGTTACATGTAATACATATGGTTATGATAAAGAACTTTTGGTTCACTTAAACTAGAAAGCACAGTTCTAATAATTTAAGAAACGTATTCATTATTCACCAAATACTTAAGAAACTTCTGTATGCACAGTAGGACCTGGAACACCAAAATTGTGTTCTGTTAGTTCTCATGTTAAGAATATTTTATCATATTTTAATTATTTAAAAATTCGTATGAATGTAATATGAACAGACTTGCTTTTTCCTTCTTATTTCTGGTGTGCTGTATATTGAATGATTGTATGATTTCATATATTATCACCTGTACAAGGTACATCTGCTACTTTTGTCTGCCCAGCATGTCTTCCTCCTCACGTGAACTGTGCCCCAATTTATCTTGGGGGAGCCACCCCTCCCCATTGCCAGCAGAGAAGTCATACTTAAAGGCTATATATTTAATCAAATAGCCTCCACAAATAATTTACTTATTTTTCCCTTGGGGTTGTTTGCAGGTCAGGTAGTTCTCCTTTATCTCCTCTCCAATATACTCCTTCTTCCCCACAAATCAATTAAATTGAGGCCACTGGGTCAATGCTTTTCTGAAGTTCATAATCTAAGTGGTTTCTTTTCATCTCTGCCTGCCTCGCCCCTCCTTTCCAGAGAGCTCATTATTTCCACTGTCTTTGGTTTACTGGGGTCTCCGTGATTTTTACTTTGCTCAGTCAGAAGAGGAAAGAACAAAGGAAGTTAATAATGGCATGAGACACTGCAGGCTGTTCAACAGGCACGTCACTGAGGCTCGCTTCCCCCACGGTGTTTCGACAGAATTGGAGGCACGTCTGAGCTCCCCGTTCCCCTGAGCTGGGAGGTCCAGCACCAGGCTAGCCCGGAGGACCTCACTCTGCCGGGGCCACCTGTAACCCAAGCCCACACCTGGACCCCAGAACCATGTCTTCGGGGGAGGTGGTGGCATCGTTAATCCATGGGAAAAGCTGGAATTTTAATAACATGTGCTCTCTGCACTGCACATTTTACATCCCAGTAGCTTTTTGGAGGATTAATTACAGTTTTCTCTAAGAGCAAATTGTGAAACTCAGTAGCTCACCTTGCTTGGCTGCAGGGATAATTCTAATTTGGCTAAAATTAAGAATTTAAATAGGTGCTTTAGGAGCCCAGGTAGCTTAAGAACTCCCTGGGCCCTCTTTGCCGCTGAGTTATGCTCTCCAAGCTCCTGGTGGGGGAACTACCTGTGTCCGAAATGCTGTGGAGACTGCTTCTTTAATACCCTTTATTAATTCTTTTCTTCCCCACCTCCCAATGAGGCCTCAGCAATTAGGTGGCCTATATACTTAGGGGACAGCGTCATCCCTGTTTAGAGACCCTACCGGGATGTTTCTTCATTCATCTGCAAATAAACCGTTTTCCCCCACACTTGTCCCTCCAGGTCTCTCCTGCTCTCATTTACACATTTCCCACATCGCTTCTTCTAGACCATCTTGGAAAATGGGGACGGCAAACATGATTAGTTGCCTTGTTTGAGAGCATCTGCTTTGGATTAGAAGAGAAACACCTCGCACCCCCTACCCGACCCCTACACCCTCCTGAGTCTCAATAGGCATTAACTCTGAAAGCTTGAAATAACCTTGGTGGCTCTGGGAAAGAAGTCGGTGTTTTTGTATCATCTGCCTCAAGAGAGAAAGCTTCTTTGTGTCTCTTGCACTACAACATCAATAACTTCTTAAACTGATCTTTACCTAAATCTTCAGTAAAGGTCTAATGATTTAAACTCCCTGTGTTTAAAGTTGGACTCTGCCACTTGCTAACTGTGTAACCTTGGGCAGGCTCTTTATCTCTCTGTGCCCCAGTTTCTATAAACTGGAACTGATAATAAGGGTACCAGGCTCACAGGGCGATAGTGAAGATTCAATGAGGCAATCTGTGTTGTGTTTACCCACCCACAGCTGTACCTAGTAAGTGCTCAATTAACATTAAGTATTTCACTGCTATAGGAGAGACCACTGTAATTGGGTCTCCATCCTCGACTCAAATATGCAACAAGCATCTACCATCCAGGCTTTTCCTCTCGGGGCTACAAGTGATGAATACAATATAGTTCCTATCCTTGGAGAGTAAGTAGCAAGTCCAGGGGAGAGCTAAAGTATCAGTTATATAGCCTACAATACAGTAAGAGATAGTAATAACCATTAACATTTATTGAGTCTTTAATACTATGCCGGGCATTTTACATGGATTGCTTTACTTAAGAGTTTCAGAAACTTATATATTGTTCATATGAAGAAATTAAGGCTGAGAAAGATTAAGTCATTTCAGATCTGTCAGACTCCAGAAACAATCCTTTTTCCCATTTTTCTTTCCCGAGTAGAGCCCACCGACAGAGGTACTAATTGTGTTTTCAGAACCTGTGGGTAGGAAGTGATATGGAAGCTGGGTCTTGATGGAAGAAGGAAAACTTAGCTACAGAATGAAGGGATGGGGACAGTATTCGAAACCAGGCAGGTGTGGCCATGACATGAGAGGATTGTGGGTGTGGAGGGTGGGCAGGGGTGATGGAGATGGGAAGGTCCTTTGGGAATGGCCTGGGACATGATGCTAAGGAATCTGGATCCTGGTCATGTGTTCAAGAGAGGTTTTAAGAAGAGATAACACAAGATCCAAAAGCAAATACACAAACACTCTGCCACCATCAGGCCTAAGGGAAACCCCTGAACAAAACCCAAGCATAAAAGAAAGTCTAGGAGTCCTTCCACGTGGAGAGAAAATGAGCACAGGGAGGTAAGTACCATCTTATCTGTGCCTGTATTTGATAACTTTCTGCTTCCTCCATCAGATTGTTGATGCCATGAGTCCAGTGACCATGCTAATTGTGCTCACTATTTTAATTCTAGAGTCCTAGTCCTTAGTAGATACACTGCCTAAACGTTTCGCTGACTGAAAGCTCGGAAGAGGGACACCAGACACTGTACTTGTTCAGGAAATCAAAACAAGGGGATCCTTGAGCTGAGCCTTGAAGGATCATTAGACGTGAACAGACAAAGGGCGGGAGAGGGGGAAGCGCTGGAAAGGTCGTGGGGCAAAGATACGGAGGCACTGGAGGCACGAGAGAGCACGGTGCACTCTGGCAACTCCAAAGGGTTGGTCTGCCTAGAACAGGGCTTCTCGGCCTCAGCACTGTTGACATTTTGGCTGGTAATTCTTTGCCGCGTGCGGCTGTCTTGTGCATTGTAGGAAGTTTAGCAGCACCCCTGGCCTCTACTGAGTAGATGCCACAGTTCCCCCAGCTGTGAGCACCAAAGGCGCCTCCAGAAACTGCCAAATGTTCCCCCCCCACCAATTCAGAAGCACTGCCAGGGCTTTTCAAGTGAAGAGAAAAAAAGAAAAAAAAAGTAGGATATAACACAAGATGCTGCTTGAAAGAAAAGCAGAGGGGAGATTTCAGAAGACACATGTGTCTAAAGTGGATGGGTTTAGCCTGAGCCCAGAGGAAGATCCCGAGGGACTGAAACAGAGCAGTGCTGCGAGCACAGCCTTGCGTTTAGGGGAAAGCACTTGGCAGCGGTGGCTTGCAGGGGGTCAGGCTTATCTGCAAGGAGAAGAGGCCGTTTCAGTCCTTGACACCAGAAGAGAGGGGAGCCTGAACCGAGGCCAGGGCAGGAGAGCAGGAGGGGAGGTGAGATCTACTGAAGAGGTTAAACCCACAGCACTGGGTGCTGCAGAAAAACGGTATCAGCAGAGAGGAGATGAAAGCAACGCTTTCAAGTTAAGGTGAAGTTAACCCAGAGACCGCTTGCTGGAAGCTGAAGAGTTAATGCAGAAGCCAGGGAAGCTAACCAGATGAAGGAGCGTGAACCGAAAATGCCAACCCCAGCGAGGAAACCTTGCCAAAGATGGCACACACGCAAATGGAGGGAAACGCAAACAGCCTTCACGAGATGGTCTTGAAAATGGAGTCTCACCGCATGAAAGGGTTCAGACAGCGGGAAGCAGATGGTCGCGCCAATGTCCTCAGTCACTTGACAAGCTGGATAAATAATTGTTGCCAGGGAAGGAATAATAAAAGCAGGATTTTGCCAGCATGAACTGCTGCCATGGCCTTTGGTTCAGAGCATGCTTCTGGAGGCGAGGAGAAAGAAAATAAATATGGAATGACGGAGGGAAATCAATTAGCCCCTCACAGATGGCCTTCTCCATCCTGGAGACGGCGACTGCCACTAACGTGAAAGGTTAAGGTAGGGAGAGAAATAACACAGAGCTCTGCGAGATAACCTCCCAGCAGCAGGCGTGCCCAAAGGGAGCGGGAACAGCTGCGGAGGCCGGACCCAGACCAAGCCGGCCAGGCCTGTGCCTCAGAGCTCAGGCCCCGCTGCCCTGAGCGCGGCAGAAAGTCAGGCTTGCCGAACAGGACTGAGGCAGTTACGGGCCCTGAAAGTGCCACTGACTGGAGAAACCCAGAGGGTACTTGCGGGGGTGGGGGGGGTTGGTTTGGGGGGGTGGGAGTTGGGGGAAGAGATGGATGGATTGTCTTAAAACACGCTGTTTTCTTCCCACCAAATATACTATCTCCCCGAGTTATTACACAAATTTACATTTTGAAGTAAATATCCGGCACCGCAGGCTGGCTCACGAAATAGAATGTGCACAGGAAAGAGAATCACATGCCATTAGATGTGATGAATTATATAAGGTACCTGAGCTGGATCCTGGCTTCTCATAACACTCAACGAATTGAGATGGAGGAGGGGAAGTGGGGAGGAGGAGGAAGGGGGAAGAAGGAGGAAGAGGAAGAAGAAATCTGTAAGCAGAGCCATCACACTACAGTTTTATTTATTTTTTTTTTCCCGTCAGAAGAATGTTTATTAAGCCGGAGCCTAGGTAATAATTTGAGGTTTTGCCCATGTCTCTCTTTTATCATTCATAATTGAAATGGTATTGACATTCTTGGGCATCTGAAGATGAGCTTAATTTGTTTTCATCTTTTCTGAAATTTGCTATCAATAACATGCACGAAGCCACACAGTGCCTAAATGAGGCTTCAAAAGCTTCTGCTATAAATAAAGAAATCGCCTGCACTTTTTATAGCTCTCTACATGATTTTATTTGATCCGAACAAAACCCCTGTGAGAGGGGCAGAGGAGGTGTTATTATCTTCACTTTTTTTCCCCAATAAGTAGAGTAATATAGATTTACAAAGCCTAATGAGTTTCCCAAGCTTTCCCAGCCTGTTGTGTGCGACCTGAGGTTGAAAACCTGGTCTTTAATTCTGCATCTGCTCCCTCCAGTAAAGCATGGCATTTGTTAAAGGGAGTCAGGTCAAAATAGAATCACAAACCCAGAGTGAGAATCGTCATGTCAGTTGCCGAACCACGTCTTTTGAGGATAATAACAAAGTCCCTTCTCTCTCTCAATCAATTTACCTTTCAAGCAGCTCATCACCATCAAGGCCACTCCTGCCCCTCCTGTGCCCTGATTTTCCTCATCAGTCCACATCTCTACTTCAAAACCAGCAAAGCTCACCTTTTCTAGAAAGTTCTCTTTGATTAATTCTACTTTAACTTGACTTTTAAACAAAGAGGTTCTTAATTTCTTAGTTTGCAGTAGTTCTTAGTTTGCACATGTTGGGTTGCATTTTTTTAAAATAGTGATTTTAGCTATAGTGCAGGCTTTTGGACACACCTAAGGAAATGGTTTTTAAAATATTAAACAGCTTGAAATCGATATTCTGTAAGTAAAAAGAGCTGAATATCAGCAATTTAATATGGGTCAGTTCACTCGCAACCATCATTTCGTAGAGGTTGTTTTTTCTCAGTTTTCCCTTTTGCTCATTCAAGAAGTTACACTGGTCTGAGCTAAGTGTTTGCCTCTGCCCCCAAATTAAAAGGTGATAACAGAAATCAGAAGAAAAAGAACATCTTATGCCTTCTGGGTCTCAAAAACCTGAACCTTTAAGGAAAAGAAATCAACTTAAGGAAAAGTTTGGGGACAAACGACAAAGAGGGCTGGACTGGGATCTTCCTGTGCAGATCGCCGGCTCCTCTGAACAGGGCACTGCCCAGCCTCAGTGGACAGAAGCCTTTGGGAAGCTGGGGCAGCACCAGGAGTCACGGGGATGGTCACTCCCCAGTGGGTGCTGCCTCAAAGCTCCACTTCCTGTCCTTTGATAGTTACTAGCATGTTGCTCCTTGATCGCCCCAAAAGGAACTTCCTGTCCTTTGATAGTTACTAGCATGTTGCTCCTTGATCGCCCCAAAAGGAACTCCAGGGAATGATTCTACTCTCCATCCTAAAAGTCTGCGTGGCCCCCGTCCGCCTCCTCCCTATAGACACCCCCTCCCCTCCACTCCAGGGCCCCAGCCCCAAGCCTTGTCCACCCTATACTTTTGCAACGTGCTTCACCAATTCACCCAAGGCAGAAATGCTCTTCAGGCGCCCGTTGTCCCATCTTAAGCTTACATATGAAGTTACAACGCTCAGAGCACTTTTCTAACCATGTTCCTTTAGATTCTTCCAACAGATTTTTCAAATAAGAGAGAAAAGTGCTAAGAATTAAATACCCTCTTTTTGTTTGTCCACTGGGTCTTCCTCAAGAGATATGCCCCACCTATTCGGACATATGACATTTCTCCCTCATTTTAATGTGTTCAGAAAAAGGGAAGAGCTGCAATAATTGTTACTGAGTTACTTGTGTCCCAGGGGCTTCCAGAAGATTAGTCTGGCCTTGGTGCCCAAGATGGATGAAGTGGTGAGAAGCCGGGTCTGGAGAAGATTTTGCAGGAATCTGGGAATGAGGTGACTTGCTCAGAGGTGCTTATCACACTGGGCTTTAAAAATGATGATTATCTTAATGATCTGTTACCTCAAAGCTGGGCTAGTCACTCATACGAATAAAGTGTTTATTCATATGTTTGTCATTCCTTAGTGACCTAAAGTTACTGGGCCAGAAAAGATTTACAGGACACATTTAAAGGCCCAAGACAGACTACTGAAAGAAGGCAGATCAGTCTCAAGGCGATTGCTTCCTTTTGTCATTAGCAGTCTTCCTCCTCTTTAATCTCCTTCCCAGGTGACATCTTACAGCAGGTCTGAACCCATGTCTCAATAAGATTCGCGCTTCAGAGCGATTTGTGATAAAACAAAAATTGACTTTCCACACAGGTCAGTGTGGGGAAAAGTCACATGTGGAAGACTGTGTCAAACCTCCAACAAGTTTATGGGCTTTGAAGGTAAGCTATTGTTTAGAGACTGCTCGAGACGAATCTGGTCCCTCCCAGCCCAAGCGTCAGTGGGCTGTGAGTATAACGCCACTTATGAAGCCCTTGAATACTGTTTATTTTGAATTTTAGCTTTCCTCTTTATTGCCCAGTTGCTCAAGCCCCAAGTTAAGACGCGATCCTCATTTCCCTTCCTCTTTTTCAGCCCGACAACCCATCAACCACCAATTCTCATGGCTCAGTGGCTCAAATTTTAACATGCATCAGAATCACCTGGTGGGCTTGTGAAAACACAGATGGCTGGGCCCAGCCTCGGTGCTTCTGAGGATGGGCTTGTAACCCATCCCCAGGTAATGCTGTCCATTTGGAGACCACACACTGAGAACTACTGCTGTCGACTGTTTCCCGAGCCTCTTTCACGTTCCTCCATTTCTGTCCGTTCTGTGCTGATGATTTTAATTCAGGTCGCCCTGGAACGCTGCCTGTTTTACGGCAGCGGGCTCCTTTAAGACACAAGTCTCCTGGGTTTGTGCTCACATCACTCCAGCCTCTACATCTCTGGTTCCACTGCCGCCTTCTCTTCTGCCTGAAAACTCCATCTGCCTCTCTTAAAGAATATATATCCAGATAATCCAGAATCAAATTCCTTCTCTCAAAACCCTTAAACTAAGCATATCCTTTGCCATGCAAATAAGGTACTAATTTGCCCTAATTTGCCACTCTTTGCTATATCAGATAATACTCACAGGTTCCTGGGACTAGGATATGCCCATATCTTTTGGTGCCTACTATGCAACCCTTAAGAGGAGATTTATGACTTGTTTTATATTCTGGGATAAATTTTATAAAATAGATGAATTATTCCATAAAAATTCCAGTGAAGTCCTCCACAGATTTTGAACTAATCATGTAACTAGTTGTAACAAATTGTTTTAAATTAGTGATTCAACTCCTTTAACTTTTTTAATTCTAATTAAGTTTTCTTTCTCAAATCAGTTTTGTCCAATTTCTTTTTTCCCTAGGAAATGGCTCAGCATCTCTAAGTTTTGAAATGTATTGGTATAATGGTTCTTACAATACTTAGTTAAGGATTTTTTTCATCGCTTCTGCATCTCCAGTTATGTTCTTTTCATGTCAAATGCTATTTATGAAAATTTCCTATAAATTTCAGATAAATCTTGTCTAAGATGTGTCCATTTTATTATTTCCAGAAAATAAAATAAGTTTGCTTTAGTTAATACTCTATTGTGTTTTTATGTGCAATTTTATAAATTTTTACTCTCATCACTGTTATTTTTCCTTCTACTTTTGTGGATATCTGGGTTGCTCATATCTAACATCTTGAGTTACTCTTATTTCAATAATTTTCACATTTCACAGTATCTAATATAGGCATTTAAGTCTATAAATTTCCCTCTAAACCAATTTAGCTGCATTTGGAAAGTTTTAATATACAGTGGTTTGATTATTTTTCATTATAAATATTACAATATTTTCTACAACCCATGAGTTATTTTAAGCACATTTCAAATTTTCCAAATACATTTTTGTAACTGATTTCTAATTTTATTGTACTGTTGCTAGAGAATGTAATATATGTGATATGACTTTTTTGATGCTTGTTGAGACTTAGCATGACTAATTTTTGGTCAATTTTTTTTTTTTGGTCTTTTTTAGGGACACATCCACCACATATGGAGGTTCCCAGGATAGGAGTTAAATCAGAGCTGTAGCCATTAACCTACACCATATCCATAGCATCACCAAATCTGGGCTGCATCCGTGACCTACACTGAAGCTTGTGGCAACGCCAGATCCTTTAACCCACTGAACGAGGTCAGGGACAGAATTCACATCCTCATGGATACTAGTCAGGTTCTAACCTGCTAAGCCACAAAAGGAACTCCAGTCAATTTTTTAAAATGATCCCCATACAATCATTTATAATACATATAGTCTAACTGTTGTATGTCAATCTAACTCATTTTGCTGTTTATTTTTGTTCTGACTAAAGTATATGTATTTTTATTTTATTGCTCAAGTCTATACTTTCGCTAGTTTTTTTAATGCTTGATCTATTAATCACAAAAAAGGGAGTGTTAAAAATCTCTCAGTTACGGATTTATGGATAAACTTACAATTCTTAAATATTTGCTTTATGCATTTTAGTATGTTGTTAGACATACACAAGTCTAACACTGATATATATTTGTAGTGATCTATTCCTTTCATTCTCATATAATAATTCTCTTTGTCCCTAACATTGCTTTTTGCCTTAAAGTAACATTATGATATTAATAGAGTCACATCAGCTTTATTTATGTTAGTATTTTACACATACATTTTAAATAGTTAATTTCAATATTTAAGAATCGTATTTAACTGTGCTATTGAAATGAATAGAGCTTTTTATATACATTTGTAATTGCTACTTATCAATATGAGTTTATTTCTGGCATCAGATTTTGGGCTTTTTCTTTACTCCTCCCCCCCCTCTTTTTCTGCCTTCTTTTACAATGTTTCATTTTCTTTATTCACTTATTTCCCTCCTCTAAGGGCTTGGAAGTTTCAGTTTATAATGCATTTCTACATAGATTTTAGCGTTTTCACCTTGGGCAAGTTGCCCAATCTTTCTGTATGTATGAGTTTCTTTATCTATAGCAGGGAGTTGATAGTAAAATACCCCTAAGTAGAGTTACTGCTAGAATTTAATCAGATAATATATCTAACACTTTCAGATATTTAGCATATTGTCGCTCACAGTAAATACCCCATGAAAAATAGATTGTGACTATATTTTATATGTTTGCTATAAATGATCAAAAAAAATCTTTCAAGATCCTCCACTAACTAAAACATTTTGAAAAACAGATTGTGTATTCTAGTGCAATAATGCCGTTAACTGATGTGTGGGGAGTTAATTATGTGCCCTCCTGCTAAAGCCTTTAGTGGGAAGTCGGAATAGCAGCACTGTGGGAAACTGATTGATTAACTCAATCAAGATCATGCTCAAAGATGCCTCCGAAAATATAGCTGACAGCTTGTGGCTGAGGAAGTCCGTCAGCATTTGGGAGCAGGAGTCAGGCGGAGGGACGTTTTCTCTGCACCATGAGTCCTGGACAAGCAGGATGTTATGTGATAACCTCACGTAGAGAATTCTTCCTGTCCCCTGCTGGATTTTGAAAATAGCTCTTCAAAATTCACTCCAAGAAGATCTGTGTTTCAATCTCTGAGGTCAGGGGCATTTATTTGCCCTTCAGACACGTTTTTGAACACAGACTCTATACTACAGAACAAACACTAACTTGCGTGAAAATGTACCCTGGAGTGGCCATTTTGAGGCACTGGTTCCAGACTAAGGAAGGATCTATTTCAAAGAATTAGGCACTAGGGACACAGACCAACTGCTCGATTCCCAGTCCACCCTCATGCTGCATTAAACTGTTTCCTAGCCAGGATGACCCAAAGCAGAACTAAGAAGAGAGCACATCTATTTTCACTAGGACTCCATTCTCTAGCTCTAGCAAACCTGTGCCTGCACACACACACACACACTCATACACGTGTGCGCGCGCACGCACACACACACACCCCCCTCCTTTCAGCCCCTTTCTTTTCTTTCTATTGCCAGTGTCAAGAAAAAAGTTTCAATTTCATAAGTTAGCTCATTCTGTTACAGCTGGGGTAGTTCTGTTAAAAAGATAAAATCCTAACTCTGTCATTCAAAACCCTAGCAAGTTCTAACAACTCATGTCGTCAGTCTTTTATCATGATGCCTTCTGTGTGTTCATTCATACAAGGTCCTGAGGAAAATCTTGAATGAGATATGATTCAGAGCAGAACTGCCAGTTCACCTCTAAAGACATCTTTGTTAGTCAACGCACTGGGTATAGTCATTCTAAAGAGCTCAACTTAAATTTCAACACTTCTGCTTGAAATATTTCAAAGGTGCCCCATCATCCCCAGTCATGTAACTAAAGGGTGGTCTATGAACTACAGTTGGATTGCAAACTGTTTATTTTCACCCTGCAGTAAGGTTAGGTACAGAAATTGAGCATAAGTCTAGCGAATAGAAAGAGTGACTTTATATCATAATAAAATAATAATCTCATGTTTAAAGATTTATCTGGTTTATTGCATCTTTCTTTTTCTCATTATTCATTTTACTGTGTTTCTCCAATATTTTGACTGGCCTGTGATGGAGTAAAAATTAAAAAATAAAAACAGGTCTTTGGCCAAAAACGTTTGAGAAGTGCTGATTGTCAGGATAACGTCCCAGCTTTCCATATGATCAGCAAGGTCATTTGTGTCCTGATCTCTGCCGAAACTCTTCGGCTTCACCACCTGCCATGCCCTCTCCCTTCACAGCACTGTGTTCTAACCATACAAAGTCACATGTGCTGTCCTTTTACAAATGCTGGCCCTTCTGCTCGGAATGCCTTTTATAATCTCAGTTGGCTGCTAAAGTTTTCTCATCAATCAAGTCCAGCCTTTCCAGATGAGTCAGGATCCTTAGTTGCAAGTGACAGACCCATAACTTGAATCATTTAAACAGAAAGAAATATATGGACAGAAAAGGAGCTGTCTTGAGACTCTGAACTGGAGATGGTCACCTGCCATCGGCCTCTACAAGGATTGAATCAGGAGCCACTGCAGCTGCTGACCCTCAATACCCCCTGAAAGAGTTCAGGGTGGAGATCAGGAGTGAGGCACTTTGTGCTCTGGGAAAACTGGCAGAAAAGGTCTTCAGATAGTGAGATATTTTCAGGAGAAGATTTCACGAGCCCAACTCTTGCATCTCCTCGTATCCAGAAACACACTAAAATCTTTCATGGTGACATCTGCTCTTTGTGACTAGTAGTAACCTTCACAAGGCAGCAGTGACCTTCTGCAGAATGTATGCTTAATTGCATGTACCTCTCCCTTCACCAAAATCACTTATAAACTGGCATTCTCCCCTCCCTCTTTGGAGTGGCTTTTCGGAAATATCTGAAATGTTGCCTCCCATGCTATAGTCCTCATTTTGGTCCAAGTAAAATTTCACTCTCAACTTTTGGCTGTGCATATTTTTTAAGGCAACAGGACTCAGTAGGATCCACAGACTATAATGATTTCTGCTAGCTTTCTCTCTTTCTCTCTCTCGCACCCCCTCTTTCTCTCCACCCCACCGTTCTCTTGCTTTTAGGACTCTTTTTCACTACAAACAGACTTGTTCTGCAGAGCAGAAGACATGGTGAAACCCAGCTCTTTTGACCCAACTAAACAATGCCAAAGGATAAAGTTAACTTTCTCGGCTTCAGAATAAAATCATCTTAAAGGATTTGTACATGTTCTTAATTGGATCATGTGCCCACTTTGACCTTTGGACCAATTACTATGGCCAGAAAGACGGGAGAGTCTCTGTAGTCTGACTTCCATCCTTCCATGGGAGAAATTATTCTCAAATATAATTATGATTATCTCTCTCCTTATCTTTTATTTATTTTTCAGGGCCACAAACATGGCATATGGAAGTTCCCATGCTAGGGGGTCCAACGGCCTACATGATAGCCACAGCAATGCCAGATCCCAGCCTTGTCTGCTACCAATACCACAGCTCATGGCCATGCCAGATCCTTAACCCACTGAGCAAGGCCAGGGATGGAACCTGCGCCCTTATGAATACCAATCAAGTTCATTAACTGCTGAGCCACAATGGGAATTCCTCTCTCCTTGTCTTTAAGAACTCATTCTCCTCTTCATCTGTAGGAAAAGAATTCAAGATGTTTTGTCCTTCATGAGCAAGGTTTGGTGTTCCCCTCCACTTTCACGGCTGGAGTGAATGTCAGACTTCAAGGTTCCTTCAAGGAGACAGAATTTAAAGCCTCTGGCTAAGACAAAAATTACTAGACCCTTATTATCACCACCTGTCTCATTGTAATGCCCCCTCCCCCACCTTGGTCTACCTGCCCCATTCCTTCCTGCCCCCTACTAGGAAAGGCATGTGGCCCACTCCTCACTCCACCCCTATAGGGGCCTTATACACCCCCAATCAACCAGCGAGTGTATTGTAAGACCCTCCTCTTCCCAACAAATCAGCAGGTGTATTGTAAGACCTCTCCTCTCCCTGGGCTATAAAAACCGACATAACTGCAAGCCTTGGGCTGGCTCTCCCTGGTCATCACAATGTCATCCTGCTGCACTAGCAGCATTTCTTATCTCAATAAACTTATTTTTCCCTTCACAACACTTGGCTGGAAAATTCTTTTTCCAACCTGCGTGCATGGACCTGGACATGAAAGATGCAACCATTTCCTACATCTGTGCTGTTTGCAATGTTCCAGAAGTGATCCCTATGCATCTCTTTAAAAAAAAAAGGCAAGTGTTGCCTCTCTTAGTAAGTCTTCTCTAGTCATCTCTAAACAAAGATCCTAACTAATCACTGAGTCCATTTTAATATTTCATGTAATTTCATTTGTTTTCCTATAACAATGTATTATAATATGACTTTCTTTCCTAAGATATTTTCTACTACGTTGAGTTTATCTACATTGTCTAACATACATTTGGCACATGGTAGATGCTCAGATTGAAGTTTGCTGAAACAAAGTGTGGCACTGATCCTCTTGTATTATAGATGTGTGTTTACATAACTTCTTTTCATATTAAGTTTGATCTCTTTAAATGTGGAGAGTCCATCACTGCATATTCAGAGACTAGCATGGTGCTTAATGCACAGTAAGTGGTAAATAAGTGCATGTTGAGGACGAGTAATTGAGTAAATAAGTCAAGGGAAAATAGGGATACATGGAGCATCCTTGACTATTCTACCAAGATCTTATTTGCTAAAGAGAATTAGCTGGTACTGTGGTGGTTACACAATGCATGTCTTTGACCCTTCCTTCTTTACAACTAATTTCATGATGGGTTGGGTGCAAGAAAGATGAGAGAGGCTGTTTTACTTACAAAGACAAAATTCATTTCTGAGCATTGGACTGCAGCTAAGGTTCATGGCTACCTCCTAGTTCTACTCAGTGTTTGTTAAATAACCCTTAGGTCAACTCACTTCTCTCTTAATACCTGAGATCCAGAAGGCAGGGATCTTGTGCTATGTACTCCTAGATAACTACAAAGAAACATCCGTCACCAAAAGAGCCTTCCACATAGATTCTCATGAGGTGTAAAGAGCCAGTTAATGATCTGGTTCTCCCGAGATGCTCACAGTAGGATGGGTGTTTATCTTGTATATGGGGATGGATAGGCAGCAAGGAAGGGTGGGGAAATGGCTGCAACTCATCATTGTGAATGTCAAAGTCAGGTCGCTATAACCATTGCCATGGCAACAAGCCATTTCTGTCTCACTAGCATTCACATAATTTATCATTAGTCATCTTGTCCATGATGTCAGGCTGACACAACCTGAGGAGTTATTAATATCTCAAAAATGTAGGCATGGGAGGGTGGTACCTTGGCTGTTTATTTCTAAGTGAGAACTAAGAACAATACCCTGGGTCCTTATTTGCAGAAATTATCCACTGTGTTGGGAGACTGGAAAGCACACATACTTGGCTTATGGCCTTGATGTGTCTTGTTTGAAAAGATGTCCCAATCAGATTAGAAATACTCACTTTGGAAGGGGCTTTGTTACTTGTAAAAGGAAGATATTTTTGCTATTACTGAGCATTCTACCCCTTTCAAAATATTTGCTACGTCTTTTATTCGTCTTCTTTGAAACCCTCTGGAGAAGGTCCCTACTAAGTTCACTGTGGTCAACGCATACCTGGGCCAGGGCTGTTTCAAAATCGATTCATTGTGCTAGAATGAATGTGCTCTGGAAAGTGCTAGGATAATTTTGACCTCTAGAAGAGAATCACACCAGCAGAAACATTATAGAAAACTTTGAAAAACTAGTGTTGTGGGTGTTATTCATTTAACAACTGAACTATGAGATTTGACTATACCAATGGGACCAAACTTGTCCCATTGCCTAACACATCACGTATACTCAAATATATTTGCTGAATAAATAAATATATAAGTTAACCACTGCAGACCTGTAGGTATAGGACTATAAATACAGTGGTTGGGGTGAAATCTTATGAAATAGGAAATGAAAGTAAACACTGTAGCCAATCCAATATTTGCTGTTTTCCAAATATGTAAGACGGCTCAGCCTCCAATGTCTCAGTCCACCTTGTTCTGCCTTGACAGCCCTTCTTCACTTTGTCCATAAGATAAACCCTTGCACAGCCTACCCTGATCTCACATCTCCCCAGCTCTGGCCTTCCCACTGTCCCCTCATAAAGGCAGAATCAATTATTCTCCCCTGCATGTCACACTGCGAATTGCGAATTCATGCCAGTGTTGATTTCACTAACCACCGTGGATTATAATGACCTCTCTCAAGGCCAACTGCATCTCACCCATCTTTGTATTTCCAGTGTCTGTGCAGAGTGAGGACTCAATGAAAGTATGTTTTAAAAAAAATAGCTCCAGTATATATGAGAACAAGATTCAAATGCAGCTGGAATTTACACACTGGAAGAAGAGTGCATTGATTCAAGTCTAAATTAGTCAAGCCCCTCAGAACTAAAGTGGAAGGCTCTGAAGAGCTTCCGAGGTCTGGACGTGGCTCTGTCTAATGCCAAGGACCATGTTCTCCCCACTGTGTCTAGAGGCATGTGAAGGGGCTATTTGTGCACACTGGAGCAAGGAGGGAAGGTTCCTGAAGGAAGCAACTGAATTGAACATCTACAAGTTCCAGGGAAGAAACTGCTGCAGAGAGATGATAATAGAAGCAGAAAGAAACAAAAACAAGATTCCATCTCTTTACATGCAACCAGACACTAACATGCCAGGAGAGGATTTCTGTGGCATTTCACCAAGTCATTCTCCACAGCTGGCATAAGAAGGAAAAGGCAACTTCATTGTTTTGAAACTAGACTATAGACTCCATGAGTGAAATTCAATTTTTCCTTCTCACCACATACGGGCACATGGGCACATAGCAGGCAGTGAATAAATACTTAATGAACAGAAGTACATGAAACCAAAGCAATTATGTTGCTGGAATGAAGTTTCCAGCTCTCCTTACAAAGCTGTGGGATCTCACATTTTAGCTGGGTTTATTTTTACCTCTGAGCTCTCAAGGGTTGTAATAGAGGTGAAAACAGAAATTCTCCAAAGGAATGATTCTTATTCTGCATATTATCTCCACCTTTTTATGTAATAAAAAGGCATTTTCCAAGAGGTCCCTTAAATACTTCAAATCTCCAGGCAGTGGTATTTCAATATCCTTTAAAATATGAAAAGCTGTTCCCCCACAATCTTCCGCCCAGCCCTCCCCCCGGGGTGACTGGCTGAACCTCACAGCATCTCGCTTGCACCCGTGTTTGATCTTGCACACGTTGAACTGAAGTCCTTGGGTTTTGGATTAAAGACAACTTCCAGTGCCTCCAGAAAGTCTACGTGGCTCACTCTGCCAAGGACTTGGGAGACCTTTTTATTTTTTCAAAGAAACAAATATATTTCATTTCCAGAGTTAGCATGAGACAAAGTCAAGTTTCTTTCTTTCCCCCACTACCTGTTCTTTGTCTCTGTCTCAGGCTGAGAAATAACAAATTACCTATAGGGGCTTAAGGGCACAGCCAGCAAAATGGCATCCTCACGTGGACTTCATCCTAGAAGGAAATCTAGGTCAGTATTGTCTTCCCGAAATGCAAATTGAAATAATAGCCTCTGCCTGCATGTCAGGGTGAACAAGCTTTAAAACATGGTGGCAGGAGAGGAAATGTAGTTTGCAGGCTCACAATTGCTAAGAATGTACGCTTTCATCTATGGTGTTAGAAATTGATTTTCTGAGTCTTTGCACATTGTCCCCAAATGCCTTCAATGTTAAATCTCTGAAGTGTCTACATAAAACAAGAAGATCTGGGTGCCAGGATCGAACTTCCTTTGGCTTTGAAGATGACCTGAGCTTCCTACCAGGAGCATCAGTCAGTTCTAACACAAGAGCTGTGCTCATAGTTTGCTATACGCCAAATGCAGTTGGGCAAATTCTGTTATCAGATTTAACCCCTGGTCAGTATCTAAGATACAAAGGCGTTTGTCAGGAGGAATTTAGTACAGCCCCTGTGGAATCCAGTTCACATAGGAACGAATATAAACAGAGAAATCATCAGTGGCCTCTTTTCCACTTACTGGCATATGGAGAATTTTTTTCTAGTGTGATAGTCGAGCTCATCCTACCCTGGTGGAATTTTCCCTGATCTTATAGTTCAAATTACCTAATTTTAAAATAAGTATTTCTCTGCATATGCCCAACACTCCACTAAGCACTGTACAAATATTTCAATACTTGTAGCTTTACAAATATTACAACTTTACAAAAATTATAGATATTTCATTCTCTTAATTCATTAAAAAATTTTACAAAAATAAACAAATGGAACCTAGTCAAACTTATAAGCTTTTATGCAGTGAGGGAAATCATAAACAAAATGGAAAGACCAAACTACAGAATGGGGGAAATATTTGCAAATGATGTGACCAACAAGGACTTACTTTCCAAAATATACAAATAGTTCTGCAACTCAACAACAACAAAAAAAAACAATCAAAAAATGGACAGAAGATCTAAGCAGACATTTCTCCAAAGAAGATATACAGATGGCTAACAGGCAGATTTCTACTTATTACAGAAATGCAAATCAAAACTATAAAGAGGTACCACTTCACACCAGTCAGAGTGGTTATCATTAAAAATCTACAAATAACAAGTGTTGAAGAGGGTGTGGAGAAAAGGGGACCTTTCTACACTGTTGGTGTGAATTCATGTTAGTGTAGCTACTATGGAAAACAGCATGAAAGTTCCTCAAAAACTAAAAATAGATATGATCCAGCAATCCCCCTCCTGGGCATATATCAGGACAAAACTATGATTCCAAAAGACACATGTACCTAATGTTCATTGCAGTGCTATTCATAATAGCCAAGACATAGAAACTACTAAATGTCCATCAGTGGATGAATGTGGATAAAGAAAATATGCTACATACATACAATGGAATACTACTCAGCCTTAAAAAAGAATGAAATAATGCCATTAAAGAGTCTCATACTAACTGAAGTCAGAAAGATAAATACCATATGATATCACTTATACATGGAATCTAAAATATTATGCAAATTAACCTATCTATGGAACAGAAACAGATTCACAGACATAAAGAATAGACTTGTGGCTACCAAGGGAGAGTGGGGTGGGGGAGGGATGGAGTGGGAGTTTTGGATTAGCAGAAGCAAACTATTCTGTATGGAATGGATAAAAAATAAGGTCCTACTGTATAACACAGGGAACTGTAGTCAACAGCCTGTGATAAATCATAATGGAAAAGAATACAAATAGAATATAACTATTCTATTTATCACTTTGAATCACTTTGCCGTACAGTAGAAATTGACACAACATTGTAAATCAACTATATTTCAATAAAAAATAAACAAAAATATTTTTTGAGCACCTACTATGTACCAGGTATAGTTCTAGGCTCTCATGCTAAAATTCCAGAGTTTGACAATTTCAATATGTAACTCATTCATTCATTCATTCCAGAAAACAAATAATACTGAGGAAATAGACTCAGGTAAGGGGAATGGGGGTATAGGAAAGGGCATTTAGTTAGGGTTTTCAGGGAAACACTCTAACCAAAGCCCCTTCTTATACCTGAATTGAATTATCAAAGATGTTTTAAGTCACGCCAAAAGCCAGGGAGAGAGTGTTCTGTATAGAGAGGCCAAGGAAGGCAAAAGCCCTTAGTTAGCTCCCATCTTGGTGCTTTTGAGACACTTCTGGAAACAATAAGGGAAAAAAACGCCACAATAAGATGACCCAGCAAGGGACCAGATCACACAGGGCCTTGTTACATTGTAACAAGTTTGCATCTTGTTTTAAAGAAAATGGGGAGCCTTGGCGCATATTTTAAATATCAGGTCATTGGCTCCCAGTGAACGGGTAGTAACAGGCAAGAACAGAAAGGGACAGATGGGAGGCTCCTGCAGACAGGCAGAGGTGACAGCGGTTTGTTCTCATATGAGGCGAGTGGGTGGCTTTGAGATGGATGGAGAGGCACAGCAGCAGCACATGCTCACACCTACTTGCTTATTTGAGAGGAAGAAGCTGAGATGGTCGGGTGCAGCTGTGACACTGTTGACAGTAGATGTAATAGGATTACCCTTATATGGAGTTCTCGTCGTGGCTCAGAGGAAACGAATCTGACTAGGATCCATGAGGATTCAGGTTCGATCCCTGGCCTCGCTCAGCGGGTTAAGGATCCAGCATTGCCGTGAGCTGTGGTGTACGTCACAGATGTGGCTCGGATCCTGCATTGCTGTGGCTGTAGAGTAGGCCGGCAGCTACAGCTCAAATCTGACCCCCAGCCTGGGAACTTCCATTTGCCCCAGGTGCGGCCCTAGAAAACAAAACAAAACAAACAAAAGAATTACCCTTAGAATAATCCAGAAAGGTGAAAAACTGCGCTGAGAGGGAGGGCAGTCTCTAAGCAGGGAAGGAAGGCCATTAGGGAATTCAGGCTAAAACAGCCCACAACCCTTTTTGTTTTTGTTTTTCCAATATCTACCTGGAAATTTCAAAGGAAAATTTTCATTTTGGCGTTCTTGCAGTTAATCAGCCCTTTACTCCATCTGCTTCGATACTGAGAAAGACTCAGCAACCCCACAGTTTGTTTCTCAGTTATTTAGACTGTTCAAGTTCCCATTTGATGTTTGCTTCTCTCTCATCTCTGCTGATGAGTCACCAGCAATAAAACCCCCCAAAACTGCTTTATGCAAACTTCCAGAGCTGCCTTTGTTGCTCTGTGTTGAGAAGAAAGAGAATGCTGTTGGCAAAGTCTGATGCAGCTGGCTGTTTGTTTTCTTGGAGGACCCAAAGGTGCATATAAATAATTTAAAATAGCTTTTATGATCTATCTGTTTGTTTCTGGGTGACAAAATTAAAGGAATAAAGCTAAGATTGAAGAGGGAGAAATATGAAAAATACTTGAAGGAAAACATAAAATGTGATTTGGCCTAACAAATATTTATTGAGCAGTCACAAGAAAATAAAACAGGACTAAAGGCCTATATATTCACTGAGTGCTAGGTGCCTTCATACATTTGAATCCTGCAGTAGATACAGTTCTTATCACCTCATAGATGAGGAAATGCATAGATCTAGAGACATGGGGAAAACAGTTCATAGCTCTTGTATCTGGAGTATGGCAGAGTGGGCCCAGACCTGCACCTGCTTGTTCTGAAGGTCATGTTCTCAGTGATCATGTGACTGCCTCTCAATTAAGGGGCACTGACCGTCTACCACTGAGGGATGAGCACAGACTGTTAACAGCCAGGGGCGGTGTGAGGTCATCAAGAGAGGTGATGTGGAAGAGCTGTCATTTATGGTGGGATCTGGAAGGAAGGATATGACTTAAACAGAAAAAGGAGGTGCCTTTTCTGGCCAAGATAATGCAAAAAAGATAAGGAATCCATACTATCACCTAATGACTTTTCTCTGAGTTGCCGAGTAACATTTTTATGCATACTTATTCATTTTGTTGATAATATCCATATATAATATATAGTATGATGCATATATAAGCAAATAAAACTAATATCCATTATATGTCACATGTTATATAAGGCAGAGTATATTATGATATGCTATAAATAATTTGATATAAACGTACTTTAGATAGACCTCTAAAAAAGACACATTCATAAAAGTCATATACATATCTATGATACATAAATAGCATTATATTTCAATTTCTATACTGTATATGGTGCATACTTTTTTCACAGATTTGACTAATTGGGTTTCAATTTGTATAACAAAAAAAGAACTAGATTGGAAGTCTGAAGAGGTGAGTTTCTCAATTTTTCAAGTCCCTTAACTTCTCAGGGTTTCATGCTCCTCCTTCAGATAATGAAGGGGTTGGACTAAATATTTCCAGGATCCATGCCAGCTCTAAAATTCTTGAATTTGGACATGAAAACCCAGCCAATAGGCTCTACTAACTGGCGACCATGTCCTCTACATTAATGCTGGCTGTGTCCATCCCCTGTGGTTGTATCTGCTTTCTAGACTATGAGCTCCCTGAGGTCGGGGATAGTGTCTTAGCTACCTCATCCGTGCAGCATTTAGCCCATGGTGAATGCCCAATCACTAACATTGCTTTTCTTGTACATTCTGCTTCCAATGATTCCATAACATTTTGTACTAGAAAACATCACTCCAACTATGCTTTGTCCCTCATTATCTCAAAGCAGTTTATTTCCAGCCTGATGAAAACAAACAGCTCCTGTCAGCTGCGGTTTAGGTTGGCATCTCTTGACAGGATGTTGCTTAAAAAAGGCTTCGTAATTACTACTTATTTATTCTTTCAATAAGAAATCTCAAAACAATTGACTGACTAAGAAAGCTATTACTTTATAATTCAGATCAAGGTGCAAAGAGATCAGCAACTTATTAAAGGTTAATAAATTCTGCACTGATGGAGACCTGAGCTTCTGAGTCCCAAAATCACAAGTTTCTACATCAACCCCAAAGAGCAGGCAAAGGAAACAGTATTCAGAGGTCCCGTGTACCCAGCAGACTTAGCATAATCAGTTTACCTGTGTCAATTTCATTACTGTTTATAAATAGGGATGCTGCCTCATGGGAAAAGAAAAGCTCCCCTACTCCTTTTCCGTCGAGCTGGGTAATTCGCCATTCAAATCTGTTCTGAAAGGGGCTCAGGATTTATTTGGGCGGGCTCGGAGAAAGGAGGGAGCTCTCTGCAGAAGCGGCCCTTGGGGCTTGCACTGGGGTTGCAAGTCTCCTAGGTTAGGTGTTCGTTGTCCCTCAACCGCTCATTCTGGCTGCCTTCCTCATCACATCCTTATTTGAAAATCCCTTTATCTTTCTTTGACCCTGCTAGGCTGCTACCCAAAGGAATACACTCTAATCCTCCTTAGCCTGTCTGGAGAGATTTAGTTCTCAGTCAAAGGAGTTTCAAAGAAAAGATTTTCAGCAGTCCTGGAAGGGAGATGTCTTGTTATCTGTAAAGAAATGGGTCACGTTTACTTGTTTTTGTGAGTGACTTGGAAATGTTTCAGGAAATTCAGACACATATATATTTATATGTATATGAGTGTGTGTGTGTGTTTAGAAACAAATAGTAGGTGTGTTTAGAAACGAATATGCATGTGTTATCATCACTTCAACATTCCAAGAAGAAAATAATCATAACGTTGTATAAATTTGAATAAGCTTCCCTGAATATTCTGGAAAAGCTTGAATTAGGGACTATTCGGCACCAAAGAAATGCCCTTTTGTTACTTTCCACCACAACATTAATTCAGATGAAGAAAACTGTACCTAATGAAAATCCTAAGGGAATCTGCTTTTGGGGGTAAAAAAGGGGGATTTTTAAAAAATATTAGATTAACTTCAAAGCAAAGTGGAACATATTTTCTCGGGGGTACTTCAACAATATGACTTATGCTTTGTTTCATCATTGTTTAAAATACTCCATCTACAAACTTATTTAGACTTTTCAACTCCACAAAATTTGTGTCTAAGAAAATAGAATGGGAAGAAGGAAATTGTGTCCTGCAAATAATACACACTTTGGAATCCCACCTAGTTCCAGTTCCAACTCTGCCCCAACTGGTTGGGTGGAATTGGGGATGCTCCTTAACTTCTCTGATACCTCAGATTCCTCTTCTGTAGGAATGATGACAAAAAATCTCCCTTTAAAATTAAAGACTCTTGTGTGAATAAGATACACATTCATGGTGCCTAGCAGCTGGATGAAATTTTTAAGATGTAAAAATTTGTAAGCCAGGTCTTGTCCCAATTTTCCTAGATGCCAAAATAACTGAGATTGAATTAAGAAGTATTTATTCCATGTTATCTGTGTTTATCTCTTTGCTACGCTGACTTCTCTCTTTCCCCATGATTTAGGCATTTCATACATCGCCCATTATGTTTCTCTAATAAATATTTTAGAACTGTGACCTGTGATAAATTAGAAAAGGATAGTTGGCTTTCTGTTTTCCCTTAGGAAAAGAAAATGTCAAGTGGCAATTATTGGAAAAGCAGTCAACTTTCCCTAACTCCAACATATTGCTAGTTTACAGATACTCAGACTCACAGGACTGTAAATCGAATGGTAGAGACGTGTGAATTTGGGGATTAATATGATGGAATAAAACATATTGAAATTTTCCCATCTCAAAAAACTCCTTGTTTAGGTATTGATCAGATGTGTGACTTGGAATAAAACACCTGAATTCACTGAGAATCTAGTTCCTCAACAACAAAATTAGAAAGCATTAATATATGAATTAAAATCTAAAAGAGTGCACAGACCAGACAAATACTAATGAAGCAAGGGGGGCAGTTAGGTATGATATTAACTGTTGGCAATTTAATGAAGTTTTTTTTTTTTTTTTAAAGTGGTCCTCAAACAGCAACCTCCTCTTTCGGTGATCTTTTTAGATTCCTCCTTCTAGGATTCATCCGAAACAGGCTTTATGTAATAAACTGTAATAATAAATGACTTTTCGAGATTCCAGAACTCAGTGTATCTATTGTTGCTGATGTTTTGTAGGAATCAAAAATCCTTAGAGTTTCTGAACAGAGGAGATCATCAAAGATATAGCCCATCTATACCAGAGACTAAGAGGGAGGGTGATGAATGGAATATCTCTAAAAGGGTATTTTAAGGTCATGAATCATGTTTCATAGCTTTCAAGGAGGAAACCATAATTCTACGCTATTGATGACTCCGGAGAATTCTTCCCTGGACTTGGGAAACTCAGCACTTCCTATGCAAATAGCCAGCTTGCCTAGATCCTCCCTTCTCCTCCTCCCCACACACTGGGTGGTAAGACTAGATGCATCTTTACAGGAGAAAATGTGCATGTGGTTGAATACATAATTGATGGTCCTATTTCCTACACTAAAGAAAGGGCAGAAGCTGTATTCTTTCACTGGTATTATCACTCCCAGTGATATTAAATTTTAAGTGTTGTTTGTTTTAAGAGAGTACTTGCTTTTTGGTGATTAATTTAAAACTTGTGAATATTTGCTGTGAATTTTGTCTATATATGCATATCACTCATATCAAGTGACACAATGGCCTACAGGAAACAAAATACATTGCTCTCTTCTAACTCTATAACTAAACAAATAGCCAACTTGGAACCACTGTTCCAACTGAGCAGCACTGTAAAATAACAGCTGAAGGCAGTCTGTTTAGCAAGACAGGCAGGAGAAGGCACATTTGAAGGATGGTCATTGGTGGTGAGTAAGAGAGTGTTTAAGAAACTAATAAAGCCACAATACAGCAACAATCGCTTTATTATTAGGTGTTAAAGAACATCAAAGAAGATTTATATCTTCTTTTAACTTTACGCTGAGACAGTTTCCAATTCAATTGCTGGGTTGTTTTAGAGTTAAAGCAGAAGTTTAAGAGGAGAATGTCTTTCAACAGGCTTATGATGATTTAGAGTAAGTTTAATCATCTTCTGCTCTCTCCAGGAAGATTACTGACGTGACTTAAGGAGCAGCAATACACACTGATTTCAGCCTCGGAGAGGGAGAGAGATGCTAAAAGCTCATTATGAACAAAAGCATTTGCATGCAGCCTACTTCACATTCAGAAAGTGAGCAGAGATTCACAACACGAATCTGAAACGGAGCATTTAGAATGTAAAACACGGTGTGGCTCCTAATGTAATAAACTGAATTCTTAGAGCCTCAAGGCTTTTAGCATAAACGAGCCATTCTCTGACTGCAAACTTAATACCCACCTTAAATAAATTTAAAATCTGCATGTGGATATAAGAAAGTCATTTTTAAGCGAAAACCAGTGGATCCTATGTCTGTCTGGGGATTTACGTGAGATGTTTTGATTTCTGAGTATAGGTCATCATCTCACACTCCTTCAATTTTCACACCCTAATTTCCAGCCAAGAGAAACAATCCCCAATTCCCATAGGTCACTGATATTTTCTCCAGCTTTCCAGTTAAGAAGCTGGAACCCGAAGACATTAAGTAGTTTGCCCCAGATTACATGGTGGATGTGTAGCTAGTCTGTAATCCCTATTCTGGTCCATGTGAATCCTATGACTTTTTGCTTTTTCCATCATATCCCTGACTTGTCATTTCTTTTGTTAACCAACAGGAAAGGTTGGCTTGACCCGGGGGTTAGATGAACAGAGAGCTCTGTGTTTCTCTCACACTGGGACATGTTCGAGTGGGAGGCAGGGCACTGACATCATGAAGAGGTGACCTGTGCAGGTCAAAAGGCCCAGGGTTTTCAACTTACTAGCTTTGTTTACTTGAGCAAATTATTTAACTTTTCTAAGTTTCATGGTCTTCCTCTGCAAAAGAGATTATTCAGTTAATTAAGTGGAGAAATAATTCTACGTGAAATGCTTGGCACACACTGGGTGCTCAGTTAGCATCATCACCAGCATGGCTATTATCACGTCTTTAATTATCACCATCAGTGTGATTCAAACTCCTGCCTAAGGTGCAGGGCAAAGGATCCTCCACTTGTGATTCTATAAACCTCGGTAGTGATCCAGTTTCTTATGGGGATTTTCCCTGGAGCCAAGCTTGTTATTGCACAGAGCCTTGCTCGTTTATTTTGGGTTTTTAAGTTCAACTAGAGGGTCCCTATTGGTCTTCAAAGACTAAAAGAAAGTAGAATTCGTTTTCTACCATCTTACTGATGCCTCATACTGGCTTTAATTCACATTTTATTAATTTCTAATTCACTATTCAATCTTCAGTCTTTTAAATAGGAAAACAAGAAACACTAATATAGGAAGGCAAATGGAAATCTTAACTCGCAAGCAAGAGAGGATTGGGGTCTTTTTAATCCCAACAGCTTCACAAAGACTTGGAGCAAGTTGAAAGTCTTTCAGGGACATACCTTCGACCTCCTCCTCACCCACTGCCCAATCTCTGACCCACTTTCTGACCACTTCCTCCTGTGCTTACAACACACTGGTACCAAGACTCTAACTGCCAACTTCAGATCTTACTGAATCCTCTAATCATATAATCCTCTCATGTTTTCATACCTCTCCCTTCTAGCTTCCATTGTTCATTATTACCATCACATCTTTGCAAATACTTCTAATTTCTTGGCAGCTATTTCCTCTCTTCCTACATTGTGCTCACTTGGCAGAGTTTCAAGTCTAATTAAATCAAACTATCTACCTATCTTTGCCTGTACTGTGCAACATTCGCAGAGAAAAAGCAAACTCACTGATGGCTGCTTTCAGCTAAAAATCACGATTTCAAATCACATGTGGGTACTCAACACTGCTGTTCAGTTTTACATCACTTCCTGAGCTTTTATGCTTTTCAAAAATGATTGCTTTGTAAGCTTCTTTTCTCACCTCAAATCCTTGCACCTCTTCTTTCTACCATCACATTCCTGGCAACTGACCTTACTTCATATATCATTGAAAAAGACAGGATCTGCCAGAGAGGAACCCTTTCTTTTCCCTACCCCAGATGCTATAGTGCCACTTGCATCTATTCCTACAACCTGTCATCTCTTCTCTCAACTCTGGATAAATGTCTTCACTCCCATCAAAAGCCAAACCCTCCCCTTGTGTACCGGCTCCCATTTTTCTATAGACTTTGCAAGGACAATATATATATGAAGCTTTCCACTTTTCCTCTGCATTCTCAAATTATCCCTGTCTCCTGAATCATTTACATCAGCATACAAACCTGTTGTAATATCACTCATTTTTGCTTTTGGATGTCCTCCTGAGAATTACATATTTGGTTGGCAGTTTCCTTTGATTCCTCCATGTGTGGATTCTCCGAATGCTACCTGGGGCTGACTCTGACTTTTGATCCCAAAGTCTTTCTGAAGCCCCTAATTCCTCTATTAAATCCCTTTCTGCTTGAAATAGCTGGAACAACTTTTGCTTTCCTGTCCAAATCCTGACTATGATACATATGTCAACTTTTATGCCTTACACCTTCACTCCACCTCATCTTATTGGAATGTTTTTGTTTGTTTGTTTGTTTGGTTTGGTTTTATTTTGTTTTTGCCCCTAATCTTGACATAACCGATTGCAAATGGCAAATTCATTTGGATTTCAGCTGAAGTAGTGTCCCCCATCCAGCCCATTCACTATTACATTATTTTAATTTGTAACATACTATTTATAACTCATTTTTGTTGTTTATTTGCTCACTAGAAGATAAATAATTTCATTTGTCTGTGTATTCCCAGTATCTTGGACAGTGTTTAGAACTGAGCAGGCATGTAATAAATATTTGTGGAACAAGTGAATGAAAACTGACCATCATATAACATTTTTTCCTAGCAATATCAGTGACGGAAATTTGAGGTTCCTCTGACAAGTTTTAAGGGATATCTATTACGGGCAAAAGACTGTTTTAGGTACCGTGAGAGAGATAAAATTGAACTGGAGCTCAGTCCAGCCTTTGAGTAGGTGAAATAAGAAATATGATGCATATATGACCATTGTGTAACATAGAAAGTGGTGTCATCATGCACATATTAAAGGTACGGGAGTTCAAAAAGGGATATGCTACTTCCATTTGGGAAGACAAGGAAGGTTTTCTGAAAGAGGCAATTTTGGAATTGGGCCTTGAAGGATAATTAGGACTTATGCATACCAAATAGGTGGGAAGAACATTCTAGAGCGAGTGTTATTAACGGCTCAAAGTGGAGGTAAAGCAAATTCAGAATATAGGGCTAATGGAAAGATTAAATGTGATAGTATCCATGTAGCTCCTGGTAGATTTCTTCTTCCTCTGGGTCAAGGGAATGGATCCTATTTATCTTTACGTACTTAAGTTATCCAGTAAGTACCTTGCAGATTAATTACTGTTTAAGAAAATGGGAGACAATAAATGGATTGATAGATAACGGACGACAAGCTTGAGGTTATGTTAGATAAAAAAGAAGAAAGGAAGGGAAGAAATGTAAGAAACAATGCTCACTCTCTTTCCCTGCCCCAAGACACTCATTTCTCAGGCCTTTTGCAGTTGCAGTGTTGTACAATGAGCTTTGCCAAATGAGCTACGAGCAGAAGTGATGTGCATGATTTCTGACCCAAAGCACTTAAAAGCCAGAGCCAGCGAGAGACTTTCTAGCTCTCACTTGCCCTGTGGCAATAACTGCAGAGGACCTAAGTTAAAGCAAGAGAGCCACAGGATGGACGCAGCCAGGATGACTGAGTCACTGTAGAGAAGAAACTTGCCCTGGAATTATAGAGCGCCCACCAGACTCTGAATGAGCTATGACTTTATTGAGGCAGTTCGTTTCTGCAGCATAATCAGGAATACCCTGCCTCTTGTAAAACAAAAATTTTGGCTAGAAAATCATCTTTCTGGCATACTAAATGATCGACTTTATAACCAGGCTCAAACTAATTAGAAATAATGTCCAGGATAAGGAAAAAAAAAACAATTTGAAAAGAGAACATGTTTTGGAGAAAATCTGGTAATGTCAACAGTTTCACAGAACAAATCATCTTTGCCGAACGAAAATACCATTAAAAGTACATCTGATTTGAGCTATGAGATTCATATTTCAGCATATTAGAATATTTTATCAGCACTCATTTTCTCACAGCCTTCAGAACCTCAGGTATAAATAGACTCCCAAAAGTCATCAGGTATGACCTCTTTATCTTACGAATGAAAAAGCACGAGACACACAGCAGTTGGCTGAGTTTCCCATGGTGTCTCGGCAACTCAAGGGCAGAACTGAACTTAACACCCCATCTGTCATCCCTCAGCCCAGCATCTTTTAACTCTACGCTTAAGAAGCTTTTCCCGTTATTACCACTGCCCAGTGATACCTGTGTGCTGTGAAAGAATTAATGTATCTTGTAAAAGGTTTTTGCTTTTCTATTTTTTAAGTTCTGAAGCAAGCCAAACTGAATAAAAACTACTTGATCTTCCTGAAAGTGTTCACCCAGAAAATGTTAGAAGATGGAAGTTATACAGAGAGAATCTCAGTAAAATACTTAGAGGGGGAAAAAAAGAAAAAGAATTCTAGCTACCCAATTGAAAATTTACATAAGTCTTTAGAGGATTGATGCCAGTGAAGTCAGCAGTTCTCCCGGGAGGATAATGGGATCATGCCTTAATTTTCTTCATTTTTTATTTCTGACGTTCTACCACTAGGTATAGCTGAATGAGTCAGCAGGAAGTGAATCTCGTTAAAGCTCTGCTCTGTGAAATGCGTGGTGTTTATCACGTAGTGATTACTTATCTATTTGGAGCAGTTTGCAAAGTTTTCTGCAATGCCCAACTTTTTCTCTTCCCTGGTTTTCCCTGCTTCCCAAAGTAAATGGTTTTGAGGCCCCTACCTAAACTACATTATTCTCTTCCTTCCAAAAACTCAAGAGAGTTTCTTATTCAGGACAACATGAACAAGAGCCCATCTCATATTTTCTTCACACTTCATCAGATTTTCAGGAACTTCTGATTAATTTAGGTCTTCGGGATAGCAAATATCTTGTGTATAGAACTAAAATAAGGCAAAAAAATTAAAAAAAAATAAAAGTAAAAAAAATCAAAACCGTGGTTACAAACGTTCTGTCCATGAAGGCATACCATGGAGAGGAAGTGTGTTATGATTGACAGAAAGCAGTGGGTTCCCAGGAGATTCTGGGATAAATATTATGAGTGCATTTTAATTTTTGTATTTTTGTTTCAGCTTTTTTTTTTTTCAAGTTTTAGGTGATCTTTTTTTTCATGTTTCAGCTTTCTGATTTGGTTTATTATGAGTTTTATCAATGAAGAAATATCAATTAAATGAGGATGAAAGAGAAAAATTAACATGGCTTTTTCAGTAAGACTCTCTAGAATTTCAAAACCACTGCAATCTGCTTAATTCCTGAAATTTTAACTGAGGCCTTCGTTATCTGATTCAAACAGGGCTGTACATTCTACTTCCCATCAAACTCGTGGATATTTGCCAATTAAACTGTTGGAAGTACCTCAGAGTTTTAATTTGCATTGCTTTGATTACTGGTGATATTAAGCATATTTTAATAGGGCTTGATGGCCAATGTATTTTGTCTTCTGTCATTTGCCTTTTCTTTAGTTCTTACCTCTTTTGTTGATGAGTTTTTTCTCACTGAATCATAGGATTCCTATAAATATCATTAATCTCTTACATATTAAGCACATGGCAAATATTTCTCCCCAGGCAGGTATTTACATGTTAAATGTGGCTTCTTCAATGATACAAAGATTTTTAAAGTGTCATGTGGCCAAATATGCTAGTCTTTTCTTTCATAGCTTCTGGGCTTTTTTCATGCTTAGGAAGTCTTTCCCCATTCCAAGATATAAAAAAAAATACTCTCCTAAGTTTTCTTCTGATACTTTCCCAGGTCTCTGATGCCAGCCCTATGCATTTAGGCATATAACCATAACATAGACTATAAATCTTATTGGTGAAGAGCACAAACTCCAAAGCCAGTTGCTTTGGTTCACATTCTTGCTTCACTTATTACCAACTCTATGACCCTTCACGCCTGGCAAAAGTGGTAATAACAGCTCATATGAGGTTGTTGTTAGTATTAATAAATTCATGCCCATGAAGTGTTTAGAAGAGTTTTCCATAAATAAATAGCTATGTGAAGGCACTGAGCACCATTTTTCTCTGTGAGTGTACCCTGAGCACAATTCCTGGCATATAGATCCCACTCAGCAAATAAAAAGTTAATCAATTCACTCAAAATATGTTTTCCCCATTTTGCCTTTTCATAAATTATTTATTACGGAATCTGTCTGGCCACAGTCCCCATAATCATTTCAGCAATTCTTAGCATAAATAGTTGTTTTGATTCTCAGTCTGTCTTGAGGCTCTTAAATGCAACATGTGAAAGAGCTTTGCAGTAAGATTTAAACCTGACTATGGTCTTTCCTTACATGCCCCATCATGGCCACAATTCTTTGGAAGGCAATGAACATTTGTTAGCCTGAAGGTGTAAATAAGAAACTTGCCTCTTTTTCTCTCAAGTTTTACTGATGTATTTTCATCTCACAGCCTCTAGCTCAATGGTAATTTGTGTGGTTATTGGAAAGAACTCCACATTCTTTGGCACCAATAAATCAGAAACCAAACTATGGGATGTGAGAAGTTTTTTTCTCTGCCCTGAGGATTTCACAGCTTTACAAGAAGGAAGAGAATGAAATTGAAAAGACAAAACTCCAAAGCTCTGTCTATGGGACAGAGTTGCCAAAGTGATTCAGAGAGCTGACGCCAGGAACTGGGGCAGTACATCCCCCAATTTATCAAATACCCTCTTTCCAATCCATGTCTGAACCATACAGCCTCAATGGATTGCTTTAGCTCCATCTGCCATTCATTTCCTGTGAGCCTCTAGAGCTCAAAAAGATGGGCTTTTCCCTCTTTCATTGTTACGTAACATATAACATATATTAGGTTATATATGTTATTATTTCTAGCCAAAGCAGCAAACCTCATGGCCTGGCCACCACAGAGGATGCTTCACACAGCCTCTGGGCTTTGTTCTCCTTATGAATAGACAGAAATTAGAGGAATTTCAAAAATTCCTTCTTTCTCAGAAAACCTGGTTGCAAGCTATCTCCCTCCTGATAATTACTACCAAGAATACCAGAAGTTCAGCATTACCTTGTTCCTTCTCAGTTCCTTCCTCTGGTAACAATCTGATTTCCTCTTAGTGGATGTATGCCTCTGCCTGCCTAGGGTGAGGCCCGTGAACCTAAAAATGCAAAGGAGAAAAGCACATTAATATTTTTCCAAAACATTATCCTGACGAAAAATGTATACTGGCCTTGAGGCAACCGTCAGGCACGCTGTTGGAAGTGGACCACAGGGAAGTTTGCTTGGCTAGAAACTAAGAGGGACAAGCAGGTGGGGAAAGCGTGGGAGGAGAAACGCTTTGGTCAGGGCTTTGAAGCCTGTGAGGCAGCATCTGAGTTTCCTTTGATGGAGAACCAGAAGCGTCTGTTCGCTCCCATGAAGAGCGGTATTCTGATTGAAAAGACACTTTGGAACAGGAACCTTATCAAAGATAAGAAGGGGACACAGTAAGGGAAGTAGAGCACCTGGGAGTTTAGTGAAATCATTTTTGGGGAAAAAAGCTTTAACCTTAACAAGGTTTGCAGATCATATGGGAGGAGAGATGTCACATGGAGTGGTCACCTATGCACCATAGGAAGACAGTAACCAATATACAACATTTATCTCAAAGCCCGTGTCTATGTGATAGACCTGCTGTGGTTACATAGAAAACAAGTCAGGAGAGCAGGGTGATTCTCAGACCATCCAATACAGTCTCTACCTTTATCTCACGCTTTTTTCCTTGGTGACCAGTAAAGCGTAGTGATCCTATGATGCAGGTGCTCCAGTCATTCCCATTCTGCAGATGCATGGCCGAAGCTCAGGAAGATTAAATAACGCGGCCAGGATCCCACACTTAGAAAGTGGCAAAGCCAGGATATAACCCCAAACCCGCTGTCTCTGGAGCCTGTACTTTTATTCACTGGCCCTTTAGGTCTCTATAGAGACCCTGTGGGATTAAGGAAGAAATGAGGGACCAGGGTGAATTGACTGTAGTGGCCAATAAGAATTTAAGATCACTTCAGGGTTACTACTAGAACTTGATTAGCAATTATAGTAAAACACTGTAAAGGGAACTGGCAGTTTCACAGGAGAAATATTTCAGTGCTTCCTTCCTTCAACAACCATTTATTAAGGATAAATACGATGACCAGGCACTGTGCAGGTTTCTGGAGAGGTGAAGGAGAGCAGTGCTTGCCTTCAAACCAGTAGGGAAGTTAAGACTCCTTATTTTAATTCTCACCATAACGAATTTGCTCACATTTTTTTTTTTTTGTCTTTTTGTCCTTTTATGGCCGCACCTGCAGAATATGGTGGTTCCCAGGCTAGGGGTCTAATTGGAGCTGTAGCTGCCAGCTTACACCACAGCCACAGCAACGCAGGATCCGAGCTGCGTCTGCAACCTACATCACAGCTCACGGCAACACCGGATCCTTAACCCACTGAGTGAGGCCAGGGATTGAACCCACAACCTCATGGTTTCTAGTCAGATTTGTTTCCACTGAGCCACGACGGGAACTCCCATGCTCACATATTATATACTGTGCAAAACACATAGCTCATGATAAACATCCAGGGTATTAAAGGAGCTCAGAGGAAGGGGCCTACTTGGGACAGGGATCAGAGTGGTGCACACAATGAATGCTAGCTAGAAAAGAGCATTAGTTGGCCAGGTAGATGCAGGGTGGTAAGCAGGACAGACCAGCCGTGGGGATGGCATGGACAAAGGCACGCAGGCAAGATGGAATGTGCAGAGTCATACCTGCCTGGCTCATGGGCTTAACCTGCAGGGAATCAGGCACCATCACAGAGTTTTGAGCATGTCAGGCTCATGATGAGTTCTGCACCTTGGCCACATCTCTCTCAGAAGGATAATCTAATGAGCAGGAAGACACATTGGGAGCCCTTGTATAGTTCCAGATAAGAGGTAATGGTAGCTCGGACCCCAAAAAGTGGCGAATGAGTTTGAGAATGCAGGCCAGATACTAGAATTGTTTGGATATGAGTCTGGTAACTGGGTGGATGAGGGGGGAGATGGTGGGGATGAAGCTGAGGATGCTAAGCTGCGTTGTCTGTGTGAACAGTGGTGACATAAGTTAGAAAATATAGGCAGAGAAACATTCAGAGAGGTCAGTGAGTTCAGTTTGGGACACGGGAATAGTTTCTTAGGGCTACCACAATAAATTACTAAAAACTGGGGGGCTTAAAGTAAGAGAAATCAATTTTCTTAGAGTTTGGGAGTACAGAAATCCAAAATCAGGTGTTGGCAGCATTAATTCCCTTGGGAAGCTCTCAGGGAGAATTTGTTCTATGTCTTTGTCCTGGCTTCTGGTGGCTGCCAATAATTCTGGGTGTTTCTTGGCTTGAAGATATCAGCTCCTGTCTGTGCTTCCATCTTCACAGGGCTTTCTCCCCTATGTCTTCATGTGTCATCTTCTTTTCTGCTTATTGTAAGGACACCTGTCATTGAATTTAGGAGCCCCCCTAATCCAGGATAATCTCATCCCAAGATCCTTACCTTAATTACATCTGCAAAGGCCCTATTCCAAATAAGGTCATATTCTGAGTTTCCAGGTGGGCATATATTTGGGGGGACCACTATTCAACCAATTACAGGTACTTTGAGAATAGCCAGGGGGTGGATCACAAGCTGAATATGGGATCTGAGTAAACTGAGAATTATCAGCATTTAAGTGCAACTGCAATCAAGATAATCACTGAGAAACATAGGATGGGGGGAGAGGGACAGGAATCCAATTAAAAATCTGGGAATATCAATATTTACTTGATAGATCAAAAAAAAAAAAAGTACCTGTAGGGGCAATAAGAAGGCATTGTTGTTTCAGAGAAAATCAAAGCATTGTTTCATGGTATCTCTATATCTACAAATGACTGAGCCCTTACTGTGTTCCAGGAACTATCATAGTTCTTTATACTATTTAGTTCCTCAAACAGGTGTTCACAGAGGTATTTTTATCTCCCCCTTATAGATAGAGAGATGAAGGTTGGGAATATTAGATAACTTGAACAAGATTCAAGAGCTAGTTTAATGATGAACCAAGGCTTCAAACATCTGTCTGATTCCCAAGCTTCAGCTCCTTTCCCTCACTACCCTTTTTGTAGCATTTCAACATGAAGAAAACTCAAAGATAGAAGTAATGACTTAAGATGTCGTGGAAATGACTGTGTTGCTTATTCAAATTCACTGTCATTTTTTCCCTTTCTAATAGAATCCTGTTTTTTATTGCTATTTTTTGTTGTTTGCTTTTTGTTTTTGTTTTTGTTTTTGGAGGTAGCGATCTGCCAAGCTTCAGAAGAATTATCTCTTTTCTTTCCTTGGAGAGAGTACTGTCCGTATGATAGAATGATGACCAATCAGATAGAAGAAATTGTTGGGTCTAGGAAATCTCCTTAAAAATATGCCTCTCTAAGCTATAAGATGTTCTTTTGATTTTTTCCTTTTGTTCTTCTTCCCTACTTCCAGGCATGCGGACACGATGGCTAGAGCTACAGTGACCATTTTTTGATTAAGGGCAGTTCTTTGGAGGGGAGTCAAACTCTAAGCAAGGGATAAGAGAAAGATCAAAGAGAAAGACAGTGGGCCATTGTTGCCACGACAAAGCTTCTGGACCAGCTCCAGAATGCTTCTTCCTAATCTTAGTGATATGAGGAGAAAGAATGCCCTAACTTGTTTAACCCAGGGCTTTCCTGGGCTCTATAAAAAGAGCCAAAGAAGTGCCGATGTGGTGTTCCCGTTCTACAGACTCCAAAATGAAAGAAAGGGATTAGCAGATGGAATTGGATAGTGATAAGTTATAGGGAAGGAAGTAGGAAAATTAAGGGTGATTAAACTTGATGGCTTCAACTTTGAGGATAAAGTAAGAGGCAATGGCTGCTGAGATGGAGTGTGGTGGGGCTTGGAGAAGAGAGAATTTTAATTATTTTAATGGTGTGCTAAAATGAAATACTGTACTAACTGCTGACCTAGTGTACCTTCCCTACTTTATGCTATAACCTGTCTTTGAAAAACACTGGATAGCATTTCTCCCTTTTTGAACATAAAGAACATTTGGTTTTTGTAGCCATGCAGACTAATTCCATTTTGAAAGCTCATCGTGAACCTTTTCAGTTTTTCAGTGGTAATAATAATAACCTGCAAGCTGGTTCAAGCTGAAGAACATTCTTCCTTTTTTATACTTCAAAAGAGCTAGTAGGACCTTACTTGATCTCAAAAAATCTTCAAAGTGGATCTGGAGGCATTCAGACAACAAGTGAAACTTTTGGGATAAACATTACCTGAAAGAGCCTCTTCTCCATCAGCTTAAAAGAAAGATAAGATGATTTCAGAGGAAAATTCTAAGGTTTGCTTCCTCCCCCCTTTCTGAGGTATTTGATTAATTTTCTTAAGTCAGTTTTTCAGTCTACCTGGAATAATCAATATTCTCAGATTTTTATCACTTGCTTTTTGGCTCCGGTCCCAAAGTTCACTGCATCTTGATTGATGCTCAAATATGGGTAGCTGTGAGGTGAATTTTTATTTCTATTAGGACTGGCTTTGATTACAGGATGTCATGATGTTTTTATTTTTCTAGAAGGAATCATACTCTTAGGAATATATTCCTATAAGAGGAAATGTTGTTATTCTCCCAAATATTTTGTTAGTGACAATGCAGCTTGAGATTTTGCCAAATTTTCACTAATTATCCACTGAAATAATATGCTAGAGAAAGAGAATTTCACTGCAGAATCTGCAACATCATTATCAAATAACAAGATAACAACACATACATATACACATATGTTGAGGCTGAAAACGGTAGATGGTGAATATTTCTGGGTCTATCTTAACTTTAATTTTCCAATATTATTTATTTATGTGTTTGTTCTTCCTAGTCGTCTGTGAGCTACCAGAGAGCAAGAATGATGTCTCTTTCACTTTTGTCTCCTCTGGGTAAAGTAAGCAGAGTTACAGTCACATAAGTCTTCCATAAATGTGTGTTGGGTGAATTATTAAATAACTGATTGAATAGGTAATAGAAATCCAACACACAATTCCTTCAACAAACATTGCTTGCATAATTCCATGTGCATTATATCACTGGGTGTGGTGTTACTATGGAGTTAGTCACTGGGAATGGAATCAAAGACTAAGAAGCCAAATGCTACTCAGAGCTCACACACACATAAAGACATATATGCAACACAATATAATTAGTGTGTCAGTACAAATAAATACCAAATGCAAAGGAAGAATGGAATAAGAAACAAATGTAAGTCAAATTGTTAAATTTGGAAGGTGATGAGTTAAGGAAGTAGAGGAAAAATAAAAGAACCTAGAATGATTATGAGGTTGGTAGCTTGAACTGGTAATGACTGGTGGTGCCATCAACCAAAACATGCAACAGGGAAGGAAAGGCGAGTTTAAGAGAAAAGACGCATTGAATTATTTTTTCTTTTCTATTTTTAAAATAATAATTGAATATATTTCAACACCCATTTCTGATAAACACCTTCCAGAAAGCAGGCATAGAGGGGACCTACCTCAACATAATAAAGGCCATATATGACAGACCCACAGCTAACATCATTCTTCATTGTGAAAAGCTAAAAGAATTGCCACTAACAACAGGAAAAAGACAAGGATGTCTGCTCTCACCACTGCTATTCAACATAATTTTGGAAGTCCTACCCACAGCAATTAGAGAAGAAAAAGAAATAAAAGGAATCCAAAATGGAAAGGAAGAAGTAAAACTATCACTGTTTGCAGATGACATGATACTGTATCTAGGAAATCCTAAAGACACTACCAGAAAACTGTTAGAGCTCATCAGTGAATTTGGTAAAGTCACAGGATACAAAATTAATACTTAGAAATTGACTGCATTTCTATACACTAACAATGAAAAATCAGAAAGAGAAATTAGGGGAACAATCCCATTTACCATCACATTAAAAAGAATAAAATACATAGGGATAAACCTCTTAAAGGGACAAAGAGTTTTCTGAAAACTAAGATACTAATGAAAGAAAGAAAAGATGACACAAACAGATGGAAAATATACCATGCTCTTGGATTATAAGAATCAATATTGTCAGAATGACTATACTACCCAAGGCAATCCACAGATTCAATGCAATCCCTATCAAATTACCAATGGCATTTTTTATAGAACTAGAACAAAATATTTTAAAGTTTTCTTGGAAGAACAAAAGACCTAGAATGGCCAAAGCCATTCTCAGAAAGAAAAATGGAGCTGGAGGAATCAGGTTCCTTGACTTCAGACTGTAAGTCAGACAGAACTACAGTCATCAAAACAGTATGGTACTGGCAAATAGATCAGTGGAACAGGATAAGAAGCCCAGAATTAAAGCCACGCACCTATGGTCAACTAATCTATGAGAAAGGAGGCAAGAATATACAATGGAGAAATGACAGTCTCTTAAATAAGTGGTGCTGGGAAAACCGGACAGCTACATGTGAAAGAATGAAATTAGAATACTCCCTAACACCATACACAAAAATAAACTCAAAATGGATTAAAGACCTAAATATAAGACCAGATACTACAAAACTCTTAGAGGAAAACAGAAGCCAAACACTCTCTGACATAAACCACAGCAATATCTTCTCAGATCTACCTCCTAGATAATGACAATAAAAAGAAAAATAAACAAATGGGACATAATTAAACTTAAAAGTTTTTGCACAGCAAAGGAAACCCTAAACCAAAAGAAAAGACTACCCACAGAATGGGAGAAAATATTTGCAAATAAAGCAACTGACAAGGGATTATCTCCAAAATATATAAACACCTCCTGGGGGTCAATACCAAAAAACAAAAAACCCTGTCAAAAAAAGGGCAGAAGATCTAAGTGTCAGTTGATGGATAAATGGATAAATTGTGGTAAATATTTAAAAAAGAGACTTGCAACAATGTAGATGAAACTGGAAGTCAAGTCTCCATAGAAGAATAAAGATGGCCAAAAACCATGAAAAGATGTTTAACATCACTAATTATTAGAGAAATGCAAATCAAAACTACTATGATGTACCACCCATACCAGCCAGAAAGGTCATCATCAAAAAGTCTAAACAATAAATGCTGGAGAGAGTGTGGAGAAAAGGGAACCCTCTTACACTGATGGTGGGAATGTAAATTGGTGCAATCACCATGAAAAACAGTATGGAGCTTCCTCAAAAAACTAAACATAGAATTACCATTTAATCCAGCAGTCCCACTCCTGGGCATATATCCAGAGTAACCATGACTTGAAAAGATACGTGTACCCCAATATTCACTGAAGCACTATATACAATAGCCAAGATGTGGAAAGCAACCCCGATGTCCATCGACAGAGGAGTGGATAAAGAAGATGTGGTACGTACATACAATGGGATATTACTCAACCATAAAAAGGAATGAAATAATGGCACTTGCAGCAACAGGGATGGACCAGAAATTACTAGGCTAAATGAAGTTAGTGAGACACAAATGTCATATGCTATCACTTATATATGGAATCTAAAAAAATGATTACAATGAACTTTGCAGATTCTGACAGAAACTGACTCACAGACTTTGAAAAACTTATCGTTACCACGGGAACAGTTTGGGTGGGGGGAGGGATGGGATGGGTGGTTGGGCTGGAAGTGTAAAATTGGGTTGTCATGATGGTTGTACAACTATAAACATAATAAAATTCACTGATTTAAAGACGGTATATGTTTCAGGTATACAACATGATGTTTCGACATACAAATTCATAGTGAAAGATTACTGCAATCAAACTAATTAACACATAAATCATGTGTTTTGGGGGGGTGCTGAGAGCATCTAGGATCTATTTTCTTAGCAAGTTTTCAGCATATGATACATTACTATTAACCAGAGTCACCATGCTGAACGTTAGATCTCTAGGGCAACTTTGTACCCTCTGACCAACATTTCTTCATTTCCCCACTTCCTCACCCTGGTAACCACCATTCGACTCCTTTCTTCTATGATTTTACATGTAAATGAGACCATATAGAAGTTTTTTTTTTCTGTTTCTGGCTTTTTTTTTCATATGCTTTACCCAGTTTCTCCTAATGACACCAGACACACAATTATACAACAATAACACAACCAGGATACTCACATTGACACAGTCAAATACACAGAACATTTTCATCATCTCCGGATTTTTCATATTGCCCTTTAATATCTCCTACCTTCTGACCTGCCCACCTCCATCCTTATCCGCTTGTGATCACTAATCTGGTCTCCATTTCTATAATTTTGTCATTTCATGATTTTGAAATAAAAAGAATCAGACTTCTTAACCTTTTCAGTTTGACTTTTTTCACTCAGCATAATCTTCTGGTGGCTCATTTAGGTTGCTGTGTATATCCATGGTTCACTCCTGAAATGGATGTACCACAGTTTGTTTCTGGCTTATTTACCTTAGCATAACGTCTCCCAGTTTCATTCACATTGCTGCAAATCTGTTTTAATATTTACCACAATTTACCCTTTTATACATCAATGGACACTTAGGTTGTTTCCATATTTTGACTATTGTGAATAATACTGCAATGAATACGTGAGCACAGATGTCTCTGTGAGGTACTGATTTAATTTCCTTTGGATATATAAACCAGAAGAGTGATTGCTAGATCATGCAGTGGTTCCAGTTTTAATTTTTTGAAGAACCTCCACACTGTTTCCCATAATAGCTGTACCATTAAAATTTTTATGGCAGAAATTTACAATAGGAAGCAGAACGTGAATCTGCATCGTAGAGAGGCCTGGGCTAGCAGTATAAAGTAGCACATCATGAGCGCATATAAAGAGTATTTGAAATTGTAGCACTAAAAGAGCTAATCCTGGAGGAGCATGTAGAAACCGAAGAAAAAGCAAGGATGACACAGCAGCAGTCACCTAACTCTCTTCTATTTTTAGCTCAGAGAGTTATTCATTTTTTAAGACCTAATTTCTCAGTGATGCCTGCATAACTGCTAACACCCATGGTTACTCTCCCCTCTCAGGATGCTTGCACCTGCACAGATTTGTCACCAGATTTCTTAAAGATAAAAGAGGATACTTTGTGCCTTTGTATCTAACACAATGTTTTTTGCATGGAACTATACCCAATAAATGTTTGTGGATAAAAATGATGACTACCTGTTTTGACCATTAGATAATGCAAGCTTGTAACAGACATGGAGCTTTAGCAAATGCAATGACCCAAATCACTGGCATCCCAAACACTTTTGTTTATCATGAGAAAAAAAAAAGAGGGTTGAGAAATACCCATGCTCTGACTTTAGCTGCAAGGGCAGAGACCGCAAAAAGAAACCAGACATTCTTACATACATTTTTATGATTAATTTTATAAAAGTTCCCAGCCAGGAAGCAGGTTTTCCCTCAAGACAGGTACTATCATACAAATCCAAATGCTATATGGAAATTCTGTGAGTGGAACTCTTTCTGGTTATACTTATTCGACTATCCAAATTTAATTAAACCTTCAATCACTTTCCCGGGAACTGAAATGATGAGATTCAATGATCTGAAATTTCTGGAATCTCCTTTCATTTTCTCCCTTTTTCCCCAGTCGGTGAAGCAGTAACAATTTTTTCTCTCATCCTGGAGAACTGCTGTTTATAGATGACAAATTGCATCCTGACTGGCAGTGTCACAAATTCACAGTTTCTTTCCTTCAGAATTCTCAGATGAAGACCAGGAAATACTAGTGATTTGCTGTATTTTGAGTTCCTCAAAGTTACTCAGGAACTGCATCCTTGGAGACTATAACATGCTTGAGTTTCCCTTAGAGAACACTTGTGTTCTGGAAACGTAAAGATTGCAGCCTCTACTCACTGTATTAGAACATAGTGCCAAACATACATTTTTCCCCCCAAATGTGGTCTCTCTTGTGATCTTTGGCCATACTTTATGAAAATAAAATATTAGAAAACATGTTTTCGCCTTATTGAATGGTATATTTTACATACGTATATTATTTCAGGACCCAAAAGACCTTGTTCAGAGTTCAAGCTCCTGGATTGGATTAAGATGGCGGAAGAGAAAGACTGGAGCTCAACTTCTCTCCCGAAAAACAGCAAAAATACAGCCAAATGCCGAGCAACCTTCAACCAAATGGACTGTAAAATTCCAAAAAAGATACTCTGCTCCAGAAGACACAGCGGAGACCACATCAAGAGGTAGGAGGGGCGATTACGCGATAGAAGCAACCCCATACCTCCCGGGTGGGAAGCCCCACAGACTGGAAAGTAACTGCATCACAGAGACTCAGCTACAGGACTGAGAGTTCTGAGCCTCACGTCAAAACCCCACGCCTGGGGATCGGG
>PVHT020000230.1:14464057-14477285 GCA_004024745.2 Catagonus wagneri
AGACAATTAGACAGCAACACCCAATGATACCGCTTACATGTGGAAACTAAAAGACACAATGAACCTTCTTACAGAACAGACAATGACTCACAGACTTTGGAAAACCTTGGTTTTTCAAATAAGACAGTCTGGGGGGGTGGGGGGATGCACTGGGGGTTTGGGATACAAAATCTGTAAAATTGACTTGTGATGATTTATGTACACCTATAATTGAAATAAAATCCATTAAGAGGAAAAAAAAAAAAAAAACAGAGTTCAAGCTCCTGCCCAGTGTCCAAATGCTACCCCTGAAACTGGTGAGGAAAACTCTTTTGACTTTGGGAGCGTTGGCTCCCAGAATCCAGCAGGGCTCCAGACTTTTCCAATAATGGCAATTACATACTTTGCTTTGGTTGGATAGTGGAGTGGGCAGGTGTTTTTGTTCTTTGTGTCTACCCAGCTCCCATTTACCCTTCTTCTGGAAATAACCCCTCAATGTGAGAGGGCCACCTCCACTGCTATTTTAAGTTCACATAATTCAGATAGAGTGGACCTCACCACCTGGCCTCAGGAGTTAGGCCTCAGCACAGCATTACCCTGGGCACCGTGACTGATTTAGGGATGGGCATGTCATCCAAGCCAGACCCACACTCTCAGTCCTGGTTCACTGTTGGGAAATCCTCTATAGAGCCTCCAGAATGATGCTGTTAAAAGGTCACATCCTAGTTCTTGGCTGTCCTCATTTCACCGTAACCAGGATTAAATCTAAACTCCTACCATGGCTCAAAAGCCATGGTGATCTAATGCCTTCCTGTCTCATTTATCTTATCATCTGCTATTTCTTTACAGTCACTTCACCCTTCCTAGAAGGGTCAATGCTGATTCCCATCTTAGAAACTATGCATTTGCTCTTCTTTCTCCATGCAATAGTATTGTCCTACATCACTTGGTTGCCCCTTTTTCATAATAATTCATGTTTGAAGTCAAATGCCCCTTAAACTGATAGGAATTCCTGGACAATGAAATAAAAACAGTAATCATATTTATTTTCTACTACATTACTCTGCATTAGCTTTTCACATGAATGGCCAGAGTCCGAATGATTGCATGTGTTCACTTCTTTATTCTCTCTCATATGACCAGAATGTAAGCTCTTTGAGAATAAGAATATTAATTATCTAGTCACCACTGGACATATCTCCTATTCCATATATATTGGGCTCTCAGTAACTATTTGTTGACTGGAGGAGGAGCTGTCTTTGGCTGGGCTTGTTAAGCTGGCAGTATATAAGCCAGGGGTTGCTAGCGTCAAACTGTCAGCCAAAAAGCCAACAGGAGAAATGGGAACTGTGAAACTGAGAAGGACAGATTCCCAATAGTATAACCAAAGCCAGATACCCTGGGATGCTGGTTATATAAGCCAATAAATTCTCCTTTATGCTTAATTCACTTTGACTTAAGTTTCTGTCACTTGTAACCAACAGAGTCTTTACAGAGAAGTACGTAAAAAATTTAGAAAGCAAACCGCCATGCTCATGTAAATACTGTATTCTTATATAATTTCCATTTCCTGTCTCACCATATATCTTTCAGTTTTTGTCTTTGGCCAGAATTTTAGTTATCTGAAAGGGTAAGAAACACTTTCAGATAATTAAATTTCAGATTTGAGGATATTCAGGTAATTCAGCAGTGGAAATGTCTTTGAGAGTTATTTACAAAACACAGCCTATATAATTAGCTTGATTGGGGAAATCATTTCACAATGCATATGTATGTCAAAACATCATGTTGTATACCTTAAGTATATGCAATGTTTGTCAATTATACCCCAATAAATCTGGGAAAAAATTAAAAATAAAACACAAGCTACAGAACAACTATTTTGGTCTATGGTATATTTTATTGATGTGCTTTAGTGAATTCTTTGGGTATCTTTCCTTTTAGGCATGATAGATTAGCTGACCTACACTGGCTCTTGCAACAAAAAAAGCTATAAATAAGTAAATTAAAATCAATAATAAAAATTAGATAAAATACGTGACACAACTTATTTTTTTAGCACTTGAACAACAAGTAGTACAGTACTGCCATGTAGAAAGGAATTCATGAGAAGGGAAATACACAGGATTAGTGTCATGATTATACCACAATCACTCAGAAATTCTCTCTGCTGCAGAACAGGGAGAAGCCCATGTGGGGTAGGAATTTCACTGAGCTAAGGAGGCAGAGATTGGAATTGCCGGTTTCTGGCTGAAGTTGAATTGAATTTCATTTGAAGTGGCTGGAATTTGTAGGTCAGGATCCTGACAAGAAAGAGTGAGGAAATGGGGTTGAGGGGTAGGATAGAGACTGTACAGGGATTCAGTAATTATATAAAATATTTTTAAATTAAAAATTTTTTTTCTTTTTAGGACCACACCTATAGCATTGGAATTTCCTGTGCTAGGGGTCAAATTAGAGCTGCAGCTGCTGGCCTATGCCACAGTCACAGCCACACCAGATCTAAGCAGCATCTATGATCTATGCTGCAGCTTGCAGCAACACTGGATCTTTAACCCACTGAGCGAGGCCAGGGATCAAACCCATGTCTTCACGGATACTAGTCAGGTTCTTAAGCCACTGAGCCACTAAGGGAACTCCAGCAATTATATAAAACATAAATGGACCAAATACTTCAATTAGAAAGCAGAGACTTTTCCACTAAAAAGATAAGAACTAACTATTTCCATCTATAGGAAATCCACTTTGGACATAAAGACAAAAAAGGTGTAAAAATGAAAGGATAAAAGAAGAGCTATTAGGTAAACAGTAAGCCTTGGAAACCTAGAGTGGCCATTTTAATAATAGACAAAACAGACCTTGAGACAAGGAGTATTGCCAGTGATATCCCTAAAATTAAAACCATGAATTTATACTGAAATGTTTAATTTCAACCCAAAGCTACAAGGTACCTGCCTTTTTTCCTCCTTTCCCTATTTCTCACTCCCTTCCCCAAGAGTGAGAAACCTGGCCTCCATATCCCACCAAATGTTACTCATTTGCTTAAACCTACACAGAAGATAGTTTCAAAATGACTAACAAATGCTATTATGAAAAGCAAGCCTGCTGGGGCAGGAAATACACAAAAAGAGATTGGAGCCTCTGTCAGTGCCAGAAAATAAGATGGACCCAAAGACAAACAAAAACCCATTTGTCAGTGGAACAGAGGAGCCAACTGCTGGAGCTCGCAGTGAACAAAGCTGGAATGATCTGAGCAACAAAATGAAGTAGTATTGGATTATAACCCCAAGTACAACATACATATCAATGAGGCCATGCTTATAAAAATATGTAACTAAATAAGTAAGTAAATGAAGGGGAAGAGAAACAATTCCAAATTATTTATGGAGATACTCCACCACTAAGAAGGGGAAGTGGGCTTTGGGCGGTGATTTCCTTTCAAAGAGTACAGTATAGAAGGGATGGGGGAGATAGCTTCACTGTGGAGAAACCTGAGGAACACTTTTTCTGCAGGGTGATAAAGTAAAAATTATACTTAAAAATTATATTGTTAGTATGTGCCTTAATTTTTTTTTTTTTGTCTTTTTGCCTTATCTAGAGCCGCACCTGCAGCATATGGAGGTTCCCAGGCTAGGGGTCTAACAGGAGCTGTAGCTGCCAGCCTTCGCCATAGTCACAGCAATGCAGGATCCGAGCCGCGTCTGCAATCTACACCACAGCTCACGGCAACGCCGGATCCTTAACCCACTGAGCAAGACCAGGGATTGAACCCGCAACCTCATGGTTCTTAGTTGGATTCGTTAACCACTGAGCCACAACGGGAACTCCAGTATGTGCCTTTAATATGATGTGATGAAGGTAGACCTCTGAGGTTGTATTCTAAAGACACACACAACCCCAGTCTCTTCATAAGATTAACAGACAAATGACAATAGAGAAGCTCCTATGAAACACCTGACTAGTAGTCCTCAAAACTATCAAGATCATAAAAAATAAGGGAAGTCTGAGAAATCATCACAGTCAAGGAGAGCCTAAAAAGGCATGACAATTGATTGTACTATCGGATACATTACATTTGATGGGACCCTAAAACATAAAAAGAACATTAAGTGAAGGAAACTTGACTGAATTATGAATTTTAATGAGCAGTGATATAGCCACATTGGCTAATTCATTTTTAACATGACCTGTAGTAATGTAAGATGTTAATAATAGGGAAAAATGGGCATGGAACACAAGCAAACTCTCCATATTACCTTCTTAAATCTTCTCAGTTTTTCTGTAAATCTTGAACTGTCTTAAAAATAGTGTCTATTAAAAAAATAGATTTAGTGCTGACTGCTGAATAAATCTCCTTCAATATGAAAAAAAGTAGTGGGTTACAATCCTTCTACTTAATCCCTCACCCATTTTCTATAATTAAACAAAGCTACTAACTAATATTCACATTTGTTGAAACAAAGAAATACACATGTGTATTTGTGTACTGTATCCTTGCTTTCTCTCTGCTTAGAAGTAACAAAAGTAATAACACTCCAGAAGCAATAAGCATACTTAGTGACTGGTTCCTAAATTACATTCTGATCTAAAAGGCAACAGATCTCCTTGGAGGAAAGGTTGATTCCCAGGCTCAAATCCAAGCCAAGATTGCAATGTTTTCCTATACCAAAAAATAAGGACTTAATCCAAGATGATGAGGATGTATCAGCAGGTTACAACAGTGACCTTGAAAGGACTCCACTGGTCAAATCTGGGTCAAGTTGAGCTGCAATAAATTGAGGCTATAAATGATTTATATACATTGAGCAAAATAAGAATCTATGAGTTCATATTGCTATGAATAAATAAATCAGTTTTTCCTTACAGTAGAATGCTAACTAATAAACATAGAGCAAATGAAGGAGGTGAAAAAAATCATCATTGGATGCTAAAATTTGATAAGGAACAACTGTTTAAATAGATCAAAATAATTCTCCACAAATTACTTACAAAGGGGAACACAGACAACTTCCAGTGGAAAAACACGGCCGACACCACTGCTGCCAAGGGCTAAAAGCAAACATCACCCACACTGGGACCAATGACATCATAAGCCTTCTGATATGATGCACTGGCGTGTCTGCTATTCCTGCTAAAAATACTTAACTTGAATTCTATCAAGAAAAAACATTCAGAAAAATCCAAATTTTATAAAAATCCAACATTCTATAAAAACAACTGGTCTTTTTGTCAGTGTCCATGCATGGAAACAAGCTAAATGTCCATCATGATGGACATTTAGATGAATGGATGAATAAGATGCAGTACATGTAACACAAGGTAATATTACTCAGCCATCAAAAAGAATGAAATAATACCATTTGCAGAAACATGGATGGACCTAGAGATTATCATACCAACAAAGTAGGTCAGAAAGAGGTAGGCAAATACCATAAGATATCACTTACATGTGGAATCTAAAATATGACACAAATCAACATATCTATAAAACAAAGATAGACTCATAGACATAGAGAACAGACTTATAGTTGCCAAGGGGGAGGAGGGGTAGGGGAGGAAAGGAATGGGAGTTTGGGATTGATAAACGCAAACTATTACATACAGGACGGATAAACAATAAGATCCTACTGTATAGCACCGAGAATTATATTCAGTATCCTCTGACAAACCATAATGGAAAAGAATATGAAAAAGAATACATATGCACACATACAGGCATACATACATGTGTATAACTGAGTCACTTTGCTGTACAGCAGAAATAAAACCATTGTGGAGTTCCCATTGTGGCACAGTGGAAACGAATCTGACTAGGAACCGTGAGGTTATGGGTTCAATCCCTGGCCTTGCTCAGTGGGTTAAGGATCCGGCATTGCCGTGAGCTGTGGTGTAGGTTGCTGACAAGGCTTGGATCTGGTGTTGCTGTGGCTGTGGTCTAGGCTGGCAGCTGTAGCTCCAATTCGACCCCTAACCTGGGAACCTCCATATGCTGAGAGTGCGACCCTAAAAAGCAAAAAAAAGCAACACTGTAAGTCAACTATACTTCAATAAATAAAATATTTTAATAAAATAAAATATGTCAATGTCAAGAAAGACAAAGACCGAGGAAATATTACAGATTCAAGGAAACTGAAAGGACATGACAACCACATGCAATGGCTGATTCTGGGTAGGACTCTGAAGGAGAAGGAACTAGCTATACTAGATCTATTGGCAGAAATGATATAATTTGAGTATTACTGTGGACTATGGAACAGTATTTTGACCACTAAATTTCTTGATTTTGATAATGACACTGTGGCTATGTTCAAGAGAACGTCCCTGTTCTGAATTCTGCCCATAGCCTAAATGCATTTGGAAGTGGATTCCTCCCCAGAGGCTCCAGTTAAGAACCCTGTCCATTTGAATACTTTGAACTCAATCTTACGAAATCCTAAGAGGAGAATCCAGCTGAGCCTGCCCAGACTTCTGTCCTTCGGAACTGTGACCTAATAAATGGGCATTCTTTGAAGTCATTAAGTTTGTGATCAGTCGTTATGCAACAATAAAAAAAAGAAAACAATTCTCCACCTACCCATACAAAGATGACACATAGAAATCAACACACACATACACTGTCTCACACATGACCTGATAGGCGTGAAATATGTCTCTCACAAAGTGTTGAAATCAAGAAGTAGTTACGGATGAAAGTTAAACTGGCTTAAATAGATAACCATCAAGATAGTTAAAACATTGTTCCCTTCAAGACAGATTGTTTTGGATAATCTTCAGTTCAGGATGGAATCTGCGAAATGACAAAAGAGAGTCCTCAAAAGAACAACGTAGAGTACACATCCCTTCTTGATCCTGAACACACAAAATAAGACCCTCTGAGATCACTGAAGCAGAGCACATATTCAAAAAGGTATCCATGTAACCAGAGACTTTGAGGGAAGGCAGGAGAGGGAACAGAGTCGAGCTTAAGAAAGACCGAATTCAGATGAGAAGGTAAGCTAATGCTATGGTTGAGTCAGATGAGTAAAAGAAAATTTCTAGGAGCTTAAAATGATTTCATAGCTATAACTGTACTTATACTACAATGACCCTTTGGTCCTTCATTCCTTCTTACAAACTTAATTTGTAAAAATGTTGGCTTTGCCTTGGTACCATGGGATGAAATCCAAAACTCTTTCCGTGGCAAAGAGATTTTACACCAATTCTCCTCTCTAGTCTGATATTCCTGCCCCTGCCCACCCAATTCACACCACATGATGAATCCTCCAGTAATTACCTTGATGACTAATGCCTTTCTGTCTCTCTCTGTGTTTTTTTTTTTCTCTATTAATCCTCTGCTTCAAATGCACTTCTCAATTTTATCATCATAGTAAATCCTTACTTATCCTTCAAGACACAGAAAACAGGGGTTCTGATTTGCATCAGTTCTCCTGGAGAGGGATGGTTCCAAGTATGGAATGAAATCCTCTTTGCTCCCAGTTTATTATGTTATCCATCCTAGATTAGATTGCTACTCACAGCAGGAAAGTTACACAAAAGCTGTTAGAAAATGAATCGTAACATACTCTGAAGATTGCTAGGAAAAATGAATAAATAAGTAAATGAATCAAGTAAAAAAAGAATACTGGGATAAAAACCTGATGGTAAATTGAGTTTTGATCATTCAGTTTTCCAGAATATTTAGAGCTGATGCTGAAATGTTAAGAATTCTTTCCAACCTCATTTTTGGTCACGCCTTAATACATCATATTTTCAATCAGGATGACTTACTATTCATCAATTTCCTTTTTTACAAACATCTTTATTAAGATGTAGTTCACATACGATAATTCACTCATTTGGATGTGTATAATTCAATGATTTTTAGTATATTCACAGAGTTATACAAACATCACCATAATCTAATTAAGGTTCTTAATTCCCTTCTGTGCTTATCTTTGATCCTACTCTTTACTCTTCCATTTATTCTTATATAATCATTTAACATGTATTTAACCAGAAAATTCTAGAGAAACTTTGATATGTAAAGAAGCAGTTAGGGAGTTCTCTTGGGGCTCAGCGGGCTAAGGGCCTGGCATTGTCACTGCTGTGGCGCACGTTTGATCCCTGGATGAGCCACTTCCACATACTGTGAGCATGACCAAAAAAATGGAAAGAAAAAAAGAAGCAGTTACAATACCCAGTGATAAGTCCTATAATATACGGGAAGATATAAAATATATCTATGTGAGGACATAGGCAGAGATATACAACTCACTAATGACAGGGAAATAATTTTAGAAAGAAGTGAAGTTTATGCAGAGACATGAAAACTGAAATGGTGATTGTCACATGACAGTGGGGGTGGGGAAGCACTCACAGAGAGGGTTCTAGGCGTGGGAGATGACATCTGCAAAGACCCAGAGAAAGATGGAAATGATGGATGCAGGGAGCTAGAAAGATTTTCTGCCTATAAAAATCTAAGTCTTCTTTTATGTGACTATTCATAGTAGCCTAATGCTAATATTTAAGAACTGACAACTCAAATGCCTATCTGTAGGCTGAACAGATGAATTAATTGTGGCATACTCACACAAAGGAATGAACTATTGGTACATGCCGCTTGAAGTGAGTAATAAAGCCTGACAAAGAAGAGTAAACACCACATGATTCCATCTATTCAAAATTCTAGAAAATGAAAACTAACCCATAGTGACAGAAAGCAAATGAGGAGTTGACTGGCAACACAGGTGGGTGGTAGGTAGGGATTACAAAGAAGCATGAAGAAACTTTCAGCAGTAATAGAATGTTCACTATTTTGATGGTGGTGTTGCTTCAAGAGTGAAGGCATATGCCACAATTTATTAAATCCTACACTTTAAATGTATAGTTTATTGTATGTCAATAATATCTCAATGGAGTTGTTTAAAAAAAGAAAAAAACGTGTCTCTGGAGTTCCCAGTGTGGCACAGAGGGTTAAGAATCAGACTGCAGTGGCTCGGGTCACTGCAGAAACATGGATTCAACCCCTGGCCCAGCTCAGTGGGTTAAAGGATCTGGGACTGCTGCAGCTGCAGCACAGGTTGCAGCTGCAGCTCAGATTCAACACCTGGCCTGGGAACTTCCACATGCTGTGGATGCGGCCATAAAAATTAAAAATAAATAAATAAGTAAAATGATGTCTCTGGTTGGTGATACATTATTATATCTCCCTATTATTAAAGGACCTGGCATCTAGGGAGTACTTAATTAGTACTTAATTAGTGTTGGGTATTAGTTTTACTGTTTGTGTTAAAGTATTAGTATTAGTATTAGTATAATCCCACCTGCCACAGTCATAAATGCAACAGGAACCAAACTGGTTCTGATCTGCAGATAGACTTGGACAGTAGATCTGGGGGAGGGGGTGGCTGTGGAGGCAATAGAGTGCAAGGCTAAGAAAGACCTCAAATTTTGGGGGAGGGTTATTTGACAGAACAAAATTCTAGCTTTGCCATTTACTAGGCCAACTCTAATGTCACCTCCTCTCAGAGGCCTTACCCAATTCCTCTACTCAAAATTAATTCTCTCTTATTCTGTGTCCCCTTAGCATTTTGTGGACATCTCAATACAGCATTTCCCTTGTCATATCCTTAAATCAAACAGCCATTTTACACCAAACTTTGACTAATCTACGCTGACAGTAAGATAATGTTAGGTGATAATATACTAAGGTGGAAAAAAAAAAAACGCTATTGTGAAGTGGCAAATAGTACTAAGAATGAATACAAACCATGAAAAATCATCTTTTACCTATTTATCTGGAGAATATATACTTAAACCTTTATTATTATAAAAATAATGCCTACTTGTAACATAAGTTCTAAATATTATAAAAACATGTAATTCAAAAAATTAAAAGACTCCTTCCTCTTACTAGAGTGTGGGGGTAAGTCACTATTCACACCTTCAAGTTCTCTCAATCCCTAACAGAAGAAAATGTTCCAAAGGAAACAAAAATAATCTAGGGAAAGGAAGGCTCAGCTCTTTTCTAAGAAAAGGAATGACTATGTTACTTATGACAAACAAGTTAAGCAAATGTTACATTGAAGTGATTCCATATAACCTTTCTTGAGTTAACGACAGCAGAACTAGGAAAGCTTTTTCTAATTACTGTCATCTTTGAAAAGCTCGCTGCTTTCAGTTCAATAAAAACCTTGAAGATAACATCACTATTTTCTAAACCTGGAATCAAGCTTTTCAATACTTTTGGACAGAGCTTCCTACGGGTTTATAGGTGAACCATTTCCCTGGGAAATTGGCTGCATTCTTTTAGGAGATATTACTAGTCATTTCATTTTATTGATTCGTCTATCTCAGTGTTCTCAAAAGTCATTAGGATATAAAATTTTAAAGTATAGGTCTAAACTCTACACATTATTTAGTCTCATTTTTTTTTTAACAGATGAGGCAAGTAGGTCCTAGAGAGTGTGATCTGAGCAGACTCACACATCAAATAGGTCTAAAACCTGAGATTCCTAATAACCAGTTTCAGTGCCTCTTCTCAACAGCTTGCCTCCCACAGAGAACAGGTTCCTGAATCTGAAATGTAAGTGTTTTTTCACAAGGCCACCTTTGATTGGGAAATTGATTTAAATACAGCTGGACACCTACTCAAGCTTTTCTTCTTAAGACTGTTTTAGCTACCACTGCTGCACAACGAATTATAATGGAGTGGCATGAGACTAATCATTTTATTTTGCTCATGGTGTTGCAGCCAAAAATTTGGGAAGGGCTTGTCTGAATAGATGGCACTTGGGTCCCTCATACAGTTGCAGTCATATACAGGCTGGAGCTGCAGCCAGCTAGAAGTCTGCTGGGCAGATCCTCCAAGAGGGCTCACTCACATGGTGACAGTTGGCGCAGAGCTGGAGTTGCTGGCTAGAGCAGCTACACAACGGCCTTCCCAGCATGCTCATCTCAAATGCACTTGCATGGTGGTTGACTTCCCCCAGAGCAAGTGTGCAGAGTCAACAAGGCAGGAGGTGCAAGGCCTTTTTAAAACTATATGCCCTCACTCCTACTACTTCTATTACAAGCAAGCTACTGAGGCTCACTTAGATACAAAGGAAGAGAGGAAACCCTCCTCTCAGTGTGAATAGTTTTAAATAATGGGTAGACATGTTTTTAAATTGCCACATGGTCATAGAGAGAGAAATCGCAGGTAAGATAGGAGATATGATAAAAAAAGACAGAAGAACTGATTAGTCACCTACACCCATCAAAGAAACTTTGGAAAACAGAATACGTACATACTCCTTTGTTTATCATCCTAACACCTACAAGAGAAAATGCAATTAAGAGTAATCAATTCTGCTTTGCCTAGTTTCCCAGACAACTGGATTGATATTCAAGAGAAAGTTCTCAAAAGGAGATGACCTAGAAGGCAAAATAATAATATTCAAAGTCAGGAACTTGAATTGCAAATCAAGTGTTTCACCTCCGAGTTAATGAAAGACCAAAGAGACCTTTTATCATTCCCCCAATGAGCCTGTTGAATTAAATTTTATGGAACTTCTAGCAGAGCAATGGCGCTGTCTTTTTAACCTGACTTGTATGGTGCTACGTAGAGCCCAATGCGGAGGTTAGTGCCTAACAAATTTCTAATAGATGATTTAATTGGAAAAGAGTAATCCATAAATGTCTCAGTCTATAAAAACACCAAGGAAACAGTAGTATAGAGTTCTATGATTCCAAGAGTTGAGTTGAATAAGGGAATATTTTCAAGCATTTGTGATTTCAGAAAATGGAAAATTGGAACAATTTCCAATGGTCTTGATAAGAGCCAGACACATTTTGGCATATTAAGAAAAGAGACATAAAGACTGAAGGAAATAATTCTATACTCATTAGGGAATCAATTAGGATGCTGACTTTAAAAATCCTCTCCATTTCTGATGTCTGATGATATTAAGAGGTAGGTTGGAAAATATTGGATGTGATCCAATATGAGAAGGGTACAGGTTCTCATACTAAGAGGCCACAGTGATGCAAAGAGGGGGCAACTGGCCAAGGAATGCAGGTAGCTTCTAGAAGCTGGAAAAGGCAAGGAGATGAATGCTTCCCTAGAGCCTCCAGGAGGAACTCAACACTGCTGACCCATGTTAGATTTATAACCTTGAGAATTCTAAGACAATAGCTTTGTGGGTTTTTTAGATCACTGAGTTTGTGGTGGTCTGCTACAGCAGCAATTGGAAACTAATATGCTTATCCTCTGTAGGTTATCCTGGGTCTCAAGCAGTGTTTCCAGAGAGCCAGTGACATTGCACACTCTCCAAGCTTCTCCTGTGTGAAGTCCCACTTGCCAAAACAGGTTACTCCTGACCAAGCCTAGACTTAATAGGAGAGGGACAATGACTCCACCTCTTGATGGGAAGTGCTCTTATTGCTTGCATATCAGGGTGGGAGGAAATTGTGACAATTAAACAAATCTGTCACAGGTGGTACAATATGTTTTGTGTGAGTAGCTTGGCTTCTGCTTTGAAAATCTTAACCTTTTGCTTGAATCTCTCATCCTGAGGCTTACAGTTTAGATCTTCATCTGTCAAATATTCCGTAATAATGGCAACCTCAATCCCCACCCTCTTACAGTGGAAGTTCAGTTTTTGTTTTTTGTTTTTTTTCTGCCTCAGTCTGCCTTTTGCCTTCTCCTCCCAACTGTTTCCGTCTTCCTATTCTTTTCCATGCTAGCACTGCTAGCACTACTTCCAAATGAACTTCTCAGAATGCTGAGCTACTGGAATATTAACATTTTACTGAGTCTACAATGTTTGTAAGTGTTTCTTTCCCTTGGAGAAAGTTAGTATACATGTACTTTTATGTGACAAATATCCTGTGACTCAATCCTGAGATATTCATTTGCAAGAAACACAATGCCAACTGTCAAGGCCAAGCAGTAATTGTTATTAGGCATTTTTTTTTCCTGTGTATTTCAACCTGAAGGATGGCATTTGTTGGAGGCATTTTATTTATTTATTTTTTTTTTTTGCCTTTTGTCATTTTAGGGCCGCACCTGCGGCATGTGGAGGTTCCCAGGCTAGGGGTCTTATCGGAGCTGTAGCCACTGGCCTACGCCACGGCCACAGCAACGCGGGATCCGAGCCGCGTCTGCGACCTACACCACAGCTCACGGCAACGCCGGATCGTTAACCCACTGAGCAAGGCCAGGGACCGAACCCGCAACCTCATGGTTCCTAGTCGGATTCGTTAACCACTGCGCCACGACGGGAACTCC
>PVHT020000230.1:14478285-14516841 GCA_004024745.2 Catagonus wagneri
GCTAGGGGTCTTATCGGAGCTGTAGCCACTGGCCTACGCCACGGCCACAGCAACGCGGGATCCGAGCCGCGTCTGCGACCTACACCACAGCTCACGGCAACGCCGGATCGTTAACCCACTGAGCAAGGCCAGGGACCGAACCCGCAACCTCATGGTTCCTAGTCGGATTCGTTAACCACTGCGCCACGACGGGAACTCCTGTTGGAGGCATTTTAAAAGGCAGAAAGAAAGCGCCTTCAATGTTCTTCAAATTTGCATTTTGCTTCCTCTTTTAAGTGAGAAATAAAATACATTAGAACTCCCACATCATTAACAGAATGTGTGGGTAAACTTTAAATTTGCATTTAAACACATTCAAAAACAAAAATTTCTGCAGAACTTGCAAGCAGATCAGGGGAAAGCGCCAGTGAGGGAAAAGTAAATAGTACTTTCTTGCCAAAAAAAAAATCATCCAAATTGAATTCATATATGTTTTAATTGTCACACTTGTTTATTTTTAGAGTATACTGGTCCAAAACAGAACTGTGAGTTTCTTGAATAATGCATTGTTGTTATCAGTTTTCGGCACAGGCTATATAAGTTTTGCAAATTAGCTGATTTGGCAAACTGATGAAACTTTATGTGGGATTCATCAAACTCAAAAGAAAGACACCATCTAGGTAATGCATGTGGCTAGGCTGGCCAACAAACCTCAGGAGAAAATAACCTTAGAATGAATTTAGTATAATCAGGAGCCTAATCTTCCAGTTTACAATTCCAGAAACCAGATTTTGAAGGTTTCTAATGATTCTCAACTTCTTATCGATTACTTTCCTTCTTGACATCAGCAAGCTTGGCAGCTGAATCCAAAGGCCCTCCTAAGCATAGGTTTGAGCAAAGAGAAGGAGACTCTCAAGGTTTCAATCCCTTAATGAAGACTAATCAAATATGACGGAGCATTGACAGTTTTCACCTACCCAGAGACTTAAATTGCAGGGTCTCCCAGATTCAGAAATGAGCAGTTCCTAGCCAATGCTCCTTTTCTAATCCCCGTATTTCTAAGATGGTACATACCAAGTTCTCCATGCCTTCTCTCTTTAAAATATGTCAATATTATTGATTAAGCCATAGTGTAGCGAAGGAAGCACCACTATGTACCACGCATCAACACCCTCTCTTCCTAAAACAATTGCTCATTTGAAAACAACCCCTCTTCCCCACTGCATCTGGCTCAGCATGGCACTCCAGGCAGCCAATTCCAATCAATCTGAACTGATACTGAGAGGAAGCCTGGCGTGTTTGCCACCTCCGGTGCAGAGGGTCTTTCCAAGGACCTAGGACACTCCGTGTCTCTTATCATTAGGTGTTTATTTCATTTGACCGTGAATTCAGCGGGAACCTAGCTCTGTAACAGTGACCAAGGCAATGGATTCAGGTCCTCAGGACCCAGTAAGTTTTTTTCCCTGTCTGATCAGTGTAACTGCACATTTCCTCCATAAATAGGTTGTCACAAGGGAGATAAATCTCAGGGTGTGTGTGTGGGGGTGTAACACAGGTTCATATTATTACAGGAATTACAGGAATACCTTACATTTGTGTTTTCTCATCCAAGGTTTATTGTCCTTAGGAGATCTTAAGCATCCCCAGAAGGGCTGTGCCTGGTCTGTTAGCCCTTCTATCACCAGTGCTAACACACAGCTCAGCAAATATTCTCATGATATATCTCTCAGGATAATGTTAATGGTAGGAGGGTTCCAAATTATGTGTCAAAAGTTCCATTTCATTCCATTCAATAATAGTTTTCAAAATTATTTTGGTGAAACCATCAAGGTTTTGGTTGCCGAATGGCCTCCAAGCAGCTTTTAGTCTAAGGAAAGCGATGAGACATATAAGAACAATTTAAAAAATAACACAATCTGTAGCCAAAATCCAAAATATGTTAAGAAGGAAAAAAGTTTTCTCTAAACTTCTTGAAGATTGGAAAGCATCGCTCTTGTTCACGCTGATATTATACACAGGACCCGGCATATAGTCTTGTATAAACCAGATGACCCATGATTTTTGTCTGAATAAATGAATGACTCAATGAACAATAAATAATTATAGTTTCAAGCTATTTAGTTCTTTGCACGTTGTTGCGGTTTGGAATGAACTTTAGGCCCATTACTACAATTGGTTAACGGTCACATCGTCCTGGAGTTACTCCAAAGAAAGGCTACAGATTATTCTTGAGTCCACTGCTTTCACTCCCATGGATAGTAAATCTACAAACATATTTTCTACCCTCCTAATAACCCTAACTATTCACTCACTTCTCTTTACCGCTTGCCGCTACCTTGTTATGACTGTCAGAAATGCTCACCTTAATTTAATCCCCTCCTTCCTCCCTCCAATCCATCCTCTAAACACCACCAGCATGGCCAGTCTAAGAGCAGATATCATTGAGACACTGCCTTCTACGTTACTTTCCATGGCTTCTCACTGATGCTAAAATAAACTCCTTGGTATGGCAGACAAGACCCTTTGTAACCTGGTACCTGTTTGCCTTGCTCTTCCACTCTCATCATCCCACTTTCAATTTCAGCTAGACAACTTCTTAAGTCCCGGCGACAAGTCCTCTGTCCCATCTTAGTTGGGTTAGGGTTTTCTCTAGTTTAGACTCCAGCCTGGAATGTTCCTCCCGTGACTCGGCCTGGCTCACTCCTGATTGTCCTTAAGATCTCCCTTTAGTCTCCATTCCCAGTAGAAAGCGCATCTGTGATGTGTCTTGTATTCCCCTTTCTTGTAGCAACTGTCACCTGTCATAATTGCCTATTAACTGCACAGGTGTCTCTCATAACTGAACCAGTGACTCCTGGCGATGCATGAATATGTCTTATTTACGGTTGTATCCTTAGTGCCTAGCTCATGGTAGGAATTAAACACACATTTAAGGAAAGAGGAAAATGAATTAACAACCACATGTGTGGCAGAGAACAGGCGGTATTTGTTAAAAGTAACCTTATCGACTTATTATTGCCTCATTCCCAGGAGAAGCTAAGATTTCTAATCTCAGGCATCTTTAGGACCTTCTTCAAACAGCTGCCAGGACCACACCGCTGGGGATGCTGGGGAAAGTTAAAAAGACCGTCAGGCCACCTACAACTGAAGTTACACTGTCATTTTGCAGAGCCGCTTGCCGAAGTCCAGAGCAAAGTCTCAACACCATCCACCCCGACTGTGTGCTGAGAAGCTATAGAAGAGCACCCAGGACTGCAATTAGAGTTGGAGGAGACAGGGAGGCGACAGGGGCCAGCGGATCAGTCAATAATCAGTGCATCTTCTTCCCTACCCCCTGGCTGCCTGTATCCAGAGGGATGCTGAGCATGGCTTGAAGTGCCCTTCGGGTTTTAGGCAGTGCACTTCTGCCATCTAGTGGTCCTTGACACTTTCCAAATGCCTTTCACAGAAATGGATTTCCTGTGCTGAAAACCCAGCAAAGGCAGACCCAAACCGGGAAGCTAGGCTTAAAACAGTGCCCAACTACCGTCAGTCAACATCTAAATAGAAAACCACAATGTTATCTCTGTCCTTTTGTGATCTTTTGAGAAGAAATCATCTTGACCGGTGTTCAAGGGAATGCAAGGTCGAAGGCTGTGTCACCACTGAAGTCAAACCGAGATGACATTTGGAACTAGCTTTTATTTCACTGGAAAATGAGAAATGAGTTTAGCTTATTAGGGGTTGAATATCCTTTTTTCCCCTTATCTCAAATGATTCTAAATGTGTTGCAAACGTTACCTGGAAATCATTTTTACCCAACAGTGAACTAGAGAATTTCAAAATGGAAAGAAAAAAAAAAGCTAAGAATGTCTCTGCTACTCTCAGCACAAAAATGCCAAAACAGCCAGAGATGACAGTGCTGAGATTTAACAAGCAAACATTTCAGGGAGCGAGACTGGCAACGGATGAAGTGCTCCTGGTGTCTGTCCCTTAGGGAAGCAGGCGCTCTTTTTTTTTTTTTTTTCATGGTGCCCCAAAGGTAATTCATTAAAATATTAATAGTCTCTGCTTGCTCTGGGGCGGTAAACTGGGACAGATCTAGGTGTACAGACACACATCAACATGTGGAAGACAGAGGTCTCATGTATGCACACTCTATGGCAGAGAAAATCGGCCCTGAAGTAATTCTGAAGACAACAGAGCAGCAATCGGCCTAGAGCTGGGACAAGACTGCTCACCACCAGCTGGAAAAAAACCAGAATTTCTCAGGCAGAAAATGGATTTTTACATCTACATAAAACTTACATCCTGCCTCAACCAAAAAAAACAGCACCTTGAGCAAGTGGTGGGGGCAAAGACAAATGAACTAGCGGGAGATCCTGCAACTCGTTCAAAAATTATTTCCTTCTTTTCCAAATGCCCTGATTTTATGTAGATCACGGCTTCCCATAAAGGCAGGTGACCTACCACTGACCCTGGCTAAGAGCCGACTCACACTTAACCAACTCCCCTTGGTCATTTCAGGAGATTCCTGACTCCTCTACAGTCTGAGCTGAAACAAGTTTTCTGTTTGTTTAGGTAAACACAGAAAGGGGGTGGCCTTGCCTGAAAGATGCAAGAATTGGGAAATTGAGTTTAAAAAAGAGACATGTTTCTGAGACAAAGTCAGTCAATCTAGATGTTTGACCTCATATAAAAGAATTCATTTGCTCATTAAAAGCCAAAAATTAAGGAGTTCCCGCTGTGGTTCAGTGGTTAACGAATCCGACTAGGAACCATGAGGTTGCAGGTTTGATCCCTGGCCTCGCTCCATGGGTTAAGGATCCGGCGTTGCCGTGAGCTGTGGTGTAGGTCACAGACACGGCTCGGATCCCGCGTTGCTGTGGCTGTGGTGTAGGCTGGTAGCTGTAGCTCCTGTTAGACCCCTAGCCTGGGAACCTCCATATGCTGCGGGTGCAACCCTAGAAAAGGCAAAAAGACAAAAATCGGTCCTGAAGTAATTCTGAAGACAACAGAGCAGCAATCAGCCTAGAACTGGGACAAGAAAGAGTCTTCAAAAGACCAAAAAAAATATATATATATATTAAGCTGTGCTACCATGTTTGTCATAAAGAACTACTTTTAGGAATTCCCTTCATGGCTCAGCGGTTAACGAATTCAACCAGGATCCCTGAGGTTGCAGGTTCAACACCTGGCCTCGCTCAGTGGGTTAGGACCCGGAATTGCTCTGAGCTGTGGTGTAGGCAACTCGAAATTCTGAGTTGCTGTTTGGGCGTAGACCAGCGGCTCCAGCTCCAATTTGACCCCTAGCCTGGGAACCTCCACATCTGCAGGTGTGTCCTGAAAAAGAAAACAACAACAACAGCAATAAAAACAACTACCTTTAGCTTGGCAACAGCCTGAGGGATGGCATTTCTGTTAAGTATAAAAACCAGTCTTCCGGAGCGAGCTGAATGCTCCCTTTCTCATCATTTAGCTAGGTAAGAATACACAATTGCAGGACAATTTATCTACTTTATAGTTCTGGCCAAAAAAAAAAAAAAAGAAAAAGAAAGAAACAACAATGATGGCTGATGTTCAGGTTTAAAAAGCACTCATATTCACAAAACACATTCGTTTTTTTTATAAAAGATAAATCAACCATTCATCCCAGAGGACAAAGAGCCTTACTCCTAAAGAGCAGTCATACTTGTCACTAAGCAGGAAAGTCAGAAGGAAATTCCACTAAGAATAGAAAGACCAGGTTAAGGTTTTCAGGGAAAGGCAAAAGGATCAAAAATGCTGCCAAAGGAACAGCCTCCAAATTGGGAATGCTTTAGGCTTCTCTGTTAATTCTGCAGTGGCAGGTAATGAACAAGTGGCTTAAAATACACTTTTACTAACATGACATGTTCAATTAATAGGCTGTCACGCATGTTGTCTGAATTGCTGTTGCAGCGATGAGGGTGGTCATCAAAGAATCAGTGATATTCTTCTGCTGAGACCAGTCACCCCTTAAGGCTTCTCATAGGATGCCCAGCCTCCAACGCACACATGACGGCTAAACATGGTTAACCTAGCCAGGCTGATTTAGATTTGAAGCCCAGGTCCACTACCTGTTAGCTGTTTGTCTTTGGGCAAAATTACTGATGTTTTCTGAGCCTATTTCCCTTATTTGTAAAATAAAAATAATAAGTATTAGGTTAGAAAATGCAATTTTTGTATGCCTGGGACTACCAAATGTCAGCAGTTTATTAATTCCACCTAGTAAGTTGCAACTTTCATGGGCCTGGGAAGCCATGGAGAAAGCTGACTGTGACCTAGACATTTTAATGTCCATTTCTAACTAGCGGATGGAAAAAACTGTGGAAAAAGCTTACCCAGGCAAGAAGGTCTCAACAAGACAGGTTTACAACCGATTTATCTGTCAGGATCTTTGTCAGCTGTGTCAAAGGCTATGTAAGTACACAAATACACGAATTCTTTAGTACCCTGCAGTGGAAGGTTGAAAAAAATTTTAGAGTCTCTAAGGAAGCAGGGATTACTTGGAGAACATGTTTTTGTAAATAGAGCACCAGACTTGGAATAAAAATAGTTAGGTAAGAACCCCTGCTCTGCAGCAAAATAGCTGTGTGACCTTGACACGTGGTCTTACCTCTTTGATTTTCTGCTTCCTCATTTAGATGATGGCAATAATAACTGGAGTTCTAAGTGCCACACAGCTAATGATAATAACTCTCATTTTATTTAGTACTTACAATATGTCAGGCACCTTACACAATTATCACACGCATTCCCCAAAGCAACCCAATAGGGAAAGTATTGTGCCTAAAATTCCCACTTCATAAATGAGGAAACGGGGGCTCAAAACGGTCAATTCAAGACCACACAGAAATTAAAAGCTAGAACTGAGACATGAACCCCAGCCATTTAATTCTAGCACTTACTTGCCCACCACGGGCTTCACTGCTTTTAATTAGAAGGCTTAAATGCTAGTCTAAGTTCTATTACTCACTTGCACGACACTGGACTTTGGTTTTCTCTTTAGCTTTGGGTAGTGACTTGAATCAGGTTCCAAACAGTTTATCTCAAATACCTCCCCTGGTCATTTTTGTTAGAAGCTTCCAAGACCACACTGCTCAGAAAGACTGCCAAAGCTAAGTCTTGGTTCAGTGGGAAATAATGCTGTGACTACCTAGCAATGTCTGCCAAGGGCGTCAGGCAAGACATGGCGGCCCTTGTAATGTATTAGCTCTCTGTAGGAGAGATCTAGGAACTGTTGGCTGTCCTGTTTCATTATACTACTGTGCATATCCTTTCAGTAGCTGCGAGAGAGCAACCCAGGCTGGTCTAGTCAAACAATGGCTACCTGATAGGGACAGGGCTGTCTATCAGAATATTCTGCCATGATGAAAATATCTGATACAATGGCTACTAGGCCTATGTGGCTATGGAGTACTTAAAATCTGGCCGAGGAGATCTACTTTTAATTTTTAAAAAATTTAATGAGTAAAAACGTCAACTTAAATAATCTCTTTTCTCAAATTGGTTTTATTTTTGATAAGTTTAAATAAAAGACACCAATGTATATTATATACACTTGGTGTTTTTAAATATGGGAACACATCCCTTAATACAGTTTTTTGTTTGGTTGTTGTTTTAAGTTTTCAATGGAAAGTCAAAAGGTAAGCCCGTTCTTGGATCTTGAATAACACTTGACCTAGAGTTCTTTTATGTTAAGTGAGTTAAACTTTTTATGTATATAGTTTACCTAGAAATTGCATTTTTTGGAGCACAGTTAAAGATATAAAACACTCCTTCCAGTACCTTAATCTTGTTTACTTAAAACAAGCAAATGGATATTTCCTTAAATTTAGGTGCACATGGCTCTCTGTTTCCTTTTATTATTTAAAATATAGTTTGGGTAAAAAACAAACAAACAAAAACCAAAATAACCATCAACTTAAACAGACCCATAGAGCTAGTGGCCACAATACCGATCAGTGCGTCCAGAACAAAGGTCAGTAGGCTGGAGAGGAATACCCTGAGCCTGAAAACTGAAGGGAACTTACCCAGGAAGCTGAGAGTAAGGGAAAGGTGAAGTCTGAACAAAGGAAACACCGAGGAGGAATCTAGATGTCAAAGATGGTAACGGATGCCAAATTTTGAGGAACGCATGGACAGCAAATAATTGGGGAAGGACAGGAGGCACGAGACGAATAATCTGACTCCTTGCCTGTGTAAATCCCAGGCTGGGGGCTCCCTACTAATCCTGAAATGGGCAGTACCCGAGCTTTGGTCATTTGAATGCTAACTATCATTCTGTGCTTGGAGAAAAGTTTCCTCTAGCTTCCCTAACCCTTTCCCAACTATTCCTGGGAATGTTCCCAAATCCTGACCATTCCTTAGAGGCTTCCTAAGGACCACATTCAACCCACTGTTCACATGAAATAGTTCCAGCTACTGAGCATTACTGATACCAGCTGAATTGTTAGCGTGCGTAGTAGGTAGGTAGGTCAATAGTTTGGGCTCTTTGCTACCAAAATTCAAACTGAATTCACTTAATCAAAATGACGACTTAACAGTATCATTTTGCAGCATCTCATACAAGCACTGAGTATTTGAGCCACATGAATGGACACTCTTAGGCTTCTGCTGAAAGTGGAATTCAGTCAGGACTGCCTGACTTTCATTTCAAGCGCTGTTGTTCTCTTTCTGTATGTTGGCTTCTCCCACTCTGCTAGGCTCTCCTAGACCTGCAGGAAACATGCCCGCTGACAACTTCACCAAATAAGTACAGACAGTCTGCTTCTTTCTCTCTGTTTCCAAGATTTAAAATATCAGGGAAGGAACTCTGACCCATCCTGGGTCAGGTGCCACCTCCGGAGCTAGAGAGGGCTGAGGGAGCAGGATCGTGGCTAAATACAAGCATTCTGACTCAAAAATCACACAGTCGGAAACGGGGAAGAAGGGACAGCTTCCAGAAAACCGGATGGTGGTGGTGCTGTCCCAGTAGAAAGGAAAGAGAAGCGGATGAAGCATGATATGGAACTATGCCATCTGCAAAACCAGGATGATTTTCCCCCTTTATTAAAAAGGAAAGCAACCCAGATGCTTTAATTGCATTGATTGTGGAGGTGAAGGAGAGCCCTGCTTTTAAATGAATGTGGTTTTTATCCATTACTTGTATCAGGAAATTGAAGAGACGTTTGGTTTTATATGTGATTATCTCAATACCTATTGAATAAAAAAGTAGTTTTGCCTCATTAGCAGTAAAGTATATCGAGATAATGATGGATCATTCTGAGTATTATTTCCTTATTTCTGGTTCTAATCATTGTATTTAATAAGGAAGAGCCAGGTTCAATAAAGGATGCATCTGGCTTCAAAAGATTAATCGATTTTTATAGAACTCACATGCTGGTGATTTTTTTTGGGGGGGGGGACTAAGACAAGACATTGTAAATCACAACTGCCTGCTCCCCACACCCGGTACTCCCCACGCCTCAGCTTTGCTTTTGCTAGGCAGCTTCAATTGACTATCTTGGGGCATTTTTACAGAGGTGCGTCTTTTGTCTCTCACATCCTGGATTAATGCTGTAGGTAATTAGCTTTGGGGGCCGAGGTCGCTTTCATCTGCGCGTAAGTCAACGAAAAGATTTTCCTTTGCGGCTTGAAATATGAATCTCTTCCTTTCATTCCCCCTCTGATTCTCTTCCGTGCTTATTTTAATTAGGATGTCAAATTGTATCATACTGTAGGGAGCTGAACTTTTTGAGATTGTTCCAAGAAAAACTTTTCTGGAGTTGGAGGGGGGGTTTTCTTTGTAATGTCATTTCCAATTCCTCTGGGCAGGAGATGAACTAGTCTTGTGCATTAACCACTAAGACTAAGGCTATATGACAGGCTGCAGAAACCGTAGAGCTAGATGTACATGCAGAACCAGGAGGAGACAAGCACAGGTGCATGGCAAGATGGGAGAGCTGGCTTGAGAGACTGAGGACATCTCTTGGAAAGGAATATAAACGACAACAAAAAATTAAAGTCTCATGAATTCCAGTGGCCAGGGCATTTGGGCTACTTAAAAATATGCATGGATCATTTATTTACTGCTGTTATCTCCAGAGCCTGGAAAAGGAACTGCAAATGGCTAGTGTGTCTTTTGTCACTGCTACCTGATTCCTTCCTTCCCAGCTGACATCGCTAATCACTCATGACATGTTCCTGCTGAGCACACACACACATGCAGGCTGCTCCAGACAGTAACCACTGATTGATCAGGGTAGGCACACAAAATGGAATGTATTTGCAATCCCTGGTCTATAACATTGTAAGCATTTAATAAATACTTGTGGAACGTGCAAATAAATGAAGACAGGTTTCTAGAGATTATGGGACTTCACTGCTTCTCCCCTCCCTTGCTTGCATTTAGTCTTTTTATTTATTAGTGTTTTTCTCAGGTGTGTTCCCAAAAGTCAGATCCAATATTCTTCTTTAATTTAGATGCATCATATTACCCTCCAATTTTATCTAAATCAGGGATAAATATGTGGCCCTCAGGCTGTTTATCCTAGCATCCAGGCACATCTGGACACATCTGGAGGGCTGGTGGAGTGGGTCTGAGAATTGTATCCCAAAGCATGAGATAGGAGTACATGGCTTTAGATCTAAGGCAACAAGTCAGAATAAAAGGGAGGTAAAATCATGAGAACTGAATTTTGTCACCCTGACAATTTGCAAGTCCAGTCCCATGCCAATTGCTCAGGGCAAGTGAGCTACAATGGAAGTTCCAGTGAAAACTACAAAAAGCTACTTCAGTAAAGTAATCATGAGAGGGTGCAAGTATCCAGCACTGCGAGCTCCGGGCGGCAATAGGAGACGTCACCCTTATCAACATGCTCAGCAAGGGTCCTTGGCAGTGTGGGTGTAGAGAGTAGAAATCAGCAGCATTATGTTGGTACTTTCCATCATTTTCCTTAAATAGGCACCACTCACTTAGCTGCTGCTTTTGGACGGACTCCATTGGAAGACATCACTGCAAGAAGCTGCAGCAGGTCTTGGGAGGCAAGACCGCACAGGATGCAGAAGAGAACAAGGTTTATCACTCACAAGTGAAACACCAGTTGGGGACTCACAGAACTACCTGGAAGAAACACTGGAGTAGTGTGCAGGAATTCCTGCCAAGCTCTGGGGGACGGTTGAAAAGAAAGGCCATTATATGATTTTGATTTATCTTGTATGAACAGAGAAATTCAGGTTGCAGGTATTTTGTAACTACCTCAAGGACACTGAATCTAAAGGACTGCCAGTGAAACACACATCTCAAAAACTATATATTTCAAAAGAGGAATAGTATTTTCCTCATAGCAGCTTGATCATCAAAACGCGCTAATGAATACCTGATGGCAAACAGCATTTCGCTTGTGACAAAGAGAACACCGCAAATTCAGACTCAGCCCTCTAGGAGCCGGAACAAATTCAGAATACCTAGACACACTATAACAGCCAAATAAAAACCTCAAAGCGATGCATGGATTGTTGGTGCAACATTTCTGTCACATATAGGTCATTTTGCTAAGAGGATTGCAAGCTGCTTTTAAGCACATGAATATATTATCCAATTTTCTTGACAAAAATAAAAGCTCAGAAATTCAAAATGACAGGAGCCAGGTCCATATGGCTGGAGGGGAATCAAAGCAGTCCAGAAAATTTGATTAACTCGATTTGCCCCAGTTCCTTAGGGAAGCTTCAGAAATCAAAATTACTATTTAATAGTCCAGGTAGTAAATTTGAATTGAAAAGACTTCTCTGACATTTCTGCACTTGTGTTTGAGACATCATCTTACCTGAAGGATCAGAACTCACGGAAGCGGAGACAAAATAACATGACTGAGCCTCCAAAACACAAAGAAGTTTCTTTCTTTCATTCTTTTTTAAAATTGCCTCTGAACCTCCATCCTGGCCAAAATTAGAAAGCCATAAAATCAAGGGTTTGGCCAGGAAACTTGGATGCCCTTGTACTAGCCCTGATCCTCCTTGATTTCTCTGAAGAGTGAAATAATGTGAGCCAGTGGAACATAACACGGTTCCCAAACTTCCAGTCCACCAGGACCACTTGAAAAGCTTGTTAGAACAGGATTTCTGGGTTCCATCCCCAGAGTTTCTGATTTGGTAGGTTTGGGTTAAGAACCAACATTTTTCCTTTCTAATAAATTCCCAGGTGGACTGTATTAGAAAGGCATTCACAGGGGAGCATACTTAGACTTTTTTTTTTTTTTATCTTTTTAGGGCCACACCTCGTGGCATATGGAGGTTCCCAGGCCAGGGGTCGATTCAGAACTACAACTGCCGACCTACACCACAGCCACAGCAACTCAGGATCCAAGCTGCTTCTCCAACCTATACCACAATGCCGAATCCTTAACCCACTGAGTGAAGCCACGGATCAAACCTGCATCCTCATGGATACTAGTCAGATTTGTTTTTGCTGAGCCACGACAGGAACTCCGGGGAGCCCACTTCAAAAGCCACTTGTGAAATGATTGGTTCCTCCTGTCTGAATCAGTCATTTCATTGGGTTTATAGAAAGATGACTTCCAAATTTTATCCCTTGGTTTTTATTTATTTGTGGAAACTATTCTGTAGAGAACGTTCCTTTATCCATAACAGCTTCGTGTTAACTTCTGAAATACAACTCAAACCAGAAAGGCAAGGCAATTGCTCGAGTCTCTTCCTTTGATTATTACATTTCAGAGTAAATTATGAGCACTTAGCCATCTCCAAGGGGTGTCATCTGAATGAGTTCTGATCCTCTCCAGAGTCACCAGTCAAGCAAGTCATTCCTCTCCAGGGGCAGAGAGGCAAAAAGTGTTAGACAGATGGAAACCCCTCAGTCCCTCTACCAGGAAACAAGAGTTTTCTCCCTCATCTTCGCTCTCTTTTATCTCTCTCTAACCTCCTTTCCATTTAGATTAGCAAATACAAGTGGACTACCTATTTTCTTGATTTTCTAAACAATTAGTTTTGTGTTTTATTATTAGACCTAATATATATATTTTGTTGTGTTATAAATTTAGGCATTTATCATTTGAAATTTCTTCCATCTACTTTAATTGCTGTTCTTTTTCTGTCTTTTTAGTTGTAGGTTTAATGCACTTTATTTTTCACTGATTTTGGTAGTTGATGGAATTTTTCTCTTACTGCTTATTGGGGAGGTATCTTATAGGCACTGATAAATTGGTTTCTATTCATTTTATTTCCTAGAAATTCTTCATTTATTTTCCCTTTCCCCTTCAACCCCTAAGGAAATACTTCAATAAAATATAAGAATCTTGCAAAAAATTTATTTATTCCCCCATAATTTCTGCTGTAATCATTTATCTTTTAGCATAATTACAACTATATATTGTATATACTTACATATTTATTTTTATTTATATATAGAACACCACTCTTTACCATTTAGGGTACTATTTTTTCCCTTCATATAACTCTGCATTACCATTTTATGTCATTTCTTTGCACCCTAAAGAATTTCTTTAGCACTCCTTTTAGGGAAGATCTTATGCCAATGAATAATCTTACATCTTTGTTTATATGAAAACACCCCTTTCATTTTTGAGGATAATTTGCTACGTAGTATTCTGATTGACAGTTTTTGTCTATCAACACTGAATATATTTTTCTGAGGTCTTTTGACCTCCTTTGTTTCTGATGAGAAATTATCTGTTAATCACACTGTTGTTTCTCTGTAGGTAATTGTGATTTTCCCTTGTTACTATTGAGCTATTCTTTTTATCTTTTACTTTCAGCAGATTGACTATGAAGTAATTAAATATGATTTTCTTTTCCCTTTCTTTCTTTCTTTCTTTTTCTTCCTTCCTTTCTTTCTGTCTTTCTTCTTTCTGTCTGTCTGTCTGTCTGTCTGTCTGTCTCTTTAGGGCTGCACCCATGGCACATGGAGATTCCCAGGCTAGGGGTTGAATCAGAGCTGCAGCTGCTGGCCTACGCCACAGAAATAGCAACACCAGATCTGAGCCACGTCTGCGACCTACACCACAGCTCACGGCAATGCTGGATGCTTAACCTACTGAGGGAGGCTAGGGACCGAAACTGCATCCTCATGGATACTAGTCAGATTTGTTTCCAATGAGCCATGGTGGGAATATCTAAATATGATTTTTCTTTGTATTTTCATTGCTTATGTTGTAGTGAGCTCATTGGATATAAAAATTTAGAAAAACTGGGGAACGTTTAGAGTCATCAATTCTACAAATATTTCTCTGCCCCTTTCTCTACACTCTTGTTGGAATCCAATTACATGCATGTTGGAACACTTGATAGTGTCCTCTAGGTTTCTGAAGCTCGCTATTTTTCATTTTTTTCTTCTTGGTTTTTCAAATCAGATAATTTCTCCTGATTTATCTTCAAAGTTTTTCTTTTCTTTTTTTTTTTTGCTTTTTTTTTTTTGCAATCTCCAAACCACTTCTGAGACCACCTAGTGAATTTCTCATTTTATTTCATTTCTTTTCAGAACTAGGATTTACATTTGGTTCTTAGGACAGTTTCTATTTCTCTGTTGAAATTTCCTGCCTGTTCAATCATCAAAACTATATTTTCCTTCAATTCACCAGTTTCCTTTTAATTATTCAAATGTATTTAAAACAGGTATTTTAATCTTCATTATAATCAATCAGGGTCCTGTCACAGTCTATTTCTGCAGGCTACCTTTTTTCTATGTATGGGTCATATTTCTCTATTTCTATATATGCTTCAGTTGAAAAGCTACCTTTTAAGGAAAATCTTGAAGCAACTCTGAAAATTCCGGTATGAGTTTCTGAGGAGTTTGATGTTTTCTTTAATAAATCATTAACTTGCCTATACTCAAACTACAAAGTTTGTATCCCCCATAAAGCGTTCTCTTAGTAGTAGATTTTTTATTTATTTCATTTCAGGAAAGTATTGTAAATGTGTGTTCTGTGCCATTGATTTTTTTGCTCATTTGGGATCTCAAATTACATAGGTTGGTTCTATTCTGTCTCTCTTTCTCATTTTCTTGAATTGTTTCTTGTCTCCATTTCCAGTTCACTACTTCCACTTGTTTTCCCTTGAACATACATTTCCCACATTACGCTTTCTAGAATGTCTACTTTTGTATTCCTTCTAATTCTAATTTTTTTCTGAAAGAGTTTTTCTAGTTCATACTTAATTTTTTTCATCTCTTTTTTTTATGTCTCCTTCTGCTGTCCAACTATCTCATTTCTGAAATGCTTTAAGTCTTGTTTCTGTTACTCTTTCACTGTTCTGGTTATATTCTAAATTTCTTTTAATTGAATTGAAATATATGGTTTCAATTTTAATCTTCCTTGTGGACAAAAATGTGTGTTTTTCCCCCCAATGTTTTTATTTCCGTGGAGGTTTTTGGTCCATTTTCATCTTTTATCTTACAATGTCTTTTCATAATTCTTTCTTTTTCTTTGTTTAAATAAGACTATTAGAAGGAAATTCTTTTGTAGAAATTGAGGGAAGCCAGGGCTGCATTCTCAGATTCACAGCTCAGGGGATTCCTCTTCTGTGGTTACAGGGGAGTATTTTAAAAATGGCATTTTTGTTTTTCTACCCTATGCCTCTCTGGGCTAAGGGTGATTCAGCAAATTCTCCCGCTTCTATCATTTTCTTTTCTAAAGCTCTAGGTGCTTTGCTTTCTAAAGTGTTATTTCACCTGTCTCCGCTTTTACAGGTTTTTTTTTTTTTTTTAATATACTCTCTCTGGGTCTCTGTCTCAGAAGTATTTGCATCTGTGTTGTCACTGAGATCAACAATGTTCCCCCCTTAAGCGACATGAATTTGGTTCCAAGTAGGGTTTTTAAACATGGGTCTGTGTCCTACTGATGGACTGTTTCTGGGATTCTTGAGGCAGGGGCTGCTACAACACTGTTTGAATTTCCTGTGGTTCCTATAACGGTTTCCTATAGTCCTTCTGCACTTACCCATGCAAAAAGGAACCCTCTGAAGACTGCTCCAATTTTTCTGCCAGTTGTTTTCAGATTCATTTACTTAGGTTTTTACTCACTATGCAGTTATCACTTTTGGGAATACACTGGCAATTTCTGTTTCAAGGCATATGGAATCTTTCCATGATTCTCTTTTTGTCATTAATGCTGCAGAGCTACTTCTCCCTAAAGGCACTGATCTTTTGGATTGAAAATTAATTTATTTCTTGACAAATAGGAAATGTTGCAACAGATCCCATCTCATAGAATTTTCTGAGGCAAGTCAAATGACATACATAGGACAGGGAAAAAAAACTCCACACGTTCAAATAAACTTACATTTCTTTTTGTAAAATCCTATCCATTATTCTCGGCACAGGGCAAATATGTTCCTTCAGGAAATCTTCCTTGATTCTTGTGATTCCTGTCCATTTAATCCCCTTCTATTTATTCTTATAGTATATATTTTATTTACCCGCTGGCACAACCTCAATGTGGACGTTTTCATATTTTATTATAATTTTTTCTACTTCTATAACTATTCCTGACTAGATCTCAAGATACTCCAGGACATGTATATATTCTTTTTCTCATATCCCCAAGCAAGGTAGGCATTCAGGTGTTTAGTTAAATTCATTATTAAATATTTATAAGTATTTGCTATGAATCAGGCACTGTTATGAAGGCTGATAATTCAAAAATCAATAAAAAATGTCTCTGTCTGACAAACCTGGAGCAGTTAGTATCTTCTCCTAAGGTTTCCACTAAGATGCCAAAAATAAAAAATAAAAAAGCATCCTGTGCTTTCTGCCTGTCTGATTGCGGCAGCCAAGACTGAGTAGGGAAAATACGGTAGCACAGGGGAAAACAAGGAGAGAGAATTTTTGCAACTCATAAACTTATAAACACTGAAGAGCCTTTTTCAGTCCAAAAAGAAAAAAGAAAATTTCAGTTTAAAAAAAAAAAAAAGCAAGTTGGAGTAGAGATGAAGATGGCGGAGCAGGGGGACACTGAGCTCAAAAATACAAAATCAAAATTACACCTACATGTGGAACAATTCTCACCGACAACTAAGTGGAGGCTGGCAGAAAGACTCTTGTACAAGCAAAGGCTGTATGTGTATGAAACATCCACACGGAATCAGGCGGGAAGGGAAGAGAAGTGATCAGGTCAGGTCCAGGTCAGGTCAGGGGACACAGAAGAGGACGGGGATGGCATAGACGCAGAGATCTCCCCGAGGAGGCAGCAGTTCCAGCCTCATATTAGGTGTCTCAGCCCTGGGGCCCGACATCAGGAAGACAAGTCTTCACTGGCTTGGAAACCAGTGGGACTAACAGGAGGGCTGTAAGAAACATAGACTCTGCTAGTAAGTAGTGTGCACACACTTGCTCATTCTTAAAACAAGGCAGAGGAAGCAGACTGAAACCGCTCCGGGTTCTGGTCAGTGTCACAACTGCCCCCGTGCCTGTGCCCAGCCAGAGCCAGACACCTGCTCTGATTCCGCTTACCCTGTGGCAAAGCTCCACACTGGGGCAAAGGCTGCTGAGGAGAGTGCAAAGCTGCGATGCATAGCGTGGGCACAGACCAAAACAGCATCCGACTGAGGCGAGGGCAGCCACTGCAGGTGCTTAGAGAGGCAGCATGTTGGCGGGGGTGGGGGTCTGGGACTCAGACTGGGGCTACAAACGCCACGGTTCACACCCAGATCCACACAGAACAACTACTCAAGCCCCTCTTGTTCCACAGCGCAGCTCTACACTAAGGCCAGAGCTGTGGCACTCCGTGGTGGTGAGGGACAGAGCCGGCATAGACCAGAAGATCTGAACAGAGGAGGGGGAGCCACTGCAGACACTTAGAGAGGCAGCAGAGCAAGAGTGCTTTGGAGCTCTGACGGTAGTGGCGTTGCCACAGCCTGCACCCCGACCCACACCAAGTGCCCACCCATGCTCCATTTGCTCCAGCACTGCTTCCCTCCAGAGTGAAGGTGCCAGTGCGGGCAGAAGGGGCATCCAAGCTTAGAGGCAATGGAACCAGCTCAGACAGGACCTCGTGGCTTTGCTCCTGCAACTAGAGACTCACCCCCAGCCCCAGTAGGGTGGTTACTGGCCACCGAGCAAGGAAGATTCAGCTCACACCTGGCTCTGACTCAAGCCCTTCTGTCCTCAGCCTCACCTCCCACCAAGGTGACAGCTGCCGGCACACCCTGGGGGAACACCCATGAGTATGACTCAACACCCACTGAGTCATGCTCATGTCAGACTGAACTATCCCACCAAAGCCACAGGGCACGTGCGGACTGCGCATGGCTGTGCCAACACAAGGATACCCCTCCAAGGCAGGAATAAGTAACTCCTTCACCTAAGTTCACAGAGACAGAGAATGTTAAGCAAAATCAGAAGACAGAGGAATTCATTACAATTTAGAGAAAACCCCTGAACTAACAACAAATGACACAGAAATGATTTACCAGATAAGAAGTGCAAAGCAACCGTAATAAGAATGCTGACAGAATTGGGGGAAAGAATAGATGAAAAGAGCGAGACTTTTAATGAGCCACGACAGTATGTTCTCTTAACCATTATACTCTGCTACATCAGAGCACAGAAAGGAAGGTCGGAAGAAAACAAGGCAAGGAGGCTGAAAGGAGGAAGCGGAAGGAGGGAAGTGTTATGGCTCCTCATGAAGACATTTTATTTCTACTACTGGGTTCACGCTTCCAGAGAGCAGAATTCACACTTTATTCATCTTTACACCCACCCCCAACCAATCCAACAATCCACCCTGGACACTACTAAAAACATGTCTGGCACAGTAATTTGCACAGAGTAGACCTCAATAAATACTTGTTAACAGGTGAACAAACTTTTTCTAAGGAGATAACCATAAGGTCCTTACCACTGGGATTTATTGCTCCCGAAGTTACTGATATAACCACTTACATGTAAGCATGACCGCCTGCACTTTTTAATTCACTATACAGTGTATTCTAGAAGGTTTTGGACTCAGAATGACTTGCATGAAACATTTATCCTCAGTACTTCACATTCCAGGGCTCATACCCATAATGGGTACCTAATAAATGGTTTTCTGTTTGTAATACTGCGTGACATTTCATGATGTAATACATTCCTTACTCTGTTTATTTCTTCTTAAATTATTTCAAATGCACACAGCCTCACCAGTGTACACTCAATTGCCCTAAATTGTGTAGAAGGGAAAAACAAAGGTCATAGTCTATAAAAAGGAATGCAGGTATATACTATTGAATTATTTTCAGCAAATATTCACTCTCCCCTCCCTTGAGTGGAGTAAAATTCCTAGTCCACTGATACAAGGCCATGCTCTTTGCTTTGTCCAAAGAAATATGAGCAAAAGCAATGACACCTATTTCAAACTGAAGTTTAAAAAGCATAGCAAGTTTCTTCTAGACTTGGTGTACTCCTGTATTTTGCCATGAGGAGAGCCTACCTAGGTAGCTGTTGTCCCTTGATCCTTGATCCTGGAAGGAGAGGTACAAGGAACTGACATGAAATCTGACCTTTAATCTGAAGCAGAGCTAGACCCAGCTGACCTGAAGTTCTGTGAGTAAAAAACTGATTTACATATTCATGAGTAAGAAAATGTTTATGAGTACTTGACTATGTCTGTTGTTATATATGCCATTGAAATTTGGGGATTTCATTTTATGTAGTGTTATTGCAACAATCACTGGCCAACACTACAGGTATGTAGCATTTGAAGTTCTCAGGTGTCTTTGATGGCCAGATGTCTCAGGGCTCCTCACCAACCACATCTTTCCCACTTGCGCAGTGGAGTTGTATGGCCGGGAATAGAAGCTTTGCTTATTTTAATCCATGAGCTCAGGATCCTCAGGGCCTTTAAGACCAGTGGAATGTGACAGCATGGTCCAACGTGCAGGCGGTCATGCTTACATGTAAGTGGTTATATCAGTAACTTCGGGAGCAATAAATTAAAGTGATTTTTCACTCAGTTATCATATCCTGAGTGAAATAAAATTAACTTTCTAATAATTAGCCACAAATTGCTAATGTGTTTATCTTTACCATATGCTTCCCAGCTCTGCTAAGTTGGAAGACTCAAATCCATCAACCAATAAATCGTTCCTTGGGTTTCACTTCAGGGACCAATTAAAAGCATCAACGTCTTTCTTCTATTACAGTGGGAGCTTTACCTCCAGCTGTTGGGATCTGGGCCTCTAAAAGTATGAAGCATGATTGTCCAGGGAGAAGGCACTTGAGACAATTGGAGGAAAACAGATTCTGCTGAGCGCTCATTTATGCAAGCTTAGTAGTTCTGCCCTCCCCACTTTATTCCGAGGCCACATGCTTTACTGAACATGTGGTAAATAATACAGCTGGCACTGCTGCAGGAGAGGTGCTGCCCCCCAACCCTGGAGGGAGGGCTCCTGGCAGATAATCCGAGGGCTGGTAATTTATCACTTACACAGACATAGCTTCTCTGGAGGGTCTCCTTTTACATCTCCTGTTCTGCAAAACTTTCCACACAAGACTTGGATAAATGTTTTCCAGATGGTATCAATCATGGTGTTAGCTACTAATAGGAATCAAGGAAAAGTAACTGAATTATTAGCAAATCAAAAAGGAAAGGAAGCAGGACGGCACAGGAAAGAAGAAAAAGAAGGAACCTCAGAGCTATCCAATCGTCAAGAGTCAAGGTTATTAAGGAAAAACGGGGTCTGACTAAATGTCAAGAAACCTGAGATCCGGCCACGATCATGGTTCTTTCAAATCATAAGCTATGGATTTTTACAAACATATATTGGAATCTTAGCTCAGTCTCAAATTAACCATACATAGTAGGCAAGTCACTTGACCTCTCTGAGCCTCAGTTTCTTTACAGACTGAAAAAAAAATGGTAAAATAATGCAAACTGTATACATACAGTTTCACAGACTTAGGTGCACAGATGTTAAACAGCTAGCAAAGTGGCTAGCTACCACTAGGCACTCAAAAAATGTCCATTCTCATCTGTGGTCAGGTGAGTAATTGGCCCCAATTCTTCACTGCTGCCTGAATCCACAGCATTGCCCACGAATGCATCTTGGGCACAGTGCACTTTCCCAGCCTTTGCTTTGGACTTGACCACATGACTTGCTTTGACCAATAATATGGGTAGAAGTGACACTGTGCTCATTCTGAGCCAAAGCCTTAAGAGGCTTTCTACCTGTCCTCTGCACCACCACCTTCCCCGCAAGATACACACTCTGGTCCAAGAAGGAGAGGAAAAGGAGTTCCTGTCGTGGCTCAGTGGTTAATGAATCCAACTAGGAACCATGAGGTTGCGGGTTCGATCCCTGGCCTTGCTCAGTGGGTTAAGGATCTGGTGTTGCCGTGAGCTGTAAGACTTGGCTCGGATCCTGCGTTGCTGTGGCTGTGGCATCGGCTGGCAGCTACAGCTCCTGTTAGACCCCTGGCCTGGGAACCTCCATGTGCCATGGGTGCGGCCCTAGATAAGACAAAAAAAAAAAAAAAAAAAAGGAGGAAAGACAAAGTGCAGGACTGTCCCAGCCTATCTGCAGAGCCACCAAGCAGAACTCAGCCCAGAGCATTCAAACTCCATCTAACATGCAGGCACCTGAGTGAGGAGAATAATATTGCTTGAAGCCACTGAGTTTTGAGGTGGGTTAGCTTAGGCTCCAACATCTCACATGCTCTCTGAGTTAGAATTGCATCTCTGCCCAGGACTTAGTGAATGATTATCTTTGCCCATGCTGATATTACAGACTAGGCTCAGAAACTAGTCATCATAAATGCATCACAGAAACCTTTGCCACATAACTGTTTTAAAATCTTAATTTACAAACTCAGGTGTGCAAGAAAAGTAGCTCTGTTCTGATGAGACCCATTTTGTATCATTTTTATTACAAATCCCCTATTCTGCTGGGGAGCAGGTTTCTTCTCCCCTCAGGGTTGTCTTTAAGTTTTGGAGGAGCAAGGGGTTGGGAGAGACAGTCTGGACCTCATTCTTCCTGGTTGTCAATCTCTGCAGGTCTCTGCTGAAATGTTCCTGGTCTGTATCAGCAAGGATCCAGGGACTGATTCATTCTTGGCTAACCTCCTTTTGGAAGCTTATGATTATCCTCAAATATGGAAACTTGGAGCTCCTCACAGATATCCAAGGATTGTTCTAAAGCACTGGCAACTCCTTGGGTTGAAGGGGAATACAATGCATTGGTCTTGGACATGTCTGTCTGAAAGTATCAGGTGGGTATTTCCACTCCAGGCTCTTATTGCCTCTCCAGGTTCTCATAGATAAGGGAGCACGGGTCCTCTTGCATGCAGATTTTCTTCTGAAGCCTCTGTCTGGACTGAACCTGGAGGATGGCAGGACACAACGGCCCCTTTCTCAGGAACCCAAATAGCTACTCAGAATGTTTTCTTTTAATTATCCTCATTACTTCTACTCCTAGGGGCTCTTTCTATTAGGTCTGAGGAGCTTTGCTATTCCTTTTTGTCATCTGAGAGAACCTAGACTTTCGAAACTCAAAAGCTGAGATGAACTTTCCTTTCCTCTCTTTTGTCTGGACAGTCACTGCCTTTGAACACCGTGGATGCAAAATCCTAACTGTGGCCAAAGTTGGTCAGAGTCAAGGGGCAACAGGCAGTTCCGAGAATAACAACCACAAACCTACATCAGTTGATATTTCAAAACTATTATCTTTCACAACTGTATGTACTTGTTTTGTGGAATGCAAGATAGGACATTGCTAAATATTACTTTATATATGCATCATCATGGGTTTTTCATATATTCTACCGTATTCTACCATTCTATGCATATTAACCAAAGGAGTTGTGAGTTGGATAAATAAGTGAATTAATAAACTGGAATTTCTATAGTGACTTTTGGTTCTAATAATGTTTGGGTTTTTTTTGGTTTGTTTTGGATTCTTTTTCCTTTTACGTGTTCATTCTCTGACCCAGCTGTACTTGCCTAGATTAACCAGAGATATTGCCAGCTGTGATTTGCAGGTGCATTCCAATTCCACAATGCCAGAAAAATTCAATTATGCATACTAAGGTCATCTCTATAAAGCATGACCATACTGACATTTTTCAGTGAATAGTGGCCATCAGAATACTTAGTCAGGAGCAGATCATATCTGCTTATATTATAACAGCCAAAATAACCAGGTGTAGAACTGGTATTTTAGTTGTATTTACAGCCAAATCGAACCAGGCAATGATCCAAGCAATGGGTTGGCATTCAGCCCAATTCAAGCTGAGCAAGAGTGATTTTATGCTGTAAAGTGTGAACAAAAATGTAATCCATTATAGCATGTATTGAGAGTTCAAATAGAACTGCACCTCCCAGAGACAGTAGATGTTAAAGAGAACAAGCTGGCTACTGAGTATTTACCTCTGTTTGCAAATGGGTATTAGGGACAAGATAGGATGGCCACATGCAGCACCACCCTGCAGAACATTCTCTGGAGAGCTACTTCTAGGTTATTATGCTCCTCAAAATATTCCTATCCGTGAAGTCTTTAAGGAATTTTCTATTTGTCCATGACTGAGTATAAAGGAGAGGATTTACTCTAGTACTTCAAAAAACTAAGAGACAAAATATACAAAATAGTGGTTTTTCAAACACTAGACGACAGGCGGTGTAGGAGCAAGACTGATTGATGAGAAAAGAGAAACAAAAGACATGATCCGTATGATTTCTCATCTTAGTTTCTGGAGAAAGTTTTCAGGTTGGGAACCCAGCTTGTGTCCAGAGGTCTCCTTGAAGTGATAGCACAGATTTGAAAATTTGGGCAGCTCAAGATGGCTCACATTTACAGGGACACCAACATCAGGTCGAGTCCTCCAAAAAGCATTACCTCCAATCTGGGGAACAATTAGTCTTTGACTAAAAGCTGATCTCATCCTACCTTAAATTCAAAGCTTGACAGTAACAATCTGTTCCCAAGCAACTTAATTGTGCTCCAGAACAACAACGGAAGTAACAATCTAGGATACATAAATATAATTACCAACAAGGTAAATTTACAATGTTTGGAATCCAATAAAAAAATTACCATCCAGAAGGGGGTGGAAGGGACGGGATGGACTAGGAGTTTGGGGTTAGTAGAGGCTAAGTCTGCATTGGGAATGGATAAGCGTTGAGGTCTTACTGTACATCAGAGGGAATTATATCCAGTGTCTTGTGACAGAATATGATAGAAGATAATATTAGAAAGGGAATGTATGTATATGTATGACTGAGGCACTGTGCTATACAGCAGAAATTGGCAAAACACTATAAAGCAACTAAAATTTAAAATATATATATATATAATTTACATACCAAAAAAATTACCAGGAAAATATGACCCATCATGAGACAAAAAGCCCATCAATAAAGATAGACTCATGAAACATGTTGAAAATAATAGACATTAAAGCATCTATTATAATGATATTGCAGATATTCATAAAGGCAAAATAAAGCATGAGAATGTTAAACAGGGACATGGAAGGTATTAAATAAAACCAATGTAAACTTTTCAAGATGAACAGTAAAGCTTCTATAATGAAGAATAGAATCAACAGCTTATAATGCAGGAAAAAGAGCATACATAGCATTTGAAACTATCTAAAATGAAAAGGGAGAAAACTGAAAAAATAATAAACCAATGTGAGCTATGGGGCAACTTGAATATGACGAATATATATGCAACAGGAATCCCTGAAGTGAGGGTGTTAGAAAAATATTTGAAGAAATAATGGCCAAAATTTTTACAAATTTTATGAGAACTCTAAATGTAAGAACCCCTAGGAACCCAAACAGCAATAACATTGCTCCAAGTTACATCAAAAGAAAATAAAATTGGTAATTAAGAGAATATCTTAAAAACAGACTAGACATATTCAAAACAGAAAAAAGCCTGAAAAATCAAAAGAAAAAATAAAAAAAATGATTGCATACTTCATACTGTAAAAAATGCAAGTCTAATGATAGTGGGCAATATCTTCGTAGACCTGAAATAATTTCCACTCAGAGCTCTATTCCCCGTGAAAACATCTTTCAAAGCTAAGGATGAAATAAAAATTTTGTGAAATTTTTTTCAGTGCAAAAGCTGAAAGAATTCATTATTAGTAGACCTCAAATATAAGAAATATTAAAGGAGAGAAGAAAATGATACCAGATGGAAATGTGAATCTACATAAAGATGAGGGAAACCAGAACACCACATAAATACATTGGGTAAATGTAAAACATTCTTTTAAAATTCATGAAGCTTTCTAAAAGACAACTGATCATTCGAGTACAAAATAATATAGTTGCTACTTGAATGATTGGTGGGTCAGGGGTGCAGACCCTCCTTGGAGCCAAAAATCCAAGTAGAACTTGTAATTGGCCCTCCATAACCATGGTTCCTCAGTATCCACAGCTCCTCCTATTCATGGTTTTACATCCATAGAGTCAACCAAGGGTGGATTGTGGGGACCTGAAGTATTTACTATTGAAAATAGAATCTGTGTATAAGTGGACCTGCACAGTTCAAACCCATGTTATTCAAGGGTCAACTGTAATGCACTGTGAGACATGTAATATACATAGAAGTAAAATGCATATCGACGATAGCACAAAAGGTCTTGAAAGGGGAAACAGAAATAAACCAGCTGTAAGCTTTTTATACTATATATAGGGAGTGGTATCCTATTACTTGAACATAAACTGTGGTAAGATAAAGTTGTTTCTAGTAAGCCCTAAAGCAACCATTATAAAACAAAGAGCCTACCTAGTAAGTCAACAAAGGAGATAAAAGGAAATCACAAAATACTGAATTATTCCAAAAGAAGGTAAAAACAGGACCAAAAGGAGGTAAGAAAAATAGCAAAATGCTGTATTTATATTAACTGCAGTAACAATCACATTAAATGTAAATCATCTAAACCTTCCAATTAAAAGCCAGAGATTATCAAGACTGTATAGAAACTCAAGAATGAACAATATGCTACCTGTAAGTAATATTCTTTAAATATAATGACACAAAGAGGTGGAAAAAGACACACTTATGTACATTTGGTTTCAACATTTGAAAAAATAATCAAGTAATTCACTCTATTAAGCTAGAAAAGAAAACTGATAAAATAATTTCAATCAACATGCATTTGACAAAATCCAACATCTATTTAAGATCAGAAATCTCAAAGTAGGAATTGGAAGAACTTCCTTTATTCTGAAAAAGAATGTCTGAGAAAAAACTGCAGTAACATCATAAGAAATGGTGAAAAAATATAGACTAGAGTAGAGATCAGGAACAACGTAGGCTATCTGTTCTCATTATTTCTGTTTAACACTGTACTGTGGGTTCTAGACAATTCAATAAGATAAGTAAAAGATCTGAAATTAAGAAGTACAACCATCTTTACTCCTAGGTGACATGTTCCTCTATGTGGAAGATGCTAAGGATTTCACACACAAAAAACTGCTAGTACTAATAAATGAGCTTAGCAAGATTTTAGAATGGGAGGTTGATACACAAAAAATCAATTGTGTTTCTGTACATTGGAAATTATCATAAAGTGAAATTAAACACGATGTCGACAGAATATATGAAACACTTGGAATAAATCTGACAAAAGATGTGTATAACATATACGCTGAATACTACTAAGCACTGGAAGGGGAAATTAACGAAGCCCTAACCAAATAAGGAGTTATGTCATAGTCACGGATTAGAAAACTTGATGTTATTAAACTGTCAATTCCCCCCAAATTAACTTCAATGCAATCTCAGTCAAAATTGTAGCAGACTTTGTGTGTATGTGTAGAAACTAGCAAGCTGTTTCTAAAATTTCTGTGGAAATGCAAATGGACCTAGATTACTTAAAACTAAAGAACAGAGTCCAGAAACAGATCCACTTACATGTGATCGACTATTGACAAATATGTTAAATTAATTAATATGGAAAGAATAACCATTTCAACAATACAATGTTGGGAAAATTAGGGAGCTATATGCAAATAAATAAACCTTACCCCTTACCTTCCACTCTATATTAAAATTTCCTCAAAATGAATCATTGATCTAAATAAAATAATTAAAATTATAAAACTTCCAAAAGAAATCATAGGAGGAAATCTTAGTAACTTTGAATTTGGCAAAGCTTTAATAAATAGGCTATCAAAAGCACAAACTATAAAAATAAAGCATCAGTAAACTGGACTTCATCAAAATTAAATATATTTGCTCTTCAGGAATTCGTGTAACAAAAATGAAACGACAAGCTTGGGAGAAGATAATTTACCACAGGTATCTGCCAAATGACTAGCAACTAGAATATATAAAGGTCTTAATACATCAAGAAGAAGAGGGAAACAGCCTCATTAAAAAAACAGGTAAATGAATTGAGCAGACATTTTACCAACATTATGGTAAAACAGCCCATGAAAATATGCTCAGCCTCATTACTCATCAGATAAATGTAAATTAAAACCACAATGACACACCGCTACACACCTACTTAGAATGGCTCGAATTAAAAGGACTCGTGCTGCCAAAAGCTAAGGAGGATGCAGAGCAACCGAATTCTCCATTCACCGTGGAGGTGAACATAAAATGGTCAGGAAATGCGAATCTGTTTCTTTAGAAGGTAAACACACTCCTTCTTTATGATCCAGCCATTCTATTCGTGGGTATTTACTCCAAAGAATTAGAGCACACAACCATACAGAAAGCTGTATGCAAATGTTCATAGGAGCTTTGTTTGTAACAGCAATGAATGGGCACATCCCAAACAGTCATGAACAAATGAAAATGGGTAATCAAATTGTGATGTATGCATGGAATGGAATATTACTCAGCAGTAAAAGAAAACAAACTGTACAACAGTATGGATGACTCTCAAAATAATTACGGTGCATGAAAAATGCCAGATAAAAGGACAGTGGACTCATTATTCCATTCACATAAAATGTCAGAAAATGCAAACTAATCTATGCTGACAGGAAGCAGATCCGTGGTTGACTTGGTTATGGGGAATGGGAAAGAAATGAATTACACTGAAGTGATAGACAGGCTCGTTTTCTTCACTATGTGGATGGTTTCATAGGTATACACATGTCTCGGACTCATAAAATTATAGGATTTCAACACATGCAGCTTATTTTATGCCAAGTATACCCCAATAGAGTTGTTCAAGAAAACAGTATTTCATGAAAAGGAAATCGTTTGCTTGGTCCAGACTCCTGTGCTCACCAAAACTCCTTCTGTATTCCACCTGGATACACAGTGGGACTGCATTTCAACACCTCCAGCCTTGCAGCCCTCTGTCTGAGCCACTGAGTTCTGCCAATGAAATATGGCTAAAGAGAAGGGTACCATTTCCAGGCTGAGCAGAAAAATAAATAAAATAATCTTCTGAATAATTACTTTTTTCTTTGGCCGCACCCGTAGCATGCAGAAATTTGCGTGCTAGGGATTGAACCCATGCCATGGCAGTGACCTGAGTCACAGCAGTGATAATGCCAGATCCTTAACCCACTGCACCATGGAACTCCTATTCTGTCTTTTAAGGCACATTTTGACTAAGGGGAGATGACTCAGAGAATTCAGAGCATGGCAGAGCCACAAAATAGACCAAGCCTGAAACCCTGGATCACTGTTTGAAGCAGAACATGTGACTAGATCCACCCTCTTTGGACAGTTTCAGGAAGGAAAACCACATGTTTGTTTGTTAAGGAATTAAGACTTGGAAGTTTTTTTCTGTTATAGCAACTGACATTATCTTAACTAACAGAGAAACTCCTTCCTTTAAAAAAAAAAGTATGAGATTAATGCCTCACCAAACAGAATGTCAATGAAGAGATAGAAATTGTGAAAGAGAACAAAACAGGAATTTGGGAATAAAAAAGTAAGAGAACCAAAACGAAAAATTCATTAAGGGGGTTCTAGCACTTTTGAGCAGGCAGAAGAAAGAGGAGCAAAAAAGCCCCGGGAGAAGAAAGATAAACAAACGAAGAGGTATTCTCGGAGCCTCCAAGGCCTGGGGGACACTGTCAGCAATTCTGACATATACAAAACAAAAGGGGAAAGAAAGGGGCTGTCTGTGGTGACTGTGGATTGTGGTGTGAAAAGTTGGAGAAGTGCTGGCCCTTAAGAGGATGCTAGAATTCTTTTTGAGGACAGCTGTGTCCTTGTAGAAGAGATAATTCATTGGCCCAAATTCCTGCCTTCTGGGGTTGAAGCAAAATCATTCACTATAACTCAGCCAACTGCAAAGGCCATTTGTCTTCTTCAATGGCTCTTACATAGAATAAGGAATATCGGAGGTGCCTCTAACGGAAGCTACTGAAATAGCCTGAGGAGCCAAAATGATCTGCATCAGGGATTTTGTTTCCACCATATAATAAAGAAGGGCTAGGTGTCTGACTCACATCACCTCCTTTAATCGTCACAAAAACCCCTCTGTGATTGGCAATATTGCTCCAGTTTTACAAATTCTGGACGTTCTCACAAGTTGTCCAGATTTGTGCAACCAGGCAGTAAGCTGAGCTGTGCTTTGAATGGGTTTCATTGGATTTCAAGCGATCCCAAGGCTGTGTCTCCAGTCTTTCACCTCTCCAAGATGCTCCAGGTACGTCTACAGTCAATATAGGAACCTATTTTATATGAAGATAAAGGCACTCACTTATTACCCTTTACTTGCCAATTTTAAAGTTGAGCCATAACTGACCTATAACATATTAGTTTCAGGTGTAAAACATGACGATTCGATATTAGTATATGTTGCAAAACGATCACCACAATAAGTCTAGTTAACAGCCCAGTTATATCATACCCAGTTACAAAATGCTTTAGATTTGCAATTATCAAGAAAAATGGTTTGCTGGTCCAAAATAAGTCTCATGGCTTCAAGAGCAGACACTTGTTATACAGTAGGACAAGAAAATTTGTTAGCAACATCTTCCATAAAGAAAGGCTCTGCTCTCCAAAGATTTCTGAATATTCCTTGATTCCAAGGGAAAGTAGCCTGTCCCAGAGAGCTACTGTGGGTATTGACGATAAATATTACCAGATGAGATAAACAGATCTGAAAAACACAACCTAGTAAGAATGACTCTACAATATGGATTTAAAACCTTCTGGTTTCAAGATGCTTAAGAAAAATACTGCGTCTCTGTTTTCAGATTTTTAAAAAAGGAAAGAAAAGGGGAGAAAAAAAAAAGAAAATAAGGCCAAATAAAGTGAACCGTGAAGCAACAGCGCCTCCTAGAGCACCTGAGAGGGGTTTTCCTTTTCTTGGTCCGCTTACAAGTCTCTGTTCCAATTTAAATATGTTTGTTGACTGTCCTCCCAATTCTCAAGAAGCCCCCTCTCTTATCAAAAACTACTGTCAGGACTAGATTTTTAACTCACACTAAGTGAAAAGTGGCTTTTAAAGTCTAATGAGCCATCTTTATAGCACAAGTTTAATAAAGGAGAAAACTTAAACTAGTCCACACCAGTGAAAGGCTAGTCCCCAGAGTTGGTTGAGTAGGCGCCCAAGTGCCCTTGTAAGAGAAACTCATGGCAAGGCTAGTAGGGAAGAAATCTAACTCCACTGATTCTTCCTAAATATCTGACAAATCCCAGGCGTTTCAGATATTGACCATTCTATCCGTCACCTGTTAGTTTTTAGGGTGGCCACAAGATGGCGCTACTCTCCAACTGTTAACAATGCACAGGGCAGGGCCCCAGGGTGAAGAGAAGCCCTGCAAGAAAGAGATTTGGTAAAGATACAGGGAGAGTCCCCTAATTTTTTTTTTTTTCCTCCACTGAATAATTCAGTAATTCACCAACCTCTGCTTTTAAAGGAGTCTTCGGATATGGGGAAAATAAAAGGCTTGAAGTATGAGCTACTTCATCCTGAATTTAGTAAATTTTAAATCACAGATCCTTTAACACATGGCAACAGAAACTTTCTCTATTGAAAAGAATATTACCTCAAACCACTTTTTTTATTTACTTTTTTATTTATAATGATTTTTATTTTTTCCATTATAGCTGGTTTACAGTTCAAACTACTTTTAAGGAAGATTTTACTCTCTGTGTCTGAGACATGGTCCCCCTGAGTCAACAAAAAACCAAGCACTGATGCTTTTTCTATTGAAAAATGTCCCCAAACTTGTGATGAATTTTCTTCCTTTCTCTTTGGGGGCTGGGGAGTCGGACTGGTTGGCAGTTTCTACTACAGATTTTTAACGGCCTTTGATGGCTGACTCAGAAAACACACACTCACTCTACACGTTCACACTCACACACATACACAAACACATGTGCGTACACACAGGCCTGCCCTTCAGATACTTGAATCCTAAGGTGTTGGGCTCCGCATCCCCTGTGGGAGCCCGGAGGCTCCTGCCTGACTCCTGTCTCCTGAAACCTTCTTGCAGGCAAAGGCGCCACCTTCATCCAAGCCAGCTCTGATGCCACTTTTGTGCCAGGCTCTTGTCTTTAAGCACATTGGGTATAAGTCACCAGGGCAGCACTTAGAACCTCACTGGTAAATGTCACAAAGAAACTTCCAACACACAGTTCAGAGAAACGTGTACTTGCAGTAAAAAAACGTACTTTATAGGAAGAAGCATTATCCTGCATGGAAGAGAAAAAACAGGAGATGGATAGAGCCGGGCTTATTCTATAGATTTCACACGCTTTCTACCTTTCAAAAAATGGTTCACTAAGGTGATAACTTTGAGAGAAATAGGTTACACACACACACACACACACACACACACAGCAAATCTGCATCTCATCCTGAGCTGTGCATGGAGCACGAGCGCCGCCTACTGGCCTCTGGGGAGACGACAGTCTCTCTCAAACCAGCTGGAGACTTTTCAGATTAAAAATAGGATTTTCTTCATGAATTTCACCCAAGTTGTAAAAAGTTGCTTAAACACACACACATACATATATGCATAAAGTTATACTTGAAGTTTCACATATTTGGAAGGACCGTTTGGTTTAACCTTCTGCAAAAAATATTTTCACCAATGGATTGATTACGCAAATATACGACATGATAAAATCAGCTTTCAATTCCATCTTGCGTATGTGTTCTTAGGGGTGTTGAAAGACGATCCTGAGACCCAGAGATCTATGCTGGCTCTGATCAACTGTGTGAAACTTCCTGACCCATTCCATAACAAGACAGTAAGCACTTGCTTTATCTTATGTCCACAGTACTGGCTGCTGGAAAACTAAAGAATGTATCTCCAACAGACCCCCAGGAGTCTAGAGTCAGCTTGTGAGTGACAGGTGGGCACCTAGAGGGAACCACACAGTAGAGCAGGTCAAAATTTTGATTTGGTCCCCTGTTCTATATTGACCCGACCCTGAAACTGTTATTCTCCCGTGTCGCGTTTTTATGGACTGAAGTTTCTGGTCTCAATTCTCACAGTTTGTGAAACATCACTCAGAAAGATCCCAGCACTCTCTGGTTGTGTGGGGCATTCATTTGACCAGTGCTTACGGGTCCAACACTGCTCTTAGAGGCTGAGTTATGAAGGCGCCGCCGACACGCCGGCCGTCTTTGAGGCTCTCGCAGCCCAGCAGAGCAAACAGGTGGGATAGAATGTAGGGGAGCTAAGAGGAGGGCTTTGCTGGATAGAGAAGCAAGGCACCACATGAGTTAGTCATTTAATAGATGCGAAGTTATGTGTGCAATGCTTCCAGGTTTTGGACTGAACTCTTTTCCCTTGGGAATCCAGCCAGCCTGGAGCTGCCGCCCATCCGCTTTGGTCAGGTCAGAAGTACTTTCCCTACAGTCAGCTCCCGGGTCCCACTACATCATGCACAACTGAACATTCCTGGGGAAACCTGCCACCCTTAGTCCTCCCCATGCTTTCTCAAAAGCGAGTAATGACCTTGCCTTCATCATGAGCAGTTTAGGAGACATACTATCCTTAGCGATATTAAAGTGAGGGCTTTTCCAGCCCCTGTGAAATCGGTTGCCCTGCCCTTTCGCACGTGCTGCAGACACGGTGTTTACTGACTCAGGGGGACGATAACTCCACCAAGAACAAAGAAGCCATTTCCTAAGGTTTGGGTTCCAAAGTGATGTTGTTGAAGCCTACAGCCAGCCAAATAGTCAGAAAGCAAGTGCTTTTACGTTGCAAAAGAAAAGCAAAGTTTGGTTGAGTGATGAGAGGATTTCAGAACTGCAACCAGCCCGACATTGGAGAACTGACCCTAGACAGATCACAGAGTAGGGGAGGATTCTGAGGAAAACACAGAAGAGACATCTAACCCTTAGGATGTGGGGATGGGGAGGGCTAGGGTGTGGCACTGAGAACCAAATGGTCTCTCTTCTCCCCCATCTTTGGGGCTAGTAATCAAATGCTGGGATAGAAACACCTAGGTGGGTTTTGGCCCGTGGGTGCTCCACTTCTCTGAGCCCGGGAGACTGTAGAAGTCTTTCTAAACAACATAAGCTCAGAAAGGTGCCACAGTGACTTGACCCAGAGTGGCAGCAGCTCAGGGCAGACCTGAAGGTGCCTCATGGATTATGACACCAGCGGCGTTGGGTAGAGTAAGCACCTAAGGGGGCTGGGGGACCGAAAGGGCAGGAAAAGGAAGCTGCACAAAGCCAGGACCTTTCTGCTGGAGGCAATGGAAGAACGCCCAACTACCAGCACAAAAAGCCAACAGATGGGGGTTCCCACTGTGGCTCAGTGGAAGTGAGCCTGACTAGTATCCATGAGGATGAGGGTTCAATCCCTGGCCTCGCTCAGTAGGTTAAGGATCTGGCGTTGCCATGAGCTGTGGTGTAGGTTGCAGATGCGGCTTGGATCCCGTGTTGCTGTGGCTGTGCCATAAGCTGGCAAGTGTAGCTCTGATTCCACCCCTAGCCTGGAAATTTCCATATGCCACGGGTGCCGCCTTAAAAAGGAAAATGAAAAAAGAAAAACAATTCCAACAAATGGGTGCACCAGTGGTACTGTGGGGACACTGACGCAGGACACCAGTGACCAAGGACCTGAAACTTCTCAATGGAGGCCTTCCTAGAGGAAAACCCCTGCACAGGACGCTACAGTGTCTCCCTGTGCATCTGAAGGTACTTAACCCTGGTCTGTAGCCAGATGATATCTTCAGGGGAGGAAGTGGAAGGAGAAACCCTAAGAGGGGAGAACAGAACTTCAGACTGAAATATATATATATATTTACAGATCTATACATATCCATATATACGGTCATCCCTTGGCATCTGAGGGGCAGATTCCAATATCTGAGGATGCTCAAGTCCCTGATATAAAACGGCATAGTATTTGCATATAACCTACACACATTCTCCTGAATACTTGAAATTGTGGCTAGATTACTTACAATACCTAATACAATGTAAATGTTATGTAAATGGTTGTAAACACAATGTAAATGATATGTAAATAGTTGTAAATACAATGTAAATACTATGTAAATAGTTGCTGGTGCGCGGCAAATTCAAGTTTTCCTTTTTGGAACTTTCTGGAATTTTTTTCCCCAGATACTTTCAATCTGCAGGAGGGCCACTGGTACACATATCTGTATGAATATACATATAATATATAATAAAATATAATACATATTACATTATTTACCTCATATATTACATTTATTACATTATATATATTGTATATATATTACAGTTGTTATATGCATACAGGAACATACATATACATGTGTGTTTATTTATTATGGTTATGGAGCCAGTTCTCACTGGTGAGTGAAAGCCAGTTGAAAACACTCCCAGCATTAACAGCATCACATCGATAGCTTGTAAGCAGCCACTGTGGGGGTATTACACCATTAAAACTGGCAAACACTACAAATCAGGAATTCGCCCTGCTAATTTTTTTTCTTTCTTTTTAGGGCCACACCCACTGGCATATGGAAGTTCCCAGGCTAGGGGTCGAATCGGAGCTGCAGCTGCCACCTACGCCACAGCCACAGCAACCCTGGATTAGAGCCGCATCTGTGACCTACACTACAGTTCATGGCCACGCAGTATCCTTAACCCGCTGAGAGAGACCAGGGATGAACCTGCGTCTTCATGGCTTCCTCATGGATGCTACCTGGGTTCACTAACCGCTGAGCCATGACAGTGTGTTTTAAACTAGGAGAGACTGTTACCTTTCTTAAGTATTTGCTCTCTTAGCTCATCCTCCAAATACACACACACTCACACACACACATTCACGCACATACATACACACAAACACTCATCAGAAATGAGAATTTCAGAGCAAGAAGAGACGTGTTACTTAAAACAAAAAAAAAGTTATTTCTGCACATGTCAGACACGAAGAGTAAATTTCAGCCCCAGGACACTTTATAAGGAGAAGTCTATCTTTGGGTCATTATTGTGAATATCAACTGCTCTCATTTCTGTTTATCATCAGATTGTTGACAGAGGAAACCTGCATTTGGGTCTCAGTTCCACCACCTACCCTGCGATCCTGAGAAAGTTATTCTTCCTCTGCGTTTCCCTTTCCTCATCTGCAAAATATCCCCCTAGTAGAACAGTGGAAGCAAGGAGAGAGAGGCAAGCGCGGGTCCACATTAGCTTGATCAACAATAACTACTAATAAAGGATAATGGCTCAGTTAATTACCACTCACATCTTTCATTCATCTGTTGATGGGCTGGAGGGAGCCCTTTGGAAAGGTGGTGGTGGTGGGGGGTCACAGTCTGCAAGAGAAGGCATCACCCCACCCTGTAAAACACAGCTTAGGAGTCTGCCAGTGATTACATGGCAAGGTGCTGGCGGGGAGGAGGGCGGGGACGTGGGCGGGAGAGCGCGCCCTTCTGCAGAGCAGGGGCAGGACCTGTAGGATCTGATTAAAATGTGAGCCGCCTCCACGCTCCAGGAGTAAAATCCTAAAGCGGGGCACTTGAGGAGCTTTCTTAAAAGGAAAGCAAAAGGCCCGCTGCCACACACAGTCCCTCGAATGCAAGATATTTCTGTGGCAAAGGGACAGAGCAGCGCCAGCCAGCGCCAAGGGAAAGGCGAGCGCTGACACTGCTAAGACTGAATCCACTCACACGCCTCCCCCAGGAAACGAAAAGGGAGGTAAAAAAATAAAACAATCAGAGGGAGGTGAAGGAGAGCACGAGAGGGCTTTTTTATTCCCAGTTAAGCGCCGCCTCCAAGGGCGCGGTGATTCCCTGTGAGAGGGGACAAGGCGGCTGTTGGCGGGGAGGCGAACCGGCTGGCGTTTCACGCGCGCTGTCCTGGCGGGGGGAGGAAGGCGCCGGGTAACTGCTCAAACCTCAGACCCTTTAATCACCCACGTCCCAGGGGACAGATTAACGAATGTGCCTACAATACCCGAACCCAAGGTCAGAGGTTCTAGGACTTTCAGACGGTAGTTCCAGGGAAGCGGAGGAATTTTCCTCCATGTTTTCTTTCACACGTGGGCAGTGAAGGGGGAGAGGATGCTGAGGAAACGCCTGGAGACTCCTGATGGGCCTTGCACCCAGGTCTGGCCTCGTTCTCAGCACCTCCCTCCTCCCGGCCTCCCCTCCCCCAGCTCTCCCACCTCAGCTGCAAACACAGGAACACCTCCGGGGTGAAATAACCAGCAGAACACTAAAAAAAGAAGGGGAGGCGTGGCCGGGGGAAAGACGCCAAGCAGTCACACTTAAAATCTACTTTAGAGGGTCAGACAGAAGAACAGTTGCAATGACCCGCCGTCCGACCCGTCTCATTCTTCCTCGCCAAGAACTCTTTGAAGATGCGGCGTGGTACTGCTGGGGCGCCCCGGTAGCTCAGGTTCCCGCAGGTGATGGATATGGTGTCGGTGCGGGAAACGGATGTAGAAGGCAGAAAAAGAAGCTGGCACTGGGATGTATGGCAGAGGAAAGCTGGAGCAATGGGGGCGTGAGCGGCACAAAGATGCCCTAAACCAGGCGGGAGGTATCTGGACCCTCGTCTGCCTCGGAGTAGCAAAAGCGGGCTGCAATATCGGGGTGCCCATCGCTGGGCTGAAAGTGCCTCGGTGTCTCCCAGGAGAACCAAGACCGATGCCTTTGTTGACAGTGGGAAGTTAGGAATGGAGTTAGGGAAACTGGTTAGAATGTTAAAAAGTCCCCAAGTGGGCTTCCCCTATTATTACACATGCAAAAACACACGTCAGCTGTTGTTATTGGTACTGACGTCATCAATCTGCTCATACCGACTTATGGACACCTGCTTTGTTTCATTACTGCGCTGGCATAATAAGGTTTCAGGAGACAGTCCCTGGACTCACAACGCATGAAGTTCAGTGTAAAGATGAGTCTACCATCAATGGCAAAGTCCTACATATGTACGATGAAATGCTATATATGTCATGGAACTTAATAAGAGCCTCCCTCCCAAAGGCGGTCATTTATTCCTCTATAAATTCCTTGGAGACAAGGAAAATAATCTCTCGCTTCAGTTCACCTTCAGAGCTCTGTATAAACACCACGTGCACAGTAAGAATCCCATAAAAGTGGCTGGTGTCAATTACTGCTCCCCATTGTGGGGGATAAAAGATACCAAGGAAAGCTCCTGCCACAAATGCCATTTCTAAGCGCAGGAGGCAGAGCTCAGTGGCAGAAAGAGAACCAGTGTTTGGCTTGCAACACAACACCTGGCCCAAGGTCTTTCCACACTACTGCTTAAAGTGTATCCTCGGACACAAGGCTTTAAGTCTCCCTGCTTTAGTTTTTTATCTGTAAAATAGGGATAAATATATTTTATATCAAGCTCTATTGTAAGGATAAAATGAGAGAATGTAAGTAAAAGAGCTTTGCAAAATTAAAAATGGGACAAATAATGAGCTGTAGAGATGACGGGTGATCTGCTTTCCCACCTCTGGGCTCAATACTGCTTTCTCCAAACTGTAGATCACCTTGGGAAATGGTAGCATGCAATGCCACCATCACCTCGGTGTGGTGTGAATCCGGTAAGCACATTTTCTCTGGGAGTTCAATGGCCCCGATCCCCAACAGGGGGCCTGGGCACCAAAGGCTTCACAGATCTACCTGGGGCCTTCCCATACCAGGTTTAGGTTTATGGAAGAGGAAGTTTTAAAGAAGCGAGTGGAAAGAAAAATTCTTATAGCAACTGATGCAGCCTCAGTCTTTATATCAAATGGTAAAGAAGAATCTTTGAGATGCTGCTTCAAACCCAAGATAGCCAAGGCCAACTGGGAGGCTAGCAACAACAACCATCCTGGCAAATTTTGGGCATGGTCCATGTCAGTCTCTTCTTATGCTCTTTGGGGGCAGGAATGCTCAAAGAGGACTTGAACTTGGGCAGAGTGAGAGGGCTTTATAGGAAGAAAAAGGGGAGCAGTTGTTTCATCTGTGAATACACATTTGTCCTCCGTCCATCATAGCTACAGGTATGGACAGAAGGCCATCCCTTCCCCACCTTCCTCTCCAGCTCTTCTATTCTAGGCAGGGCTGGGACCAGGTGAGACAACTGGTACCTAGGGCCAAAGTTGAAGGAGGCACTCACTCCTGTCATTCTCGAGGTCACATGTTTGCAGGTGAAGCTTGATAGAAAAAGAACATCAAAGGTTGCCTGAAATAAGGAATGAAATGTCAAGGGCAAACAATTAGCTTGAGGATAGGGATAAAGAAAAAGGGGGGCTA
>PVHT020000230.1:14516941-14548172 GCA_004024745.2 Catagonus wagneri
GAGCAACTGTTCCCCTTTCTGTTTTTTTTTTTTTCTTTTTAGATTTTTCATCTATATTTTCATTATTTAAAGAAATTTATTAAAATATAGTTGATTTAGGAGTTCCCGTCGTGGCGCGGTGGTTAACGAATCCGATTAGGAACCATGAGGTTGCGGGTTCAATCCCTGCCCTTGCTCAGTGGGTTAACGATCCGGCGTTGCCGTGAGCTGTGGTGTAGGTTGCAGACGCGGCTCGGATCCTGTGTTGCTGTGGCTGCGGCGCAGGCCAGTGGCCACAGCTCCGATTAGACCCCTAGCCTGGGAACCTCCACATGCTTGCGGGTGCGGCCATAAACCTGCGGCCATAAAATGACAAAAGGCAAAAAAAATAAATAAATAAATAAAATATAGTTGATTTACAATGTCGCACCAATTTCTACTAAAGAACAAAGTGACATATATATATATATAAATAAATTGCTGTACAATATTATGTAGGTTGCAGGTTATTCATGAGTTTTAAAGGTTATACTCCACTTACAGTTATTATAAAATAGTGGCTATATTCCCTGTGTTGTTCAATACATCTTTGTGGCTTATTTTGTATCTAATAGCTTGTACCTCTTACTCCTCTTCCCCCATGTGCCCCTCCCCCACTCCCCACTGATAACCACTAGTTTGTTCTATAATCTGTGAGTCTGCTTCTCTCTTGTTATATTTCCTAGTTTGTTGTATTTTTTAGATTCCTTATATAAGTGATGTCATACAATATTTGTCTTTCTCTGACTTATTTCACTTAGCACAATCCCCTCCAAGTCCATCCATGTTGCTTCAAATGGCAAAAAAACTGTTTCTTTTTCTGGCTGAGTCATATTCCACTATATATACATATATGTATATATATATATATATATATCATACACACACACACACATACATATGAAAGTGCTACAGAGGGTGATTCTTCTAGCTGTTCTGTCCTCTGTGTCCCCCAAAATGCAATTAACCTAAATCTTAGTCACCTTTAACAGTGAGAATCTGCATCTTTTCTTGGCACATTGATAGGGCTTAATATTTTATGTATAAATGCTCAAATTTACTTCAAAACACATCTGCTGGAGGAAGGTGATTATTCTTGCCTATGGTGGATGGAAATAGCCTCTTAATCTTGTCTTTTGGATTTTTTATTGGCTAATATTCTTGGAGGAAATTTTTCCAGTGAAGATAGAATGTATTTAAGAAGACAGAGTAGATCCAAGGCAATCTACATGCGATCCCTATCACATTTTGTTTAAAATAGAACAAAATATTTTAAAGTTTGTTTGGAAGCACAAAAGACCCAGAATAGCCAAAGCCATCCTCAGAAAGAAAAATGGAGCTGGAGGAATCAGGCTCCCTGGCCTTGGATTCTAAGTTGGACAAAACTACAGTCATCAAAACAGTATGGTACGGGCACAAAAACAGACATACAGATTAGTGGAACAGGATAGAAAACACAGAATTAAACCATGCACCTATGGTCAACTTACTATGACAAAGGAGACAAGAATATACAATGGAGAAAAGACAGTCCATTCAATAAGTAGTGCTGGGAAAACTGGACAGCTACATATGAAAGAATGAAGTTACAAAAATAAACTCAGATGGATTAAAGACTTAAATATAAGACCAGATACTATAAAACTCTTAGAGGAAAATGTAGGCCGAACACTCTGACATAAACCACAGCAACATCTTCTCAGATCTATCTCCTAGAGTAATGACAATAAAAACAAAAATAAACAAATGGGACCTCATTAAACTTAAAGTTTTCACACAGCAAAGGAACCCCTAAAAAAAAAACAAAAAGACAACCCATGAAATGAGAGAAAATATTTGCAAATGAAGCAACTAACAAGGGATTAATATCCTAAATATATAAATACCTCCTGTAGCTCAATACCAAAACAAAGAAACAACTGCATCAAAAAAATGGGCAGAAGATCTAAACATACTTTTCTTCAAAGAAGACATACAGATGGCCAAAAAACATATGAAAAGATTTCAACATCAGTGATTATTAGGGAAATACGAATCAAAACTACTATGAGGTACTACCTTACACTAGTCAGAATGGCCATCATCAAAAAGTCTACAAACAATAAATGCTGGAGAGGGTGTGGAGAAAAGGGAACCCTCTTACACTGTTGGTGGGAATGTAAATTGGTGCATCACTATGAAAAACATTTTGGAGATTCCTCAAAAAACTAAAAACAGAATTGCCATTCAATCTAGCAATCCCACTCCTGGGCACCTATCCAGAGAAAACCATGATTTGAAAAGATATATATATATATCTTCCAGTGTCCACTGCAGCACTATATACAATAGCCAAGACATGGAAAGCAACCTCAGTGTCTAAAGGCAGAGGAGTGGATAGAGAAGATGTGGTACATATACACAATGGAATATTACTCAGCCATAAAAAGACATGAAATAATGGCATTTGCAGCAACATGGATGGACCTGGAAATAATCATGCTAAATGAAATTAGTCAGACAGACACCAACATCATATGCTATCACTTACATGTGGAATCTAAAAAAAAGATGCAATGAACTCCGTTGCAGAGCAGATACTGACTCACAGACTTTGAAAAACTTATGGTTACCAAAGGAGACAGTTTGGTGGGGGGAGGGATGGGCTGGGGGTTTGGGATGGGAAAATCTGTAAAACTGAGTTATGATGGTAGTTGTACAACTATAAATATAAAATTTACTGAGTAAAAAAAAAAAGGAATACAGAGTAGGATGGCTTTTTTTTTTTAATGTGAAAAAGAATGAAAAAATGTGCAAGCACTGAAGGGCCAAAAAAGGTGTGAAAAGGAAATTCTGCAAGATGTACACAATCTAAGCCAGGAATTATCTTTGTGGCATATGGCTGGCTGATGTTCCGAGGGTGGCTAATATTTAAGGAATTAGCTGAGGTTAAAACAGCAAACAAAAATACTTTTGACTGCTTGGGAAGAAAATTTGCTTGGCTCTAAAGGTGTCAATGTTGGAAAAGTAACCCTTTCCACCACAGTTCTCAGAAAGTCAATGCTAAAATATCTGATATTGTGTTCTTATCCTGAATCTACAGCTAGAAAGTTGTTAATGAGGAATTCATGAATGGATTTTAGGACCCCAGAGCTCCCTGAAAGTATATATAAATTATTCTAAGAAGGCAAGCATATGTTGTGTGCATATGTGGGCATTTGGTAAAGGAGGGCCATTGTTTGGTCAGATGCCTATGTTTAAGAACTAGTGTGGTAGTTCATTTTGTTTTTTATTTATTTCTCTTTAAAAAATTAAAATATCATTGATTTACAATGTTCCAATTTCTGCTGTACTGTAAAATGATCCAGTCATTATATATATATATATATATATGTGAGTGTGTATATATGTGTGTGTGTGTATGTGTGTGTGTGTGTGTGTGTGTGTGTGTGTGTATATATATATATATATATATATACATACATACATACACATTCCTTTTCTTATATTATCTTCCATCGTGTTCTATCCCAAGAGATTGGATATAGTTCCCTGTGCTATACAGTAGGACCTTATTGTTTAACCATTCTAAATGGAATAGTTTGCATCTACTAACCACAAACTTCCAGTTGATCCCACTCCTTCCCCTCTCCCCCTTGGCAAGTGTAAGTCTGCTCTCTATGGCTGTGAGTCTATTTCTGTTTTGAAGATAGGTTCATTTGTGCCATACTTTAGATTCCACATATAAGTGGTATCATATAGCATTTGTCTTTCTCTTTCTGACTACTTCACTTAGTATGAGAATCTCTAGTTGTAGCCATGATGCTGCAAATGGAACTATTTTGTTCTTGTTTATGGCTGAGTAGTATTCCATTGCATATATGTAACCACATCTTAATCCATTCATCTATTGGTTTGCTTCCATGTCTTGGTTATTGTGAATAGTGCTATTGTGAACATAGCAGTACATTATTTTTTGAATTATAGTTTTGTCAGGATATATACCCAGGAGTGGGATTGCTGGATCATTTGATAGAAGAACTACTATGCTATTTTAAGCTTTTAAAAAAGTATGTGTTAAATGAAGGTCACAGTTTTATATTGGAAAGAATACTATGTAGGAGCCATAAGATGTAGTGACTTTTCCAATACCCACATGAGAGACAAGAACAAAGTCATTAGATTTTTTTTGGAGCTCAGCTTTCTTAAGAATTTTAAAATATTACCATCAGGTAATGCCTTAGAGTAAGAGTCCCAAATTTAAGAAGGATTTTGACAATAATGAATAATTTTCCCTTCATCTCCAATGAAGAGCTAGTTAATGTAGAGGTTAATTCCAGAGTCCAAATGGGCTTTCTTTGTAAATGAAATACAAGGAAGGAAAGGTGCATTGCTTGGTATAGGGCTGAAGAATGTTCTATCTGTTGTTTCCAGCACTGACACTTCTCCAAGGAGCCTTTGAAATAGTGTAAAAATTTGACAAGACAGTTATTTGGAGATTGTCTTTCTTCTTTCCGAAATAAATGAAAAAGTCTAGTTAAAGTTAAGGGTCAAGGTTTGAATCTACGGCCCAAGGATTTCACACCCCACCCTCTAAAATACACTCATATTAAGAAAGTAGCCCCAAAGGAAGTGATTAAAACAGAGACCTGGATACTCCCTAAGGATTAGTCAGCGTTAGAAAAGCTCACCATGAGGTAATTACGTCAACTTCTTTTATAGACTATGACTAAAACTGGCAGAATTTGAGGTGCTAAAATTGAATCTGTTTACACTTTAGAATGCATCAAACATGAAAAGACAGGAGGATTATAAAGATAAGAACAAATGTGGCTTATGGGTTTTGCTCCAGGTAGGTAGAAATAAACCTTTCCACTCCCTTTCTCTCATTTTCAGGACATTAGAAAAAGATACTCAGCTTAAATATTTGATCTGGGACAAGATAAGGTTAAAAAAAAATTTCAAGCTTTCTCCTGATTCACTGTGTTCTTCAGGGTGGAGAGGTAAGGCGCACGATAATTTTGTTGATATAAATAACTAAACGGTCTTTCCATCCGAGAAAGACAGCTCTCTGGGTAGAGTATCCAGCAGTAGCTCTCAACTGAGAATCGCCAGGGAATTGTAAAAGTAGAGATAAGAGATGCCAGAATTACTCACCAGGAAATTCCGACCTTGTTGGATTTGGGTAAGGCCTAGGAAGCGGGATTTATATTTCTTTTGGTGATTTTAAAGGGCATCCAGCATTGAAACCCACTGTTCTAGAAGAAGTTTAAGAAGAAAAATTGAAATTGCTCTATTCAAGGAAGTTATTAAGAGTTCTTAGTTTGGCACTGATAGCAGAAGAGTGAGGGGCTAGGGATTATGGAATTGGATAAAGAAAGAATATAACCAAAGAGATTAGAAATGAAAAATGAGTGGATGTCAAAAATGGCTCAGACTAAGGCCCCTGTGGGGCAACTGTATAGGAAGAAACTCCTTGCCATGGATGGCCAAGTATCTTCAAAACTCTTGATGTCAAATACTCTAAGTATCTGCTTGTCCTCTGGTACAGTGTCATGTTCTGTTAACCAGAACTCAGTAATATACTGTCATACACAATGTATGTCTTGGTGATCTTCTCAGAAATGGACAAAAGAATTGATTTAATGTTATTAAGAGAGATCAAAACATTCCTCAGCAGTGAAGGTAAGTAGATAAGGAACCAAGAAAAGAAGCAGACTCCCCAGAAACTTTGGGAATGTGGGGGTAAAGTGTAGAGCTTACTCTAGATCATGGAATGAGAACTTAAGCTTCTTCATTCAACAATTATGCTGAGTATTTTTCTTCTAATTATGATGAAAACAAACAAACAAACAAACAAAAAAAAACCCTGGCAGTTCCCATCCTGGCTCAGCAGTAACGAACCTGACTAGTATTCATGAGGATGTAAGTTCAATCCCTGGCCTCATTCAATGGGTTAAGGATCCAGCTTTGCCATGATCTGTGCTATAGGTCACAGATGCAGCTTAGATCCCATGTTGCTGTGGCTGTGGTATAGGCTGGCAGCTGAAGTTCTGACTGGACCCCTAGCCTGGGAACTTCCATATGCCATGGGTCTGTCCCTAAAAAGCAAAATAAATAAATAAATTCTGTCCTTTAAAAAAAAAACAAACAAACCGGACTACCCATTCCACCATCAATAACCAGAAAATGGACTGATTTTATGAAAAAACAATATTCAAACACTAGACAATGAACGGCCCTATAATTCCCAAATAAAGGTAAACAGATGAAGTAAACCCTAATTGCAAACCAAGCAACTAATTTGGTTTGCACAAGGCTGAGGAAATTTTGAGTTTTGACCAAGAGGTGAGAGACTTCACTGAATACTGAGGGCATTTAATGGAGAGATGCCATAATGATCACACATTAAGAACAGCGTTAACAGTAGTCAAAGAGTTAACACATCACTAGACAAGCCCTCATAAAGCTTAAACACAAGACTTGAGAGGATCAATTTGACTTTGAAGTAAAGTAATTGGCTCCCAGAACAAAATATGGCACTCTTTTTAGGACAAAAGCAAGGCAGGTACTCGGCCAGGTAATGATCATAATACTCAGTACCCAATTTAAAGATTATGAGGCATGTAAAGAAGCAGGAAATCAGGATCCATAAACAGGATAAAAGTCGATAAAAGGAGCTTAAGAAATAGCTGAGATTATGGAATTATTAAGGATTTAAAAACTCCTATTTTAAATATGTTCCATTATGTACAGAATAAAGAGAAAAGCAAAAGCTACTAAAAAAAAAGAATGAAATGAAATTTATAGAGTTGGGAAATACAACACTGAATTGGAAAATTCTCTGTACTTAAAAGATTAGATCCTTTGGGGAAAAGATCAGCAAACTTGAAGTCAGAGCAACAGAAACTGTCTAAACTGAAGCAGGGAGATACAAAGGGCAGAACAAAATACAGCCTCAGTAGCTACAGAACAATATCAAGTGATCCAATGCAAGTATAATTTGAATCCACTGTTCAGTCTTGTACTAGTGGTCCTGGTCAGTCTAATAAGGCATTATAAATAAATAAATAAATAAATAGCATTCAGCTTGTAGAGAAAGAAGTACAACTACCTTTATTCACAGACAACAGAAAATCCTAATAATCTACAAAGTGCTCCTAGAACCACTTGGTGAGTTATTGAATAAATGTGACTATACGTACAGAAATTGATTGTATTTCCATGTACTTGCAATGGGCACTTGGAACCCTATGAAGCTCCTAGGGACAAATTTGACAAGTGTTATGCAAGACCCATAAACTGAATACAATAGAACCCACCTAAAAGAAATCAATGAAGACTTAAAGAAATGAAGAAATAGACCACATTCCTGAATCAGATAATACAATATGTTAAAAATGTCAGTTCTACCCAAATGGATGTCTAAATTCAATATAACTCCAATCAAAATCCTAAAAGATCTTTTTTTCAGAAGTTGAGAAGCTAATTACAAAATTTGATTAGACGTTAAAAAAATAGGAAAATTAAAACAATTTTGAAAAAATGAGATGAAGTTGGAGGACTTCCGCTTTCTAAGTTCAAGATTTCATTATAAAGCTGTAGTAGTTAAAAGACTGTGGTATGGAAGTAAACATATCAATATAGATCAGTAGGAAAGAAGACCGATTTTAGAAGTTTATGAGTTAATTCCATGGGAAAGAATTCTCTTTTCAATGAGCTTTACTGGAACATCTGAATAACAATGTAGGAAAAAAAGAACAATCTTTATTTCAAACATTAAACAAAAAATAGACTACATCGAAATTAAAAAAAAAACTAAAACAATATAACTTCTAGAAGAAAACGTAGGCGTAAATCTCTGTGACTTTTGAGAAGGCAAGACTTTTCTGATTACAAAAATCACTCATCATAGAAGAAAGAGATTGACAGATTTGAGCTTCAACAAAATTAAAACCTTCTCTTTAAAAGACAAGGAGTTAGGAAGTTCCCAGGAGTTCCTGGAGTTGCTCAGTGGTAATGACTAGTATCCTTGAGGAGGTGTGTTTGATCCCTAACCTCACTCAGTGGGTAGAGGATCTGGCATTGCCGTGAGCTGTGGTGTAGATCGCAGATGCAACTTGGATCCCGCATTGCTGTGGCTGTGGTGCAGGCCAGCAGCTACAGCTCCAATTCGACCCCTAGCCTGGCAACTTCCATATGCCACATGTGTGGGCCTAAAAAGGCCAAAAATTAAAAAAAAAAGACACTATTAAAGGTAAATTTTTCAGTGTCCATCTTCTAAAACCAATCTGCCATGCTGTATTAATTATTTTTACAGCTACCACACAAAAATTACCACAAACAGGGTAGCCTAAAACACTACCAATTTATTCTCTCACAGTTTTGGAAACCCAAAATCCTAAATCAAGGTGTGAGCAGGGCCATTCCCTTTCTAGAGGCTGTGGGAAGAGAGTCAATTTCAGGTTCCTCTCCCAGCTTCTGGTGGCTTCTGGTAATCCTTGGGACTCTTGGGCTTAGCGCTGCATCACTCTGATCTCTGCATCCACCTTCACATTGCCTCCTTCTCTGCCTTCTCTTTTATATCTCAGGACATTTGCCATTGGACTTGGGCTCACCGAGTTAATCCGGGATGACCTCATCTCAAGATCCAGAATGTAAATATGTCTGCAAAGAGCCGTTTTCCAAATAAGGTAACTTTTACAGGTTTCAAGTTTTGGACATGGACATGGACATATCTTTTTGGGAGCCACCTTTCGACCCATTACACATGGCATCTTCCTACAGTGCTTGGAATTTTGAGATAATTCCCACATTCGATGAGGACATAAAGGTAATTTTGGGATCACTGAACATTAGTTAGCATTGTCAGATTGAGGGAAGAAAGGAAACAGGACCATAACTGAGTTTAGGATTCGTGAGGGCAGATTCTTTGCCCATACAGATCACAGAATATCGCCTAGAGTTCTCTGTGCTATACGGCAGTTCCCAGTTGGCCAATCATTCAATATACCTCAGTGTGCATATGCCAATACAACCCCCCAGTCCACCCTTCCCTACCCCAACCTGTCCCCTTTAGTAACCCTAAGTTTTACTCTAAGAATGAATAGGTAACTCATGAACTGGTCGTTGTATCTTGGCGTCCTGCAAGAATCAAACTTAGCCTCCCTTAATCACTGAAATTTTGGTCAGGTCTATAAGCAAAGAGACTATAACCAGAAAAGCCTGAATCTGAGTCCCAGAAGACTGAGCTGGCAGAAATGGAAATACTCCTGGTGACCCAAGTGCACTGGGTTTGATGGGAGAGGGAAACCAGTGGCCGGAGACAGCTACAGGGGCCAGGAGCCAGGAAAGGCTTCATTCTGGGTTCTGGGAAAATGTCTTCCTCTCCCAGCTGTCTTAAACACCTCTCCTTCCCACGAGTGCTCTGTAGCTCCTTTTACAATAAAGCAGCAATTGAGAAGAATGAAAGAAAAGGTCCTTTTTAAAGCTTCCAGGTACAGGAGACCATAGCCTTTAGAAAGCAGAACGACAACAAAAAATGAACTCTGTGTTTTCCTGCAAAGAGAAAGTGGATAAGGGGCCTCGAGGAGCATCTATTCTTCAAATTCTCATCCCCTAGGTTTTCCCTGAGACTCTCTGATTAGCAGGCTTTCATCAAAAGTTATAAGTTACAAGGAAACCTAGTGATTGGGGCAAACAAATAACGGGCAAGAAATTCTCCGAGTGACATTCTTTATGGCCTTACAAGAGACACTTGACCGCTCTGTGTCTCAATTATTGGCAAGTCGGGGACAGAGGAAACAACACTTGCTTACCCTACAGAGATGCTGTAAGAGCCAATTAGTCGTAGGCAATGTCACTGGAGATTGAAGGATGAGCGCCATTATGTAGTTACAAAGCATTATTACTGTAGCGTGAGTGGAGAGTGGAAAGTAGAGGCTTAGTAGGGAAATTCATGGGTCTGCCTTGCAGCAGCTTCCTGATAAATTGCCAATAAAGTCTTCCTAATTTATCTCATTCTGCCTGGGTGGTGACTTGTATCTAACAGTCAGCAAAGGACAGAGAGGAAGAGCAAGGAAGCCAAGTCAGGTACAAAACATTGACAATGTGAAACCAGATGCCGCAGAAGAGGTTCCTTCTGAAGCTGAATTATCATCATCCTTTTATGTTATATTGAGAATGGGGATGGGGAAAGGGTCATAGGAGTGTTTAAAGAGGAAGGGATACATTTTAAAGATGGTTTTCACTTAGAATCACTAGGTACTGACCTTCAGGATTTAAATTGGTGTTCATCAATTTGACATCGGCTCCCCTGGTAAGAAACAGGACACACAGTTGAGCTGCAAGGCCAGACAATGTAGGCTAATGGCTCTGTATGAGCATCTTAATAATGTGTGAAGCCCATTTGGGCCATACTGAAAGGCTGCCTTAAGAAGTGAAATAAAAATACCTAAGCAATTACGGAGCTGCAGGGTCAGTAGTTAAGGAAGAGGGCCTGGAAAAATTAAAGATTATCTTTGAATCCAAGCCCATATGCCAGGCCCCACCTGGGAACTTTGGCCCAATGCCAGCCCTGATGTGCCTATTACTAGCTTTTTGTGGTGGGTAAAAAAGAAAAAAAAATCCACTGGCATAAGAAAATAAAGAGAGGTCTTTAAGCCCTGAAAGAACTTAGACTACTGGCACAAAAAAAAAAAAAAAAAAAAAAAAAAAAAAAAAAAAAAAAAAACGAAACAAAACATCTGCTCAACAGAAATTGGATTCTGCCAGTCGACCAAGAAGATTTAGGGATTTAGGAGAAAATCCAAAAACATGTAAAATCTCAGAGTGCTGAAAAACACTGAAGATTATCAGCGACTGAGAAATCATTTGGGCCCAGGTGAGTAGGGACCCAGGACATGGGAGGTGATAATTCTCACTGTTGTTTGAATATCAATCATTTCTTCTCCCGTTATAGTCATTACCATATTGAGCTCTTGCAGCAGACACTGCTACATAATTTAGATATACTATTGTACTTAATTGTTGTGACTAAAGTTATTCCTGTTCTAGACATAAGCAACTTGAGGCACGGAGAGGTTATGCACTTTTCTCACAATCAGAGAGTTAATGAGAGGCAAATCTAGGACTCAAATTCTGAGATTATTTTACCCTCAAAGCCTTTATCATTCTCTCTCCTGAAGCACCTTTCTGGGCAAGAAAGCAGCTTCTCAAGGAAATAGAATTTAAATTCCTACCAAGACATATTGCTCAGAGTGAACAGGAGAAATGCCCTAAAAATACTATTAAGAAGATGCTATTGAAAGATGGAATAAATTCTGTTGGTCAGAAGGAAATGGAAGAGGCAAAATATAAGAGAGGAAAGGCAGCATGGATGTAGAGTGAACTTTTTGCCGGCCTTTTAAATTGTCATCACTCTTCAGAGCAGTCCTTTGAAGCAGGAAGTGCTTTTCCCACTTTACAAATGAGGAAATTGAAGCAAAGAAAAGTTAAGTAAACAATCCACATTCATCTATACAATGGAAAGAATGAGAGCTAGATCCCCACGTTTGAATCCTGAACTCTACCTCATTCTTTCTATTAAATTACATTGCAATGAAGGTTCCCTTGAAGTAGGATGCGTGTCAGGTCTAGGGTTGCCAGAGGAAGAAAGGAGAGAGATTTTAGGTAAAAGAGATGGTGAGCTTGAAGATGCAGAGGGGGGAAAATGCAGAGAATTTCTGGAAAACTAGAGTCGGATTTTGATGAATGTGAAAGGTTAGAAGAGGTTGGAAAGGACAGCTTCCATAGTCATTACAAAGCATTGTTGACAACAAATTCAGCTTCTTTAATAAACGTATGACCACTGATATTTTTTGTTTCATCTTGTGTTAGTTTGGGTAAATTTTACTTTCAAGGAACGTGTTTGTTTCAAATTAATTATGACCAAGGATGGTTTATAATGTTCTCTTATTTGTTCACTTAATGTCTGTAGAATCAATAGTGATAATCCTACTATTATTTCTGAAAGCACATTATCATGTTATGTTCCTGATCTTTTGTTCTCTACCAATCTAGCTAGGGGTTTATCATTCATCTTTTCAAAGAACCATCGTTTCATTTAATTTTCTCTCATTTGTCTGCTTCCCATTTCTTGGACATTTACTCTGTTATTAGAAAATCTTCCTTTTTTGTGTTTGCTTCTCTTTTTCTTGTCTTTTGAAGTAAAATTTAAGTAATTTTAGACCTATAATTTCTATATAAGCATTTAATACTATACATTTATTCTTAAGCATCTCAAATTTTTTTAATTTGTTGTGTTTTTATCATCCAGTATTTTTCCCTTTTCCTTTCTTTTCTTTCTCCTTCCTTCCTTCCTCCTTCCTTCCTTCCTTCTTTCCTCCTTCCTTCTTTCCTTCTTCTCTCTTTCTTTTATTTTCTTTCTAAGGCTGTACCTGTGGCATATGGAAATTCCCAGCAAGGCTAACTAGGGGTTGAATTACAGCTGTAGCTATAATCTACACCACAGCCATGATCTACACCATAGCCAAGGTCTACACCATAGCCATGGCAACACCAGACCTGAGCCACATCTATGACCCCTGCAGCTAGCAGCAACACTGGATCCTTAAATCACTGAGTGAGGCCAGGGATCGAACCTGCATCCTCAAGGACATTATGTCAGGTTCTTAACCCAGTGAGCCAAAACGGGAGCTCCCTTTTGTACTTTATTGATCTGTAAATTACTTAGAAGAGTGTAGCTCTATTTTTAAATATCCCTAGAGTGTCTTTTCCTAGATTGAGTTTTCCTAGATTGTTTTTTGCTTTGATTCCATAATCAGAGAACATATTCTATATAACTTCAATAACTTTGAATTTGTTGAAATTCATCTTATGGCCCAAAACATGGTCTATCTTGTTGAATGGGTCATATGCTCTTGAAGAGAATCTGATTTCTGTACATCTTCAGTGTAGTGTACTATAAATATCAACTTGGTCAAGGTCGTTGATAGTGTTTGTCAGATTACCTATCTTATTTGTTGTTGTTTTTGTTGCTTACTTATTTATCAATTGCTTAGACACAGTTGTTAACATTACCAAATATTATCTGAAATTTCCTATTTCTCCCTTCAATTTTATTATTTTTTGCTTCATCTATTTTGAAGCTGTTATTAAGTGAACACACATTTAGAGCTGCCATGTTTTCATGATAAATTGACTCTATTATTAGGAAACACCCCTCCTTTAACCCTTTGTCTTAATGTTTTTCTTTTACTTGATATTAATATAATGACTAACCTTCATTATATTTGCTGTTTGTATGTTAATTTTTCTACTTATTTATTTTAATCCATCCTTTTATATATAAATTGCACTTATTATAAAACATATAGTCAAAGAGAGGTTATTATTGCTTTTCCCCCTAATTTCTGCCTTTTAGTTGCCTTTAATTCATAACAGTAAATATCATTTTTCATGTGACTTGATTTAGGCCTACTATTTTGTTATTTGTTTTCTTTTTACCCCTACGCTTTTCTGTTCTGCATTTCTTGACTCCTTTTGGGCCATTTGAATATTTTATTATAATTTCATTTCGATTTATCTATTGGCTTTTTGGTTATTCCTCTTTGTAATTTAAGTTAATGCTCTGTGAATTACAATATATATCCTTAACTTTTCACAGTCTAATTAGTTAATATTGTCCCATTCATGTAAAATGTGCAAATCTTAAAACCATTTTGATCCATCTACCACTCTACCCTTTTCTTGATGTTATAAGTTTTCATATGTATTATATATATTTCTATAATGTAACTTAATAAAATGCTATAATTTTGCTTTCAACAGTCAAATGTAATTTTAAAAATTAATAAGAAAAAAGTATAGATTTATCATTTTAATGCTTTCTGTTTGTTATAAAAGATCTGAGTTTCCTCCAGGTGTCATTTTCCTACAGCCCAGAGGACGTCTTTTAGCACTCCCTGTAGTCTGTGTCAGCTGGCAATGACTACTCTTAACTTTTGACCCATCTGAAAATGTCTTTATTTTGCCTATATTTCTGAAGGTTATATTCATGGGATGCAGATTTCTGGATTGACGATTTTGTTTTTCCTTCAAGCTTTAAAGATGTTTACCTACTGTCTTAACACCTTAGTTTCGGATGACAGTTCAGGAGTCTTGTGACTTGTTGCTTCCCTGAATGTTGTGTATTATTTTTCTCTAAGTGCTCTTTAGATTTCTTTCCACCTTTTGTTTTCCAAAGTTTAAGTATAATTCTTAGGCATGGTTTACTATTCCCCAATGGGTTCACTGAACTTCCTGAATTACTAATATTTATGTTTTGACAAAATTTGGGGAAAGTTCCACCATCCAATCTTAAAATTTTTTTTTTTTTAGGGCCACGCTCGTGGCCTATGGAATTTCTCAGGTTAGGTGTTGAATCAGAGCTGCAGCTGCCAGCCTACGTCACAGCCATAGCAACATGGGATCTGAACTGCCTCTATGACCTACGTCACAGTTCACAGCAATGCCAGATCCCCAATCCCACTGAGCAAGGCCAGGGATTGAACCTGCATCCTCATGGATACTGTTGGATTCATTTCTGCTGCACCACAATGGGAACTCCCTCCAATCTTCAAATTTATATCAAGGTAAAATTCACATGACATACAATTAACTATTTTAAAGTGTGTCCTTTGATGGCATGTAGAATATTCTGAGTGTTTTGCAGCTGTCACCTCCATTTGGTTCCAAAATATTTTTATCAGCCCAAAGGATATCCTGTACCCCTAAAGCAAACTACTCCCCAGCCTTCCCTCTACCTGTCCTTGACAACCACTAATCTGATTTCTGTCTCTATGGATTATTTATTCTGGATATGTCACATAAATGAAGTTGTACAACATCTGACCTTTTGAGTCTGAATTCTTTCACTTAGCAAATGTTTCCAAGGTTCATTCCTGTTGCAGAATGCATCAGTGCTTCATTCATGTTTATGGTTGAATAATAGTCTATTACACGGATAATTAACATTGCATTTATCCAACCATCCTTTGGTGGACATTTGGTTTATGTCCACCTTTCGGCTATTGTGACTAGAGCTTCTATGAGCATTCATGAATAAGTATTTGTTGGACTACTTTCTTTTCAATATGTTTCCACAGCAGCTGCACTGTTTGACATTCCTACCAGCAATGTACATGGGTTCCAATTTCTCCACATCTTCATTGACATTTATTATTTTCTATTTTTTGTAGTTATCCTAGTGGCTGTGAAATGTTATTTTATTGTAGTTTTTATTTGCATTTCTCTAATAACTAAAAATTGATCATATTTTCATGTGCTTTTTGGCCATTTGTAATCTTCTTTGGAGCAATGTCTACTCAAGTCTTTCATTTAAAACTAAGTTCATTTAAAAACTAAGTTATTTGTCTTTTGTTACTGCGCTGTAAGAATTATTTATATATTCTGCATATAAAACCTTATCAGCTATATTACTGGCAAATATTTTCTCTCATTCTATAGATTACCTTTTCTCTTTCTCGAAAATGTCCCCTGATTCCCAAAAGGTTTAATTTTGATGTAGTCTATTTTATCTTTTTGTTTGTCCCTTGTGCTTTTGTGTCTTCAATTTTTTTTCTGATTGATTGTATCTTTTTTATCCTCTGCAGTTCCAGCTATGCATACAGGAGATTTTTGGTATTATCCCTCAGGCCTCAAGGCCCTCTCTTCTTCAGCAGACCTTTTTTTTTTTTTTGTCATCTCCACTCTGTTGTTAAGCCCACCTAGGAGATTTTTTATTCTTCTCTACATCATTACACATAGTTGTTTTGCTGTCATGTACAGAGACTTCCTGAGAGGAAGGAGAGAGAGTGAGGGGAGCAGAGAATCCTGATGGCTTAATTTAACCCTGGAATTTTATTTGCTTACAGCAAACTTAATTCCTTCAGCTTCCAATTTATGAGTCATGAATATTTATGAGAAAAGTGCTTGAGTTGGGTTTCTGAAACAATATCTATAACACCGAATCCTCCACACCTGGCAGAACAGAGGTACCTACTTCAGGTAGATAACAAGTGCTCAGATGACAATGAATATGGGTGATGATAGGTTGATATATACTATTTCTGAAAAGGGGTAGCCACTGAGTGAGCATGACACAGGTGCCCAAGGTTATCAAATGGGTCCCGGACAGGGAAATCAAACCAACTTATGTCCATCTTTCAATATTGTGCAGAGCTGACCTAATCCTGAGCTGGGATCGAATCACCTTTTTCACCTCTGTCAACATCTAGCAAGTGATGAAACACTCAATTTTATGGATAGCCTTGTTGTGAATTTGATCATCTTCAATAGTAAGAATGAAGTGGTGATGTAAATGTTCGTTTGGTTTTTATTGCTCGCTCCTAAGTATTCCATTTCAAAAAGAAAGCAATTTGCCAGTGTTTCTGCCCTCTTCCCTAGTATCTTCACCTTGGCATGTTTTTCTCTCCCTGTCAGACCCATGAGAAGAGGATTGTTGCTGAGTGATGTGTTGTTCACAGTGTGGGAAGCCTCCCTCCCAGGGTCTGTCTTCAGTAGCATTTACAACATAGGGAGCACCATAACCAGCTGAGTTTGTGAAAGCTCTTTTCTTCTGTCTTGCCAAAAATTCAATCTGTTTTCTGGTTCCCGCAGACGAACAAAAGCTGTTGCTATGTTATCACTCTAAAAGATGAAGCCACACAGTCATAAGGAAACTTCCCTTTATATGGTAAAATGTCACCCACTGATAGATCAAGAGCTTAGAAAACTGTGTCTGAAGGGTTAACATGCCTGTGAGCATCATGGCGACAGTCTTTAGGATAAGTGGACTCTCCGGTTGGTGGCCCCTAACCCATTCTGTATCCTTCTCCTGATATTGGCAATAGCTTCTTACAAATATCAACTGCTTTGATTGATCCAAGACTCAAATCTAAGAGCAGAAACTGTAGAAACACAATTTTAAGCGAAATAAAATTTGGGTTTAAAATTGAAATTATGGTGGACAGGTGTTTCTGATATACAAGGAACTTGTAAAAATTAGTAAGAACAATCCAACAAGGATCTCAGAGGTATTTAAAGGCTGTAAAGGATAAAAATTCTAATAGAAATGAAGTCTACATGAAAGAAGTGTGCAACATAATAATCAAAATCATAGAAATCAAGAGATATGATACTCACATTAATAAAGATTTGAAGAAGTATTATTAACAGGATTAGAGTGAGATAAACTTTTTATTTATCATATTAGGTGTGCATGTAAATATAAAACCTTTAATGGCAAAGTTTTGTTTTCTATATATTTATACATTAATTTGTTCCCCAGAAAAACATTTCAAGTTGATTAGAAGGATATTCAAATATAAAAAGAAGACCATGGGGAGTTCCCATCATGGCTCAGTGGTAACAAGCCCAACTAGTACCCAAGAGAACATGGGTTCAGTCCCTGGACTCGATCAGTGGGTTAGGGATCCAGAGTTGCCATGGCTGTGGTGTAGACTGCAGACATGGCTCGGATTCTGTGTTGCTGTGGCTGTGGTGTAGGCTGGCAGCTGTATCTCTGACTCAACCCTTAGCCTGGAATCTTCTATATGCCTCAGGTGCGGCTCTAAAAAAAGCAAAAAAAGAAAAGAGGACCATGAAGAAGGAGGAGGAAAAGGAGGAAGAAAAAGAAGGGGGAGGGACAGGAGGAAAAGGAAAAGGAGAAGATGGTAGTGACAGTGTTAGGAATAACATGCAGTGGGAAATAGGCCTGAAAATGAATGACATGAAGAATTTCACCAAGCACTGAAAATTGCTACAAGTCAATGGACACAGAAAATTGTTGTGAAGCAGAGTTTTCCTTCCCATTTCAGTTCACTGGATCCTTATCTTAAAACTGCATGCAGGTGCCTCAGCAAAATCAAATGGAAATTACCTTGCTTGCTTTTCAGAACTTTAGAGATGAATACTGTGACTGTCTCCCCAAGCAGCACAAGGTAGTTTTTAGAACTTTGCATCTTCTCACTTTATTAAGAGGGTGAGAACATCTCTGTTTGTATAAAGACAGAGTTACAACTTCTTAAGTGGAAGCACAAAGCTGTTTAACTGCTGTATTGAAGTCAAACTATATGTTGAAGGGTGTATAAATAGATTGTGAATGGTTAAAGGGGTGGACTGTGTTGATTATTAAGAGTTGTCTCTCAGCTGCTCTACTCTGTTTTCTGACGCTAGAGCAGGGGCTCTGAAAGCCAGGTGTCTCCTTTGTGGGCTCTATTCTTACAGAGGCTGGAGGGAAGACTGGAAGGAAGCATGTGTTCCCTCCTGCTATGTCTCCTGATCCTACCTGTCACTGCAGCAAGGGCTCCTCTAACACAGTTTGTGCCAGTAGCACTGCCTCCAGTTTGCAGTTCTCCCAACTCCTAGAATCAGCCTCGGACTTTCTCAAGAATGGAAATACAACCTGAAATAGCATCTCCTCCACAGAGGTCCAGCTGAAGATCCTCAACGCCCTTCCTTCAAACTCTTTAGTTTTAATAATTCCAACATCTTCCATTCCCTCTTCTCCATGGCCTTAGAAGTAGTTACCATGATACCTCAGTGCCACTTTTTTAATTTGATACCTTATATTAAAGTTTCCCTGTCAAAATATATAATTCTCCTTACTGGACTAAGACTGAGATAATGGGGATAATAATGCCTGTCTCATAGATTTGTGTGTGTGTGTGTGTAATACATATGCTCTGAATTTATATACTCTAAATCTCTAAGCAATTCTATATATAATTATGTTATATACCATGTACGCAAATAAATTTTAACTTATTTACTTAGAATTTTATATGGCACATAGTATTATGCTCAATAAATATCAGCTATTTTTATTAGTGATAATACCTTTTTTTTTAAGGGCTGCACCTGTGGCATATGGAGGTTCCCAGGCTAGGGGTCGAATTGGAGCCACAGCTGCCAGCCTATGCTACAGCCACAGCAACACGGGATCCAAGCCGCATCTGCGACCTACACCACAGCAATGCCGGATCCTTAACCCACTGAGCGAGGCCAGGGATCGAACCTGCATCCTGATGGCTGCTACCAGATTCTTTTCCACTGAGTCACAATGGGAACTCCATAGTAATAATACAATTAAAGCATTGCTTAGAAATGGCATCTTGATATAGGAAAGCTCTGGCGGGCTCTGGCTAGGGGGTACATCCTAACTGTAAATTGCAAGGGACCAAAAAAGAAAAGAATCTGAAAAGGAATGGTATATGTAAATGTATACCTGATTTACATTTCTGTACACCTGAAATGAACACAACTTTCTAAGTCAATTATGCTCCAGTAAGGTTTATTTTTAAAAGATTAAATTTGGGTGTGCATGGAATGATGTTTCTAATGATTTTACGGAAGTAAAGAAATTCCACGCAGGTAGATGTTACAGGGGAACATGCTATATGATGCTGAGGGACTGTGTTGGTGAGATTTTCATGGAAGCATGCTAAGACTAAGTGTGAGGAAATATTCCCATGTGGGACTGGATTAGGGGCTCATTAACAAAGGCACTTCCCAATCTAGAGGTCCTAGGGGATGCAAATTACCTACTTTAAAACCTAGGTTAAAAACTAGTAAAAGTATTTACTCTGTCTCAGACTCTATTAAGCACTGTATTAGGATAGATTAGGTTATGCTGTCATAACAGATAAACCCACCATTCCAGAGGATAAAGACAACAAAGCTTTATTTCTTGCTCGGACAAAGTCTCCTCTGGGCTTCTTAGTTTTCCAGGCTTCTTTACCCACATGGCACTGTCATACCAATGTGTGCTTCGGCCCAGGAAAAGGCAGTCAGGAAAGACTGGCACCAGCAATTAAATATTCTACCTTGAAGTGACACATTATTTATACTCGTATTTCACTGACTGTGTCACACAACTGCTCCTCATTTCATGGGTCTGAGCAAGTGCAAAACTCCCCTATGCTGAGACATAGAAAACTAGATAACGGTGAAGAGTAGCTATACCTACCAGAGCCTTTGACATATATTTCTCATCCAAACTTGCCTCAACTCTGTGATGTAAGCACCATATTACCTTCCTTTTTACAAATAAGGAACTTGAGTCTTACAGTCTTTCAACAAATTTCCCAGTATCACATACCTACAAAAGTGGAAGAGCTAAGATTCAGAGGGCCCCAAAGACATGCTTATAATCCTACACCATTCTAATTCCTTGGATATGGATAGGCATCTACTTTCTGCCATGATTATTTCTCCCAGGAAACATTACCCCAAGAATAAAGGTTAAGGAAAATCTTAGGTAACTTTGAGTCTCTAACTTCAGCAAGGGAGAAGAACAACCCCCAGGAGACTGCACCAAAAAAAAATATGCAACAGACTACTTCAGTTTTTGATTTTTTCACATTTTCTCTTATATCCCCATATTCTCCAGAATAATGGCCTTTAGAGGGTAAAGATAGTATGACCTTGTCTTTGGATGCAACAAAGAGGACAGTGTATGGGGGAGATGACACTCTCTCTTATGAAGTAAGAATCTCAGGGGACAGAATGGGTGACAGGAACTCTAAAGGAGAGGAGAAAGTAGACTTTGCTCCTTGTGTGCTTCAGGGAAGAGAAACAGCCATTCCTGAACTGAGGAAAGTCCCCTGAACAAGAACAAGGACCTTCTGCTCTGGCCCGTCACTGATTAGGACTTGGCTTCATTTATTTGGCATTGGCATGGGACAGCAAGGTTATTTGCTGCCTCCTGCAACTTGTGTGGCTGAGTTGCTGAAACATAAGCCAGGATCTTCAGCATCAATTCAACAGTTGTTAAGTTCCAACTCTGTCTAAGGGTAGGCACTGGCTTTAAAGAATTTATAATCTAGTAAAGCAGATAAGACAGGAACACAAATAAGGATAGACCACAGATTCCAGAGGGGTCTGAGCAAAGTGAAAGAGTAGAATTGACTTCATCAGTGAAGAAAAGACCAGGAAGCATTCACAGAAGCATTTGTACTTAAGGTGGGTTTGTAGATAAGGGTAGAAGTTCCTTCCCTTATAGAGACAGAGATTATAAAGAAAAGCATATAAAAAGAGCAAAAGGCATTAGAAAATGAATGGGTAGGAAAGCCTGAGGACAGATTTGAGAAAACGTTAGTAATCCACGTGGGTACCATCCTATTCATAAAAGATTAACAGTAAGATAAGTGTGGAAAACTATGTTGGGTCACAGAGGTCTCTGAGAAGTTTTTCCTTTGAGAATCTAACTGACCTCTTGAGTTAGTATGTTAAGCCCTCCATTCCCACAGTGAAAAATATTCAGAACATTTTATATTGCCGAAGAAAGTGCCAAAGTCAGGCTGTGGAGTCAGATTACCTTTGTTTGAATGGTAAGTATGCCAGTTCATCACTATATCACTATGAGAAAATTATTTAAATTCTCTGCTATTCATTTGCTCACCTTTAAAATGGGGGTCATATTAATGAAGGGTTATTGAGGATTCAGTTACATAAGACGCGCAAAAAGCTTGAAACAATATCTAGAATAATGTAATTGGTCATTAAGCTAATTATTATTAACCACTTTTACTTCATGACTCATACTATCTTCTTCTACATTAGGGAGATGGCAGGAACTGACACACTATTAATTTCTCTGCAGGAAGGGTTGGCACCCAGTATAAATGTTCGTAGGTTCAGTAACAATTCTCTAAATTATCACACTGTCTCAGTTCTGCCAAAGACGCAGAAATCATCTAAAGGATAGAAATGAGCAAATATGGTCTGCAAGAAATCAATATGAGGATTTGAAACACAATGTTATTCACCAAAGTGTTGTGTCTCTGAGTGGTTTTACTCTTTGTTCACAACATCCTAACACACATAATGATAAACAGCCTCTACAGAGCTGGTGACTGCCGGGAGCATCTTGGAGGTAGAATAAGGCACTAAATCATTATTATTGCCACAGGTGTTTTGATTGCCTGAAAGGGCTGGTTGTAGATTTTGTCTCTGCAGTAGAACACACCTGCGTGTGCACACATGCACACATGCGCACACACACACACACACACACACACACTCATGCCCCTTTCCATTATGAGCCAGAGGCCAGGAATATCATTTTTCAGGATTTGACTCAGAATGCTTTTCCGGACCCTCTCTGTGACTCCAGTTTAGTAGAAGGCATGAAAAGGTACTTAACCTATTTGAATGTACATTCAGAAAATAATTTTATTGTTGTTATTCAGAAAAGAGATAGTTTGTTCACTTCTCCTAAATGCTGCAACTTAGCCAACACTAACTGACTTGAAATGTAGCCTCTGTGCAATTTATTTAATTTCAGTGTTGGCTCCAAACAGCTGAGTTGTCTAAAGTTTGAAAATTCTTTCTTGGATTTTTTTTTTTTTTTTTGGATGATAAACTTTCACAGTTACAAGGGAAAAAAGTTGTTCAGGATAGAATAGAATAATAAGAGTTGGGGAGACTTAGAAGAATTTCTAAAAGGAATTATTTGTTAAAGGGGAGAAGGCCGAGGGGTAACACGGTAATCGTTCCAAGTATTTTTTTCTTATGAGAGAAACAAGGTAACCTTTATTGAGTTTCTAATATGTTTTATATACTATGCCATGAGATTTACATATATTCTTTCATGTTATCATTGTAAGAACGATATTTACCAAAAGAGGGAACTAATGTTTGGAGAAGTTAAATCACTTTCCTGAATTAATCACTCAGGAAATGGCAGATACAGAACTCAGTTGATTAAACAGGTTATTATCAGAGAAAAAAAATTTTTTCTTTTTCTTTTGGCTGCCCTGTGGCATATGGTGTTCCTGGGCCAGGGGTCAGATCTAACTTGTATTTGTGACCTAAGCTGCAGCTATGGCAATGCTGGATCCTTAACTCAGCTGTGCCAGCCCAGCGATCAAACCTGGGTCCCAGCACTCCAAAGATGCTGCTGATCCCATTGCACCACAGCAGGAACTCCAGAGAAAATGTATTTGATTAAAAAGTAGCACTACTTCAAAACATTGGTTGCTCCTTGCTTATGTCGTAGTGTTTGACATTTACAAAACTGAACAGAAAACTTCTTGTAACGTGACATTAAAATTAGCCACAAACACATCACGAGGCGACATGAAGTCTGGAAAACAGTTTTAAAATAGAATTTCATGGTGCACATGTGGACCAAGAATCCCAAGCTCTGGAATAACATGGGGGGCAGGGGTGACACTGTTTTTAAGATCCTTCCCAATATAATGCTTAAAAAGCTGTTTAAACGGAAATTTCAAAATCACCATGGTTTGGGCCACTCTCTTTCTTGAATCTTTGCAATTCTGAACTCACTAGCCAAAACATATCACTTCAAACAAAAATTGAAATAAAATCTCAATCTCCATAGTTACAGGAAATTTAATTTCTTCTGTTTCTGCCACCACATTCCCAAATGCCTGAACTACAGGATGGAGGAAGTGTCTTCCTCAGTTTTCCTATTGGGGGAAATGATTTTATAAATGGACCTCAGCTACAGTAAGTTGCTAGTTCACAGACATTAGTGCAGTCATTCTCTTTTATATGGTTCTTAAGATGAGTTTTGAATTTTGACCCATAGTCACAAGCATTGTTCAGGTGTTCCTCTATCCCTTATGGTCAGGGAGGCAAACTTTGTCTTAGAATAATTTTAGTGCAACGCACATACGTGGAGAGCCTTCTACACGCCAGACCCTGTGCTAGATCCTCAGGACAGTGATGAACAAGAAGCAGACCCTCTTCTCAAGGAACCCAAAGTCCCTGAGTAGAAACACAGACCACTGTGGTACCCAGTGATATATGCAATGAGAGAAAGGGGTCCAGAAAAAGGAGAACAGTTGGCTTCTTGGGAGATGGTCTTGAGACTGACAAATCTTAAAAGAATAAAGCAGATTATAGGCTTAATAGCAGAGAAAGGGACTTGCTGATCTCCAGAAGAAAAAGCTTAAACATCCACATTTAGGGAAGACTTAGCTCTTAATGTCTGTAGGATCATATCTGGGAAAAATTTTAAGCCTCCAAAAGAGATTTATGACTAACTTAATCATAACTTGAAACAGCAGCAACAGAGGACATATTGCAACTTATAAAATATTTCTCTAGACATTGATTTGGTGAAAGTGTGAAAAATCAGACAGATTTTCAATTTATAAAAGGAACAGCCCTTTGTATGTGTTATTTTAATAGCGTGATTTGGCATGCATACCTGCAATGCCAGATGGACCTTACAGGAGAGAGCAAGCCTCATGGAAACATTCTTTCTTTTCTCTTTCCAAAAAGTAGCTTCCAAATAGATATTAATAAATTCTTAAAAGACCACTTAGCCATCACAAGATCCCCTTTCTTTTGCCCTTGGCTGGAAGTCTCTTAAGCGGTTCATTTTCTTTAGCTATAATGAAGCAGCTACATTTCTTCAAGTTCAGCTTTCTAATTATGTGTGTGCCTAAGGTCTTTTTTCAATGGAACAGAGTTGGACCGTTTTCCAGAGGAGGAAGCCAAGAAGCAGAGGATAACAAGGAGGAAATGTGATGGAAAGGCTCCAAACCATGAAGTCATTCTGAGTTGAGGTCAGCCTCTGGAGTTAGTCTCCCTGAGTACTAATCCACCTTTACCATCCATTGCTTAATTGATCTTGCACCACTTACTTACTAATGGCCTCCTTCCTCATCTGAGTAGTCCTAATTAAAAAAATAATACCTACCCTAACTAACCAAAAAAAATGAGAAAAACCACATCATAAAACTTAGTACAGTGCCTGGCATAAAAAAAAACAATAAATATTAATTTTTCTTCTCTTATTTCAAAAGCCCAAAGTTCATAGAGTGTCTTTGGATAAATTTCTCTCTCTCTCTCTCTCTCAAGTGGAAGAATTGATGACTGTTCGAGTCTCTTCACACCTTCAGCACATGTAAACGCCTTCCACAACTTGCTAATACTCCTGTTTTCATCCTCTGTAATGGTTCATTCTTTAATGACTATCTTTTACGTTTAATTTGGATTCTTTTAGAAAACATGGGTTTTGTTATAGAGAGGAACACCATTTTTCTCAGATTAAAGTGGTAAAATAGCCAAGGGGAAAAAAAAAAGCTAAAAACAGTCCCCAGAGTCTTTGTAGATTAATGCAGGGCACCAGGGTATTTATCAAAGATAGAGTTTTTATATGTCAAGGTACAAAGGCAGCAATATTCCTAGAGCAGAATATATGGCTTAAGCAAGTGTCAAATCATAGTTGGAGAATTTTAGGATTTGAAATGAGTACCAAGTCCAAAGTCTTCATTTTCTCGTCCAGACAGCCAAAATATAGAGGGAGAAGTCACTTTTAAGGATACAAAGCAAGTTCATGAGCCACAGAACTCTCTCATAGGTTCTTTGTGTACAGCCGCATAGCCTTCCGCTAGCCCTAGAATGGGCTAATAAGCCCTCACATGGTCCCAGCATCTTTGAGGAAACAGGATTACAGGGGAGTAAGAGTAGTGTTTCCAAGGCCCAGAACAGAAACCCCAGAAACAGTGGGGAGGTTGGGACTGGTCTACCATCATCAAGTGGTTCTGGAATGATGGTAATCACGGTGCATCGACTTGGTGACCCAAATCTGTCGTGAGGAATAGTCCAAGAGCACAAGACCTATTCAGGACCAATTAATGTGGGACAGAATGCCTCTCTTTCCTTAAAAACAAGAGCAACAGTGATGTCTGCTTCGGGGACTGACTAAAGAAAAACTTTTCCATCTCAACAGAGTCTCTCCATAGCAAGAAGAATGAACCCAATAGGCTTAAAGGGGAAAAAAATAACAGGCAGAGCCAGAAGACAGTGACACTATATCTGATGACACAGCTTAAACACCCGGATCTCCCCATGCTGGAAGCCCACCTGACCCTGGACTTCCCAGCCAGACCCATGAGCTAATAAATTACCTTTCAACTTAAATACATCTAAGATAGGTTATTCTATCTCCAATAGAAAGGGTCCAAATGTAAATACTTACTCTTATGAGTCTGTTTCATCATTATGTATGTAAATACATGAATCCAGCACTAAATTACAAATATCTTAATGTCAATGCCACAAATTTTCCAAGGGTAAGGTTCACGTCAGAGGTAAATGAAACTGGATTGTTTTTAAATCATTTGAAAGGAAGAATTGTAAAATGATACATTTTATAAAGGTAAAAATATACATTTGTTTTGCCGTTTTTTGATGTTTAAAGCCTGACTTTTTGAGGACAGGTTTATCTATAGGTCCTGCTGCTTTCACTGAGCTTACTTGCAGCAAGGGTATTAAGTAAGAATTGAATTGCACTTAGCTGCAAGTAGCAGAGAGCAGAAATAATAGTGTTTAAACAAATTATATAATACGATATAATTATATAATCTGATATAATTTGAGACCCCAGAATTTAGCAATCCAGGCAGAGTGTAGTCATTCTATGAAATTGTTAGAAGCCAAGTTATACTTCTGTCTTTCTGCTTTATCATTCCAGAGCATGCTCTCCACCCTCAAAGCCACCTCATGGATCAAGTTGGCTGCTAGAGCTCCAGCAATCAGAATCAAATACCAGATTGCAGGCAGGAGAAAGGTGAATTAAATGGGCACATTTGCAAGTGAGTTAACAACTTTTCAAAACCTTCTCTGCCTTCAGGCAATACTTTTTTGCATGTCATTAGCAAGAACTTAATTTCATAGTCACACTTAGCTGAAAAACATCATAGGCTGAAAAATGTTTTCTTCTAGCCAGAATCATTGATACTGAAATAAAACTTGGATTCCATTACTAAGGAAAAGAAGCAAATGAATATCGAAGGCCACCAATTCCTCTCTTATATAGAAAGATACTAGATAAACTATGTGAACCCTGAATTCTTTATAAGGGTACCAGAACAACATACAACAAGCCACTTTTAAATAATTAAATGCTAACTTACAGCAAAGGAAATTTAATAGGGAAAACACTGTCCCTTAACAGGAAGCCGAGAATTAAATAGGCACAGAATAATGAAAGATTCTTTCAAACCTCACTACCATCTTCATGTATTTTAAAAGTGTCTTTGTTGGTATAGCACTCTCATGCATCTTTCAAGTCTGAAAGGCAAGGTACAAATGGTTCAGGATGGAAAGATGCCCATGTCAGGACATGTTTCTCAAGCGTGACTGCAGTGGTACCCCCATGCAGTGAGTTTCTGACTATAGTCATACCTCACGCGTGGCCCAGAGAACACAATTCCAAAGCTTCTAAATACACTGGAACTTCGAAGAGTGACAAGCACTATGTTTATCCCACTGCCTTCCTCCCTTTGGCAGCTCTTCTCCTTGTTAATAAGCGTTTTTTTGATTCTTAACCTCGCCACAAGCCTTGTTTCTCAGATCACTAATTATTACCCCCTCTCCACAGTGACATGTTCAACAAACAGTTCCATTGCGGATCCTGAAAAACTTGTGAAAATGAAACAACACCAGATTTTCTCACTGACATCATCCTGCTTCTAGTGACAGATCTGAAATGCCTGTGCGTGTTAAACTTGGTGTTAAAAAAAACTTTAGTTGCTGTTCAAACTGTCAGAAATTCAGTGGAGGGCCCTGGTGTGTAAGAAGATGTGGTTTCTTGTTTTGACAATTCTGGTTTTTACTCCCTCTAAAACCTGTAGGCTTTTAAAAACATGGATGATGTTGGAGTATTGATGTTTCATCTTCCCTTTGGATCCACAATTCCCACCCTTTAGGGCATTCTCTTTTTGCTTTATTCTGAGACACACCTGGTCTTTCACCTTCTGAAGACATTATACGGCAGGAATTTATTGTTTCAATTTCAATTAATTTTGTTTTGACAATCTCTTGACACTGCTTTATAGCTGAAGACATCCTGGAGTGTGGCAAAACCAGGACTGCAAATTATTGTCTATGTTCAAAGAAAATGGAGTCACCCCTTTATGAGACGGCCCAGGTAGAAAGAGTAGGTAGCATTCTGAGATGGCAAAATCTCCAAAAAGACCCACAATTGGTTATTAACTCTGCCTGCCTAAGTGGAACATTTGGAAGAGAAAATTGCAGCTGATGAAGAGAATGTAAAGACCTGGAAAAACTCAGATAAATTCCTGCTTGCACCTCACTTCAAAAAATATTTTATTCTCTCTTTTATGACAAAAATAAAGGAAAGGAAGAAGGAAGTTCTCCAGATTTTAAAAATCTGTGGTGGGCATGGCAAGGAGAAGTTCATATCTATAATCTCAAGGCTGCATAGTGTAGTAAAATGGTTTTAAAATTTCCCCTTAGTAGCCCTAAGCAGAATATGTTAGGAGCTTTAAGGGGGGGTACCCTCCAGATCTGAGCCAGAAAACCATATATAACATAACTAGAAAGAACATAAAACTACGAATTGAGAAACTGATTTTTCTACCCATTCTGCCATTAACCAGCTCTATAATTACAGCCAAGTCCGTGTCTGTGTCAAATGAGAAGGCTAACTGATCACAACGTCCCTTTGACTCCTAAATTCTATGCTTCGGTGACTCTTAGAGTCTCAGGAATAAGAGAAGAGGGAAGGAACAGACTTTTGAATTCCAAGAATTACAGTGATCTTGGACAAAAGTAGACAGTCCTTCACCATCAAAAACTCTTCTGAAATACAATTAAAGATTAGAAATTGACAGAACACAGCAAATCAACTGCAATAGAAAAAACAGAAATCTTACCAAAAAAAAAAAAAAATCAAATGAGTGAAGGCAGAAAACAGGGTTACACGAATTTTATTCTGCCTCTACCTAAAGAGAAAATTTCTTCAGACTTTAGGAATAGATTTGTGCTTCCCATTTAGCTTTACATAGAGAAGAGACCATCATTTGTGTCCCAAATAGGACATAGCTGGAGAAAAGAATAGAAAGATCACCTGAACATTCCCCTGGCAAAATGCTCCATGGCCCCAGGTACTGAGAGAGGTCTAGTCAATACTTATGTCCAAATGGCACTTGAGCCAGGGATGTAAGTGTAGAAAACTGTTCTTTAGGGACCACGATCCTCAACTATAACCAAAAAAGAAACCCTTTCCCATCAACTAGAATATGCAGAATAAAGGCACTTGTAAAGCAGTTACAACCACTTCTTTATCCATTGATTCATTCCACCAATGTTTGTTTGTTTGTTTATCTATTTATTTATTGCTTTTTAGGGCTGCATGTGTGGCATATGCAAGTTCCCAGGCTAGGGGTCAAGTTGGATCTGTAGCTGCTGGCCTATGACATAGCCATAGCAATGCCTGATCCTTAACCCATTGAGCAAGGCCAGGTATCAAACCTGCATCCTTATGGATACTAGCAGGGTTCTTTACCACTGAGCCACAATGGGAACTCCAATTCCACCAATGCTCATTGAGCATTACTAAATGTAATTCTCTGTGAGAATCATGAAGTATCCATACCTTATAGTTGGAAGCATATTCACAAACAGAATAATATGTCAAGTTCAATGACAGACGTGTGTATGATCTGCTCTAGTTGCACAGAGGAAAGGCCCATAATCCAGCTTGTAGGAGTCAGAGGGGGCTTCCTGAAAGAGCTGATATTTAGAATCTTAAAGTGCATAAAATTTGCTCATTGAAAGGGCCTGAGAAACTGGGGGCAATATTAGCCTGGGAAAAGAAAGTATACAGGTGAGAAACTGCACACTCAGGCATGTGGACAACAGAAGGACTGTTCCTCATGAAAGCCCTACCAGTGATTAATTATCCGCCTCACCCTCTGAGCCTGGGTGAGGTTAAGATGGATGTGATGAGTAAGAGTGGGTGCCCTGGAGGATTGCTTGCACTGAAGCACACAAGAAAGCAGCTCTCCTTTTTTTTTTTTTTAATCTGAGAGGTGCAAATGGGTAGTCAAACACGTTTCTGAGCCCTGTCAAAAGCTTTATCTTTTTAAATCCTACTTCTGACACTCTTTTACTTAAATTCTAATCATCTGGTCCTTCTGGTTTGACACAGAATAATGGTCGCCTCTGAAATCCGATTCTCTTCAGACATTCCCCCAAAACTCATCTGGATAGATAAGGGTAGCAAATTAAACTAACTTTAATCTATGCTTTCTGCACATCTAAGGAAAGGAAAATATAACACAGTGAGCTTAAAACACTGGTAAGTAGAAAATTTTTTAAAAATCCTATTTTGGGTAAGAGTCAGGCACAGGTTTTAAAGAGACCAAAGGAAAGAGGAGCAGGAGAAAAAGAATCTAAATACAATTGCCCTAAAATAATCCCCACCATTAAAGCCTTGCCAAAAAGCTCGAAAACAGTGAGGACAAATTTAAATCTGGTACATCAGAGTGCTGGCTACAGGAGAATAAAGATGGAGTGGATCTGAATGTAAGAGCAGTTTTGGAAAGCAACACTTCTACAAAGAAAATGGAGAAACTTGCAAAGAGAGCATGCCCACTGAGTATTCCATGGTGCAAGGAAAAGGGAACACACTTCTGTGTGTGTGTGAAAGAGAGTGAGAATAAGAGTGAGTAAGATGGAGGGAGGGCAGGAGAAAGGAAGAGGGGGGAGAGGATCACAAATCAGAAAACATAAATCCTTTCCATCTAAAAATAGCGAAATCAATTCAACATGCACTTTACCATGCCAACAGAAGAGGATAGTCTTGAACTAAGCAACCTAGTAAGCCTCTAAAAACGTTCACTTTTGTCTATGTACACCTGCCATTGCTGATCTGAGAAATTAGACCTTCAAAATAAACAGGAAAAGTAGATGATATGCATACCAAGTTAGAATAAAAGAAAAACGAGATTGAAAAGATATCACTATTGAAAAATATCCTCAAAATATCAACAGTGAAGTAGAAGAAAAGCGAAACATACTACTCTCACCTGAATTAAATGTATGAAAACAAAAATTTGAAGATATGAAATAAATACCTCAAATGAGAAATTTAAAACTCCTAACAACAGAAACAACAAAAGCCCCAGAAAGATGTAAAATGACTGAGCTCAGGAAAGAAATAATAGAAAAAGTCAAATTCATCTTAGAAGTGAAAACAACATTACAAATCGCCAGAGCAAGAAAACATTGAATTCAACTTTTTTTTTGTCTTTTTTTTTTTTTGCCTTATCTAGGGCCGCACCCATGGCATATGGAGGTTCCCAGGCTAAGGGTCTAACAGGAGCTGTAGCTGCCGGGCTTCGCCACAGCCACAGCAACGTGGGATCTGAGCCGCGTCTGCAACCTACACCACAGCTCATGGCAA
>PVHT020000230.1:14553042-14589732 GCA_004024745.2 Catagonus wagneri
GAGAGAGAGAGAGGAAATAGCAAAATTAGGGAAAACATTCTAACAGAAGAAGGTGACTCTCCATGATGTAGGAATCTCTTCTCTGAACAGTATACACCACCTTCCATCTTTCCCCACCTCATTTCTGGGCTAACCCACTAAATCAGAATCTTCATTGGAATAAGATACCCAGGGGATTCTTATATACATTTAAGTTTGAAAAGCACTGCTGGCAAGGGAGGTGGGGGTTATTATGGTAAATTGAATAGTACATTAGGACCCACTTATTAAATTAGAATTCCACCGTGAATGCTATTTCAGCAAGAAACCTAATTAGGTTATCTTTTGACCTGATGGTCTCTATATTTATATATTCACTCATCAAATGTTTATTATCTCTTCTACTGCAATATAAGCTCTATAAAGGCAGGGACCACATCTGCCTTGCTCTTAATTTCCTTCTTAGGGGCCAGCATAGTGCCTGGTTTATGGTGGGCTAGTAATTTTTGAAATGAATGTATAAATAAATAAGCACCTACTATTTGCCAGGCCCTGGGTGCAGCCATATAGGATAGGATGGTGAACAAGGCATGATCTTACCCTTGCCAGTGCTTCTAACAGAGAAACAAAGAGTAGTGATGACTTCTCATAAGATTATTGTAAATTAAGAAGATCCTATAAGGAAAGCTGAGCAGAGTACCTGGCACAAAAGATGCCTGTGATTGGGATCCCAGTAATGGCCCTCCAAAGGCACATATATTTTTAAAAATTACTTGTATAATGTATGAAAAAGATATAATAAACAGAAAAGCGTTTAGTTTGCATACCCAGTTTTAAGCAAAATGGTAAATCAAGTAATATTTGAGTAATGTATGAAGTGAGATATCCCGGAGCTGTTTCATGTGGAATTCTGATTGAAAGAGTAAAAGGTGAATGAAAGAATGAATGCATGGATGAATAAATGAATGGATGCAAAGTTGCAATGGCTGAACATAGCAGACAAGAAAGAGGTGGTGTTGAAGGTTGAGTCATGTTTTCTCAGCTAAAGCTAAATCATTTTCATGACTTGCACAGCCTGCACCTCAGCCAGAAACAAGTTTCCCTGGAGGTTCCACAGCCTCTGAGAGCAGATATTCTCAAAGGAATGAAGATGATTCATAAGATGATTCCTAGGGAGACTGTCAGAAATAAAATCTCATGGAAAAAAGAAAAAAGAGAGAGACCACCAGAGAGAGAGAGAGAGAGAGATCAAAGTAATTCATCAGATTTATTTGCTGTTGATCATTCATTTGAAGCTATTTCTAGGCAATATATAGTCTAAAGAGAGGTAAAGTGATCTTGAAATGCAGAGTTCACAAAGTAAGTTGGCTGAGAATACCGAGAAGGAATTTGCTCAAGAAAATGCAGAAGTGTGTTTGGCTTCAATAAGCCTTGAGGTTTGGCTTTGGGGGCCTTTGAGAATCTTCCTCTGGGCAAATTGCTATGGCTGCACAATTTGAAAAGTTGTGACATCTCCTTTTGAACCACGTAATAGATTTTTTTAAACAGCATCACAATTTACTCCTGAATGGGTAAGGAGGCCCTTTCTTATCCTGGTGAGAATCATGAAAACTAGTAAAATTTTATCTGGATCATAGAATTTCAGAGTTTAAAGTATCCTAAAGGTCAGGTAGTCCTCGTTTTGCACTGAGTGTCATGGGGAGTGAGGAATATGTGTTTCTGAGCTTGAATCTGAGCTTCTTATGATAGCCCAGGAGAATAAATTGTAGGACAACAGAGACGTGAACCAGCCAGGTGGTTAATTGATTAAATTAAATATCAAGAGTATTATCATGAGTGAGCTACTGGATGACTTCAGCAGCAGGTATAATAGAAAATGCTTGTCTTAAGTTATCTCCTAGAGTTCCCAGCACATTCCTTGCAACTATTTTTCATATTTCAAGCAGAAGCATTTACTAAGAGTAGATCCAAGATTCTGTCTTTACCTCCCGGGCCAGTATTTTTCAAACTATATTAGCAATGTTAGAACTTTGATTTGAGGGTTGAATACATAGATCTCTTCCCACCCATAGAAAGCCCAGAGAATAAATAGGTATTGAAGGTGAAGGCTTTTCTGTGTGCTTCTGGCTTCTGTGAAAAGAGCAATTTCTCTAACAATTTAGAGCTTCAGAAATCTCACTTTGTAGTATGCCGCTGTTAGATTCAGGTGAAGTCAAGGGTAATGTGGAGAGGATATGCATTCATTCAATCAGGATTTATTGAATAACTATCACGGTTTAGTCCCTATAATACAGGCATGGATGACAACATTACCCGTAGCATAGAAATATGAAAAATAGTGTCATAGCAAGGAGGGTAACTAAGGCCATTTGTGGGGAAAGCAGAGCAAAACAATGCTGAAGAATAAAAGGAAGGTTTCCTGGTGGAAAAATAGGGAAAGGTACTCCAAGTATATTTTTATTGTTATCATTCACAGCTAACTTTACCGAGTGCTTTCTGTGGCCACATGCTGTGCTAAGGGCTTTATGTGCACTTATTCAAGTCATCCTCATAACCTCATGAGGCAGACACTATTCTGCTTATTCTGCTGTTTTAATATATACGGAGTTGAAAATCCCAGACGGCCTATATTCAAGTTCATATAGCTAATGAATGGCAGTTTGGATTGGAATTCTGGTCCTTTTGATCCTGAATGAAATACCCGACACTTCCCGCCCTTGCAAGGAATATTCCCTTTTCTGATTTGATGTTTACTCAACAATCCCACGATCATTCAACTTCCTAAACTTATCATCAGTATGACAAGATTTCCTCTGTATGTGAACCTCAGTACTCCAGTCAATACAGGGGTATAACAAATTTAAACTGTATCTCTATATTTATTAGGACAAACTGAATTTCTACTTTATGAAATGTAGCACCAGAGGATGGACTGGGATTTCAGCTAGATTATGAGGTTTAGGGTAACTCCTCATTGAAGACTTCTCTGGGGTTTCAAAGGCAATCATGAAGCACATGGTCTGGAGCCAGGCTCTAAGTCAAGTCAGAGCAAGAACTGAAGAGAAAACCAATAAAGAATGTTAAAAAAAAAGACCAATAATTTCAATCAAGAGATGTCAATGGTGGTATGAACGGTTTGAAAAAGTATGGCAGAGAATATTATGACTCTCTCAGTATCCAGCTCAGTCTTATAATTCATTCCTATGGCCAAAGACACTGATGTCACCTGTTAATGGACAACACTACCTCAACACATTTCCAGAGGAATGAATGAAGAGTTGGCACCAAATTTCTGCAAGGCTGCTATTCTTTTTCTGAATTTTGTTTTTGTTTTTTTTGTTTTGCTTTGCTTTTTAGGGCCACACCCACAGCATATAGAAGTTCCCAGGCTAGGGGTCGAATTGGAGCTGCAGCTGCTGGACTATGCCTCAGAAAGGCTTACTAAGGAAGATGTTGCTTTTGCTCCTCAAGATCCACTGCCACTCAGCCTTTTTTTTTTTTCCAAGACCAATAAACCGAGTCTTATCTCAGAACAGCCTGTAAAAGATTCAGGATATAGTGTTCTGGAAAAGGGGCCTAGGATTAGTTCTGATCCACTGTTGGATTGCTCAAAGTTTATACACAATCACGACGGTACACAGTTAATGAAGTGGAGTTGCCAGAAGTGCCGAGATAGAAAATTGAAGGAGGAGCCAAAGGCTAAGGGAGGTGAGCATGTTAACATGGATTTATTACGTGAGCCCAGAAAATCCACTAACTGACCCTACACTGGAATGACCCACAAATACTCCTTTACTAAGGCCATAATGAAGCATCTAGTAAAGGGTGGATTTTAGAAGCTCAGTGGAGACCTCTATCTGTTGGTATCATAGTAGAATGTGCCATCTTGGTCCTGGATTGCTTTGTATCAGCAGAAATGATCTCAGGAGAACAAAGACAAAGGGGTAGCACTTAACTTTCTGGGGAAAAGTAGATATGATTATGATAATGGGAAGGGCCAAGATAGCAATCAAGGTTCCTTGACCCGAAGGGTTCTATGGTAATAGATCACAAACAGAAAGTTTCAGGGGATAAGATAGATGTGTAAAAGAGTGCACAACATTGTAAATCAACTGTACTTTAATTTAAAAAAGAAACTAAAAAAAAAAAAACCCACAAAAAAAAATCAACAGCCAATACAATGAAAAAATGTAGTCCTTTACCCAAATTCCAGATCTAAATTGGTTCACAGACCCAGAGGTTATTAATTGAAGAGGAGGCTTGTTTCTCTTAAAGAAGGATGCTATAATACCATGATATGTATGTGTAATAAATATTGTCCAAAATTGATTTACGAGAGTAACTGTGCAAAAGGAAAATAGAATACCTAGGCCTTTCAAGGATAGCTGAATATAGATCAGAGCTGACACAAGCATCCAAAATGCCATCCAGGAACTCTAGATGACTGCTGATGGAGGCAAGGTGGTCTATCCCACAGAGGGTTCGTAGAGTCTCTAGATCTGTTTCCCAATTCCCAAGTGTAAAACTGGGGTACATATACTTATGAGCTGGTAGAATGCTAATTATTCCTTGACCTATGGAATATGAGTCAAAACTTAGAAGACTCCTGAGATCACCTACACCCCCTTGCCAAGAAATGGTTTTGCTGCATTCCAGGAGGAAGTTTGCATACCCCTATCATGAGACTTAAAGGATGCAAGGATGGTAGTCCCTACACATCCTTATTAAATTCACCTGTATAGACTCTGAAAAAAATGCAGTCTATGAATTGTATTCGAAGACAGTGGACTCATAAATTTAACCAAGTGTTATGGTCATCTCAACTCACCTGCTGTGCTGGATGTAAAATCTTTATGAAACAGACAACACAGACTTGGTACTAGGGATGAGGTTACTGACCTTGTAAATGTGTTCTTCTCTAATTCTATCAGGGAGGATGAGCAAAGGCAGTTTCCTTTTCTGTGGGAAGGACAACATTATACATCCACTTTCTTCTTCCAGGTCTCTATTAAATATCTAGCTCTCAGAGTTCCTATCGTGGCTCAACAGTAACGAATCCAACCAGTATCCACGAGGAGGCAGGTTCAGTCCCTGGCCCTGCTCAGTGGGTTAAAGATCCTGCATTGCCATGAGCTGTGGTGCAGGTGGCAGATGTAGCTCAGATCTGGCATTGCTGTGGCTCTGGTGTAGGCCAGCAGCTGCAGCTCCAATTCAACCCCTAGCCTGGGAACCTCCATATGCTGTGGATGTGGCCCTAAAAAGACAAAAACAAAACAAAAAAAAAACAAAACAAACAACAACTCTTGCTCTCTGTCACAACACAGTCAACAGGAAACTTGATCATATTAATATTCCTCAAGAACCATAGTGGCTCACAGTATTTCTGATTTCATGCAAACAATACTCAGTGAATAACAAGTACTGAAGTACTCTGCACCCCTAGCAAGATACATATATGTCAGAGGGTTGGAAATGAACCTCATGAAGAATTGGCTGCCTACCATATCAGTGACATTTTTAGGGGTTCAATAGTCTAAGACATGATGGGACATCCCTTCTAAGGATGAGGATAATTTTTGTATTTTATACCTTCTACTGAGAAAGCGGCATAGCATTTAATGTGCCTCTTTAGATTTTGGATTCTTAACTGCATTTAGGAATAGTTTTCCAACACGTTTATCTGGTGACTTGAAAGGCTGACAGTTTTACATGGAGCCAGCGTAAGAGAAAGCTCTGTAACAGGTCTAGGTTGTGGTGCTAACTACCCTGCTATTTGAGCTGAATAATCTGGCGGAACCAATGTTTCTAGAACTAAGTGTGCTAATAAAGAGGCTGCCTGGAGCCTCTGTCAATTATCAATAGAAGAGATAGGACAGAGCCTCCTTCCACAGCAGAGAACTCCTTACCATTGGAAAAGCACCTCCCAGAGCACATGCTGGATCCTTATGGCTGGTATGTCCCTGCTCTTCATAAGTGAAAACACAACCATGACTAACATTGCCTGCCATGTGTAGCTAAATTCTTGTAGCCATGAAGAGGTGCCATGGCTTAGCAGAAAGAACCCAAACTTTGCTGAAGTATTTTGTGGATATGTAATGATCCACAAGGGGCAGTGACTTTATCTGTTTTCTAGCTGTTTATCTATTCACCACTCAATCCTTAGTGCCTAGAAGAGCAACTGGCAATTAGAAGATGCTTGAAAAAATATTGCAGAAGCAATGGATGTGGAACATTTAATACAGGCAATGCTCTATAAAAGGTTATCATTATCAGTGGTGTTGTTCATGCACATTGGGTGCCACATGGGAAGACTTCCTTAGTCTGTCACCTCAGAAGCCTCCTTGCTCATACTTTTGTTCACAGTGAATTAGCCCAGGCCAGCGGGCTGGCCTTGACATTACTGCTACTGCTGCTCTTCGAAGTCTCTCACAGGGGCACTGATCTGTATAGAATGGGGCTTTAGCACCTCATTATGGGGCCTCCTCCACCCCAGCCCGTTTGTGGCCTCATCACTTCCATTCACCATTTAGCCCTTGCCTGGGCACCCTGCTGATATGCAAGCTCAAGAAAATCCTCAATATGCATGAACGCTGTAATTACACAGACTCAGATTTCTCCCTTCTGAGGTCATTACAGAAATAAACCACATTTCTCAGACAAATCAGATTGTACAGTTTTGGGGAAGGGTATTTCAGAAGACATAAGAGATCTCAGGCTTATTCTGGCGCCATGTCCCACATCAGTGATACAGAAGCTCTTTGCCTCAGCAGAGAGAAGCTTCTGTCAGAATTCTTATGGGAAATTTGTACAAGCAATTCCTACCCTCATAAACAGGAACCCTGCTGGCAATTTGTTCTGTAAGGAAAACAGAAAAAGTGCTGATAGAGCGTCATCAGGACCTATATCCTGGGCTTCATCAAGAAAAGGAGTAATTGAAACAGCGCCTGATCTGTGGCCTGAAGGGGTTTGCAGTTTTCTCATCCCATTTCACACAGAAGTTCTGAGCTCAGAAATAGAAGGAAAAGAAACCCAATGAATAAAATATTGAAGGAATATTGAAGCCATTCTAGAAAGACAGGGAAAGAGGAAAAAAATCACTTCCTCAGCGCCTTTAGGTTCAAGGGGCCAGGATTCAACTCATAAACATCTTGGAATGATGGGCCTTATGACCTTCTCTCTATGCTAGCCCTGTCCCCTGTCCTTGGACATCAGTTACTTTGCAGCCTGGTCTGGGAAATTAGCATTGTCACAGACAAGGTGAGGTGAGATGGAAGTTCCACCACTGACATATCTTTTGTGGGGAGGTGAGAAACCAAGTTTCAGTAGCATTAGCATCACCAGATACCAGGTGGTAATAGTGAGTGCATCCAAGACACGGAAACTCTAAGGGACACTGAGAACTGAGATGATTCAAGCAATTTTCAGTGCCTATTGGGCCAGCTGGGTGCAGGAATGAAGATCCCAGCAGTGAAAGATACCTAGGAGAGGTGAGCAGCAGTTGGCTCTAGATTGGTACATGCAGATGCATCCTATTAGGTAGAAATAGAAGGGGATCAGCTTTGGGAAAGAAGGCTTCCAAGAGTCAAGCCAAATGTTGGCTGGAGTTCAGAGAAACATAAGCTGAACCCAGGTTCCACATAGGAAAACTTAGGAGAAGCCATGAAAGATAAAAATCAAGAATCCATGACTAGGACCCATAAAATAGAGAAAGAGTAGAGCACTCAGATGCTCAGAGATCATTCCTTGCAACAGGGTCCTGTGTCAGCTTGGCACTCTGAAGGCTTGTGACATCCAGTCACCGCTCAGACACTGGATTTGGAGTCTGAGAAATGAGGCTTGGTTCCAAGGGCCATTGAATAGGGGAGAGAGGGCAAGCCCTCTACCTCTTGCCCACATGAGGATTATCTCAGAGAATTCGATCAGCCTGGGTTTCACACATGGGGCTTAGTGGTTCCTGTTTTTTGAGGATACACTATTTGTCAAGTACTGGACTAAATATATCTATTATCTCATTTTTTTTTCAGGAAATACAAGTGGAAAGCTATAGAAGACCACAGCATTTATGGTAGCCAAGATTTGGAAAGTTGACTACTAAGAAGCTATAATATGCTTAAAGCATTACTACAACAGGGTAATGTTCACCTAATTAAAAGAAGAGAAATTTTGTTTGTGTAACCAAAGAGGCAGTTACTGTATCAAGCACATATTTTCTGAATCAAACAGAATAGAGAACAATGACATTAAGATGTATAGCAATGCCCTTACGATGACAGACCTGTGGAGTGTAATTGTGTGTTATTTCATGTGTCTCCTCTATCTGGGTGAGAAATACAACTATCCTGGAGAAGAATAATTTCTTCTCTGATGATGGTATTTCCCTGGGACCTTGTTTTGCTCTCAGACATGCTACTTGTGATTTGCAGTTAAACTTGATACATTGGCTCTGCTAGTACTTTAAATCTGCTATTTTTTTTTTCATGTCCCCTCTTCTGTGTGTCCTCCATCTCTTTTACCCTCTATGATACACAAAGGACTATTTTCAGGAAAAAGAGGGGGTCATGCAATCCTTGGAGACACATCTCCACAGTACCACATAGTGAATCACTTTCCCTGGTAATAGACTTATATTTATGCTGTAGATTGTGCCAGAGATGGTTCAGCCAAATGAGAATGCTGGTATTACCTTGAAAATATAAGGGTGTCTGTCCTCCAGTGGATTTGATGTTCTGCTTTGGGATTTTATTGCTGTGGTTTTGATGTCGATGTAGAAAAGAAGGCGTCCTGAGAAAGAGCAGAAGCTTGGACCCCTTGGTACCATTTTTCATTACAGCTGTGGTCAGGCTGGGAGAATGAGACGTAACCTGGTAGTTTAGACTGTGTTGTGTTCCCCTGCCACTCAGTCCATGTATCTTTTTGATGGGCCTTGGTGTAAGCTTCCACTCCTACCCCTTGAAACAAATGTTGCTGAGGTTCCCAGATGCTACCCTGGTACTCTGACAAAGGAACAGATGTGGTGTATAGACTGTAAACTAGGATTCTGCTACTGAAATGTGAAGTCTGAACATCCTAAAATATGCCTCAACTTATCTACATTGCTAATTCTCTTAGAGAGGGGAGATTCACTCTGCAGAACCTATACTGAGTATTCTTTAACAATTAGTGAGATTTTCAGAGCATATTCCTCAAATTTCTGCCCTAGAAGACAATGCTTGATTCTAGGCCATCTACACGTGTCATTGGATGGGCAGGGCAGCGGCGGGAATGCTGATGTAAGCATTGATTTTACCCTTCCTACTATGTATTAGGACCATGTATTATTGAATGATACTGCCTCTCCTCTTGATGTTTCCATGAAGAGGGAAATCAGTCGGTGCAACATTCTTGACTAGGCATGTATGACTGAGCTCCCTCCCTTCTCCTTCTCTTCTTTGGATCTACCTGATTTCAGAAGCATACACATTACTCTGTTCTTGGTCATTCAATGAGTTTCACAGTAGCAGCCATGGCATTCATGTGGAAGGCCTGTGGCTGACCAGCACGACCTAACATTGAGTGACTAAGGCTGTATTAACAAGTCTATTATAGCCTTATGCCTAAGCCTCATTTTCCAACATCTCCATCACTAATGGACCAGGCACTTTAACCTCCATCTGCCTGGTTCCTGATCTTTCTCAGCACAGAACTCAGGCAAGAAACAAAATAACATACTCTATCAGGCTGCCTAAAACCCCAACAGACACCATCAATAATTTTCACATTGTACAGATTTGCCACATGAGCCCCAAACAGCACCATAAATACTGCTTTAAAGGGTGATACAGGTTTCCCCCACCATCCAAAAGTAGAGCATCCTATGAAACCTCTCATAAACCAAAATGGCATAAAGCAAAGACGCAGTTCCCTTAGGACACATCTTGCTAATGAATGCACAAAAGAAATCGAGATAAAGCACAAAGGCACAGAGACACAGTTCAAAGCTATGGAGGATGGATGCTGAGTGTAGTTCCCTGAGAAGGAGCTTGGTGCCACCTCTCTCACCATTCTGGGTTTGTGCACTGCCTCTATAGTGGCTCACACTGACCGCTACTTTAACTTTTCACCTTTTTTCATAAAAAATGAAAATACTCTTTGGATTTCTTTAGGTTTGAGAAAACAGGTCTTTCGTAAAAGTAAAGTGCTATAAAGGAAACTTTTGATAAGTGGGGGGCACCTATGATTTCTAATAATGTAGTCCTATTATGGCCTCTCCCTTCATAATATCCCCTTACTTTCATTAGTCATAAGGCATCTCTTCTCTGGAAGTATTAATGTTAGTCATGTTTGAGGCCTGATGATGGATGATCAAGGAAAAACTCTTAGATAATTGACAAATTTGGCCAAATGAAAATTTATGGGAAAAGATCAAATAGTGTTTCACTTCTTTACAAGATAAAATTCAGATTTTTAAAGCTATGATAATTCACAAAATGAAAAGTAAACTGCTAAGGGTCAATCATGTATTTATTCCAGAAACTAGAAGGTATAGGACAGGGGTAGGAAGGGAAGCTGAAATATAAGAAAGCATTCTAGAGTCAAAATCATCCCATGTCTAATTTGATGAGGCTGCAAAATGCACACATTTGGCATCCAGTATGCAAACTACAGTTTAGACAGACAAAAAGCAACATCAGGAGGCTTTAATCCAGCTTTGAAGTAGATAAAGAAGCCGATACATTTGACCATTGAATGACATGGATTTGAACTGTAGGGGTCCACTTATACGTGGATTTTTTTTCAATAAGTAGGTATAGTACTACACAGTCATAGTTGGTTGAATCCGAAGATGCAGAATCCAAGGATACAAGGACTAATGGTGGTACTTGAACATCGGTAGATTTTGCTATTTATAGGATGTCCTGGAACTAATCCCCCACAGGTATTAAGGCTTGGCTGTAGTACAGGGATCCAAAAGTTGACCACTAGGTTTTCAGAGACATGATTTTGCTTAGCAACATTTTGAGTGGTTCTTTCCCGATAAGAAATAGAAGTTCTGTAACCAAAATGGCACAGGTATCAATGGTCTATTACAAAGAAAGCCTTCAGCACTATACATGTAGACTTAAGAAATATCATTAAAATTTATACTAAAAATATCCCATTAGGATGGAAACCAAACACTTCTATGAGTGAATTCTTAGTGAAGTTTTCTCAAATGCAGTGTAGCTTTTTTTAAAAGTTTATAACTAAATTACTTGTCTTCTATGTTTGAGTCTAAACCACATTCTACAAGTAGTTTATCTTGATAGGATATTCTCAGAAATATTTTAAGATATGAAAAGTTACATGCCAAAGTGTTGCCATCGGTTGTCACATCAGTGGGATAAGTAAAATTATGAGATGATAAAAACATTTTTCTTTTAGTTAAAAATATATAGAAATATATAGAACTTTCTCAAAAGTTCACATATTAGGTTGTGTTCTGAAAGCAATTCAAAGTTTCTCAATGAATGTTAATGTGTTTTTATTAACACATGAAGAGGAGGAATCAGGGTTAAGCCTTATTTTGTCATTTCACACTCCCTTATTGGAAATTCTTGGGCAACTGTGTTTCAGAATTTGGAAATGTGGGGCTTTCAGACTGGTACATAGAGCAAATGACATAAAACAGCCCCACTATTTCCTTGTTATAGACTGACCAATAACTTCTTTGAGGCCTACAAGTCAGAGGTAAGCCCATGAATGGAGCAGGAAAAGGTAGAGTCAATGGCCAGAATGCCTCCTTCTCTCCCACCTAATTGTGTGGTTAAATTGCTTCCCATGGATGGAGGATGTGGAGTTTGAGCCTTTGCCTCCTTAGGCTCTAGATCATAAAATGAGAGCTAGGTATATTTATCTATACAGGTGTAATCTGAATAACAAGTGCCTAATTATTTTGCTTTTAAAAATGAAAGCACGTTGGTGTATAAGCATGTAAAATCCATATGCTGCTTATAAATGGATACCACTGAGGGTCCTTTTGTCTCCTGGAACAAGACACATGTAGCTATTCAACCATTCTCAAGAACAGAGACGATTCACAGTGTAGCTAGGGCAGGGCCTCTTTAGGGAGTCCGCTGGCCCACTTTAAACATCTAGAGCATGGACCTGAGCAGCTGGATCTGCCAAGACTTTTTCTAACTTACAAAACAATCTTGCTTCCAATTTCTATACCTTCTAAATCCATTTCAATTTTCCCCAAATACCCCTTTTTTAAAAACATTTTTAATATCACTTTATTGGAGTATAGTTGATTTTCAATGTTGTATTAGTTTCAGATATACAGCAAAGTGAATCAGTCATACATATAAATAAACATAGCCATTATTTTTTCTCATATAGGTTATTACAAACTGTTGAGTAGATTTTCTTATGCTAAACAGTTTGATCATAGCATCTCTTTCTGGAAAACCTTGCATTGCTTCCTATTTGCTAATAAATTAATTACGTGACTTCTATCCAACAAGCAATATCTTCCACAAGGCACTCCAGTTTTTTCGGCCTTCACTGCCATTATTTCCCTATACTATATTCTAGACAAGTCATTGAACGCTCTCCGTGTCAGACCCAAATCTGCCCCGTTGCTCTCTGGCTGGAATAGCCCTAGGAACCTTCTGCACTGTCACCAAGGTCATGGAGCCAGGTCACTGCTATTGCCACTATGGCTACCGCTGGCAGACTAAGGAGCTCTGTCCATGGCCCTGACTGGCAAGGAGAGACAGGTACGCAGACATCCTGGTGAGACTGAACACAGGCTTTCCCAGTGACTGCCTAGAAGGGCTGCTTGCACAACACAGCAGTGCAGAGAATTTAATGCCACAAAGACTAAATTAGTCAATGGTACAAGAGAAGAAGACAATGGATAAATGCTGCCCTCATTCTTCCCTCTACCCTAGTATGTGGACTGTTCAGAGACATGGAAATTCATCCAGCCTCTAGGAGGATGCCTTATAAGTTCCAGAAAACAGCTGTGCTTGTTATGCAGCTGTGGCCAACCTGGGAGATGCTCCTGTCATATTTGCTCTCCATCTCCACCTCACTCTCTTTATCCCTGCCTGCTACTTCCCTGGAAATGCACTACCCGATAAAGTATTAGCACAAAGCTTTGGTCTCAGAGTCTGTTTTCTAGGGAACCTGGACAAAGGCACACCTTAAACTTCTTAATATTCCTTTTGCTTGTGTCTCTTTATGCTGTTTTCTCTGCCTGTGTCCATGTGCCCCATCACCTCCAACACCCAGAAAAATTATAGCCATACTTCAAGGCACAGTTTTAACATTAATATAAATTAATTTTTGATCTCTCCAATCAAATAACGTTCCTATTGAAAAAAAAAAAGCCCCAATTGAATTTTGTTTGGACTTTTCTGTAGTATATAGCTCCTTCTGTCATGTGGTTTATTTAGTAAGTCTTATACATCCTATCGGATATTAACTTTTATGAGAGCACAGGATGTGTGCTATTAATATTGGGTATCTTCAAATAACAAATGCTGGAGAGGGTATGGGGAAAAGAGGGCCCTCCTATACTGTTGGTGGGAAAGTAAACTGGTCCAACCACTATGGAAAAAAATATGGAGGATCCTCAGAAAATTAAATATAGAACTACCATATGATCAAGCAATTCCACTCCTGGGCATATATCCAAAGAAAACTATAATTCAAAAAGATACATGCACTCCTATGTTCATTGCAGCACTTTTCACAATAGTCAAGACATGCAAACAATTTAAATGTCAATCAACAGATGAATGGATTAAGAAGATGTGGTACATATATTAAATGGAATACTACTCAGCCATAAAAAAGAATGGAATAATGGCATTTGCAGCAATATGGATGCAACTAGAGATTCTCATACTTAAGTGAAGTAAGTCAGAAAGAGATACAAATACCATATGATACCACTTATATATGGAATCTAAAATAGGGCACAAGTGAACCTATCTACAAAACAGAAACAGACTCCCAGACCTAGAAAACATACTTTTGGCTGCCAAAGGGGAGGGGGGAGATAATGGGATGGATGGGGAGTTTGGGATTAGTAGATGCAAACTATTTCATTTAGAATGGATAAGAAATGAGGTCCTACTGTATAGCCCAGGGAACTATATCCAATCTCTTGGGATAAACCATGATGAAGATAATATAAAAGGAGTGTGTGTGTGTGTGTGTGTGTGTGTGTGTGTGTGTGTGTGTGTGTCATATATATATGACTGAGTCACTTTGCTGTATAGCAGAAATTGGCATAACATTGTAAATCAACTATACTTTTATTTTTAAAAATGGGTAAGGAAAAAATATAAAAATAAAACAAATTTAACTAACCTAAAAATATATATATATTGGGTATCTTACTGTGCTGAGTATTTGCATATAAAGTTTTCAATTTGATACCCTTCCATATTTGTGCTCGCTTTGGCAACACATATACAAAATTGATACCCTTCCATATTCGATCTAGATTCTATTGGCTCCTCTCACCTCAAAGCCCCATTATTAATAACCCACCCCAATCTATGCTTCAGCTGGAAAACAAACAGTGGGGAGAGTCCTAAAATTTACAAACGATTTGACAGCACTATCTTTGTCATTGCTGTTCCCAAACCTCCACTCTCATCTCCTCATGCTCAGAAACTCTTTTATGTGTTTCAAAACTGAAAGTGAATGTCACACATCAACCCTTCTTTGAAGCTTTCACTACATCCTCGACTCCTTCTATAACTTACTGAACTCCAATATAACTCCATTATAACAAGTATATTTATCCAGCAGTCAGCAACCTTCTTCTGTAAAGAACAAGATAACAAACGTTTAACTCTTTCAACATTCCCTGTTCTGAGTACTCCACACTGCCATTAACACAAAGGTGCCATGGACAATACATAAATGCATTCACCAGTACACTTTACAAAAATAGGCAGTAGGTAGATTTGATCCAAAGTCTACAGTTTGCTAACCCTTGAATTAAATCACTATGTTTCTTTTAAATATCAATGAGCTCTTCATTCTAGACTCTAGTTACATTGCTTAACACTTCCAAGGTGTTAAATAAGTATTCATTGCATGAGTGAATTAAATAAGAAATAAAAATAAGTGTTTAAATCATGACTCTCAGATTTCCCCCCCTGTTTCCAACACAGACATTCCCTCTGTGTAAGCAGTAGTTTCTCGCCTCTCTTTGTAAGCATGGAATTGGCCTGGCAAAATATAATAAACAGAGGGAACCGTGAAAGTGGTGGAATTTCACGCCAAACCCAAAGAACAGTTATTGCTGTTGCCAGACTCTTTTCTGCCAAAATCTGAAATCAATCTTTTCATTAATGGAGCCATAGTAGTATTGGAATTGTAGCATTTATCTGAATGCATTTGACTTAAATTGTGAGTAAACAATTTCATTCCTGACTCACTTCCCCTCCCTCTAGTAAAATTTTCTGGCCGAGAAAGCTATTGTTAAATTCCTAAGACCTACTGAAAGCAGAGATGGAATTTAGAGACTGAAGTATCCAGCCTCTGTTAAATTCTGAATTTTTATTCTTCTCTGTTAATGATTTTTCATTCTGGTGGTGACCTTCATCTTTGCCAACTTTTTCACCATCATGTTTTTTCCATCAACTCTTCTAAACTTTTCCATCACTTCTGTTGTTTCTTTTCCATTTTGGATTTCTCTCATCCTCAGTCCCTTGCTTTCCACGGTGTCTTTACCTCTTTCATTTCCACCATGTTAAGATTGCCAAAAACCCAAAGGTACCTTAGCTTAAGATTTTCCTTTCTTCCTCCTTTTTCTTTTAAAATCCTCTAGCCCCATTCTGTCTCTCTTCATTCCCACCAACTTCCAGGCTCTATAATTTCTACATTAAATATTAACTTTCCATAAGTGCAGACATCCAAAGGCAAGTTGGCAAGTTCTAGTGACAGTAAAATAGAAAAATATTATCAGATAAAATGTATGAACAAATTTAATGGCAAATGGAATATTTGTGTTTGTGGTTTAAAGACATATGTACTTGATTTATTAGGGCATATTAATATGCCAAAGAATTTTTAACTTTAAAAACTGTGTTGATACCAAGAGGAAAAAAAGCATATGGTAATCTGTGAAATGCAGACTATGCTAAAAATAACATTCACATGAAATGCAGTGGAAACTGATGGGGAACAAAATACATTAGCCTCTTTCAGGGGCAGGAGCATGAAACTGAAGCAAGCTTTCATTATCTGGCAGTATTTTTTCAGCCACAGGAAACTTTATGTTGATCAAAGATGCTAGTAAGATTCCAGTAGATTTCCAAGGAAACCAGTTAATTAAAAATCTCCCTAAACCATGCTTAGTGCAGAATATTCTGAACACATCTATTGGATTCTAGGAGCCTCTAGTTGGAATTGTGATGAAATATTTTCATGGGAAGATATGGGAAAAATCAGTGAGTCTTGAACTTTATTCCAAAGTATCATGACGGCAGAAGACACACAAACCCACCTAGAGAGAAGACTGGGAATACAACAGCCCATTGGCCCATCCCTGATGCCTGGGGAACACCTCCATAAAGCTGCAAGTGCCTGGGGTCTTAAAATGTGCTTAAGCTGTGCGGGGAGTAAGAAAGAAGTATAAGGAATAGATGACATTAGGATTATTAAAGATTCATTAAAGGAATTACCTGATGAATAGCTAAATTCAGTTAAACCTACTCCCACAGCATATGTTATAAACAGTCTATCCTTTATGGGAATCTAAAAGGGAGAAGTTCAGCATAGAAGAGGAGGATATGAGAACAGAGGCTTCATGGAGAAAGTGATGTTTGAGATGGATGTGGAGAGCTGGGAACTGAGTTGCAGGAAACAAAGAGATGGGAGGGCACACAGGACCAGTGAGAGGATCAGAATTTCTAGAGCTGAAGTTCCATATTAAGGAAGCCTGGGAACTGGAAAGGAAAGTGAAGTGACGTTTACCTGTGCCCAGTGTATTGGCACCAGAAACTGCAAGTTATGGTGCACTTTTTTTGACAAAAGCCATACTAAGAATCTACTATGGATATGGCACAAAGGTAGGTAATGTGAATTAAAAGACAAATGAGGAGTTCCCGTTGTGGCACAGCAGAAACTAATTTGACTAGTATCCATGAGGACGCAGGTTTGGTCCCTGGCCTCACTCAGTGGGTCAGGGATCTGGCATTGCCATGAGCTTAGTGTAGGTCACAGACAAGGCTTGGATCCCATGTTGCCATGGCTGTGGTATAGGCTGGTGGCTGCAGCTCTGATTTGACTCCTAGCCCGGTGCTGCTAGTACAGCCCTTAAAGAAAAAAGACAAATGAGACAGTCTTGCTCTCAAAGATTTCACTGTACAGCCACACAGACTGAAATATAAATAAAGACACATAATGTGATAGATGCTGTCATATACATAGGACTAAGAATTCCATATCTCCAGGGGAAGGAGGCAGGCTTATATATTACATACATTTAGTTCAAATCAGTATAATTTCTTGAAAAGCAATGTGACAATTCAGAAGTTTCTTCATATCCTTTTATTCAGTAATTTCATTGCTGTCATTTGGCCATTAGGAATTATTGAAGGCATGGACAAAGAATTTTGTGTTTGAATTTACCATGATTTTATTCATGACAAGTTAGCACAGGTTCTTGAGCTAGGCTAACCTGAGCTAGAATCCTGGCATTATCACTTACCAGCACCGTGATCTTGGACGAGGAACCTAATCTCTATAGACATCGATTTGCTCACTCCCCAAAAATGGGTATCATAAAAGTATCTCCCATGAAAGGCTGTTATGGATCTTTAAAGGGTTAATGAATATAAAAGACTCAACAGAGTACCTGGCCCATTGTGAGTGTTTAATAATTCTTAGCCCACCAAGGTGTAGCAATGAAAAACTAGAAATAGCTAAATGTTCCATAATAGGCGATTAAAGAGATTATAAAACATCTCAGGTAACGGAATACTACATAGCAATAAAACCATTTTTATTAACTATTAAATGAAAATGATATACAGTTGACCCTTGAACAATACTGGCGTTAGGGACAGCAACCCTCTGTGCAATAAAAAACCTGCCATAATTTCACAGGTGGGCCTCTGTATCTGCAGGTCCACATCCAGGGATTCAACCAGCCATGACTGGTATAGCACTGTAGTACATACATATTGAAAAAAATCTGTGTTTATGTATAGCAATGCAGTTCAAACCCAAGCTGCATAAGGGTCAAGTGTAATACTAATTGCAAAAAGATACAAAATTATATTTGCTGAGTGTTCTGGATTGTCTTAAAGCAAAGCAATAAATATATAAATGCATAATCTTGGAGAAAAAAAACAGACCTAAATACTCTCGGGCATTATCTTCAGGTGATGGAATTAGAAATTAGTTTTATTTTCCCTGTGTACTTTCCAAAAATTCAACAATGAACATAATTTACTTTCACTATGAAGAAAGGAAATTATTTAAAATAGTTAGTGTGTTTTCCAAAATGCCAAAGTCATTTGCCAGGATACAGCACTAATTTCTGACAAATTATCATCTGTCCTTTGACACATTTCCATATGGAAGCCATTACACTTAATACCTTCTCAACCCAATTGTCATTTGCTCATGCAGTAAGTCACTGGCTTCTATTTGGTTCTCAGTACTGTAATGGATGTTGTGTGGAAAAAAGGGGAAAATGAAGGTCATGCCTTTATATTTAGAGCATTTTGCAGAAGAGTGAGATGCATGAGTTAGTTATACACCAGGATAAGGTAAGGAATGTAGGAATGAAGAGAAAAGAGGACCTGAGAGCAGGAATAGTTGAGGCAAGTTTCAAGGAGTGGAGGGAAGTGAACTGGATCTGGGGATGGGTAGGGTTTGAATAGCTTCAGTGCCTGGGACAGGATATGCCAGATAAGGATAATAAAAATGAAGCAAGGGTAAAAGCTTCGTACCAATTTACATTCCCACCAATAGTGTAGGAGGGCTCCCTTTTCTCCACACCCTCTCCAGCATTTGTTATTTGTGGACTTATTAATGATGGCCATTCTGATTGGTGTGAGATAATACCTTATAGTAGTTTTGATTTGCATTTCTCTAATGATCAGTGATGTTGAGCATTTTTTCATGTGCTTGTTAGCCATCTGTATATCTTCTTTGGAGAAATGTCTATTCGGGTTTTTTGCCCATTTTTCAATTGGGTTGTTGACTTTTTTGCTGTTGAGTTATATACGTTGTTTGTATATTTTAGAGATTAAGCCCTTGTCAGTTGCATCATTTGACACTATTTTCTCCCATTCTGTAAGTTGTCCTTTTTTTTTTTTTATGGTTTCCTTTGCTGTGCAAAAGCTTGTCAGTTTGATTAGGTATCATTGGTTTATTTCTGCTGCTTTGGGAGACTGACCCTCATGAATGGGATTAAGTGCCTTTAGAGAAGAGGCTCAGACAGTTCCCTAGCCCTTTCACCAAGTGAGGAAATGGGGAGAAACTGCTGGTTACAAACCATGAATACAACCATTCTGACACCTCAGTCTTGAACTTCCCACCCTCTAGACTGTGAAAAATATTTTTTTTCCTGTAATTTATAAGCTAAGGCCCATTGTTACAGCAGACTAGACAAACTGGTATTTTATCATAGCAGCCCAAACAGACCCAGACAGAGATAAGCTTCCCCTTGGAATCATGACCCAGAGAAGATTTGGATTTTAGTTACTTGATTTTACATTAAACATTTTAGGAGTCTTAGAGTCACAGATCATTAAAATTAGAAGAAATACCAGATATCCTCAAGTGTGACCTCTTCCTACTGTAAAAACAACAATTGATATGAAGAATTTAGTGATTTGCCCCCCAAATTACAGGATGACACTTGGTTGTGTGTGCCCTGTCTTCATCTCTGTTTTGTGGGCCATTTTTCTTGCCATGTTCTGGGTTAGAGCAATACTCTGTGTGCTCTATGAAAAGTATACACAAACATATTAAAAGCCATGGATACTCAGCTCATAAGAGTGATTATTTCTGAGAACCAGGGTTAAGATTTAAAATTAATAGTGTATGAACTTCAACTATCATGTAATGTTTACAAGTATAATAAATGCATGCATTACCTGGGTAAGTTAAAAAAATTTAGAAAGAAGCAGGAAGAATCAACTAGAAAGGGAAGTATAACCTGAAGAATAGAACAATGGAATAAGAATCAGAAGACTAAAACTCCAAGCATGACTATCCATAGCTAACCATTTGGCATGGAAAACTCACTCACTCTCTCTGGGTACCAGTTTCCTCCCTTAGCTTAAAAACAATGGCATCGGTCACGAAGATCATGAGATCTTCTCATAGTTCTAAGTTCTAAGACACTGAGATGTCTTTAAATTGTTGATATTTCATAGAATGGTGAACAAATAACCAATGATATTTAACACAAATGTCAGGATATCTGTGGGTTAAAAAGCACAGTGACCTAAACTGCCAGGACACTTCTCTACTGTTTGGTGATTTGGAAAGGTTAAGCTTCCTCGGTAACACATTTGGTCAGAATGCTAGAGCAGAGCTGCCTACCTGGGTTTTTCCTCTCAGGACAGCTGAATCTGGTCTCTAAGACATACAGCCTAACTCTTCAAAGTATCTATGCATGATAACATCCCTAGAGTTTTCACAAAAAGGATGTGTTGAAAAGGACCAGATCTACACTCTGAAATTAAAAACCACCCACAGTTTAATCAATGAATGATACACAGTGGGATCTGGCATCTGTCCTGGGTTTCTCCTTACCGCAGGGGTTGATAATAACTCTTCATCTCAGTGGCCAAGGCAAGAGCCTCTAGCCTAGTCTTATCTGGAGTCTCCTTTCTGAGTTCTACTTCATTCTCCTTTCACAAGATCTGCTCTGGGATACACACTTCTTAGTGTAGAAGCTTTTCACCAAGCCTTATTTTACACTAGAGTTTTGCTTGATTTGAACACTTATCTGTCCATGCACCTTTGAAGCTCTAAGTCTCTTAGGTGAACATGCTGTATTTAACTATCTTTGCAATTATGCTGATTCTGTGATAAATCCATGTTGCTCCAGGTCCAAGGGAAAATGTTTTTAAGCCAGTTTTTCTGCTTTCTTTCCTATTTATAGGAACTTAAATCAATCTCCTCTTTGCACAATGTGATGCCACTTCCTGTGTACAGCAGGAAATAACAGTTTTATTTCTCCCTTTTCCCTTTACAAACAAAATCCTCAAATGTTAGCTGGGCACATGGCCACCAAAATAAACATGGCTTTTGTTGTCCCCTGTGCTATTATAAGAGGCCTGGGACTAGTTTCAGACCAAGAGCATGCGAATGTCAGCGATGAGAGCAACTTCCAAGTTGCAGTCCTAAAGAGAAGATATGTGCCCTTTACTTCCTGTTTCTTCATCCCAATAACTAAAATCAAATTATTAATCTCCTTCATTCATGTGAATGGGATCGATGCCTAGGATGGCAGAGGAACAAGAGGAAGATCTGCATGACTAATCCGTGGTGCAGCCATACAGCCCTGGTGGGCTTCTCACCAGACTTAGGTAAAACAGAAATCAAGTTCAGTCTTGTATAAGCTACAGTTACTTGGGGTATTGTCAGAGCTATGAAACAATGTACTAATGAATACAGAATTTTGTACCTAGGAGTAGGGTGATGATGTAACACAACTGAACACATATTACACAGGCTTAATGGTTAGGCAGTGAGTAGCAAGGATATAAAAATTTGAGGCTAGAAACCTAATAGTAAAACATTTGGTAAAAATAGCCCATTGTTGATGAAAATATACATTGGTACAACAAACAGTATGGAGGTTCCTCAGAAAATTAAATATAGAACTACCATGTGATGCAATAATCCCAGTCCTAGGCATATATCCAGACAAAACTATAATTCAAAAAGATACATGCACCCCTGTGTTCATGGCAGCACTATTCACAATAGCCAAGACATGAAAACAACCTAAATGTCCATTGACAGAGGAATGGTTTAAGAAGAGGTGGCACATATATACAATGGAATCCTACTCAGCCATAAAAAAGAATGAAATAATGGCATCTGCAGAAACACAGATGCAACTAGAGATTCTCATACTAAGTGAAGTAAGTCAGAAAGAGAAAGACAAGTACTGTATGACACCACTTACATGTAGACTCTAAAATAGGGCACAAATGAACCTTTTACACAACAGAAACAGACTCTCCGACATAGAGAACAGACTTGTGGCTGCCCAGGGAAAGGGGGAAGGAAGTGGGATAGATCGGGAGTTTGGGGTCAGTAGATGCAAATTATTTTAGAATGGATAAGCAATGAGGTCCTACTGTATAGCACAGGGAACTATAATCTCAGAATAGAATATGATGGAGAGTAGTATGAGAAAAAAAGTATATATATATGACTGGGTCACTATGCTGAAACAGCAGAAACTGAAGTAACACTGTAAATCAGCTATAATTTTTTAAAAAAGAAAAAAGTGCCTCATTGTTTCCTATGGCAGTTCTAACACATTACTATATATTCAAATTCAAGCCAACACAAATTTATTATCATATAGTTCCAGAGATCAAAAATCTGAAATGGAATTTACCAGGCTAAAATCAAGGAGTGAGCATGGTTGTGTTCTGTTCTACAGGCTCTGTGAGAGAACCTGTTTCCTTGCATTTTCTAGTTTTTAGAGGCTACCTGTGTTCCTTGGCAATGGCCCTTTCCTCAGTTTCCAAAGCCAGGAACAGCAGGTCAAGCCCTTCTGACATGGAATCACTTTGAACCCACCCTTTTGCTCCCCTTATCCACTTCGAAGACTTGTTGTGATTACACTGAACCCATGTGGATAACCCAGAATAAATTTCTTCTGTTAAGGTCAGCTAATTATTAACCTAATTCCATCTGTTCCCTTAATTCCTCTTCACTATGGAAGGTAACATATTCATAGATGCTAGGGATTAAGATGTGGACACCCTTGAGGTGCCATCATTCTGCCTTCTACGTTTCCTTTGGAAATCTGAAGATCAAAATCCATGCTGAGTTTACTAGAGGAAAAGTATGGCAAATTTTCAAACTATTAGTACATATTAACTACTTCCTGCTATTTTCAATAAGGCTCTATAAGAGTAAGTGGAGCTATAGGAAGAGTCAGCTTACTTGAAAGTAGTGATATAAGGAAATTCAGCTCTGGTGAGAAAGATGCCTTTAAAATTTTTTTTTTCTTTTTTACTTGCTCGGGGCAGGGTCCGGATATCTGGAGCCTCACAGGCTTGAAAAGATAACAGCCTCTCTCCTCTGGCGATTTTGAAGAAGCAGCCTTAGCAGGAGATAAGGCTGCTGCCCAAGCTTTTCTCAAACACTCCCCAGTAAATGCTCTCTGCATGATGGGAGGGGACACAGTGGCACACACTGGGCTAGAGCTATTTCCTGCCTATCCAAGTCTGTTTTTAATGACATGGGTACTTTGCAGAAAAAGACCAGTATAGCAGGGGATGGAGCTGGAGGACAGAAAATAAAACAGTAAAATTTTCATGCTTAGAAGTCTGTTACATGAGGAGTTCCCATTGTGGCTCAGCGGCAACAAACCTGACTAGAATTCACAAGGATTTAGGTTCCATCCCTGGCCTCGCTTAGTGGGTTAAGGATCTGGCGTTGTGGTGTAGGTTGCAGAACCAGCTCAGATCCTACAGCTCTGATTTGACCCCTAGCCTGGGAACCTCCAAATGCTGCAGATGTGGCCCTAAGAAGCAAAAAAAAAAAAAAAAGGTCTGTTATGTGAGACTTCTGCTACTATCTTACACAATTCACTGGAAGCAAATAGAGAAATGTGACTAGGGTTTTGAGGGAATTATGCTACCAAATGAATTTAAACCTGGCTGCCCAAAGCTTGAGGCTGCTACACACTACGACACCTATAGATCTTTGAACCTGAAACAGCAGAAGGTGAAAGATAACTCTCCAGTGTTCACTTTGAACGTAGTGAAGGCAGACAGTGGGTAAGGGAAAGTTCCCACAAGAAAAAGCCAGAGGTTGGAGGAGGGAGAAGGATGAAGTTACAGCACTATCCTCACGTACAAAAACTTCAAGGGGCTGCAAAAAAAAGAGTCAGTCATCAGGATAAATAATCTTCTAATGCAATGCTTTGGACAATCAAAATTAGTGCAAAAAATCCCTGATGAATAAAATACCCACGTTCTTAATGATTACAGGTCAGTGACAGTGTGCAGGAAGCCATATTGGAGCCTGAGGCAAACAGAAACATCTGAAATACTGATCCAATATTTATTAAAAAATTGCTTTTTGTTTATCATGAGTTTTGTTATTTACCTTATTTATTTAAAATTTTATTAAAATATTTTAAATCTTTTTTTTTTTTTGGTCTTTTTTAGGGTTGTACCTGTGGCATATGGAAGTCCCCAGGCTAGAGGTCGAATTGGAGCTGCAGCCTCTGGCCTGCATCGCAGCCCAGCAACACCAGATCTGAGCCACACCCGCAACCTACACCACAGCTCAGGGCAACACCAGATCCTTAACCCACTGAGCAAGACCAGGAATTGCACCCATGTCCTCATGGATGCTAGTCGGGTTCGTTAACCTCTGAGCTATGACGCAACTCCTAAAATATTTTTATCTTGATTACAGAACCAGGTATGCCAGATGAACTAAAGAAGGAATTTATTTCACTGACAGAAAAAGGAATTATAGGCTGAATTGAGTCCTCACAAAATTCACACATTAAATCCCAACCTCCAGGACCTTAGAATGGACACTCTTTGGAGATGCAGCCATTGAAGAGGTGATGAGAAGTCTCACTGAAAATGAGACCTATAGGGTGGTCTCTAATTGAATCTGACCAGTGTCCTTATAAGAAGAGGAAACTTGGAATTCCTGTGGTGATTCAGTGGGTTAAGAACCCCACATAGTGTCGGTTAAGGACACAGGTTCAATCTCTGGCCTCACTCAGTGGGTTAAGGATTCAGCGTTGCCGCAAGCTGCAGTGTAGGTTGCAGATGTGGCTTGGATGTGGCATTGCTGTGGCTGTGGTGTAGGCTGGCAGCTGCTGCTCTGATTCAACCCCTAGCCCAGGAACTTCCATATGCCAAAGGTGCAGCATTAAAAACAAACAAGACAAAAAAAAGAAGAGGAAATTTGGAAACACGCAATTGACACCAGGAAGTCATGGGCACAGAGGTAAGGACACAGAGAGAAAGGGGTCCTATATAAGCCAAGGAGAGAGGCCTCAGAAGAAACCACATCTACTGACACCTTTTTTTATTTCCCCCCTAGGGCATCACCTGAGGCATGTGGAGGTTCCAAGACGAGGGGTCGAATCAGAGCTGCAGCTGCTGGCCTATACCACAGCCACAGTAATACGAGATTCGAGCCAGGTCTGCAACCTACACCACAGCTCATGGCAATGCCAGATCCTTAACCCAGGGATCGAACCCACATCCTCATGGACACTAGTCGGGTTGGTTACCACTGAGCCACAACAGGAACTCCCAACCTACTGACACCTTGACCTTGACTGCTAGCTTCTAGCACTGTGAGAAAATGAATTTCTGTTGTATTTTGCTACAGCAGCTCTGGCAAACTAATACAGGAATCTCTGTTATTCCTTCACAGCAGTACTCGACAATTGTTATAAAGTGATTACTATGTTATACATTTTTCTAAATGGGAGATTTGGGGGGGGGTGTATTTATTTTAATTGCAGCTATACAGCCCCTAATTTGTTGTTTTGCTTTGGCAAGGGGTCAAATAACTCATTTTTAGGTTACAGTTCTCTAGAGCACATGCAGCCACACCGATGCCACCCATGGTGGAAAAGACTATTCATCACTTGCAGATACTGAGCTTTGAGCTGATGCAACCCGCAGGGGGAGGGGGATGTGTGTTTTAGAAGCAGGAAGAAGGATGCCTGAAAATATTGGGGTGGCTCCAGAGACAGACTGGGATCGGAATCCCTATTGTCTCCCAACATCCATGTTCTCTGTCATCCTTTACTAACAGAACCCCTAAATCTCAGCTGCACACATAACCATTCAGACTAGAAATCTCCCTCTCAATAAACAGGATCATGTACTTAGGTCTGAGTAATGGGATATGAGTGCAAGAGATGTGTGCATGTCCTAAAAAGGAAGTGGTAGGAGTTGCCTTGTCACACAGTGGGTTAAACGTTGCTGCAGCTGTGGTGCAGCTTGCAGCTATGGCACAGGTTGGATCCCTGGCCCAGGAACTTCCACATGCCTTGAATGCAGCCATAATAAATAAATACATAAACAAATAAATATTAAAACATAAATAAATAATAAAACATAATAAATAAATACATAAAACATAAATAAATATTAATATTTAGGAATACCATTATTCCTAAATAGGAAGAGGTTCATCCTTGCAGATAAGGGCTACTCCCACCACTCCACTCCCCTGAAAGTACAATGGTCTTGATCATCCAGTTCACCCAGGAAAATATAGACAAGGCCATATGATCGGGAAAAATGTATGGCTATAATTCCAAACTTGTAACAAAATAAGCTAGGTTCTGCTGTTCTCTAGACTTGATTTGGGCAATTTGAGAGTTCAAATGGACATGAAATGATAAAACAGTTTCCGAGATTAGTTAGGCTATCAGTTCAATTACTATAAGATTCCAAAGAACCTATAAAATAGAACTGTCCTTTCTTCTCATGTGGCATTTCAAGTATAAGCAGTTGGGGTTGATATGGTGGCACTACAACATCTAAGACAAAAGTCTTTTCTGTTTTGCAGTTTTGCTATCCCAAATTTGTATTTCTCTCCCTAACCTATCTCCTGAGCTCCAGACTGATTTACTGCCTATTCAAGAGTTGCCTGATCAATAGATCCACTTTGATATCTGAAAGAGATCTCAAACTTAAATTTCTAAACAGCAGTCTTTACGGCTGCACCTGCAGCACATGGAAATGCCCAGGCTAGGGGTCGAATCAGAACTGCCACTGAGTGTCTAAGCCACAGCCACAGCAACGTGGGCTCCAAGCTGTGTCTGTGACCTACACCACAGCTCATGGCAACGCCAGATCCTTAAGCCAATGAGTAAGGCCAGGACTGAACCCTAATCCCCACTAACACTATGTCAGGTTCTTAACCAACTGAGCCACAACAGGAACTCTTAAAACAGAACTCTTGCTTTTCTCCCCTACGCCATATCTCCCCCAGGCTTCCCCATGTCAGTAAATGACACCAGTAGTCAGCCAGTTGTTCAGCCTTAATAACTCAGACCAAAATCCCAGGAGCAATCCAAGACAGTTTCTGTCCCTTTGGAATAATATTCCAGATCCGATCCCTCCCCGTGAGCTCCACCATCAACACTCTAGTCTACGCCATTGTTTTCTCTAGATCATAAAATCACAATAGCAACCTAACTGGACCTCCTATTTCCATGTCTAAATTACACAGTTCATCCCCCCAACCAGAAGACAGACTATATTAATATTCTATTGTTACTGTAACAAATTATCACAAACTTAGTGATTTAAAAAACACAAACTTATCATGTTACTCTTCTGTAAGTCAGAAGCCCAACCTGAGTCTCCCTGGGCTAAAATCAAGGTGTTGTTCAGGCGCATGCCCTTTAGGAGGCGTTAGTGGAGAATCCATCTCCCTCCCCTTCCCAGTTCCTGCAGGCTGTGACCTCAGGCCTCCACCTTCAAAGCCAGGAGCAGTGGACTGAGTCCTTCTCACATCACAGGGCTCTGACCTTATCTACCTTCTTCTTCCACCTGTGATTACACTGGGACCACCAGGGAGGAAAAGCAAGACAATCTCCCTGTTTTAAGATCTTCTGACTAGTGACTGTAATCTCCCTTTGTCATGTAAAATAGCATATTCACGGGTTCCATGGATTAGGACACGGAGATCTTTGGAAGACGAGCTATTCCACCTACCAAAAATTGTGACCTTTAAACATGTCAGTAAGATTTCATTTCCCTATTTGTAAGTCCTCCATTACCTTCTCATTCACATGTAGAAATCCAGAAAGCTTACCCCAGTACACATGCTTTGTATGAACCGCCCCCCTCTACTCTCTTATTCTATCCCCCATCACCCTCTCCCACTAAATTTTACGCAGTCTCACCAATCTTCTTGCTGCCCCCAGAATTCCAGGCTTGCTGCCCCATCAGAGCCTCTGAATATTCTCTTCTCTGGGAGGAGCCTCTTCCTGATATATTAGCATGAGCCTCTCCCTCACCTCATTCAGGTCTCTGCCCAAGAGTCACTTCCTCAGAAAAGCCATCTCTAACTATATTTGTCACTGTCATTCTAATATCTGCTACCAGACATTACATTACTATCATATCAGCCTTACTCTGAATTATTATTATTCGTTGCTGACATTATGTGATATATTGATTTGCTCATTTCTACCAGAACATAAGCTCCATGAGGACAGGGGACCTGTTTGTCTTATTCTCTGCTTCATCTGTAGCACATAATCGGAGTCAAGTAGGTATTTGGGAAATGTGCGGCTGAATGTAAGAATAAAGTAGCTAATCTACTTGGTATTTCTGCTTAGTCTCAAACATCAAAATAACTCAACCACTCGCCTGCAAGAGATGAACCATTTAGATTCAGAGCAATCCAGGCAGAATTCTACACTTAAGCCTCACAGAGTCCTATTTGCAATGCAACTGAAAGCAAGGGATTTGTTCCATTTCTTGCCTCGTGTGTCTTGGTTTTCAAATGAGGTGTTTAATTCCAGCCAGCATGCTAAGCAAGCACAGACTCTGTGTTGAGCCTTCCGTTCCACCTTGGGAATTCTCCCACAAAGCAGGACAGAGTTACTCATCCACTCTCTACAGATGCTGCGGTTGCACCTTGCAGATTGTCAAAGACAAGTGACAGATGTGCAGTGCCCAGCAGCCCCCAAAGTTGCTCTACAGGGTTCTGGATTCAGGGCTTTCAGAAAAGTCATTACCGATCAAGTGAAGTTTCCAACTCAGGGAAAGTGATGGCTTAAGGCAAATGATGTGTCAGAGCAGAAATGAACCTAATCATCTCAATTCAAAAACATTTGTATGGAGAATCTGCCACGAGCCAGGACTGATGGGTCTGTGTCAGGGAACACAACATTCAAAGGAGAAGGAAATAGGATCTTTGTCCTCTGGACTCTCACTCATTGCAGTGAAATAATGACTTATGTTAAAGTCCGTGGATATGTCAAAGATGTGTTTATTTGAAACAGGAAAATGTTCCTGTGTTCAGATGACCATTTAAAATATCCCAGGTGATATTTGACATTTGCTGTATAAAACAAAACAATGTCTGCCATTAGGAGCTACTGTCTATTCTTTTGTACCACGATTACGAAGTAGATTTCAATTCCCTGATCATGTGAGTAACAAAGGCAATAATGGCAAGGATGGTTGTCAGATGCACCCAGATTAAAAGAGCGTCCCATGTATATTAGTTTCAGACTCTGTACTCTTGGGTGATAGGGATGGAGGAGGAATAGGTAGTTGTAGAAGTCCCAATAAGGGACCAAAGATAATGAGGGAGACATAGGGGACGTTGGGAGATCACTGTAAGTTAATAATTGCTCAAGAAAGCCATCAGAACAAGGCAGGCTTGCTTGACTAGTTGGAGGTGTGAGAATTGCCTCAGATCGTTGGGTGCGGAGTGGGATGAGGCCTGCATTCAATTCAGACCAAGGGCAGGAGTCTGAGGACCGCCCTTCTGCTGATTGGAATACACACCTAACCAGATACTAAGGAAGAGCTACTGCTGGGAGAAAGAGGAAGAGGCGGCCTTTTCCGACCCCCGCCCCCCTTGGATGATAAAACTGTAGCCCACCAGATCCTGGGGCAGAGCTTCTGTGCCTGCCTGCTTGAATCTCTCACAAGGGTCCTATCTTAATAAATCTATTTCTTGCCTATCACTTTGTCTCTAGCTGAACTCCTTCTGCATGGACACATGAACAACCTGAACCTCTGTAGGTCCAGACACCAGGTGAGCGATTCTAATTTAAAACTGTGGGTTCAAGTCCCAGTCTGGGTTTAGGCTGGGTTTGAGTCTTGGCACGTGGGTTCAAGTCCCAGTCCGCTTTCTGGTTAGGTTCAGGCCGTTAGTGCTGTCAGTTTCATGGGCACTTGGATCTTAGTATATCTAAAACTCGCCCACTACCCGTTTCACCTCTTCTGAGATCTGTTTCTCCAACCCTTAGCATGCCCTTCTACTCTTGACCACTTTTAGGCTTCCAGTCACTTATAACTGGTCACTATCCCAAACCTGGAAGACAAGCAGATTCCTAAACCACTCACTTGCCAGACCAGAAGCATAACTCCTGCCTTTCAAGCTAAATCCTGCCTAAAGCACCTGCTATGCAAATGCCAGTATCACAGAACCGCAGTAACAGAGAGTGTGAAGTGGAACAGGGCACACGTGGAGGTTGACCTGGCTTTGGATTCCCTCTCTGGACAGCTTTACGTTTTCTGAGTAACTGAAATTTGAGCTCTGAGAGTAGGAACCGTTTTGTTTGGATCTCTTCCAAAGAAATCATACGCAAGTGCACATGGTAGGAACTCATTTCATTAAATCGAATTTAATTAAGATACTCTGGAAGATAACTGAACAAAATGGCTAAAGTAAACTGGCTTACTTTTCACTCTGAAAATCTATTTGCGAGCTTTCCATCCAGGTCGAAATCAAGAAAATAATATTTGGCGTCAGTGTTAGGTATAGGAATAGATAACAATAAGTAGTAGGTAGGTACATAGATAGATAAATGATAGGAAGATGGATACATAGATAGACAGATAGATAGATAGATAGATAGATAATAGAGGGATAGATAATAGATGGATAGATAGGTAGATAGATAGATAGATAGATCAAAATAATAGGAACTGAGCTGCCAAAGGAAGTCTGGAAGAAGCCATGAATATCAGCCAAGAAGACCAATACCCAGTCCTCATGAGGAAATCCTCAGTTGGCCTGTGTGAAAGAAGTGAGAGACTGGAACACTAAGAAGACCTTTTAAAAAGCAGATCTGTTACCCCACATTGTCTTTGGCAATCCAAATACCAAGCTTTTGGAGAACAGCAAGACAGCCGAGCAATGGCCTCAAGTCCAAGGTCACTAAAAAGATGCTGAGTTAGACACAATCACATTAGTGCTCAGTCCAGGGACGTCCACGTGAATGCACAGACAACTGATGACAGTCTCCAGATTTGCCCTTCTGAAGAGGCATTGCTTAAAAGTAGGCCTCTAAGCCTATTTCAATTAATAATCAGTTTATTTGCATCTCTGAGTTCTCCCAGTGAAGGGAGTGTGGTGGCCTAGAGCAACTGCATTTTACATCTTTTGTGTATGGAGAAGGCGGAGACAGACAGAAGTTACTAGTGGTTACTGAATCTCTCCTAGGTACCACATATTTTGAATATAATTAACAAATTTAAGAATCTTCAAAACACTAAAAATAGAATTATCATTTAATCCAGCAATCCCACTCCTGGGCATCCATCCAGAGAAAACCATGACTCAAAAAGATACATGTACTCCAGTGTTCATTGCAGCACTATATTCAATAGCCAAGACACGGAAGCAACCTCAGTGTCCATCGACAGAGGAATGGATGAAGAAGACATGGTACATATACACAATGGAATATTATTAAGCCATAAAAAGGAAAGAATGGCATTTGCAGCAACATGGATGGACTTAGAGATTATCATGCTAAGTGAAGTCAGTCAGACAGTGAGACATCAACATTGTATGCTATCACTTATATGTGGAATTTTAAAAAAGGATACAAGGGACTTCTTTGCAGAACAGATACTGACTCACAGACTTGGAAAAACTTATGGTTGCTAATGGAGACAAGTTGGGGGTAGGGGTGAGGGGTTGGGGGATTGGGATGGAAATGCTATAAAACTGGGTTGTGGATCATTGTACAACTACAAAAGTAATAAAATTTATTGAGTTAGAAAAAAGAAATTGTAAAAGTTAAAAAAATTAATACTTATGAGTAGACAGTATTTGTCTAAATTCCAACTTTAAGATAAGAAGTGTTTAAAGAGTTTTCTTAGTATGACAAGGCTGGGATTTGAAACGAGGCATACTGCCTCTTGAGGCCACATTCTTAGCAATACACTGGCTGCTAGAAAACTTGAAGTTGAAAGGAAGCAATAAGGAGAATTACAGGGAAGAGAATGGCAGAGAGCTGCAGTTATACCCCACTCATGTCAGACCTTATAGTTCAAATTCACAGCAACATAGATGGCCTGCCTGGCCTGTGGTAGATTGCAGGCAATAGGCAGACAGGTGGAACACTGCCACGGAAAGGGCTTCAGTGATAAAAGGGTCCAGGATCTTTATCTCTGAGTTTAGGAAACCAAGGCCCAGAATGAGAAAGCTCCTTGCCCAAGGTCATACTTGATTTTTGACAATTTGTCAGCTAAACTCAGACTCCATAAATTTTGATTGCCAGTTTAAAGCTCTTTCCACTACTCCATTCAATCTTCTGGAAAAGGACTTCTCCGATGTGGGGATCTGCATTCATTTTCTACGGAGGACAAAATCGAACTGCAGAAGACGTGTCTGGAACCTTAGGCCACTCAGAGATCCTAATATCTGTAGAGTAATGAGTCCTATGAAGAGACTCTTTCTAATTACAGTAAAGCCAGAATCCAAATTGCAACCAACCAAGGGAAACAGACTCACTCTTAACCACCGTTTTACTGGCTCCTTCACAAGAGCCAGCATGGATTAGGGGTGAGTACTTAGTTGCCATGTTGCCTTAGTCACTAAACTGCTTCTGAGCTGCATTTTAATCATCTGCAGAGCAAAGATAGTGATAATACAGAAGTTCCTCATCATCTTAATTTTATTATCTGAGTCTACACAATGAGGCTACACAAGAAAGCAAAAGCCATCATAACAAGAAAATTTTCTCTAATGGTCTAATGAGTTGATCATTTATAAAATTAGTCTATCCTATACATCCCTTCTCTCTGAAGATGCGAATCTATCTCTAACCATTAAAACAATATTTTTGATCATTAGTCCATAAGTATAATGCAAATCCTTTGTCTAGCAAAACTATACATCTCAGAAAAGTTTCAGGATTTCAAGTGATGAATCAGAGCAGGGCTGCAGAACAGCACAAGACACACACAAAGCCACTGACATATAAGGATCTGACCTCATTAGGCAGCTCGAAATTGAAGAAGAGAGCAATGGCGAGGCTGATGACAAGGCAAGCATTTTGAAGGAGGAAGATTCAAACATCCACATAATAACAAAGGTCCTTGAAAAAACTGATAAATCCATGAATAGTTCGCAAAAGTGACCTTCTTTTTGATCATACATTGAAAGTTAATTAAACATGAAAGGATGCTTCATTGTCTTCTCATACAGTTTTGCCAGAATCATGGTTTTTAGAAAAGGAAAAGTTCACTATTTTTAATATCAGCCCTAGCTGTCATTAGAAGCAAAATTATTTTATTTGTGAGAAAAAAACATCATTTTCACTACTTTAACTCCATTTTTTTCCAGACAAAGTCTCAAATGAAACCTTTTCCCCTAATAGAGTACGAACTTTTTTTATTGCAGCATTAGGTGGATCCTCTTGTAGTGAATAATTATCTTTGCATAATAAAGCTCTCTTTCATCTGTACCACTTCATATTGTTATAGGGAACAAATGAGATAAAACTTGTAAATGCATTTTTGGAATTCTCAAGTGCTATTTCAATGTTAGAATTTACTTTGCTTCCAAAAAAAAAAAAGAAAGAAGTTTCTGTTACTGTGTGCGAGTTACTTGCAAATACATTATTTATTGTTATTCCCATAATGACTCTTGGAGGTAAGTATATGCCATCTCCAAACTATAAATTAGAAAAATGAGAAACCTGTTCAAGGTCACATAGCTATTAGGTGGTTTAGTTATACTGAAAGCCTAAATAGGATGTCCCCAAGTCCAAAGCCTTCAGTCTACACATTTGAACCACACGAAGTTACTATTTTGTAGTCCAATAATGGTTGAATTACTAGTTGAATATGCATTTCATATGGTTCTTCCTAACACATTCGTTCAAAAAGAATTTATTGGGAGATCCCATTGCAGTGCAGTGGAAACAAACCTGACTAGTATCCATGAGGACGCAGGTTTCATCCCTGGCCTTGATCAGTGGGTTAAGGATGTGGCATTGCCATGAGCTGTGGTGTAGGCCAGCAGCTGTAGCTCTGATTTGACCCCTAGGCTGGGAACTTCCATATGCTACAAATGAAGCCCTAAAAAAAGGAAAAAGAATTTATTGACCATCTTCTCCCATCAGAGTTTAGCCTAATTCTGGGGATATAATTGTGATCAATGCAAGCAAAGTCCCTGCTCTCACACAGGTTCTGTTCTAGCAGAGTACATCATACAGACAACAATTAAGCAAATAATTTACTAATAGGATAAGTGTCTTACCATGTTACATGTGATGTAGAGTGTTAATAACATATAAAGTGTTTTCTATGGGCCAGATGACTCAGCACTGTGTGTAGATTAACTCATTTAACTCTTATAACAGCTCCACCAGATAGGGAATACCATTATCTTCATTTTTCAGATGAGAACACTGAGCCATAGAGACATTAAATTACTTGCCCTGGGTTATACAGCCAGTAGCAGGGGGACTGAGCTTCAAGGCTAGGCAATCCTGCCTATTCTACAACAGATTGATGCACTAGAAAATAATCAGATAGCTAATCGATACAACTAGAATTTCTTCTCACAATGTTGGAATTCTTTTTTTTTTTTTTTTTTTGGATTCATCTGTGGCTTGTGGATGTTCTTAGGCAAGGGATAGAATCCAAGTCACAGCTCAAGCAATGCCGGATCCTTAACCCCCTGTGCCACAGTGGGAACTCCATCAACATTACCATCTTTATTAGTAATAGTATCGTGTTCAGGGTCTTCTTACACATATCAGGAATATGCTGGATGGTCTTAAATAAGAAGCTCTATCCTTTCACTCTTTTGTAACAAGGGAGAATTTAGTAGGAATTGGAGCACGTCAGCCAAGAGCAATTTCATCCCAAATCTACACAACTGCTTAGAGTCTCAAAATCTCCAAATGACCCCTTGCAAGATTCTATTAACATACCCAAGGTACTCATAGTCTTTAGGGCAGCACTTTACCCTTGATCCTGGGACTGTACCATGCAGTCCTGTGGCCACCGCTTCCAGGAAAGTGTAAAACTGCAAAGCAGTGCTAGATGAACTGGTAATAGCTGACTTCAGGATGATTTCATCTCTCTCCAGCTGCTTCTTTACTTACTGCTCAGCTGTGATCCTTGTTCATCCCCAGATCCCAAGATCAGAGGAAATGATCATATTTCCAATTAGAACAAATAGTAGCTATCTTGAGCTGTACCATTAATCCTTTCAGGGACATTTGTATTGTGTTACTTATTCTGTAGCCTAATGAGGCATAAAAGAAGAATCTCCTTCCTTTTCCTGTCTCTAAATGCAGGTCCAAATAATTGCTCCTGCTGCTGGATACTGAGGTTAGTTTAAAGACCCAGCTGGGGAAATTTTCACTTGTCTAAGCGATGGAATCAAGTGTGTACAGCCACTGTCACAAAACTGTCACCTTGTGGTTTGCTTTTCACAATTTGAGCCTCAATTTGGTAATGCCTTCCCTTGGTATGTACTTGCAACTTATGAATATATGCCAAGAATATCCCATCCTTGTGCACCAAAGTTTTTCCTTTGCTTAAAACTTTAACATAGTAATTTTAGTATTTCCTAAATCGTTCACTTATTCAACAACAAATTTACCACACTTTGCGTTAGATGCAAAGATGACTAGGGAACTATCTTGACCTGCAAAGAGTTTAGAAGGTAACAGGGATGGACTGAGAGTTTGGGGTCAGTAGATGCAAACTGTTGCATTTGGAGTGGATATGCAATGAGATCCTGCTGTACAGCACAGGGAACTATATTCAATCACTTGTGATCGAACACACAAGTGATTGTATGAGAAAAAGAATGCGTATGTATAACTAGGTCACTTTGCTGTAAGCAGAAATTGACAGAACATTGTAAAGCAACTATAATAAAAAAAATTAAAGGAGAAAGTAATGGGGGAAGCAAAGAATGCCAAATTTAATAGTGATAATTCAGAATAAATAGCATGAAAATTAAAAATATGGAAGATAACTTAAGAGCCTCGCGCTGCCGCTGCTGTGGTTGTGGTAAGAAGTGCATTGAGGGAAGCAGTCCCGGTCGGAATTCCCCCAATTCCTTTGCAGTTACAAAGTGACCAACCTGGATTGGATTAAGATGGCGGAATAGAAGGACTGGAGCTCAACTTCTCTCCCGAAAAGCAGCAAAAATACAGCCAAATGCCGAGCAACCTTCAACCAAATGGACTGTAAACTTCCAAAAAAGATACTCTGCTCCAGAAGACACAGCGGAGACCACATCAAGAGGTAGGAGGGGCGATTACGTGATAGAAGCAACCCCATACCTCCCGGGTGGGAAGCCCCACAGACTGGAAAGTAACTGCATCACGGAGACTCAGCTACAGGACTGAGAGTTCTGAGCCTCACGTCAAAACCCCACGCCTGGGGATCGGGCACAGGGAGAAAGAGCCCCCGGAGCATCTGGCATTGAAGGCCGGAGGGGCTTGTGTGCAGGAGCTCCACAGGACTGGGGGAAACAGAGACCCCACTCTTGAAAGGCACACACAGA
>PVHT020000230.1:14590732-14607888 GCA_004024745.2 Catagonus wagneri
CTAAAAGACACAATGAACCTTCTTACAGAACAGACAATGACTCACAGACTTTGGAAAACCTTGGTTTTTCAAATAAGACAATCTGGGGGGGTGGGGGGATGCACTGGGGGTTTGGGATACAAAATCTGTAAAATTGACTTGTGATGATTTATGCACACCTATAATTGAAATAAAATCCATTAAGAGGAAAAAAAAATATATGGAAGATAATTTTTCTTCCTAGCCTCTACTGGTTTTTCTTAAGCTCTTTCTGATACCAATATTATTCAATAGTAGCTGATATTCTAGATTTATCCAGCAAAACACCTGAGGGATATGACATACACAATTAGCGATAGTGTTTTGCTTACATATGTAAGAGGTTATATGTTTCAGTGTCTTGGTTTGAGAAGTAATCTATTTGTGGGGACACACTCAAATGATTCTAATGCACCCCTCCCTTTAAAGTGTATTAAAACCTTAACTCATAAGAACCATCTGGAATGCTTATTGAACACACAGATTCCTGAGCCCTTTCCCTGGAGGGTCATATTCAGAAGGTCTGGGGTCGAACCCATAAATCTGTATATTTAATAAACATCCAGGTGATTCTTAGAATCAAGCCTATTTGGGTGAATAGAGCTTTAGAAAAACTTTTAAACCTAGTCTTGCATTTTAAGCATCTGTGCTATTTATTTCTTAGATGCTAGCTTGGGGCTTTTTAACTAGTTCTCCACATTTAATAGAAAAATACTAGTTTTACTTTTAGAATCTCATCGATAGTTAAAAGTTACCAGAGCTGTTTGTGGTTTACCTTTTTTTTTATCCAGTCTCTACATATATTAAAAACAAGTGATGTAACTAACCAACTGAGAAGCTAAAACTTGCCCAAGAATGTTAGAAATTACTGACCTTTTTCTCCAGTCAAGAGGAAACATTTTTTTCCCATTCTGTCTAGGATAGGATTAGAAAAGAACCCTCTCATCAGCATTCTCAGACACAGAAAGTGTTTTCCAGGCAGTTGCTAGGTACCCCAAATGCTACTAAGCTGGATGAAGGCAGTTTTCAGCCAAATTGTAGGAGAAATTTGGCCCATCACCCCTAACTGCTTCCTTAACTCAGTTCTTACTCAGTGACATCTTATTCTTTCAAGAACTCAGAGTTCTTAGACTCTGTTCACCTATTTCCTGGTTAAAATCTGCTCTTAGAAAAAGACCATATAGTTTATTTACCTTGGAGATATCTGTCTGAAACTCACTTCCATGTAAAAGAAATAATTCTAGTTGTAGTAGAATCATAAATCAGGAAAATTTGGTTTGTTTGTTTACTTATTGTCTTTTCTTTCTTTTTTTTAGGACCACACACCATGACATATAGAACTTCCCAGGCTAAGGGTCGAATTGGAGCCACAGCTGCTGGCCACGGCCACAGCCACAGCCACACCAACACCAGATCTGAGCCACATCTATGACCTACACGACAGCGCATGGCAATGCCAACTCCTTAATCCACTGAGTGAGGCCAGGGATCAAACTCATGTCCTCAAACTCATGTCCTCATTGATACTAGTTGGATTTGTTACCATCGAGCCATGAAAGGAACTCCCAGGAAAATTTGCTGTTTTGTCCCATAACAATGAGGCACCCTGATACACTGAAATCATACAGTTTACAGCAGAAATGTAATTACAACTAGGTAAGCAATCATATTCCTATGGAGACTTTTGGGGCTTGTGATTGCATTTATCAAATTACAGAGCTATTGCTAATTTTATCAAGTGGACATTAACAGTCTTTTAATAATAGATAGAACTATAGGTATCCAATATACATATAATAAAGTTGGAAAAGATTAATATTTAAACAAAAACAGGTGGGATCTACTTCTGTCTATTTAAGGTATAGTTCATATCACTGGGGAACCAAATCTTTACATGGCCCCATATCCTTGTAGAGGATCAGAGAAATAAGACTATAAGAAGGTGGCCCATAGCTTTGACTTTGATGGCCTGGGCATGAGTTTCAGAATGAGAGCTGGAGAAAATGGCAAGAAAAAAATGAAAATAATCTGAGGAGGAGTAGAATTTATTCCTCAGGGGAAGGACACTGGGAAGAGAGAAATAGAAAAGCAGGAGAGGAGAATGAAAAATAAGATCATACTAAAACTTTGTTTAAAAGAAAGAGAGCAAATATTAATTTTCAGTTTAATTCTATGACAGTATAAACCATCTCCATCTTCATAAACTTTCAGTAAAGCATCTGAGACTGGATCCACTAAACCACCTCACTAGAATGTTTTCATTTTCATAGTTTTGATGGAAAGGGGCTACACAGGAGGCATTCAATGTACATATCATGGAATAGGACAGCACACTGGTAGAACAAGGTAATCCAGGCACTAGACTGATTGATCAGAAGCAGGATCTCAGCCCCAAAGATGATAAAGATGATGCAGACATTGCTCCCCCAATACCACTGCCCAATCATATTTACACAAACACGAAGGATCTCTGCCAGTGTCCACTGGATGGGGTTTGAGTCAACATCATCTGAAGCTCAAGTGTAAAGTCACATATGGGTTAGACATATAATATGTAGTACATGTAAAAGAGCTTTAGAAACATAGTAGACAGAGTGTTTCCAGAAACATAATAGACACAGAGTTCCTGTCATGGCTCAGTGATTAAAGAACCCAACCAGTATCCACGAGGACTCGAGTTTGATCCCTGGCCTAGCTCAATGAGTTAAGGATCCAGAGGTGCCATGAGTTGTGGTGTAGGCTGCAGATACAGCTTGGATCCAGTGTTGCTGTGGTAGAGGCCAATGGCTGATTCAAACCCTAGAGTGGGAACCTCCATATGCCATGAGTACAGCCCTAAAAAGACAAAAGACACAAAATAAAAAAATAAATTAAAAAAAGAAAGAAACACAGTAGACACACATATCTACATTTAAATCTATCCAAATGTGGATGCTCATGCTCAAAGGCATGACCATTTGTGTATTTTGATGACACTACTTGGTTCTTCGTCAGTTTATTCTAAATTCTCTTTGTTTTAAAGTCTACCATGACTTCAAAATAGCAGAGTGAACAGAAATAGACAAGCAGTGGGTGGAGGTGGGCAAAGAACTCCTAAAAGAAAACTTCATCTTTCATCCTAATCTATTAGGTCAAACTTCCTACTTTGACCCAAAGTAAAAACGTGAGGCATAATATTTGGTAAAGGAAACAAATATATTTGAGCCAAATGCAGCCTCATTCTGTTTTATTCACATCCCTGACCATGAGGGGAAAACTGTGCTTTGTGCCTGTGTTCTTGAGATAAGAATACACAAGTTAGGACCAAGATATTTCTGCTAGATGGAAGTCTATAGGCCTGCTTCTCTGTCATCACTAATAGGACACACAGATGTGGGCAATAAGCCTGGGTAAGTGAACCTGCTTGGCAGATCCAAATTCTCCTTCAGAGAATGTTGTTCTAACTGTGGCAAAAGTAGTAGAAAGCCCAGTTGTGGCTCTAGAGCCAAGAAAATTTTCCTGATCTATGTTTACTAAAAATAAGGCTAGAATTTTGATCCTTGTCCACTTACCCTTGGCAAATATTTTTAATTGATTCCAAACTTGTACTGGACACAGGATATGCATGACTAATTATCATCTTAAAACCCCAATGGTGTAATCTATTTCCAGTGAGAATTTTGTTATAACTAAAAGAGAAATAATCAGGTAATTGATGGTGATTACCCTGCAGCTATATCTTGGATGCCATTTCTGAAAAGGAAGCCAATTTTCTAAAAATGCATGTTAAATGTTGCACACAATTGATTCTCTATGTCATTAAGCCAAGGACGATATTACTTAGGGGGTTATTCATTTTTATTTTACTTTAATGAATGCTAGGAACCTCTAAATCACTTATAACAATTAAGAAAATTAGCTTTGTGGGGAACTGTGAAGTTGGCCCTAGCTCCACTCTTTCAGTTTCTGATATTTTCTTCCTTTACTAGAATTCACTCTGATAAACAAGTCAGAACAGCAGCATATTTGGCTCCCTTTTTCATGCATTGTGTATGTTCCTGTTGAATCTTAGTTTCCCTTTCAGATTTCCTGGGGGAGAGAATAAGTAGTCACCCGTAAAACATATTTCACAAGGTTGAAACATTCTGATGAACATCCCAAGGTTGATGGATTCTGTCCACTGCCTTTTCAGTTCTATATCTTATATCAAATTTAAAGTTGAATTTCTCTTTATTGTGTGGTCCAAGAGGTAACCAAAAAAGTTGGATTATGAAGTATTTTAGTTAATAGCAATAATAATTTGAATGTACATTCAATTCTATCCTCTAGCTTCCTACATCTATTTAAAACATTTTTCTAAAATGGACAGGGTGGAAGATAGTGAGATGAAATCTATCATTTATTAGTACTTATGCTTCAGGTGCTTCATAAAATATGACTTATTTAATCTTTACAATAGCCTAATCACAGTGTTCTCTCACTTTAGTCTACAGAAAGAGCATCCATACAGTTTGGTAAAAAGGCAAATCCCCAGGGCCCATTTAGCCATGGTTCTATTTCAGAAAATCTCGAGGGATCTCAGGGATCTATATTTTTAACTCTGATATAACTCCCAGATAACTCTGATATAGGTAGTACATGGAACACAGTGTGAGAAACATTGCCTATTATGCTGATTGTTTTAGATGAATAAAGTAAGAATCAGGAAGGTTAAGCAACTTGTAGATTAAGGTCACCTACATGTAGAAAAAGTAGGTAGAATACTTTTGCTCTTGAGAGAAAGCAAGTAAATCTTATGAAGAATGAGTAAAAATATTAAAAAAACATTACAGAAAATATTAGACCTTTGCATAGAGAAGGAATGACCATGGAAATAAGAGATACTGGCAGGACCTTTCAGTTGTGGTTATGGCAAAGTATCTGTTATCAAACCTACCTCCCACCATAAGAAACTGAACCAAGGATATAAAATAAGTATTTACAGGCAGTGTTTAACAATCAACACTGGATTTTGGCCACTGAAAGAAAGGAAGTGTGAAGGTGAGAGTACCACATTAATCTTGGCTTTCCTCTTTGAGAAGATTTCAAAAACTATGGCACAGAGAAATAAAGGCCAAGAAGAGTGGTATTTTTGCTGGATTGTGTAAACAGAGATTACAGTTTGGAGCATCTAAGACATGGGGTTTGAAGACAGGTTATTACAGAGGAAGGATCCAAAGGTAAGGAGCAGCAGAATCTACCAAAACATTCTCCCTAGGACTCGTAATTACTAAACTGTATATTGACAAAGTAAGATTCCAAAAGGCCTAGAAGAGAAAATCCACTGGGAGGCTGAAGAGCTCTGCATAAACGTCTGAGGCTGTGGAGTGCTGAGAAAATGTGGGATTTAGACACAACCAAAGCAAAGAGATTTCTGTGAACATCTCAGGCTTCCAGCTGAAATTATTCAGCAGGAGTAATGACTATACACTGGAAGTACAGTCTACTCCAATGATAAAAATTACCATTGGAATTTTGATAGGGATTGCATTAAATCTACAGATAACTTTGGGCAGTAAGGACATTTTAGCAATATTAATTCTTCCAACCCATGAACACAGATATATCTTTCCATTTATTTGTTCTTCCATTTCTTTCATCACATTCTTATTGTTTTCAGGGTATAAATCTTTCACCTCTTTGGATAAATTTACTCCAAAATTTTTTATTGGTTTTGATCCTATTGTGAATGGGATTATTTTCTTTATTTCTTTTTCTGATATTCCAATGGTATTTTTCACACACAAAAAAAAAAAACCCTCAAAAGCCTATAATGTGTCTGGAAACACAAAAGGCTCTAATAGGCTAAGCAATCCTGAAAAAGAAAAATGCTAGAGGCATTACACTACCAGATTTAAAACTATACTACAAACTATAGTAATCAAAATAACACGGTACTGCCATAAAAATAGATACCAAGACCAATGGAACATAGTTGTGAGCACAGAAATAAACCCATGTATGTATGCTCAGCTAATGTTTGACAAGAGGACCAAGAATATTCAATGAGAAAAGTTAGTCTCTTCAGTAAATGGTTTTGGGAAAACTGGTTAACCAGTTAACCACATGCAGAAAAAATGAAACTGGACCTTTCTCTTATGCCACTCACAAAAATTACCTCAGAATGAGTTAAAGACTTTAAATATAAGATCTGAAACCATAACATTCCTAAAAGAAGACATAGAGAAAAAGCTCCTTGATATTGGTCTTGGTAATGATTTTTTTGGGTATGACATCAAAAGCACAAGTAACTAAAGCAAACATTAGTAAGTGGGACTACATCAAATTCAAAACCTTCTACATGGGAAAATAAACAATCAACAAAATGAAAAGGCAGCCTATGGAAAGAGAGGAAATATTTGCACATGATATATCTGATAAGGGATAAATATCCAAAATATATAGGGAATATACACAACTTAATAGCAAAAACAAACACACACCAAAAAGACCTCTCAAAAACCAACAAACCAAACCAAACTGGTTTAAAAATGGGCAGAGGAACCAAGCAGACATTTTTCTAAAGAAAATATAAAAATGGGGAGTTCCTGTTCTGGTTCAGCAGGTTACAAACTGGACTAGTATCTATGAAGAGGCAGGTTCGATCCCTGGCCTTGCTCAGTGAGTTAAGGATCTGGGGTAGCTCTGAGCTGTGATGTAGGCCACAGATGCAGCCCAGATCCTGAGTTGCTGTGGCTGTAGTGCAGGTCGGCAGCTGCAGCTGCAGCTCCAATTCAGCCCCCAGCCTGGGAACTCCCATGTGCTGTGCGTGTGGCCATAAGAAGAAAAAACAAAAAGAAAAGAACAAAAGAAAATATAAAAATGGCCCGTAGGTAGATAAAAAGGTCCCAAATATCACTAACTCTCAGGGAAATGCAAATCACAACCACAATGAGACATCACCTCACATCTGTTAGAATGGTTACCAACAAAGAGACAAGGGTTAATAGCAGAGACAAGAGTTAAGGATGTAGAGAAAAGGGAACCCTTGTGCACTGTGGTGGGAATGTAAATTGGTGCAGCAGCTGTGAAAACAGTATTGAGGTTCCTCAAAAATTTTAAAATAAAAACACCATATATCTAGCAATCCCACTTCTGGGTATATATTCAAAAACAAGTTCTCAGAGATATCTTCTCTACCATACTCACTTCAGCATTATTCACAATGGCTAAGATATGGAAACAACCTAAGAGTACACCAACCGATGAATTGATAAAGAAAATGTGACATATATTTATTCAGTGGAATGTTACCATATAATGATGAGATAAAAGAACATCCTGCCATTTGCAACTACAAGGATGGACCTTGAGGACATTATGCTAAGGGAAATAAGTCAAACACAGAAAGACAAACACTGTATTACTTATACGTGGAATCTAAAAAATGGCAAACTCATAGAAACAGAGCAGAATGGTGGTTACAGAGAGGGAATGTGGGTGTGGGACAGGACGGGGAAATGGAGAAATTTTGATCAAAATGCATAAACTGCCAGATATAAGATGAATAACGTCTGGGATCTAATGTACAGAATTGTGATTATAGTTAACAACACTGTATCGTAAACTTGAAAGTTGCTTAGAATAAATCTTAAATGTTATCACTACAAAAAAGAAATAGTTATTATGTGACGTGATGTAGGTGTCAACTAATGCTAGGGTGAAATCATTTTGCAGTATATAAGAGCATCCAATCAACAGGTCAAACACCTTAAACTTATACAGTGTTATATGTCAATTATATCTCAATAAAATTTTTTGAAAAGGCTAAGGTCTGCTTTCTAAGAGTGAGAACAAAAGTGGAGTAGCTCCATCCTACTGAAGCACAAAAACAAGTCTCAACAGAATCAAGATAAACCTCCAATAATTTAAATTCTTTTTTTAAATTTGCCTACTTTTTGTATTTTTTTTTTTTTTAGGGCCGCACCCATGGGCATAAGGAGGTTCCCAGGCTAGGAGTTCAGTCGGAGCTACAGCTGCCAGCCTACACCACTGCTCACGGCAGCACCGGATCCTTAACCCACTGAGTGAGGCCAGGGTTTGAGTCTGCAACCTCATGATTCCTGGTTGGATTCATTTCCGCTGCGCCACAACGGAAACTCCTCCAATAATTTAAATTCTTATCAAAATAAAATATAACTCTCTTTAGAAGTTACCAACATAATCTAGATCATCTACAAGTTATCATCCCACAATGTCCAGACTGTAAAATAAAAATGTACCAAATAAGTTAAGGTAGAAAACAACAGCAACTATTAATCAAGAGAGAAAACAATGAGGACCTCAGGGATATGATAGATATTAGGCTAAGAAGACAAGATTTTCAAAATAACTATGATTAAAATATATATAATATAAAAAATATATAATATATATAATATATAAAAGAAAAGATTTTGGACAAAACAGAGAAAAGTGCAAATATTTCAATGGTATATTAGGAAAAATGATTCACACTGACATTTAAAATCTTAAAAGTTTAATATCTGAAATTAAAAACTCTTTGGATAATTAAAGAGAAAACTGAACATAGAATTGGTAAATTCAAAAACCATTCAATATCCAAAGAGGAACTGAACCAGAAGAAAGCATAAGACACATGTGTGACACATTCAAAAGGAGGCAGGAGATAGGTGGGCTCCAGGACAAACATTTACAACCAGCCACCGATCTACAGTTCAAGATAGAAATAATAACAGGCACAAGGCAAATAACTGGTACTCGTTTTCCGTGAACTTGTTAAACAATTGCAATTAAAGGATCAAAAGAGGGGCTGAACCCTGCTTGGACAGAAGAACAAAGAAGTCACATACTCCCCATCCTCAGGGTCAGAGAGATCTCAGCTCTACATGCACAGAGAGACCCCTCTGGTCAGAAAGGGAGGGGTGCCAGGCCATAATAAGTCTAGAAAACCTCCCCACCATGCTTTGCCTTGGACTCCATCTTGGCCAAAAGATGCTCACGCAGATCAGGGTAGGGCCCTGGGTCTGGTCAGCTGTAAAAGATATAAAAAAAAAGAGAGAGCAATAATTGGCTATAGGAAGACAAAGACCTGGAAGAACTGTCCTATATAAGTAATTTAAATCACCTCTCTGGCGCGCTCCTCTTTGAGGGGGATACCCACACCCTCACTCCTTTGGGTGTGTATTACTCCTTGCTTCTGCCTTAGATAAACAGACTCCTCAGATAAACAGCTCTCCCACATGTGGTACTGTTTTTCTAACAATTAACTTTTAGCTATTTTCACAGTGTTTGCCTCCTTGAAACACTCCTGCTTTCAACAGTGGGGAAGAATCAGGGCAATTCTGCTTTCAGCCTCTAGCTAGTCTAGTGGCTAGGATTCCTGGTTTTCACCCAGGCTGCCCAGGTCAGTTCCTGAGCAGAGAATTTAAGATCTTGCTCCAAGCCATCACTCGCTGCTGTCTCTCCAAAATCAAAAAGGTTGCAAATAAGTGTAATTAGAGTTCCAGAAGGAGAGAAGAAAATGTCACCTGTTCAAATAAAAGTTGGCTGAAAAATTTCAAAATCTGTTCAAAGACAACACGCAAATTCAAGATATTCAGTGAACCTTATACAGGATTTAAGATATAAATAAATAGGCACAATAGAGCCAAGTCACTTCAGTTCACCAGCAAAAGAGCAAATAAAATCAGCCGGAAAAAGAGGCACACTACCTGTAAAGGAACAAAAATAAAAGCGATAGCAGACTTTTGAATAAAAACTATGGAAATTTCTTTAAGGAGCCAAAAGAAAAAGAGCTGCCAACCTAGAAGTCTATACCATTAAATACCCTTTAAAAATTAAAGCAAATAAAAAAAAACATAAAAAATGAACAAAAGCTAAAATAAAGACAAGTGACAAAGCCTGAAAGAATTTACTGCCAGCAGACTTGCATATAAGAAATTATCTCAGATAGAGGCACAGACTCACAGGATTATATGGAAATAATAGAAAAGGGTGAAGATTTGAGCTATTCTTCAAGCTTATAAAACACAAATATTCAATGCAGGGCTCCATTTTTTCAAAGATTTGCCACTGTACCAAAATAGGGGAAATGCTGAAATATATCCAGAAATTTTAAGTTTTTCTGTAAACTTTAAAATGTGTTGTTTTGGGGAGTTCCCACTGTGGCTCAGTGGAAACGAATCTGACTAGCACCATGAGGATGCACGTTCAATCCCTGGCCTCCATCACTGGGTTAAGGATCAGGATCCAGAGTTGCTGTGAGTTGTGGTGTAGGTCACAGACCCTGCTTGGATCCTGCGTTGCTGTGCCTGTGGTGTAGACCAGCAGCTACAGCTCTGATTTAACCCCTAGCCTGGAAACCTCCATAGGCCATGGGTGAGACACTGAGGGGGAAAAAAAAAAAAGATAAAATGTGTTGTTTTTATTCTGACCATTTTTTTAGGAAGATGAAATATATCAATGAAATTGACCCATACACCGTATTGACCATATGCCAGATATGTCAGAATCTGGTCTGCTAATTTCCAGTATTCGTTTAAGTTACATCAGAGATTTTGTGACATGTAGTCTAAGATTGACAGAGAAACAGAAATAAATGCGACATGCAATTGTGGTTTCATTCTATAAACCATAGGCATTGACTGTGTGCTCACTGAGGGAAAAGTATTGGAAGTAGATCCTTCTGAATATAAATACAAGGCAGAAAACACTGGTCCAGCCTCGATCAGTTTTTAACTTCTCTGAAGATAATGCAGATCAAAGAAGAACAGTAAAGGATTATTATAGAATTATCTCCCAAACTTCCTATTCATGTTATCTTTCACTGATGATTTACATTGTAATTGATGTTGTCTTAAGCATACAGAAACAGATGTTAAATAAACATAGTCCATTCTCAAAAGCTTATAGTCTAACAGAAAAAGAGAGAAACACAATAATAAACATGATGAAGTGTTGTAGGTGATACAGGTTCCAATGTGACATGAAGGAGAAAATGAGAAACTCATCCTGGAATGTGTCAAAAAAGTGTCCGTAGGAGAGATGGCTTGAGCTCTAAATTTTGAAAGATGAGAGGCCATTTGCCAATGGCCATAAACAAGAAAAGCGTGTCAGGCAGAAGAGGCAGAGGAAGGGTGTGGGTTCGAAAAACAGTCTTAAGAATATGGGAGTGGATGGGGCCCTGTGTAAGGTGAAACATGGTTAAAGGGATGCTGGGAAAATTCAAAGAGGACCCATTACTGAGGTTGTTCTGGGCCACGGATAAGATACAGGCTCTTGCTTTATTGGCAAAGGCTGTCATTGCTTAGTCCAAGCTTTCTTCAGATGGAAAATAGATACAGCCAAGCCCTACCAGAACTGCACTAATATGGTCATCATAGACCACATGTGGCTATTTCAATTTAGCGGTAACAAAATTAAAAATTCACCTCTGTGACTACACCAGCCAAATCTGAAATATGACAAGATAAATGGAGCTAGTGGCTCATGGGCTTAAGAGCACACTGAGTAGCCTAACAAAACCTAAATCTGTCTTTCACTCAAGTAAAAGCCAAAACAGGAGTTCCAGGTAAGAGGCACTGGATGCTTGATTATCGTAGTCATACAAAATCCAGGCTGACAGAATCATTGCCATCTTCGAAATGTGGCTTTACAAAGCACAATATCCAGACAGTAGGTTGGGGAAGAGCATGGAGGGTCACTTGTAAAAGATTCTATGGGTCAGAACTACAGGAAACACATTTCCCATCTATTAACATCTTATTGACTCAAAAGAACGCAGTGTTATGGGCAGAAGACAGCTGGAAAAGATTGTGCAGCTGGAAGCCCAGGAAGAAAAAGGAAACACCTATGAAGATTAGTCTACAATCTCAGTCACTCCTCAATAGCTCGAGGTTTTCATTATCAACTGCAGTCATTACGGTGCCCTGATGCTCTCTGAGGCCGTCTTCACCTGGGGGCCTTTTTCTTCTACTAAATGCCATCAAAGCTCTGGGTTTTACAGAGACATTCTCTACCTGCCACTTCACTACCAAGTACAGCTGTTGTTACGGTTGTTTCAGTTTCCCCACACTTGTTTGTTAACCCAGATCAAATGAAAAATTCCTATAAGAAAATAGATCTACAGACTTGCTATATAAGTAACCCCAATTTTTCATCTTTCTAAGGCAATTTGGTGCTATATGCTTCTTCCTTAGAATAAAGTGCACTTGATTTCTGTCTTCTCTTTGCTCTCCTTACACAGGCTACTTCATTTCCTTTAGGGATTTATGACAGCTTTGAGATCACTGGAAATCTGATTCCTGGTTAAGTCTGGTATTACTCTTTATACCTCTGACTGTTATAAACGACTTTTTAAAGACAGCCTCTATTTTTCTGAGCTATTGACTGGTAACATTTATCCTATTACTCAGAATAAGTGCCATCTGTCCATCTACGGCCATGAGTGGAAGGATACTGTTTATGAACCAACAATAGCCTTTTAGCCTTTTAGCAATGCTAATATATGTATGATATCCAGAAGCCTTCTCCAAATTTACAATCTAAAAATGTTGCACAGTATTTAAATGCCCTTCTCTAGAAGGAGAGGGTATAGAATACTGACAGCATCTAATTAATTTTGGGGGGCTACACCTGAGGCATGTGGAAGTTCCCAAGCCAGGGTCTGAACCTGTGTCACTGCAGCAGCCACAGCCATAGCAGTGACAATGCCAGATCCTTAATCCACTGAGCCACAAAGAAACTCCCAATTAATATTTTTAAATAGATCTTTTATTATTAACTTACTCAACAAGTTATTTACTGACAATTTACTATATGCCATGAACTGTTTTAGGTACTAAGGAAATAGTAATGTACAAGCGAAAAGAGGTTCCAGCTCAGAGAACTATAAAAATCTGGCGCAGATCATAGGCCTTGGTTCACAGAGCAGTTTACTGAAAAAGGCAAAAATGCCTATGTAAGTAAATATTAAAATTTATAGAAGAGTTAAGTGAACTAATATTTTTACATTGGCATAAATTTTACACAAGCCTATGGCTATGTTTGGATACAGACCTGGAGGAAGAAAAAGCATTTATTAAAGACATAGGTAAGACACTGGTGAACCAAGAATACTTAAAATTGAAATTGTTGACTTCAGCAGATAAACACCTACATCTAAGTGAACAAAACTGATATATCCCATCTACTAGCTTGAAATATTCAAATGCTTTAACATAGTTCATGGCAAACTCATCCTGCTAAGAGTTTAGTCCAAATGTGCTCTTCCAAATCACAACTGAACGGAGAGGCTTAAGTCCCATGGTTGGGATGAACGACTGGTAACACTTGCTCTCAACTGTTGGTGAGGAGGTATGAAGTCCAGGCTGCATCCTAACCGAAGTGTTTGTGGAGTTTCAAATAACCTCTTGAGCCCATCTACATACTGCTGTGGAAATGCCTACCACTCGGGCAAAGGTGCATCAGTGTTCCATTTTGCACATCAAATAGCAAAGCAGGGTTGATTTCTTTCATTTCATTACAAACTTTCTATCATCTGGATGGTATGCATATCACATGCATCCTACCGTAAATTAGATTTTTCTCAGTGTTAATAATTATGACGTTATGCAGTATGCACACATTATGCAGTCTATTTTATAAAGTGTAAGGCTGCTTTCACTCAGCATAATTTTTTACATATATTCATGTTTTCTTATGGACCAATAATTTATTCCTTTTGACACTGAGTGATACTGTACATATCCATTTTCAGGTTGTTTATCCATTCTCACACAGGTGGACACTTGGGACAATTTGGGACTAATATGAATAAAGCTGCTGTGAACATTCTCATACAAGTTTTATTGTTGTTAACATATTCTTATGTCTGTCGGATAAATATCTAGAAGTAGAGTTTCTGAGACATAGAATATGTATATGATTAGTTTCAGAAGAAATTACCAGACCATTTTCCAAAGTGATAGTAAAATTTCAGAATCCCATCAACAATGTATAAGAGTTCCATTTGTTTTACATCCTAACCAACATTTGGTGTTTATAGTCTTTAATTTTAGCCATTCTGGTGGGTGTTCAAAGGTATTTTTTTTTTATAATTTGAATTTGCATTATATGGTGAATGATGCTGAACATATTTTCATATAATTATAGGCCATTTATACATATTCTTTTATAAAATGTCTTTTCAAATATTTTGTCCATTTTACATTAAGTTAGTGGTCTATTTTACTATTGTGTTGTATGGGTTCTACATACACCTTTACAAACAAATATATAGATATTTTTTATTGAAGTACAGTTAATGTACAATATAAGTTAGAGGTGTACAACACAGTGACTCACAATTTTCAAAGTTTATACTTCATTTATAATTATTACGAAATAGCAGTTATATTCCCTGTGTTGTACAATATGTCCTTGTAGCTTATTTACTTTATACATATAGTTTGTACATCTTAATCCCATGTACCTATTGTGTCCCTCCCCTGTAATCACCAATTTGTTCTCTATATTTGTGTCATTTTCTTTTTTGTTATATTCACCAATTTGTTTTATTGTTTAGATTCTGTATATAAGTGATATCATACAATATTTGTCTTTTTCCATATGACTGGTTTCACTTGGTATAATACCACCCAAGTCCATCCATATTGTTCCAATTGGAAAAATTTTCATTCTTTTTTATGGCTGAGTAGTGTTTGTAGTGTGTGTGTGTGTGTGTGTGTGTGTGTGTGTGTGTGTGTACATTATGGTGCACGTATCTTTATCTTTTGGAGTTAGTGTTTCTGTTTTTTTCTGGATATATACCCAAGAGTAGAACTGCTGGGCCATAATGTAATTTTATTTTCAGATTTTTGAGAAGCCACCATACTGTTTTCTACAGTGGCTGCATCACTTTACATTCCCACCAACAATGTACTAGGGTTCCCTTTTCTCTATATTCTCTCCAGTATTTGTTATTTGTACTCTTTTTGATGACAGCCATTCTGACAGATGTGCAGTGATAATCCCATCGTGGTTTTAATTTTCATTTCTATGATGATTAACTATGTTGAGCATCCTTTCATGTGCCTGTTGCCCATCTGTATGGCCTCTTTGGGAAAATGTCTATTCATGTCTTCTGCCCATTTTTAAATCTGGTTGTTTGTGTTTTTTTGATGTTGAGTTATATGACCAAACAGATATTTTGTCATTATCTTCTCTAAGTCTGTCTTTACCTACTCATATTATTAATAATGCTTTTTGATAGGTAGAACTTTTTAATTTCAATAAATTTAATTTATTGGTATTTCTTTTGTGGTTGTTCTTTCTGTGGCCGAATAAGAAGCCTTTACCTATGCCTAAATCATTAAGATATTCTTCTATTTTTTTTCCTCTAAGAGTTTTATGGTCTTAGCTTTTACATTTAAGATATTTCTAATTTATTTTTTTATATATGATGTGCAATAAGAAGTATAGTTCATTTTTTCCAGTATAACTTTCTAATTATTCTAGCACCATTTGTTGAAATTACTTATCTTTTGCTACTGGATAGTGTTGGCAACTTTCTCAAAATTCAAATAACATTGTGCAATACTGTTCTGAGCACCTAAAAATTCCTTAAGAGGTTAATCCCATGTTAAGTGTATTACCACAATCAAGAAAAAACACATAAAAATCATATGACCATTTAAGTGGGGGTCCATTCCTGAGCTATCTATTCTGATCTACTGACTATTTGTAGATATTAATGCCTGTACTACACTCTCTGATTACTGTAGCTTTATAGTTACTCTGACCCAAATTCTTACTTTGGTTAAATTTTCTCTTTTTTATCTAGATTCTTACAGTAGAAATTTTGATAACTGACTTTAGATACAAGTATTAAAAACCATAAATTCTGTGGCTATCATCAAGGAGTCTACAAATAATAAATGCTGGAGAAGATATGGAGAAAAGAGAACCCACATATTCCACTGGTGAAAATGTAAAATGGTACAGCTACTATGGATAACAGTATGGAGGTTCCTTACAAAAATAAAAGCAGAACTACCTTGTGATCTAGGAATTCCACTCCTGGGTATATATCTGGAAAAAATGAAAACACTAATTTGAAAGGACACATGTACCCCCATGTTCAAAGCAGTACTATTTACAATAGCCAAATCATAGAAATAATCCAAATGCCTATCAGCAGACAACTGGTTTAAAAAGATATGACCTATATCTATATCTCAATGGAATATTATTTAGTCATAAGAAAGAATGAAATTTACCATTTGCAGGAACATGGATGGACCCAGAGAATATCATACTAAGTGAAATCAGAAAGAGAAAGACAAATATTACATACAATCACTTACATGTGGAATCTAAAAAATAATACAAATGAGTCTACATAAAAAACAGAAATAGACTCACAGAGACAGAAAACAAACTTATAGTTGCCAAAGGGGAAAGAGAGGCAGGAGGAATAAATTGGGAGAATGGGATTAACAGATACAAAACACAATATATAAAATAGAATAAAATAGATAAGCAACAAGGATTTACTGTATAGCACAGGGAACAACAGCCAATATACTGTAATAATCTAAAATAATCTGAAAAGAAAAATGTATATATCATATAAAACTGAAAAATCATAAATTTTACTCTAAATACTGTTTAACATCTAAACATCCCACAAATTTTCAAAAGTAATATTTTCATTGTTAATCAGTTCAAAATATTTTCCATAAATTTCTTAAAAGCATGTTATTTAACTCCCAATATATGTGATTTTCATATATATCTTATTAGTACTAATTTCTTATTTAATTTATGTTCAGACAGCACATTCTATATGATTTCAATAGTAAAAAATTTTGAAATAAATTTTAAGACTCTTAAATAGATCTCTTTAAATATAGCATGTACACCTGAAAAGAATGTATGTTCAGTTTTGAGGTTCTGTTTTATAAATATCAACTGGGTCGATGCAGGTAATAGTGTTGTTCAGGTCATCTATGCCTTTACTTTGTTGTTTATTTCTCCCAATTGTTCAGAGGAGAGCGGGAAAATCTAGTCTGATTTTGCTTCATGCATTCTGAACTTGTGTTTATGATTTTTACATCTTCCTAATGAATTGATTCATAACTACATTTCCACTTTTATTTTGATAATATTATTGGTCT
>PVHT020000230.1:14614298-14697378 GCA_004024745.2 Catagonus wagneri
GATCAATATCATTCTGGAGTCTTCTATGGACTCAGTCCCTCATATTCTTACCTGCTTTAAGAAGACTCCCTTTGATATATTTCCTTTCACTCTCATTGCTTCTCAATTTTTGGACTTTCTCTTCCCATTCTCCCTTCATTCAATTCTTTTTCTTCTATTCTTTCTTTCCTCTTCCTGTCTCTGTGCTTATTTCTAAGTCATTGAGTGCCTTAGTGGAGGAGGAATAACTTTTCAAAGTTGTGAAATGTTCCCAACCTGCTTACTCTTCACCCAGGTGAGTTGATTACTTGTTGCCTAGTCAGCATTTCAATGTCTGGAGACAAGATATGAGTTCTATGAACAGTCTTTACTGATCTAAGATTTAATTCAGAAAGATGTCAATCTTTGATGTGCATGGAAAGCATCCTTAGAGCTTTCTATAAATGACCGTGCCTGGAACTCAATAGCAGAGATGCATCAGGAAGTCCAGGGTAGGTCCAAACATGCTCTACTTTTCAAAACTTTCAGTGAATTCTGAGACAATCCAGATGTTGCCAAGAAAGTGTGTTTTTGTGCATTGTAAAACTATCTGAGCCCTGACCTGATAAACTCTTTCTTTTTTTTCTGGGCGAGAAATAGATTTAGATAAGATGCTTATGAGAGAATCAAGAGAGCAGGTAAGGAGACTCTGCCTTTTGTTTTTGTTTCTACATTATCAGATTATCTTTCATCACACTTCAGATTCAAAGTGACTGAACCCTAGGTAAGTTGACACGATGCCCATTCCTTAACTGGGAGTTTTGAGGATTTGATCATGACCAAAGACTAAAGAGAACTCTTTCTTCAAATGCTTTTGTAAAAATGCAACCTCTCCTCACAAGCTACTCTGATTCTTGACCCTAAAAACACAGTCAATTAGACAAATGAAAAACTTATAGCTGGTACCCTCTCCCTCCATTTCTTGCTTCTGGCCCAGGTCCCATTTCTCACACTTTTACTTCAAGCAGTTTTGCTGCCACACACGGAACTTGCCAAGTACATTGTTACCAGTGTTTGTACAGAAACTATTAGTTGTGAAGATGGCACCCTCTCAGAGCAACTCTGCTTTCTAACAGAAAGAATGTGTCAATAACGGAGGTTTGGAGCAGAAGCTCAGGTGGCAAACTGGGTGTAAAATTTATGGGGAAGTATCCAGTGTTTCCTTTAGATTCTGCACAGCACCTAGCACATTCCTGGAGCTCCTTAATTCTCTGCCTTAACAGTTTGTGGGAATGTGGAAGGGCAGGAGTGTGACTCGCCTAACCAGAAACCCCTCAGTAAAGAAACATACTGCGCTGTTGCCTCTCTAAGAGGGATTATGGAGAAGGTAAACAGGGGGCTTGAATTATTTATGAAAACTGTTAATAGTAAGCATGGTTGCCAAGGAAATGAGGCAATGTAGCCTAAGATAGAGAAGTTACTGGCAAAACTCCAATCTTTTCTTTTATTCTTTTGCTAATTCTAGTGATCTTTTCAGACTGCCTTTTTTGGCTATAGATTCCTAAAAATATGTATATTTAATGTGGTAGGAAAACCTACGAATGCCTCAGATAAAATGGTAACAGGAATAACCACCATGGCACAGTGGGTTAAGAATCTGCAGCACCTCAGGTTGCTGCGTAGGCCTGGGTTCAATCCCCATCCTGGCTCAGTGGGTTAAAGGATCAATCATTGCTGCAACTGTAGCATAGGTTGCAGCTGTGGCTCTGATTCAATCCCTGGCCCCCAAATGTCCAGATGCCACATGTGTGGCCATTAAAGAATACAAAAAAAAAAAAAAAGCCCAAACAAAAAAACCCTCAGAAACAGAAATCGCTTGCAAATGAGAGCTCAGGCAGGAGTAGAAGCTGTCTTCTGGAATGAAAGTACGAAAAATGAGAACTCGGGAACCTCTGTTCAAAGAAATGTCAAGTGATTATACCTATACGCTTTCTTCCACAGCTGTCATGTGACCTCGTGGCACACTGATATCCCTGAGAAGAAATGTGAGCAACAAAAACGGGACTAATTAAGCAAAATATGCTTTCTTCTTTGTGCCTCAGTCTCTCTATCTGCAAAATGGAATTCAGGATGCCAACATCAGGCTTGCTCTTTCCTTCTGGGGGTATTTTGAAGATGCAAAATTGCTGCAAGCACAAAATTGATACATTGGCCTTAGCATATTACAATCAGAGCCACATTTTCAAAATGCAAATCTGATTATATCATATATCTCACGTTTGAAATGTTTGATACATCTCAATGATTCCTATTTCTCTGGGCCTAAAGATGAACCCACCTAATCCAGCCAGGTGTTACATGATCTGGTTCTATCCCAAACCCCTCTTAGCTGTCAGCAACCACACCAGCCCTTCTTCAGTTTCTCATAAGCACTGTTTTCACTAGAGCTGCAAGGTTATTACCCAAGCAATTCTCTCTGACAGGTATATTCTTCTCTCCTATTTTAGCCTTGTTAACCCCACTCATTTTTTTCTGAGTTCATATGCTCAAGGAAGCCTAGGTGACATCTCTGACAAAGACATATTCCCCCTCTGACACTCAACTGTGGCACCTCTTCTTGATGATATTTATCACCTATTAGTTTACACCTACTTGCGCAAATACACATTTTAATGTGTACCTTCCCACAACACTGTAAACTCTGTTTTTGAAACCATTTCATCTCGAGGACCCAGCAATGTTCCTGCTACATGGCAGATATCTAATGTGTAGTATATAAAGGGAAAAAAAAAAGGCACAGATGAAAGAAAACATTACTGAAAGAATAAGAAGGCGAAGGAGAGAAAGCAAGGAAAGAAAGAGAAGAAGAAACATCGAACTGGAAAAGAAAACACTGCAGTCAATGGTCATTTGATGTCAGACAAATCTATCATCACAGTTAAGACTACACAGTTAAAACTGCTTGTTAGTCTTATCGAGCTTGTTTTTCTTTCTTTTTTCTTTTCCAAGGTATCATTTCACCCTTCCTTAAAGCCCACCTCCACCACACATGGCAACTCTACACTGCTAGTCAACAAGCAAAATCTTGTTTACTGTATTATTATTGTAAAACTCTGGCATGGATTATGAGGAAACAGGTTCTGAATGTAATCAATAAGACATAGTTTTATATAGACAAATCTGAACTTCATTACATGATGTTGGAACCCTACACATCACACGAATTAGGAGGATTTCTTTTTGTAAAATAGCCAGTTCTTTGATGTAAATTAGCTCATGTATGGCTAGTAAATAGAGAAAGCTGTTCTTCAAACACAGAAGTAATGTTGGTTCTTATATAGTTTCCTGGTAACTTAACGTAAGTTATCTAGAGCAAGCTTTGTCACAACTGAAGAAAAATCATAGCAATACATGAAGATCTTTAGGGGGGAAAAAAAAAAACCACAACCTTAACTGACTAAAGCCCTTTCCTTTAGTGCTTCAAGAACATCTCTACATGTGCAACTATGTTAAACTCACTGGTGAGGCTGCCAACTCAAGATTAAGAAGATTTAAAGACCTTAATCCCTATATTAAAACAATGCAACAGTGAAAAAGCCTACCCATTAGATCAGACTTTTAGTTTTGAGAAAAACTGTTCATTTTGGAAAACTTATATCTTAAAGGAACAAGTAGGAGCTCCAGGACTTAGGGTTGATAAATACTTACTTTGAAGCCAGGTACAAGTGCCTTTAGTGGGTTAATGATGCCAGTAGGTATACATATATATAATATATTTTGATAGTAACTGTTTTGTTTTTTTAGTGCTGTGCTCTTCAAATTCCACAGTTTTGAGTGGTCTCCCCTTGTTTTATTTTCCCCATGGGCTCTGTTATTTTTAGTGTTCAATTGTGCAGAATGGAAGGTTTTCCAATAGCACAAACACTGGAAATATAACGGAAACACCCATATCTCTTTTTTATGTCACAGTCTCTGGCTAAAAGAGAACCAATATTTTGTCTGGCTACCGATTATGCTGGAAAAATTTGAAAGCAAGGAAAACACGTGTTGTTTCAATTTTTGAAATGACCTCTCTAGAGTGTAGTCAGGTGGGAACTTAGGATTCTTCTGGCTTTAAACGAAGATATAATGTTTCTCTAGAGGGCAAAACACATTCTCCAACCAAGTCCACACATCTCCTAGGGGTATTACCTATGTCCCACATTTCATAGTCGGGTCTGTCACATTTGTATTTGTATGTGTCAAATACGAATCTCTTCCTGATAATTGTATAATCCATTCTCTAGTTTTGAAGTATAATCTTAATATCCCCAAGGCCCTGGACATCAAATCTCCTGTCTATTTCTCTCTAGTGTCCTATGTCCTAGGGATTTTGTATACCAAATTTTCATGATGAAACATATATATCTCCTCCAGAGGTATGCATATTATGCCTTACCATGACCTTGCCTCAAAAAGATATCTATGCATAGACATATGTTCACGTCAAAGAACTGTGTTACCTTTTTCTCTCATGAGCCAAATTATCCAGGGTGGATTTACACTGGCTCATGAAAATATATCCTAAAAACCAAAAACCTTGGGTTTACTCTTAGAGAAGATAATCTACTTCACAATCACCACACACACACACACCTACACAGCCATTGGATCATATCAGCAACCGGTGAGAAAAAGTCACATAAGAGAATTTAATACAGTTCTAGGCATTTCATATCTCTTCCTAAATTTAAAATGCAATTTAATCTTCTCTCAGATAATTTGGTGATCAAAGATTGAGGCATAGGAGCACAAAAACCATTTGTAAATTCTAGTCTGGCAATGATGAAGAATTAATAAATCTTTTCAAAGGAAGCATTTTTTTGGTCAGAGGGTACACCATTTTTGGTTGTAAGATGAATCATTTCTGAGGATCTAATGCACAGTGGTGGTGCAATTAATGGTGACTACGATTAATAAAACTGTTGTATACTTAAAATTTGCTACAAGAGTTATCTCAATTATTTTAATCACTAGGGAGAAAAAATTACTATGTGAGGTGATAGGTGTATTAATTAATTTTTTGTGGTGATCACTTCACAGCGTGTATGTATATCAAATCACCATGCTGCCTGCCTTAAATATATACAATTTTTATTTCTAAATTGTATTTCAATAAAGGTACGGTGGGGGGAAGGAGACAAGTTTTTTTCTCCTTTCTCAAAGATTTGAGACCTTTCATTATAAAACTTTATTAGATGAGCATCCTAACAGTAATACGTGGGAGTGGGAGCCAGGGCCATCGTAAGAGGTTCTAAAAACAGAGTTAACCCAAGAGAGAGAAATAAGCAGAGTCCATTTTTACTACCTCAGAGATAGAGGAGTAAGAAAGTCTAACGAGGCCCATTGTACATCCAGGTAGAAATAAAATTTTGTTATGCAGAATTTTGTAAGATTACTAGTTACATGGTCCACTGACTAATCATGTGTCCTCACTTTAGGAGTCAGTTGGAGAGAAGCCTGTTAAAAGTCTCGGTGAACAAAATACCCAAAGAAATCTCTGATGCACCTTTATCAAAATGAAAAAGGACTGCTTGAGAATTGAACTCGCCTTTGAGAATGAGAACTAATATAGTTTGCTACAGAATTAATCTCAACATAATCATATAAACTACAAATAGTACTCAGAATTCCAAATCTTTCTCATTAGAAACAAGACCAGCATGTCTAAAGGAAATACTTTTCTTGTTTTATCAGGATGTCTCACTTTTCATTGACTTTCCTCTTTGTATTTTGAACTATTTCCCTCTTCTTTTGTCCTCAGCTGAAATGGCTATTTGCATTTATCAAGAACTGCTTTACTTCTGCCTCTCAAAGTTTATATGTTAGATATAAAATGATTATCAGATCTATTGCTCAATGTGACAGAATCTCTGGTTCTCTGGAGCTCTCAGGACCTTACAATTTTACGAGATGTTAGCTTCTTTGAAAAGCTGGATGAAAGTTGGGATTTAGCTGTTGGGGCCAAGGTGTAAAGAGAGAAGAAAAAAGAAAGACAATGATTATTACAGGTACCAGCTAACAGAGGTAGACAGAGGTAGCTTGAAGACCTAGACTGAGAAAGGAGAAAGAAGAAAGTACATCCACAGTTAAGTATCATTGAAGAGAGATGCCTGAGTGTAGCATGGTACATGGTTTGAAAGGAATAAAGGGAGGGCTCTTACTTGCTGATTGCTTTTGAAATAAGAGCCTGAATAGCTTGGTAATGCTTTCTCTTCACAGGTAATCAAACTAATATTGGACAGACATTACTGTCGATACTTTCTTAAAACTGTGATAAGCTTGATTTTATATTTAAAAATCTCTTGGCACACTAGAGATAGCGAATACAAGAATTAAAAAAAAATTTGCTTCATCTAATAGGACTTAAAAGGGGAGGCAACTTAGCATGTTAATTAAGACGCTTGAGGACAAATCCAAATGTCCTTATTTGTTACCTTTGTGATTGGGCAGGTCAACTTCTCAGATGATCAGTCTCCTCCCCTACAAAGCTGAACAAACAAACCCACCTAACTCATGCAGTTATTAAAAAAATATTTATGGAGAGCATAGTATGTGCCAAGCACAGGTCTTCACACCAGGAAGCATAATAAAGAGCATAAGGTAGAAAAATCCTGGTCTTCCTGGAGCTTCCACTCTAATATGCTGTGAGGATTGAGCTGATGTAAATAAATAAATTAGATGGTCCTGGCACATTTAGTATCTATTGCAATTGATAATATGTTGTCCTGGAGAATACCTCTCACCAGATATTTTTTTTTCTTAGGAATTGTGCACGCGCGTGCGTGCTTGTGTGCGTGTGTGTGTATGTGTTGTTTGCCTTGAAGCTTTTTGTTCTGTCTCTGGCTTCTGTGTCCCTGCCCAGCTGCTTCCATGTCTTCTCTATGCTCTGGTAATATCTTCAAATTCCTGCTACCTCCTGGACACTTGCCATAAGCACTCAGATGTGTTATAGTCTTGTGTGTTAAAAAAAAAAAAAAACAGCTTAACAACAGTTAAAAACCTCCTTGAATCAACCGTGCCTCTCAAAATACCGAACCCTCTCTTTCCTCCTAAGAACAATTTTTATCCAAAGAATGTCTTTGCAAGCAGCTTTCCCACCCACGTGTCTTGCTTCCTGTCAGGCGATTCCATTCTGGCCTCTGTTCCCACCATTCAACTACACCTGCACTTGCTTACGTCCCAAATGACCTCCCTCGGCGTTCCTAAACCTAGCATACATTTTCCAATCCTTATATCAGGCCATTTACCATCAGCTTCTTCCTGCTAGGAATATTTCCTTCCCTTGGAATCCACCATAATAGGCCCTTTTGATTTTCCCCACCTTTCCAACCACTCCGTTTTAGTCTCCTTCGGAAACTTCTTACACTCACTCCATCTTTAAATGCTGACATTCCTTAAGGTTGAGTCTTGGCCCTCTTTCTGCCTTCACTCTCATTCACAATCAGTTCTTTCTTGTGTCTTACTTCACTTTAATTTATCATCTCCTCCATGCTTCTGACTTCAATTGCTACTTAATTTATTTTGTATTTCCTTCCAACACCTTCTTCTGGGCTCTAGATACATCCAAGCAACTTCTCATTCTAGATCTCCACTTGACTGTTTGACCAGTATCACAAAATGAATGTGTCTCAATCGGAACTTTTCTTCCTGCACACCCACCTGCCTTTCAAATATGCTCTTCCTCCATTATTCAACACCATTCACCCAGCTGCTTCTGCCAGAAATGTGGGAACTGTGCTTGGCACCTTCCTGCCCCTTAGTTCCATATCTAACCCATCATGGAGTCTGGTCTATTCCATTTCCTAACTACATCTTCCAGTTGTTCACTTTTCAGAATTTCTGACCCTATCTCCCAAGATCAAGCCAACCACTATCTTCAAAGGACTTCCTAACACTTCTATTTCACTTATTTTTACTCTTTTCCAAACTATTTTCTTCTCAGCAGCCAGGGTATGGCATTAAAGTTACTATCTGATTATTTCACATCCCTACTTAACACGTTAAAGATATTACAATGTCTCTTATGAAGACCAAAATTCTTAATATGATTCTGTAAGCTCTAAAAAATCTAAATACTGAATTTACTAAACCTACCAAGTATATTTATCCTTGTATATGAAACAGGTAAATAAAAATCATTCCCGTTGAATCTTAAGAACTCTAAAATCCAGACGGCAGTAAATACATGTCTGCACACTGTCATGCATATGCACACATATGAGCACATGTGCACACATATCACAGCTTGGATGTGGACCTCTTATAATTCATATTTTTAAAATATATTTAGTGTCTGCCCTTAGCTTTTAACATGGATTTCACTAAGGGCTTAAAAGCCTTCACATGTAAAGAAAGTCCAAGCCCCTCAATAGGCCATGATGCTGGAAAACATCATGGGGTTTCTCCTCCTCCCTCTCCTCTCCTTTCCTCAGCTCTCTTCCTCTCACAGAAACCTTGCTCTGTGACATGAGACAAATGACCCTCTTTAGAAGTTATTACAGAGATTGTCTGGGCTCTACACTCTTTGATATACAGATCAATCTAGGAGGAAAAAAATGTCCTTTGCATCTTCACCAGGAGAATCTTGATAGAAGCAGTGACATCTGCTAAAATAAGTTTTGTGTAAGCAGTTGCTCTGCTTTATGTGGTTTTGCTGGGTGTTTGCCTATACGTCTGATGATACACCTGTAAATTCTCCCTTTTGCTCCTTTCCACACCATAATTCTATTTGTCTCAAAATAAATATTGTGATAGCTGGATCAATCACTGGATGCCAGTCTCTGTCCTTTGAAGCTGATGGACGGTTGAACAGAAGAATCACCCTATTGCTTACCTTTTAGTGCCTCTAACTAATCTGCACATTGGCCCAGATGTTTGAGGCTGGGTGGGGCAGAATGGTCACCTATTTATTCAATTGTTTAGGAACAAAAATAGATCCAGTTTATGAACAGGTCTTTACCTCAACTTACTTGAGGATATGTTTCTATTCTCCCAAATGCACTTAAATAAATCAGTTTCTGAAGAGTGGTAAACCACTGACTCCATTTATCCTACAGGACTGTTTTTCCCAATGGGCTAGAGAGCTTTCAATTATCTTGGATATGGACCACTTCAGAAGCACCATGATCTGTATTAAGTTAGCCTTTATAGCCATCATAATAGGGCTATGTCACAATGTAATAGAAAGAGAAAATGGCTGGCATTAAAGTGACTTGTTTGTTCAAATTCCATCCCAAATGACTCCTGAGGCAAAGAGGCAGAGCCTCTTCTAGAACATCACTAATTAAGCCAACTACTGCATATGGTGCCCTCGTACCATACATACACACATACTGCAAACATTCAGTCATTTACACATCACAGAACTCTCACTATATCAGATAATGGTGATGTGGCTAAGAACAAGAAACTATTCTGTTTCACAGCAGGTGTCACCATAGTTAGAAATTATAGGGCAATGAGTGAGTTGACTCTAATAATGGACAAGAGAAAGTTAAGGAAAGTTCCAGTTGATGGAATCAAAGGAGAAAGGCAAAGTAAATAAAGTTCAAAGTTAAAGGCAGACCAGTAAAACAATAAGGGGAAAATAGAATGCAGCAGTAACCACAAGGAAATATATTTACTTCACAAGGTATCTGGACTAAGTGGTTAAGAATTAGGAGTGAGAGCCCCATGCTGCCTATTCAGTTTGATATTCTGTAATGTTGAAGAGTCCTCATTGAAAGCATTTGTAATCTAACAGGTATGCTTTGTAGAATCTAAATATAACTGACACTTTTGTAACTTGACTGAAAGGAATATAATGTATATGATCATATTGTTGTCTTTAGGCTTAGGAAGGGAGTGCCTGCTGCACTCTGGGCTTACTCTTGCACTTGGGAGACACTAACATTTTACACACACAAGGAGTAAGTAAGTGAGAGTGGACTTCAGGTTACACAGGAAGGTGGTCTCACAGGGGATATCAGTCGTAAAATCCCTCCTAAAGACCAATGTGAGAGCAGGTATCCTGTTAAACTCCTTCTAGAATATAGAAGCCTGGGAAAGCATAATATGGGGAGTTATAGTTTAAGCAGAGGTGAGAATCTTAAGTCAACAGGTAAGGTAAAAAGTCTATGCAGTTAAAATTGCCATTGGAAAATCTCTTTTTTATTGATATTAAAGTATGAAAATGATTGACCTACACTGAAGAAAGGAAAGAGAATTATAAATTCAGATATCAAGGCATGAAAGCCATTCTGCTTTTAAGATAATTTTGAAATCCCTAATGTTAAGTGAAAGAGCAGTAGAGAATTTTAAAACACTCCATTTTGCTAAGGGTTTATCTCATTTTGTTTTAAAATTAAGTCTAAAGCCTTAATACATGACAGGATCTGTTGTCACTATGAGATTTGGGTAGAGAAACGTTGGGTATTAAAGGCAAGTATGAGGAGACTTCACTGGAAAGAAGAAGATGCTGAGTTTGACTTTTATACCCTTCCCTTTTATCTCCAATGGACACAATAATGGTCCCCAAAGGTCAATAAAAGGAAATGCTTCAATTACTGTATTCCTTCTAGGATTTCTCACTCTGCATTGCTTGAGTCAGAAAAAACCACCACCCTACCCCCAAAATGACCAAATTGATGTTAGTAGCCTTATCCTTATTCTCAAAGAGAAAGCTCCTAGCACCAGTGACATTGTTTAACTATTTCCCAGCTGGAGAGGATATCCAGGGTCATGTAGAGCTTCTTCAGTGCTTTCTCTTCTTCCCATCCATATCTAGGATGTCCTGACACACACACAATTTCATACTTCTAGGAGTAATATGAGGCCTCTTTTTCCTTATATGAGTTCAAGATGGGTTGCTACATAAAGATTAACCATTGACCTGCAACTAGAGACTGGAGTTGAGTAAAGTTTATGTGATGACAATGGTGACTGTGTACTCACTTGGAAGAGTTCATTTACAAGCCATTCCTTCATAAACCTCAAGGGGTGCGGGCATTGATTCCAGATGTTAAAATTATAATCATGGGTTCTTTTCTGAATCATGACACATCTCAGATTGATTTGTTTTTCTTTGTCATCATATACTTTGTCTTTTAAGAAGTAGTAACTATTCCCAAGTTAACTAACTTTCAATAAGGAAAGAAAGTTTTATATAAACAATTGTTATTCTCTGTCATTAACTGAATGGAAATTGTGCAATTATGGTAAGAGAGGAAATTGCAATCACCAACTCTTTTCTGCTGCTCACTCTTCCTGTGTTTAAAAACAAAAAGTATCCTTCCAGCCAATGTTCTTTATTAAGATATAAGTTGCAGGGTAGGATTATTTCATTGACTTCAAATAAGTTTTCTTATGTCCCAAAGTTTCTAAAAGTTAGGCCGAATCACAAGATATATAAGCAGTTTAGATATGACCAAGACAGTACCTTTCCCTCCCGGCTAACCTTTTATTAAAAACCACGTACTTTATTTCAACATTCTGAGCAGATCCTAGACAACTCTGTGCATACAAGTCCCAGAGCAGACATAAAAACCAGATGGGAAAGAGATTTACAAGAACTAATCTCAAAAGAATATTTGCAAGCAGAATGTCAACTCAACATTGATTTCAGCAATGTATTTTGATTTACAATACAGATGTCTTTTCAGAATTTTCATTTTTCCTTATGTATGAACAAAGTGCAAGGAGGCTTCCATCCCAGCTGCTCACTTCAAATGTTTCAGCCCTAAACAACAACAACAACAAATTATCATTTACTTTTATCCCCTGGGAAGTTCAGATTTTTTAAAGTACACTTTATAGGCACATTGTTAAATCAAGCAAGCAGTTGCCCCTATGTTTAAGAATATCTTCTTGAGGATACTCCCTTGTCATCTCCCAAGGATATTAAGAAGCCAGCGAGAGAATCAAAGTACTTTCTTTTGTTACTCTTTCACTCTCAACAACAGTATATAGAGATTCTTTATGGTGGTGATGGCAGGCACTGTGCTGGATACTAAAAATATAAAAAATACCTTCAAGGAGTTCAGAGTCTCCTTGAAAAAGAAGTTTAAAAAAAGATTTAATGTTTATTGGAACGTATGAAGAATTATTTGAACACTGAGATGGAAGCCCATAACTCTACCAGGAAGGACAAGGTAAGAAGAAAAAGATGGAGGTAATGAGATGCAGCTGTCATAAGCACATAAATATAATGAAATTTGAACCTCTAAGGCTAGATTTTTTGGTTCTCATCTTCCTTGGTTATAGGAAACAAAATAAATTCTGAAATAAGTCAATATTAGAGTCATTAGCAAACATGTATTGAGCAAATTATATAATGATTTCCAGCTGATAAGCAGCATTCTATTAAAAAAAATCTTAGGTATACTTTAGTAGCCCACATGCAAGGTACATCTGTTTTTTTTTTTCTTTCATTGTTTGAAAAATTCTGGCATTCAATTTCAACCATCTTCCAGGGAGTTTGATGTTTCTATCATATGTAAGCATAATGACTACCTTCGACCAAGATTTACTGAGCTCCTACTGATGCAATTGGATTGGTGATATGGAGAAAGGAGAAACGTCATGGGCAGTAGATAATTTACACACATCCATGCAGCACTGGGATCACACATATCTAATTTATTTTTGGAGGACTGTATGCATCAGTTGATTTATGTTGACTTTGTATAATTTATGCAAAAATATTTATATTTCACTTACCTTATAAAATTATAAGTTAGAAACCTTTGCTCACTCAAAAAAGGAATCCACAATAAACCCTCCAGGATGAAATCTGACTTTTTCTCTTTCTTTTCAGATGGAAAAGGGCTGAGTTTAGAAAAATGCCATCAGCTAAAAAATTATCAGTTTGTTTCTTTATGTGAAAAGATAATGCTCTCTATTGGGCCAAGTGTTACTTGATCAGCCAGCTCTCTCTCTTATGCACTTGTGTTAATTACATTCTATAATATATAGTGTGTTTTTATAGAAAGGATATTAACTCCACATATGACACTCATTCATAGATTTTTATTACAAAGTTCAGCCAGTCACTTGGAAAACATCTCATAGCCATATCTCCTATAATAGGTTTCATGGTTTACAAAAAGCTGTCACGTTCAATATTTCATTTACTGTTTGGTACAAACCTTTCAGGTAAGTAAAGTGTTAACTGCCCTATTTTTAGACGAAGAAACATTTTCAAAATGCTTATGTAACTTAATAAAGGTTACATAGCTAGTAATGAATATTCACAATGGTGAACCCTGGACCTCACAAGAATGGTTGAACATAACCTATATAGTTTGTGTTAATTACCTGGTCTTATTTTATTCCAACCCACTGAAAATATGCAATCCAAGTATGACATAAGGGGTCACTCGGGATTAACTAGAATATTTGATTAACCCACATGCCCTAAAATAATATTAAATACACTAAGCTTTCATTTTTTAGAAACACAGCCCAAATTCGTCAACTTTTTTTTAAAAGAAAGCAGAGTGACCTTGAGGTAGAGCTTTGGGGATGTAAATCTCCAACTTTTCCTTGAAAGCAATAATTCACGAAAAGGTGCATTTGATGAAAAACCAGGCTGAGACCTTGAAGGCATGTGATTACAGTCAGTTTATGCTCTAGGCTTCCAAGAACATATTCTGTGCCTCCAATGTGACACAAGAATGACAGGAGAAGCTGTACGAGTCTTCCTTTTTCTCTCCAGTTCAGCCTCCTTGGGTTGATAAATGGGCTTACATGCAGCATTCCTGAGCGACATTATTCAAGGCTGTATTGGTTGAATCTGGGTGGGGTGCAGGAAGGGGAGAGTCCTTTTTTATTTTTTTCCTTAGGAAGGGGAGAGTCTTGAAGGAAGGTAAATAGCAAGCAGAAAGAGTTTTAAAGTTCAGACTCCAGTGGGGGGAGCTCTTATGCAAGTACTAAGTTGGCTTTACTATCAGAGGAAATACATTGGAATCTCTAAGGCAATTCCTGACTCTAATCACTACATTTAAGAAAAATGCAAAAGCACCAACCCATGAAGTCAAGGTATTGGTGGTACAGTGGTTAGCATACCTGCCATCCAACCCATGAAGTCACCTCTAGGCTTATATATTTTTTGATACAAGATTTCACTACAAGACAAAGGAGAATTTGGAGAGTCACATGTAATTTCCCTCTCTCTTGTGGCCTCAATTAAGGCATATGGCAAACTGTGTTACTGTTTTCTAATATGAATTCTATGACTAATGCATCAGTTCCACAAATGCTTTTTATTGCAAGTGAACTAATGGATTGATTCCATTATCTTGATCATGGAAGCAAAATTTTGTATTTTTCTCATTTGCTTTGATTATCTTGATTACTACAAATATCCAACTGTTGTGTGTCTAGAAACAATTTCATGACTTGTTAGAAAATACTTCCAATCTGATGGAAGTCAGACACTTTTAAGAGGTTCTGAAAGAGCTGCGAAAAAATACTAACATTATTCTCCAAGGAACTCGACAATCCTTTAGAGGCAATGTAGTACTTATACAAGTAAAAGCTCACTGTAATGAATTCCCCAAGACCAATTTGGTTGTAGTGGAGCTGTATTGTAACCAAAGCATTGATAGAAACAACTCTCCCAGTCTTCTGAAGCAGGGGATGAAACAGCCACTCCAGAGGGCAAACTAGCAAGTGAGAACAAATTAACTGTGAATCAAGCAGGGACAAAACAGAAAGGGTCCTGCACAACATCTCACCCTCAGCCCCCTTCTCCCAAGCCCTAGACTTGAGAGATGGTTTAGATGAGCATATAGGAGGTGAGATGGGAGAGTAAAAGATGAGATGGAAGAGGAACAAGGAAATGTAAAAGGCTAAATTATCTTCCTGAGAGCACCTAACATCCTTTGGTCTATTGTGTACATGGGACTTTATCAAATTTTCTATAGAAACTTCTGTGGCTAAGCCACTATTTTACAAAAACAAAGCTGAAAATTTATGGCTCCCTATTGCCTACAGTAGAACAAACATATTCCTTAGAAGAGCAGTAAAGGTCCTAACCCTTGACTTTGGCCCATTCACTTGCGTCTCTGTCCTGTTTACCTTCCTCACCCCACGTGCTCTCTGTCCCCAACCTAAGGGCTGCAACCCAGGTGGCTGCCACCTGGACCTGCCCACATCCTTTCTTGCTCTAGGCCTCATTCAAAATAGGCAGCCTTTCTTGTCCCTATAAGGACTAGAGCAGTAGTCCTAGGTGCATTTTGTGCTGCCTCCAGGTCCTATGGCGGCCGATTAGGCACTGTGCTTCCTTTGCAGTAGAGGATGGATGCAAGTGACAGCAAATTACTTGGAAGAAGATGACCTAGGACACCCTTCAACCCTGGACCCCAAAAATGTTCAGTGCCCCAAGAATTTCTTTCCTACCCTCTGGAGTTCATGTATCCTTTCGGGGCCTCCAGCATGCCAGCCCCTCTTGCTCGTTCTGTCTGATCAACACGATGTCATCCACGCAATGGATCCATGAGAAGTGCAGGATGTTCACAGGGTCCAGAGAGCTTGATTATAATGTGATGAGAGAATGACAGAGCTCTGTCCTGGGGCGAAACAGTAAACGAAATAGTGCTTTTGGTTCCATGTGAAGGCAAACTGTTTCTGATCTTCTTTATCATTTAATAGAAGAGAAAATACATTTGCCAAATCGATGGCTCTGTATTATATATCTGAGTCCTCATTAGTTTGTCGTAGCAATAAAACCACATAATGTATAGCAGCTATGATCAAAGCTACAACTTGGTTTATTTTATGGTTGCCTACAATAATTTTCCAAGACTCAACCAGCTTTTACATAGGGCAAATGAGATTAAACGTAGGTCTGATAGAAACCACCGCCACTGAATCCTTTAGGTTTTTAAGCATAGCATCAATAATCTCCAGTGTCTGCTCCCAGAATCTGACCATCCTGACCAAAGCAAGGTATAGTGGGGCAGTTTCAAAAACTTCCATTCGACCTTCCTCATTGTCATAGCCTTTATCTCACAGGACCAGGATGCAATGTGAAAGTTATTTCACAAGCCAAGTGTGTCAATTCCAAATATTCATTCAGGGAATGGGAAAATGATCGCTGGGTGTGTCTTCAGATCTAAAGACCAACCAGAGCTGGAATTTGGCGGTGACACTTTTTTTGTTGTTGTGGCTGTTGCAATTTCTTTTCTTATTGAATGTTAGTTGATGTACAATATTATATGTTACAGATATATAGCATACCGATTCACAATTTTTAAAGGTTATACTCCATTTATAATTATTATAAAATATTGGCTATATTCCCCATGTTGTACAATATGACCCCATAGCTTATTTTATGCATAATAATGGTAACTCTTAATCCCTTACCCCTATATTGTCCCTTTCCCCACTAGTTTGTTTTCTATATCTGTGAGTCTGTTTCTTTTTTGTTATGTTCTCTTTAGGGTTATGTTCACTAGTTTTCTGTTTTTTTTTTTTTTAGATTCCACATATATTGACATCATACAGTATTTGCCTTTCTCTATCTGACTTATTTCACTTAGCATGATGCTCTCCAAGTTTATCCATATTTTTGCAAGTGACAAAATTTCATTCTTTTTTACGGCCATGTAGGATTCCAGCGTATATGAATGTGTGTGTATCACACCTTCATCCATTCATCTGTTGATGGACACTTAGGCTGCTTCCGTATACTGGCATTTGTAAGTAATGCTGTTATGAACACTGGGGTGTATGTATCTTTTTGAGTTAGTACTTTTGTTTTTTTCAGATATATATGCAGGAGAGGAACTGCCACATCATCTGTTTTTAGTTTTTTGAGAAACCTCCATACTGTTTTCCACATGGCTGCACCAACTTACATTCTCACCAACAATGTACGAGGGTTCCCTTTTCTCCACATCCTCTCCAACATTTGTTTTTTGTGTTCTTTTTGATGACAGCCATCCTGACAGGCCTGAGGTGACATCTCATGGTGGTCTTGACTTGAAATTCCCTGATGATTAGCAACATTGAGCATCTTTTTGTGTGCCGGTTAGCCATCTGCATTTCTTTGGAAAAACGTCTATTCAGTTCTTCTATTTTTTTTTTAACAGCTTGTTTATTTTTGTTGATCCTGAGTTGTATGAGCTGTTTATATATGTTGGATATTAACCCCTTATTAGTCGTATCATTTGCAAGTATTTTCTTCCATTCAGTAGAATATCTTTTTGTTTTGTCAGTGTTTTTCTTTGCTGTGAAAAAGTTTTAATTAGGTCCCTTTTGTTCATTTTTGCTTTTATTTCCTTTGCTTTTGAAGACAGATCCAAAAATATATTGCTGTGATTTATGTCAAAGAGTGTTCTCTGTTTTCTTCTGGGAGTTTTATGGTTTCCAGTCTTACATAGGTCTTTAACCCATTCTGAGTTTTTTTCTATATGTGTCATTAGAGAATGTTCTGTTTTCATTCTTTTACATGTAGCTGTCCAGTTTTCCCAGCACCACTTATTGAAGAGATGTTCTTTTCACCATTGTATAGTCTTGCCTCCTTTGTCATAGCTTAATTGACCGTAGGTGCATGGGTTTATTTCTGGGCTCTCAATTATGTTCCATTGATCTGTGTCTATATTTGTGTTAGTACAACACTGTTTTGATTTCTGTATCTCTGTAGTATAGTCTGGACTCAGGAAACATGATTCCTCTGGCTATGTTCTTTCTCAAGACTGTTTTCGCTATTCAGAGAGCCAAGATATTTTTTATTTTTATTTATTTATATTTTTTTGCTTTTTTTAGGGCCGCACCCACAGCATATGGAGGTCCCCCAGGCTAGGGGTCGAATCGGAGCTATAGTGGCCGGCCTATGCCACAGCCACAGCAATGCCAGATCTGAGCCACGTCTGCAACCTACACCACAGCTCACGGCAATGCCAGATCCTTAATCCACTGAGCAAGGCCAGGGATTGAACCTGCCTCCTCATGAATACTAGTCAGATTAGCTTCCACTAAGCCACAACAGGAAATCCTCAAGACCCTCTTTACTGCCTGCCTCCTATATACCCCACTCTAATGGAGGAGGCCTGGTGAAGCATCAGGTCACTAGATATCAGCGTCAAAACACACTCTGTATTCACTGGGCCCCTGTATGTTTGGTTACTACCTCTTTCCCAATATATATTCCCCTGAATAGCCTGTTGCCTCTTTAGGAGAAGGGCAAGGAAACCATTACCGTATGTAATAGAGTCCTTCCCCATGAGGACCTGATACCTCTTGAATCAGTGGATCCTACTATGCAAACTGGCTCAGGTCTGGAAACTGGGCAAGGGACTGACTTTACTTGGGCAACAGACTTCTGCTCACTTACTCTTGTGTTCCTTTGCGTTAGCAATCCATCTCTTTTCCCATGGCAAAATACAGTTTTATTAACCATCTTCACCAGCCTTTGTGATTAAACTCCTTTGAAATCCACTCTGATCTTACCTGTGCTCAGGCAAATAATGATCTCCTGGCTTTCACTGTTAAAAGCTATTTCCTGGTCTCCCTTACACTGGATCTCAATTATTCCCATCACTATTAGTGAGCCAACATCAGTGACAGCCTCTTCCACCTTCAGCTCTGGTCCATAGAAGACAGCCAGCATGGAACTCCAGAGTGACGTTCACGTCTCCCTCACCAGTGAAATCTTTTTGGGGCGGCGAAGGGGGGAGGGGGATGTCCAAAGTATGCAGAAGTTCCCAGGCCAGGGATTGAACCCATGCCATAGCACTAACCTGAGCCACAGCAGTGACAATGCCAGATCCTTAACTACTAAGCCACCAGGGAACTCCTCACACCAGTGAATTCTTGACCACCCAGGTGAAAGGAGGATTTGTGACCCTCCTATGGAATATAATTCCCTGGTGATACTTTTTGCCTCGTATAATATAATACTCCATCCAGGTTGTCCACTTCACTCAGCCTTTTAATTCCTTTCTCTAGTGTATTTTACTAAGCAATGTTAAATATTTCAACCTCACTCAATGTAGGCCATTGCCTTATCTAGGCTGTAGGAACCATCTTGGCCACAAGTTTGCACCATCCTCTGGGGCCTCTGTCAGTGTGTTAAATCCTGTACCCCAAAGATGTACCCCCAGGTCAATAAACTCTCCAGTAACCAATCTTATGTTTGGACTTTCTTGTTCAAGCACGCTCAGCCTCCAGCACACATTCAGGGCTATGTGACTGAATGAGAGCGTTGGGAAAAATATTTCTTTAAAAGAAGGAAGAACAGGGAGTTCCCATATGACTCAGCAGTAACAAACCCTTCTGGTACCCATGAGGATGCGGGTTCAATTCCTTGCCTCACTCAGTGGGTTAAGAATCTGGCATTGCCATGAGCTGTGGTGTATGACACAGACTCAGCTCGGATCCCACATTGCTGTGGCTGTGGTGTAGGCTGGCAGCTACAGCTCAGATTTGACCTCTACAGCTTGGATTTGACCCCTAGCCGGGGAACTTCCATACGCCATGGGTGTGGCCTTAAAAACAAAAAACAAAACCGAAAGAAGTAGAAGAAAGAACAGTTATAATTACATTTCAGGTTATAGTAGTTTTTTAAGTGGGATTGGGTGGATTTGTTGCCATGCACACTTTGGGGTTTGTAGCACAAATATTTTTAAAAGTTTTTTTTTCTTTCTCTGATTTAGTCTCTCTTCTCCCACCTTTTGACCTTGAGTGTTCTTGCTATTAACATTATTTGTAATTTTGCAATTCATTTTTTAAAATGTTCCTAGGGAGTTACCCTTGTGGCTTAATGGTAATGAACCTGGCTAGGATCCACGAGGATTCAGGTTCAATCCCTGGCCTTGCTCAGTGGGTTAAGGACCTGGTGTTGCTGTGAGTTGTGCTGTAGGTTGCAGATGTGGCTCAGATCCCAAGTTACTGTCACAGTGGCTGTGACATAGTCTGGCAGGTGCAACTCCAATTCGACCCCTAGTCTGGGAACTTCCATATGCTGCAGGTGTGGCCAAAAAAGAAAAAAAAAACAAGCAAGAATTATAAACGAAAAGAACTGATGTTTATTGCACCTTCACTACTGTCTAGTATTAGACTGAGAAGGGAAAATATAAAAAAAAAGAATATTTCAGAAGTTGGCCAAATTAACTGATCCACAGGAAAATATCATTCTATACTCAAAAGAGTGTTGAGGGTTATTACTGGATTACTATATCTACAACTTACTGATCCCACTAATGTACTGAAAGCTGCAGTTGTAATAATTTTATGCAGGAATTCCCTCAGACTTGAAAATTACTTCAAAGGTTCTTCTGTGGTAAAAAGACTAAAAAAGGCTATTTGGGGTTATTCCTCCCCCTTCATCATCTTCCCTGCCATGTAAAACTTCCAAATTAGGATGAATATTTGTTAAAAAAAGAAAAAAGCAACTAAAGTTTTTTTTTTTAACGACAAGAATTATTTCCTTAATTCGCTGCTGAATTACTAAACATTATTCCTTCTTAACTATTAGTAAGGTTTAGTCTGAGATACAACTACTAACTCAAATACTGAGAAGATAGGAAATATAAATGGTTAATGGTTAAATGGACAGTTCTCTAGTGAAAGGGACCAAAATATACTCAAGAGAAGGATCTCAGAATAAAATTAAAGTCTAAACTTGGAAAAATAAATTTGGAAGGAGGCCATGGCTGATTTAAAGGCAAGCAAATTAAACTTAGTGAATTTCAAATTAATTTCACAGATGGTATCCAATTCTGCTGTGGCTGGCAGAGTTCCAGGTTATATTGGAACATCAAGAAAAAGCAAAAAATCTCCCTTCACTTTTCTTTGGAGATGTGAGATGCCTGATCTTTATAACTGTGTGTTTATATGTATGTTTGTGCACGAGTGTGTGTTTTTGTGTGTATCTAATCAACATGATATAAAAACTAACAAAAAGTAGCCCAGTCTGCTAATCAGCCAGAAAATAAATTCTCAGACATTTGTCAAGAAAAATATCAAGTAAATATTTACTGGGTCTAGTTTTAAGAACTGCCAGATACGTCTTATGATGACATTGAAAATAAACTTGATCCTTACTCAAGGGGTAGGATTATATACTAGTGATGTATTTACCATAGCTGAAGTCTTGATTCAATACAGCTTACACAGAAATAAAAAAAATCACATCTGCCTGAATTATATATTTAATGTTTGATATTTAATGCATTATACATGCCTGCATTTTTACTATCTCAGAGAACTACAGGATATTATTTACAGAGAGTTAAACACAGGGCTATTATTGACCTTTTGATTCATTCTTGTCCCCTGAGACCGTTTGCTCTTTTAAGATATTTGCAAGCAGATCCGTGGCTACTATGAGACCTTCTCAGTTTCTAAATTTTAGAGGCTCACACCCCATATCATTTCAAACATATAAAAATACACCATGTCACATGTTTAAATATAGCTTCTCTGAAATTTTTTGAAAGGTTTTTAAAATTTTTTATGATTTTTTCCCCAGATCTTAAAAAAGCTAATGACAAGTTCATATACGTGTCTAGACACTAAGGCTATAGTGCTTAATGGATAAAACTGCTGTTCAGTTACCACTAATGATGCTGTCTGCCCGTTGTACATGGTATAAAACAGGAGCTTTGTATCGTGACCTATAATGCTCTATGTGAATTTTTCTATATGTAAAACCTCATGTACTCTTTTCTTTATTGCTGTGCCCATGTCATACTGGCAATCTTTTTGTTCTAAGGACCCATCGGGCATTGAAAAGAGAGGAGAGCAGTTTAAGAAAGTATCGGTGTTGAGAGAAGGGCTTTGAGGGTTTTCATTTTTATTTGCATAGGACAGCGAAGATCTGAGCATACCTGCAAGCAGACAAGAAGTAGCTCTGGAGAGAAAAACAACCATAAGAAGAAGAAAGGACCTGTCTTTCTGATTTTTGAATTATGCCTCACTTAGTGCCAGGGCAGCAGAGGATAGGAGACCTCAAATAAATCTTTCTGGAAGGACAGTGCACTGCACTTGGTACCCTGATATCAAAGAAAGTGTGCTAATTTTTCAATGCAGGGAAAATATCTTCTTCTAAGCTCCCTCACATGCTTGTTGACAGGATTTGGTTCCTCAGGCTATTAGACCCAAAGGTTTCACCTCCTCACTGACTGTTTGGGGGAGACCATTCTCAGTTCCCTGTCACTGGGGCCTCTCCTAGGACAGCTCACAGCCTGGCAGCTGGCCTCCCTCAGAGCAAGCGAGTTAGAGAGCAAGAGAGGCTGAGCACCCAGGACAGAAACCAAAGTTCTGTGTCACCAAGTCAGAGAAGAGCCATCCCATTCCTTGTGCCATACTACTCATTAGAAGTGAGTCACACTCAAGGAGAGGGCACAAATACCTGGAAGTGGGGATCACTGAAAGCTCCTTTAGAGCCGTATTTACCGTCTAGTAGATGATTCAGATATGTGACAAACAACAGAACATCGAGTGAGAATTTAAAAAGCAGATAACCTAGAATATTTATCCCTTTCTGAAGCAAAGAGGAAAATCTTCAGAGAAGATAACGCTTAAACAAAGGCTAAAAAAAAAAAAGTACAGAAATTTACCAGGCAGAGAAAACAATGTGAGCAAAAGAACAGATGCAGAGGAGTTCCCTGTCATGATTCAGTTGTTAATGAACCCCACCAGTATCCATGAGGACGCGGGTTTGAGCCCCGGCCTCGCTGGTCAGTGGGTTAAGGATCCAGAATTACATGAGCTGTGGTGTAGGTCACAGACGTGGCTCGGATCCCACGTTGCTATGACTGCGGTGTAGGCCGGCAGCTACAGTTCCGATTCGATCCCTAGCCTGGGAACCTACATATGCTGTGGGTGTGGCCTAAAAAGACAAAAAAGACCTAAAAAAACAACAGATGCGGAGGTGTTTGTAGCGTGTTTCTGGGACTTCACGAATTTCAGCGAGCTGGAAGGATGTGTTGGAGAAAGTAACCATAGATGGGGGTGGGAGAGTAGCATGCTGAAGACCAGGAGTTTCTCAGCTGTTACACTGAGGAGTTTAGACTCCCTCTTATACTGGAGAAAATTTCCAACAGGGAAGGGATGAAGATCATATCTAAGAAAAATAACTCCAGTAACAAGGTGTGGAATGACTGGGAAGTGAAGGAGACCGTTTGGGAGCACGCTGTGGCAGTCTAGATAAAGATACGGTGCCCTAAACTAAGGCAGTGGCTGTGGGTATGGAGAAGTAGTGACAAACTTGGCAGACAGGGGTGGACAGAGGTTGCTGAAGAAGAGCAAAGAAAGGATAACTTCAAAGTCTCTGGTTTGCATGATCAGGCAGATGTTGATGACATGAAACATGGATGGATGAAAGGGTATGAATTTCTCTTTGAATATGTTGAATTTTGAGTATCCTATAGGGCATCGTAGATACAACATTGGTAGGCTTTACTTCACAGACAGGGAAAGGGGAAAGAAATATAGAACAATCATTATTTGGATGGACGTGAGCAAGATCAAGTTCAATTTCACAAATTCGAACACCTACTATATTCTTGACTCTATACTAAATGTGGTATTGACATGAGTTATGCCAATAGATTAATGCATAGATTATATTTTAAAGAAAAAAGATTTTCTGAAGTATGACACCATTAAATTCAGATTCACTATTGTATGTATCCTATCCCCAAAGTATACATTGTGGACTTCCAAAAGAAACAGAAATCAAAGTGAAATGAAAAAGAAAGTGCACAACCAAAACACACGCCAACCATCTACATCTGAATTGTGTATATTATTTTCCAGAGTTAGCCTTTTATGGATGTTTATTTTCTCTGGATTCAATCAGGAGTGTAACCTGTAATTTGGAGGCAATTCTACACTTCATGTGACTGAGTTTTACACAAACATTTGATACAACGTGGGAAAAGACAATACTCAATGAATCACTTGTGTATTGACTTGATTACTAGAATTAAGTTGGCTAGTTTCATTCCGAAGTTGTGTTTAACACAGAAAGCTTATGTAGCTGAGGACAGTTTGCATTTCACAGCTTGTTAATTAAAGTTTGTAATTACTTATTAAAATTGTAATTGCACGGTGCCATGACTGGGGCTCTTTTAAAAATCAAATTGTCATTTACCCAAGTGGCTCTGAGTTTGTTTGTGTGTTTGTGTGTGTGTGTGTGTGTGTGTGTGTGTGTGTGTGTGCATGTTTTAACAACACAATATTTAAGACTTTTTTCCTTCATTAGTCTGTTCTTGAAAAAAATATGTGGCACAGCTGCTTAGGTTTAGTGGCAGGTTTATTTGTCCCTAAACTCTCTCCTATTTTCTTTTTCTCACTCTTCAGAAGCACAACTACAGAGCTTTTGCTTATCTTCTCTGAATCCTAAACATCCCACATTTTACAAAATATTATGCATATGCCATCAATTTCAGCGTAGTCAGTCCACTTTAACGTCACAATTTGAAACAAGGATATTTAATTTCCAAAAAGTGCCTGAAGCATTAATGCTCTCTCCTAACTTTTATGTCCAGGAAGACGTTGTCACAAACCTATAATGGCTCCAACAATGATAGTAAGCGAGGGAAAGGGGAAGGGTGAATTTTTTAAATTGTCCTCAGCATATTCATAATTTCTCTTTCCAGCAAATGAAAAGGCGAGCACAGGTATGTTTTCAACCATGTGAAAAATAACTCCCTTTCCAATAAGAAAACACTTTAAGTTATGTGAGGTGATATAACAACTGGATGATGATATGATGGAAGACGAATTAAAGCAGTCCCTCCAGTTTTACATACTGTCCAAAGCAATCATGAAAACGTGCATTTTCCCTTCTATGTAGACCTTGGAAATAACTGAAAAATAAGAAAATAGACTTTAAAAGCACATTTATTTAACTAGCCTTATCTTTCCCTTTAATTCCTATTTAGTTCACTTTTTTCATTTCGTTGAATTTTTATAGAAAATGTGCTTACAAACAAATTTTGATTCCTTAAGATTTTCTATTCATGCCTGAAATGCACCAAGATATATTTTATTTAGATGTAACCTGACTGATACTCTATAGTGGTCAGAGAGTTTCAGGAATAAAGGAATTCCTCAACACTGAAAAAAATTTGGCTATTTTATTCACTAATTTACGCTTAAAACATAGTAAAAGGCCTGGCAACTCAAAAGCACTCACAAAAATTGTTGATTTTAAAAAATGAAGAGTGAATGAATGAATGATCAGGCTGTATAAATGAAAGATGATTCTGTATTCAAAGCAAGAGAGTCAAGAAAGGGAGAAGAGATAGACCCTAAAATTAGAGCAACACACAATGGCCCTGGAGAGATGGGAGGTTAAAGTGAAGTGATTAAGTATTGAGATGTACCAGTGTAGGGAAACCCACTCACAAATCCAAATAAGATCAGGACCCCTTGGAAGAAACTCCAAGATGTGATAAACACATGTAAGACCGGTTTGCAGTACTAAGGAACAATAAAGGACAAAGGAGGCCAGAAATAGTACATATGAGTGGGAACCAAGGGTCAGGCTCAGTGGATCCCACTCTGAGTGAGCACGAACATAGAGGGTTAGAGATCCAACCCCATGTTTTCCATGTGAAACAGAAAAAGGATAAAAACAGGATACCACTGTTCATGTCACTGTGAACTAACTAAACACTTTCAGGAGATAGTTAAGCAAACAATGGAAGATGCTAATAAAACCCAAATCACTTGGCTTTTGACTTCTGTCTAGTCTTCATTTCTGTCAAAGCACTGACTGCAATACCAACATGAAGTTGAAGTATCCCCTCGATTAGACCCGACTCCCAGTTTGCAGATGGGGCCATGCCCAGTACACGTCCAAGCTTTCTCAGAGCGTCTCCCAGCTGGTGGCCCCATAACTATTCTCTTTCTGAGGACTATAGAGATTCCAGCTACTAGACCCTCAACTACTAGAAAGACTACAGAGTCAGCTTGTTATCTCTCACTTTCCACCCCTCTCCCTGAGACCTCCCTCATAAAAAGAAGACAGTGATAAGTCTTTTCTTTTCTCTTCTTTTCTTTTCTTTCCTTTTCTTTTCTTTTTTAGGGCTGTACCCTTGGCATATGGAAGTTCCCAGGCTAGGGGTTGAATCGGAGCTGCAGCTGCCGGCCTACACCACAGCCACAGAGCTGGCCGGATCCAAGACACTAGTCAGGTTAGTTACCACTGAGCCACAATGAGAACTCCCCCAAGTCTTTCCCTAAGTCCTCCTACCATTAAAGAATGCCCAGAGTCAGGGAGTTCCCATCGTGGCACAGCGGAAACGAATCCAACGAAGAATGATGAGGTTGTGGGTTCGAACCCTGGCCTCACTCAGTGGGTTAATGATCCGGTATTGCTGTGAGCTGTGCTGTAGTTCCCACACATGGCTTGGATCTGGCGTTGTTGTGGCTGTGGCGTAGGCTGGAGGCTACAGCTCCAACTGGATGCCTAGCCTGGGAAAAGGAATGCCCAGAGTTACAAAAGAAATGTTTATTAGCTGTAGGGTCCTGGGAAAGTTACTTAACTTAAACATCAGATTACTCATGAGTATTATAAATAGGATGAAAATAGTATTTACTTAAAGAATAAAATGAGTACATTTTTTCCCACAAAACCACAATCACTGTGGGATTATTTTATACACGTCCCTCAGTAAATAACAGTACAAGCTGGGGGAGGGGGGTCAAAAAGATTTGAGTGACACAGGTATCAAGAGAGCATGGCACTCGACAGCCATAGGACATATGCGTCTCACAAAGCATATGAGGAAGTCTTTTCCAACAGCCTGATGGGGGCGAAACTCACATTCAACAAACTGAGCACATTTTAGGAGGACAATTCAACAAGTTTTGAGATATGTAAATATGAAGCCATCAATGAGTATATTTTTAAAAAGTGTTTTGCACAAGGACTACCATCTGGTAAATACTCCATAAACTGTCATCGTTATTACTTCTTGAAGAAAAAAGAAAGAAAACATTTTACTACAGTGAAAAGCTGCTAGAAGCCCAAGATGAGAAAGAAGATGAGATGCATTTCTGTTAATGAGATGGCAAAACCTCAGTTTCAATCTAAGAGATAACTGACTGACCCAGAAGACAACAAAAATTCTATGAAGGGATCAGGAAGAATGGTCTCGCACCCAAATTGAGATAAATTGGCCCAGCATAATAGCAAGTGTCCCAAGCTGAAATGAGAGGAAGCAGGGCAATGTGATCCAATCAATTTTCTACTCCTGCAGTCCTGAGGAAATCAGCTCCAAAACAGCTTTTGCTCACATCTGTTGGTTCATGGGTATCAGACACAAAACTAATGCAAAAATGTTGATTTTAAAATATTTGGACTTTCTTGGCTCATTGGGTTGCAAGTTACATGACTCAGGATCATCTCTTAGGTCATGTCTCTCAGGTCCCAGCTTTTCTTTCCACCAGTGACCTCAAGGTCTAAAAAATATTAAAACTGTTCCCATACTTCAAAGGATCAGTGACTTTAAACTAGCTTGCTTGTGTTTTAAGTTGAATTCACCCCCCAAAAGTTTTACTTTGTTGCCTTCTAATCATCAGTTCTCTTTCCTGCTTCAAACATTTCATTTATCACTGGGGAAAAGGGAGTTCTGGATGAGCAATACTGCAGACAGCTGAAACTTACTCCCTCGAGTGTTAAAACATTTCTTTTAATTGCATTTGACTTATACATTTTCCTACCTTAACAGAGGATATTGAAAATAATCTAAACTTTTGGATCACTCAGGGGCATGATTTGAGATTTCATTATTAGAAATAACAAAATATGTAGAGAATATATTGTATTTGAGTTAAAAAAAACCAAACAAACAGATTTCAGATCTGGTTCTACCGGCTATGGCTCTATAACCTTAGGCAAGTGACTTAACCACTTTGAGGTCCCAGTTTTCTTATCTGCAAAATCGCTAACAATAGTGCATAATTCATGGTCGTGATGAAATCATATGAATAGACTGCAATTTATGATTTCCTACTACTATATGCATACTTGATGTATATACTGTTTATTGACATAAATTCTTTTTCACAGACAAATGTTCCATTTGAAGAATTATGACCAATGGGGACAGTAACGTTTTAAGTAATCGGGGAACACAACGCCGTGACCTAAACACAGGATTATGAGATGCAGTCAATTCTAGTGATCACTAGCTGTGAACTTCTTGGCCTGGGTTACTCATCCAGAAAAATGCAAGACCTGGCAAGCTGATCCCTTCCAGCTGTGATTTCTTTCCAATAAAATCAATAATATTTACTAGGCCTTCACGTTATGTGCCAACATGGTTTTGAATTGTTTAATCTTTCTTTTACGGACTAAAAGTTTTGGCAATCAGAAGGAAATTTCCACATGCACCTGATTCTCTGTCAAGATGCTCAGTTTCCCCTCCTTTTTATTCTGGATGAACTGCCCGTCCTCCTGTCCGAGGCCACCTCCACCGCTTGTGTACTAGGCTCCAGTCCTCACTCCCTTTGGCAGAAATTTTCCCCACTCGCTCTTGCACATCACTTCTCCCTCTTTATTGGATTATTTCCAGGAGCACACAAACACGTTGTAATTTCTATTTTATTAAATTAAAAAAAAATCAGAGTTCCCATTGTGCCACAATGGAAATGTATTCGACTAGTATCCAGGAAGATGTGGGTTCAATCCCTGGCCTTGCTCAGTGGGTTAAGGATTCAGTATTGCCCTGAGCTGTGGTATAGGTCGCAGGTGTAGTTTGGATCCCACATGGCCGTGGTTGTGGTATAGGCTGGCAGCTGCAGTTCCAATTAGACCCACAGTCTGGGAACTTCCTTATGCCAAGGGTGTGGCCCTACAAAAAAAAAAAAACACCTCTTGATCCTATCCCTGCCTCCAGTTATCCCCTTTTTCTCTGCCTCTCTTTCAGAGGAAAATTCCTAGAAAGCATTCTCTGCACTCACCAGTAGCAGTTCCCCCTCCCGATTATCTCTAAAATATTTTGCAACCAAACTTTTGGCTCCTTCTCCCCAGTTAGGCTGTTTTAACGTGATCATGATCTCCAGTGATTCCAGGTTTCTGTTCCTCATTCTACTTGGCCAGTGAACAGCATACGCCACGCTGATTTCTTCCTTCCTTGAAATACCCTTTTTGGGTTCCAGGCTGCTCTCCTCTCCTCGTGTGCCTCCTGGCCGTCCACACCCTCTCAGACGGCTGTTCTTAACCTTCCTCATCTCCTGGATCTCAATTTTACACCACTCCAGAAATCAATGGCAATCCTACCCACCCTCATGTTATTAAACAGCATCAGTGTTCTGAACTCTCTCACAATTATATCTCTAGCCCAACCCATCCCCTAAACTCTGGATTCTTATGTCCAACCGCCAGCTACTTGGGTGTCTGAGGGACACTGCACATTTTACATGTAATATCTGTACTCTTATTTTTCCATGATATACTCTTCTCAAGACCCCCTCTATCCCAGTTAATGCCAGTTACATTGGTCCTGATGCTCTGGCCGCAATTTTGGATGCATCCCCGACTTCTCCTTTTCAAGGGATCCAGAGTGCAACCACGTATCCCTTCTTCTCTGTCACCTGGTCCAATCTTGCAGGTTCCTGCCTCTGAATTACTTTAATCACCTCCACTGCTTGTTTGTTTCCCCCTCTGATCTGGGTCTCCTCCAGTCTCTTACACCCAGAGAAATACCGCTAAAATAAAAGTCAGGGAGTTCCCATTGTGGCTCAGCAGAAATGAATCCAACTAGTGTCTGCGAGGATGCGGGTTTGATCCCTGGCCTCACTCTGGGTCAGGGATCTGGTGTTGCTATGAGCCATGGAGTAGGTTGCAGATGCAGCAAGGATCCCGAGTTGCTGTGGCTGTGGCTGTGGCCTGCAGCTACAGCCCCAATTTGACCACTAGCCTGGGAATTTCCATATGCTGCAGGTGCAGCCCCAAAAAGAAAAAAGTCCAGACACTTCCCTCCTCTGTTCAAGCCAGCTCTCCACCCCTGTGTCTGACCAAAAATAAGGGCTCTGCATTACCCAGCAACCTCCTTCCCCTGTCCCCCGGCCCCATGCTCACAATGTGCCAGCCCCACCAGCCTACCCACCGGCCTTGAACATGCCAGGCCTCCCTGCTCAGGGCTTTCAGACCATTGGTCACATAAGAGAAATGACAAGTTGTGACTCTCACGCCATCTGGAATGTTTCTACTCAGATACCCCAGAGCCTGACTTTGCATCTCCTTCAGGTCTTGACTCAAAGAGCAGGCGCCATGTGATGCCTTCTCTGACTGTCTTAATTAAATGGCACTGTCACTCTCCTGTTGTAACTGAGCAGGACTCTCTATGAGGCCTTCCCAGGGTGGACCCCAACCCCGTGTCCTCTGCCTGCATTTTGTCTATAGAGAAACTTTAGTAACAGAATCAGTTTCATCAGGGAAGCGAGAAAATACAGAGAAAAAGGAAAACAGTTGAGCAAGGCAAAATAATAACAGTCTAGCCATTTAACAAAGTCAAGGACTCTTAGTTCTTCCTCAAGGACAAGAGATAATCTTCTGAGCCATGTCATTGAAGTTGTTCTGCTGGTGCTGAAGCCCCACTGGGTGGAAGAAGTCAACTGCAGGCTACGCACAAGCATGCAGACCCCAGACCGGTTGCAACCAGAAGGCTGATGATACTGGCTCCCAACCGATCAGGAAAATGTCCATAAGCTGATCACCCCCAGCTCCTTGAACACTACAAGGCTCCTCACTACCTCCTCCGGGTAGAGGGGCAGTCCTTGAGGCACTGTGTTCCCTCTGCCTGGCAATTAAAACTGCTTTTTCCGTTTGCTCCAATTCTGTCTCTGCATTTCTCTTTGGCATTGATGTACAGAGGCAGCCGATACTTCGGCACCGCTTTCTCTGATCTGTTTTTCTCCATAGCCCTTATCACCACTGACATTGTATATATTTCACTTTTTTGTTCCTTATTCTATTAATTTATTAGTTTACTCTCTGTCTCCCCCACTAGAAGTTAAGCTCATGTGTGCAATGACACTCTTTATTTTCTTTACTGCTTTAGCTCCAGGGCTCAGAACAGTGTCTGGCACATATTAGGTGCTAAATAAATGTTTGTAAATGAGCAATGAATGAGTCATAGAAAGAAAAAATCCTAGCCTTTTCAGAAATAACCAGGTTCACAGACAAACAGAATGATAATGTTAGGGAAAGAAAATAATTCATGGACATAAACTACTATGTTCTTAACTCTGAAAGATGTTAAGAAATGTAAAGAAACTTCTCAAGAATGCATAAAACTTCCCTGATTTTACTATGTTTATCCATTAGTCCTCATCTCTTCTTTTGTGAAGTGGAGCAAGAAAAAAAAAGTCTTGTAAGTGAAAAGCAAACCATTGATCACACAAGACAGAGAACAAGCTGCTAATGAGTTTCAAGTTGTTACAATGCATGTGTTAAGGTACAATAAAGGTGCTAATAGATCTTAAGTTGTATATGATTTTGAGCTGTCATGGTTATTTCAGTGACTCACTTGATCTCCCTAAACACTTTCTTAAGGACTCAATTCATCTCAACAAGCATTTATTGAAAGCCCCTGTGAGCAAATACCTGGAGTACACTTTTTGATAAAATAGGGAAAAGACACTGGCCTTCCTTTTGTAATGCAAATAAAGAATTGTATTTCAGTTGCTGGTTTTTGCTTAGATCTGGACATACGGTGCATAGATGGTAACCCCTTTGGGACGGATCAACAGTCCTCTAAGTCAACAAAAGAAAATGAGGCCCATGTCAAAATAATATGGAGAGACAGGGATACTAGCGTAGAATTCAAGCTTGAAAGTAGGGTGATGGCGAGGGGGAGAGGGACAGGATTTATCAACAGAAAGAAAAGGATATGAGCCCCCACCTCCACTACTTCAAAAGTAGGTGACATTGCACAATGCGTTTAATCTTCCTGGGACCCAGTCCCTAATATGGGGAGATAAAGTTGAAAAAAAATCTTTAGTGGTTGTAGACATATGGATTAAAGATAATATACATAAAGCACAATACCTGGTACGTAGTAGATGTTCAATAACTGTGTTATAAATAAGATAGAAAAAAAAACGGATGTAGTCCATTCATTTACAACCCAATGAAGACCCTAAATATCTATTCTGTGATGATCAGGAAAACATTGACACTTCTGGTTGCTCCCTCACCCACCTCTCCACCTTCCAATTTCTGTTTGTCTCCTGCGTGTCCTTTCACTTGTCTTGACTACATATCTTCATGATGGAGCAAAAAAGAAAAATGGTGACCTGATCTCTAAGCCCCTGCTCTGGTTCTAAAGCGATTGGAGCAAGGAATAAAAGAGATTGCAGAATATATGGTGAAGTGCCCGCTCTAGTATGGTGGTGTAACTCCCTTACAGACCAATCTCCTTATAACAATATAGACTCTGGAGAAGAATATCAACCTGAGCATTTCGAAGAGTAAACAAAAGCAGACAGATTATGGAGGGAAGTAGAAAGCTGGAGCGGCAACAAGCATAGGGATGAGTTTCGGGTTTTCCTATAGCTTTGCCCCAGGGTTGGGCTGCAGTTACACAGTTCATTGCAATACAAGAAGCTAAAACTATAAGAGAAGTCCCGCCATCTTTCTTGCTGGAAAAACCAAGGAAAGAGCCGGGAAAAGAGCTACCACTGTACAGTGGGAAAAGAATCATGGAGGAAGCCAGAGGAGTAAAGCCCCTAATTCTATGCATGAAAACTATTTTTAAAGGTTCACGTTGACCCATTCATATGTGGGACAGATTTAAAGCAATACAGCAAAGGCTTAAAAACTGAACTAAAATTTAGACCACTGCCCATAGAAGTAATAAAAGAGCTGCAGCTTATGTTATAACATGGTACAAAAGGAAACATAAACAAAATTTCTCAGAGGAATAGAATAGAGTCTAGAGTCTATACAACATAACTTTCGGAATGTCCATGACAGAATCTCAGATGCAAAGATATCAAATGCAAATATCTCAAAATGCAAAGAACCAGAAAAATACAAAGCATCCTCAATCACTTAAAATTCTACCATAAGAAGCTAAAATTTGAAAATTTTATCAGGCAAATGACTTGAATCCAGAATAAATAAAGAACTCTAATAACTTGCTAGTCTAAAAATGGGCAAAAGATTTGACAGAAATTTCAGAAGAGTAGATACACAAATGAAGAATAAGCACATGGAAAAAATGTTCATCATCATTTGTCATCAAGAGAAAGAATTAAACAGTGATATATATGAAGCACTTTTCAGAAGAGCTATAATCAGAAGCACTGGTAATACCAAATGTTAGGGGTGATGTGTGCTTATAAACTGCTGGTGGGAAAGAAAAATTGTACAAATGCTTTGGAAAACAGGTTAGCAGATTTAAAAAAAATTAAACATACACCATCTAAAATCTAGGGATTCTACTGTCTGTAAACCTGATTTTACAGGAAAAACATATTAACAAATGTTCATAGCAGCTTCTTTTGTAAAATTCTAGAAGTGGAAATAAGCCAAATGGCCGCCTTTGGTGAACAGATAAACAAAATATGATGTGACCGTATTATGGAAAAGTATTCAACAGCCAAAAGGTGTCACCTACTAAAATATGCAGCTACATGGAATGAATTTCACAATGATAATACTAAATGAAAGAATCCATCCAGGCAATAAAAAGAGCAGGTACTATATGTTTACATTTTTATAAAATCTATATAGTGTAAATTTACCTATCATGATAGAAAAAGATCACTGATTGCATAAGGAACAAAATAAGGCCTGAAGTACAAGGACACATAGAAATTTTGGAGGTTAGAAATGTTTAGTATCTTGATTATGGTAGTTTTGGGGTGCAAGCACAGGTCAAAACTCATCAAATTGAATAAGTGAAATATGAGCAGCTTTCCTGTACATAAATTTTATTTTAATGACAAGTAAAATTAAAATAAACACTATTTGCTTGAAAAAGAAAAAGAAGACCTAGTGATTCCTCTCAAAGCTTTTATCATCTAGGTAGAGAGAGAAAGGTAAAACAGTAAATTTTTAAAAATTAAGGTAGAATAGGTCTAAGAAGTAGAACTAAAAGTAATACTTTTGCATTTTATGCTCCTAAATATTACAGCCTAATTTTTGAATGAATAAGCAGGGATTTCTCACCATTGGTGACTTTGTTCATGCAAAGGTAAATAACGAATCTGATTATTAGTATTCAAAGCATAAAGCAGGTCTTAGTTTGTCTCAATTTAAATTGAAAAACATTAGAACTACATTTGAAATGGACTTTAAAAATTTCCTCAGTGCTGGAGTTCTCCTGTGGCACAGCTGGTTAAGGATCTGGCACTGTCACTACAGCAGCTTGGGTCGCTGCTATGGCATGGGTTCAGTCACTGGCCCAGGAACTTCCATATGCCACGGGTGCAGCTAAACAAAGCTTCCTCAGTGCTCAGCCCAGAGCTCAGCGTCTGTGGGCCTTTATTTCTCGACCATTAGGAAAATGACAATGGAAAACACAGTTCCTTCTCCTGAAGAGTTTTTTCCTAATGTGTAAGACAAAAGTAAATCTCTAGAACTTCATAGCACCCCACACCCCAAATTTTGGTGCAGTCACTGAAAAGGGACTTGTTTTAGGCTGCCAGGTACTTATTAAATTTTCATAACCTGTCTGAAAGGTACAGTGCTATCTATTTTGGGAAAGGAAAGGACACATGGCATGAGTCACTGTCCTTGCTTTCCTCAGTGACTAAATAACCAAGCATATGTAGAACAAATAAGGAATAACAGATGATACAACAATAAATGTCAAATGTGCTTGTATTGATTATACTATAAATGTAATGAAAAGATAGGAGAAAAAAGAAGCATTGAGATATAGAAAGGAGGGAATGATCTAATGTCTGGACTCTGAAAGGTAGATGGGAATGAGCAGAAGTGGGGGGATCATTTAATATACTTCACTCATTCATTCATTCATTCATTCAATGGCTGTTAAGAATCTACAATGTCTTAGGCACTGAGCTAAATGCTAAGGATACAGTGGTGAACAAAAATGCATATGCTCCTTACTATATATGTTGCTTCTAGACTGATGGAAAGAGAAGTCATCAGTTTAAAAAAAAAAAAAAAGTGCAAGTAAAAATACAATTGCAAAATATGGTTGGTGTCACCAAAGACTGGAACAGGAAGTGCTAGGAATGAAACAAGGATCGTATTTCAGATGGGAAGGTCCCAGGAAATGACATTTCATTTGAGATTTAACTAAAGGGAAGCTAGCAGGGAAATAAAAGGGAAGGCAGTGAGCAATGGAGTAGAACAGTCCACGGAGAGAGGAGAAACCTATGAAAAACTCAGAGGACAGAAAAAACCTGTCACCTTTGAAAAGCTTCAAGGACAATGTGACAATGCATGGGTGCAAGAGAGGCAAGATTGAGAAAAGGCAGAATGTGGACAGAATATTCAGGACCCACCAGTCGTGTGCAGGAGCCCAGATTTTATGTGCAAATTTGTGAGCAACCTGTGCAAAACAAAAAAGGCATGCTGAGATCGAATATATTACGATAGAAAGACGGTACCCTAGGTTACATGTTCCAGAAAAGCAAGCTTCCTCCCATCATCCCTCCCAACAGCACCAGCCTCTCTCTCTCAGTCTCTGCTTCTATTTGGGTTCACTTCCCTTGTAGCTCCCACCATCCTGTTCCCTTGGACTATTGCTCCATCATTATTTACTAACTTCATCCTTGTTTGGGCAGAGCTTTGTGTACAAAGCCATCCAGTACCTCGCTTGCCAGCTTATAAACCGGTCACCCTTGAGTCACATGCCCATCCCTAATCATTAGCTGAGACCAGGAGTAATATGGTACAGAAATGACTATCTAAGACCACCACTGAAAGTAGGACGAGCAGTTTCCCTTAGAAAGAGCCCTGAGGATAGCCAGCACCGTGAATGAAGCTGGCTCAAGTCGGGCAGAAGTAGAACATGGGAGGCCTTGAGAAGTCAGAGAAATCAAGATTTTTATGGAATCCTATGAAGGAGATAAACAGAGACTGACATGATACAAGATGAGTTTCAGGAAGACAAGTAGGTTTACCTTAATTCTCCACTTCTTTTGCAATTAGACTATGTGTTGAGATTTAGAGGCCATAGTATTGGCTTTCTTTTAACCTAGCAGATCAAACATGATGAGAAATAGACACAGAAAAATCAAAGTGAAGAAGATAAAATAGAATAAGGTTTAGCTCTGCCTTTCTCTTGAATTGACTACCAGTCCCAGGCAGGGGAGGGGCAGCACCTGAGGGAGAGGAGGTGAGCAAGGTGAGGACAGAGCTCTGTGGGCTAGCCTAGGAGAGGGGAGAGGGAGGTGGGGGGGAGAGGGAGAGAGAGAGGGAGATCCTAGATCCTGTCTCATCACGCAATCACTTCTATGACCTTGGGAAAGAGTGAGTGAAAGTAGGAGCGGTTGGTCATAGGGGTCCTTTCTGAAAACTTTGACAAGTATTTTCACCCAACGTTACTTCTATTGTGAACGCTTGTGACTCCTCACCCCGACTTGTCTGTTTCATCCTCGGCCAATACACAAGACGCCTCCCCCCTCTTCCCCCTCACCATTATCTGTTACTCCTCTCTCAAAAATCTGCTCAACATTCAATCTGTTCACGATCTCCCTCTAAAAGAAATGCCTTGACTTATCATACCTTATATTTTTACCTCTCGGTATGTGTGTAAATATATTAAAATGTGGATATTTCTCACTTTACAGCACCACTCGAGCTCAACAAAAATGGTTGTAAGATGATTCCTTCTAAAACAATCAACATTATATTTCTGACAAAGGACTCTGGTCTTTCAGATCAGAAGTTCTCAACAGGGTAAGGGGGGAGGGGGAAAAAAGAATTATACCAAAATACAAATGTAATTGAGAAGCTAAGGGAAGAAGAGGTGAGAAAAGGAGGAAAAAAAAGGTATAATTTGAAATAGTTGTCAAGGTATCCCATTAGATACTAAAGCAGTATATTTTGTGCAGTTTGGGGCAGGGTGAATGTAGTTAATATTGGTCCTTCTAAATAAATATCCAATCATTCCAATGTATTAAGAAATCTGAAGGCTACAATTTAGATAACAGTAATGAGGAAAGCATTTCCATGCAATATTCTATGAAAAAGTGTGAAAAAAATTTTCAAGAAAACTCATAACAGAGCGGGTACTAGAAATGCTGGCAGGTGAATTATTTGCTTTATTCTGTCTCACTTACTACTCACCTTGAAGTATCAATAACCACAGAGGCCTTATAATAAGGTTTTACTAGTTTGTTTGATGACTGTAAAACTTAAACAGAAGGAGCAGAATACTTAACTTCTAGCACAACAAAGGAACAACCATCCATGGGACATGTAGTTGTGAGACAATCAACTACTAACAATAGGCAAATTCATATACAGCTCAGGTCTTTTTATCCCAAACCATGTTTGTTTACTTAAAGTCTCATGCTCCCATTACGGTGTTTACAAATATCTATTGATCTTGGTTAAATGTGTCTGGGTATCACTGTGACACTTAAGGAAAAAACGACATTAATTGCTTAAATAGTTCAAAACAGTTGACCAGGGCATACAAATTCCCTAAACTTGGCAGAGGAACTATTCTTGAGTGTGAAGTGGGGATTTAGTTCATGCATTTCTCCAGCATGGAATTCTAACAGCATTTGTGAAACAAAGAAAACCTTTACTAATGAACCTTCAGGGACCAGTTAGCACAGTTTGTTAAATTGGAATACTAATTACGAGTAGGCAATAGTCTAAATCAACCTAAGTGCTTGTTAGTTTGACCAACTATAGGTGCCCAATATGTGTTTGTTTAAATTCAATAATTCTGAGTCCAGAGGGAATATTCCTGACAAGAGTGGACGAGTTGAAAAATATAGGCTATTAGTCATGAATAAACCATACATAAACCGTGGCATTTCAATACGCCTACCGCAGTGATGGTTTATACACAGTCCTTTCCTTTTCTCGGTCCTATGCAGTGAAATTTCAAAATACACCTAGATTATTTTGAAGCCTTTCCATGCATGTGTAGTATAATGAAAAGTGCAAGGGTCTTGGAGTGAAACATGTGGGTTATAAACCAGTCCAGGAACACCGAATGATTTAAAGGCAAAGCAAGACTGGTTCCCGCTATACTGACATGAGAGGAGTTTTCCTTCCATTACACACCACTGTATCTTTCTGTAACCTATATTTCTCTCTTTCCTCCCCCAAGAGTCCACTGCTTTCCATCCAGTGTATTTTCAGATATTGTCTGTTAGGTTCAGACTGACAACTGTGGCCTGTAGCCTTTGATTCAGCCAGCACAGTGCCCCGACTCCACAAAACTATCCCAGAATTGTTCACGTCTCCACAGAAAATGCAAAGGCCAGTACGGTCTGTGACAACATAAGCAAAACTAGCTCCACTCCTGCAATTACACAAGAGCCTGAGGCCCTGCTGAGGACAGTGGACCAGGTCAAGAGGGAATCCGGTTTGTCTTTGGGGTCATTTGAAGCAGAATCAGTGAATCACTGTGTTAGGAGAACCTACTTTGGTATCAGGAAGAACCAAATAGAGCTTACTTAGGGCATATCCTAAAGTTGCCACTTCAGCAGTTAGTATTAGATTCTGCTGCACGTGACAAAAAAACAAACACACAAAAAAGCCCTAAATAAGAGCTCACTGGAGCTGCAGCCATGATAGCTGCATCCCAGCCAGGTGGAAGGAGAAATCGGAGGCCTTCTTCTTTCTTACCCACACTTTATTGAAGCATAATTGGTAAACCAAGAACTACACATAATCAACGTACACAATTTGGTGAGTTTGGAAAGATGTGTATATTCATTTTATCATCATCAAAATCACGATAGTAAATAGATTCATCGCCTCCAAAAGCTTCCTTGTGTCCCTCTGGGGTTTGTGCGTGTGTGTGTGTGTTCATGCATGCACGTGCATGTGTATAAAGGGCACAACACAAGATCATCCCTTTCTGGTAACAAATTTTTAAGTATAGGATATCTTATTGCTAACTATAGTAATTATATTGTACAATGTATCTCTGGAACTTACTCAGCACATAACCATAACCTTTACCCATTGAACTGCCCATATCCCCTACTCCCACTCCCCTGTAACCACCGTTCTATTGTCTACTGCTATACATTTGGCTATTTTAGACGCCTCATATAAGATGAATCATGCTGCCTCTAATCTTCTATGACTGACCTGTTTCACTTAGCATGAAGTTTCTTAGGTCTGTCCTTGTCCCTAATTGTAGAATTTGCTTCTTTTTAAAGGTGTACACACACACACACACACACACACACACATGCATGCCTCATTTTCCTTATCCACTCATCTATTAATTAATATCTGAGTTGTTTCCTCACTCCGGCTATTGTGAATAATGCTGCAATGAACATGGGAGTGCAGACAGCTCTTTGAAATCCTGATTTCGATTATTTTGGATGTACACTTGAAAACAGGATTAGTAGATGATATTTCTATTTTCAATTTCTTGAACCTCCATTTTCTTCCATAACAGCTGCACTAATTCACATTCTCACTAACAGTGAACAGTATTCCCTTTTTTTTTGCATCGTTGCCAACGATTATCTCGTCTTTGATAACAGCCATTGTAACAGGTGTGAGGTAGCATGTCCTTGCAGTTTTGATTTCCATTTCCCTGATGATGAGTGATGTTGAGCAGTTTTCCAAGTGCCTGTTGGCCATTTTTATGTCTTCTTTAGAAAAATATCTATTCAGATCCCCTGCCCAGTTTTTAATGGGTTGTCTTTTTGCTATTAAGTTGTAAGAATTCCTTATATATTTTGGATATTAACCCTTTATCTGAATATATGGTTTGAGAAAGATTTTCTTCCATTCCATGGGTTGCCTCTACATTTTGTTGATTATTGTGCTATGCAGAGGGCTACCCTTTTTATTTATTTATTTATTTATTTATTTATTTATTTATTTATTTATTTTAGGGCTGCATCTGCAGCATATGGAACTTCCCAAGCTAGGGGTCCAATCGGAGCTGCAGCTGAAAGCCTACACCACAGCCACAGCAGCGCCAAATCTGAGCAGCATTTGCCACCTACACCACAGCTCACTGCAACGCCAGATCCTTAACCCACTGATTGGGGCCAGGGATCAAACCCTCGTCCTCATCCTCATGGATACTAGTCAGGTTTGTTACCACTGAGCCACAAGGGGAACTCCAGTCAGACATTATTTAAAATGCAATAACTTAGTACCTGTCACCATTTTCACATTCTTAACTTTTCCACCCCTTTTGCAAATAGGTAGTAAGAGGTAGGTAAGAGAATGGTTTTAATTTTTCCTACATTTATAATGTCACAACATATGTTTTTGAGCATCTATGTGCCAATCACTGAGTTGAAAATACAGTAAGCAAATAAAATAGAGGTAGTCTCTGTTTTTAGGGAACTTGCATTCCAGTGTTTGCGAATAAGGTGAAGAGAAATCAGATAGTAAACACTGAAAATTATAGAGAACACAGACAGTAATAAGTACCAAAGTCAGAAAGAGAAAGGTGAAGAGAGTTATGCAAGAGATAGAAGTGTTAATTTTATACTTCTGGTGATAGAGAAAGCTTCTAGAGTACACTGAATTTTGAGCAGTGACCAACAAATCGGGAGTTGGTATCAGGTTACAGTGAAGCACTCAAGATTCGGAATTCCGTTTTCTAAATTCAAATTGCAGGTTATCAGTTGCAAGCTGTAATGGACTAAATAAACAAACCAAACTAGCCCCTCTGGGCCTACCTTCTAGCTATAAAAAGACAGTAATATTACAAACTTCACGGTCTTGTTATAAGAAACTAGCAAGGAAATTAACATAAAGCCTTCTATCAGGAATCCTAAGGATTGGCTGAGAACCGGGAACGAATTGTGAGAAAGACTCACCAGCCTTTCCCCGCTCGCACCGCCCCCTCTTGCTGGAGTGCAGCCGGTGATTGGCTACTCAACCCGTTCGTCCACCCCGCCTGGGCGCCCAGTCCAATCCAGGCCGGCTTTGCGCCTAGACCGGTTCCCAGAGGCCCGCCGAGTGGGCGGGTCGGTGACGTTTGACGACGCGTTACGTCACGGTGGCGGAAGTCGCAGCCGCTGTTTTGAAATCAGACCGCCTGAGTCCTACAAGGACCTGATCACGCCGAGGCCAGCGGCCGCCCACGGTTGGGCAGACCCACTGACGCCTACTCTCCAGCCAGGCTGACCTGACGCTGCAGCCTCGCCATGTCCACCCCTCCTTTGGCGGCGTCGGGGATGGCGCCCGGACCCTTCGCCGGGCCCCAGGCTCAGCAGGCCGCCCGGGAGGTCAACACGGCATCGCTCTGCCGGATCGGGCAGGAGACTGTCCAGGACATCGTGTACCGCACCATGGAGATCTTCCAGCTCCTGAGGAACATGCAGGTGGGAAGGAGGGCGGGCGTGCGTGAAGAAAGCGAGATGCTTCTGAGAGGGAGAGGACTGCAGTCTTCATCATTTCGTGGGGCCGTTGGGCGTCGACATAGCTGCGCTGGGCAAAGCTGGAGCATGGGGTCGTCCCAATTTACACCCAGAAGCGTTTCCCAGGAGGTGTCTGTCCCGGAGAGTCTGCGATGGAAAAGTAATATTTTCCAGACCGGATATCTGGGAAATTGAACCCACATTTTCTAAATTCGACCGGGTTCTCTAGTTTTTAGGCAAATTCTTATTTTATCTTTAAAGGTAAAGGTGGGCCTCCACTACACACTCTTCGATTACTTTAACCGCAGAATGCTTTTTGAGGGTCCAAGGAGTTGAATTCAGATTTTGCTAGCCGTTTTTGTTAAACATCTTTATTTTGGCAGAACTGACATAATAAAATGCATTTATTTAGAGTTTTGGCATATAGGTACTTGTGAAACCATCATACATCACCTAACAGTTTCCTCGTGCCCTTTTGAAATTTCTGGCCTTCTGTCTACAGGCAGTCTCTGATTTAGTTTGCATTTTCTAAGGTTTCATATAAATGCAATCATACACTATGTAGTCTTTTTTTTTTCTTTTTGTTCTGGCTCCTTTCACTCAGCATATATTAATAGCTCATTCTTTTTCTTTGCCAAATAGTATTCCATTATAGAAATATATCACAATTGTGTACCTGTTCATCTGTTGATGGACATTCGGGCTGTATCCACTTTGGAACCATTATAAGTAATACTGCTATGAGTGTTCACCTGCAAATATTTGAGCAAACACGTGTTTAATTTCTGTTAAGTAGACAGATGCCTAAGGGACCTGTCTAATATTTTAAGAAACTTTTCCAAAGTGGCAGCACCATTTCACAGTCCCATCAGCAGTGTTTGAGACATCTAGTTACTCCTCATCTTTGCCAGCACTTATTTTAAGTCTTTTTCCTTTTTTTTGTATTGTATGTCTTTTTATTTTGCAAATACTTTCTCCCAGTATATGGCCTGTCTTTTCATTCTCTTCACGTTGTCTTTTGAAGAACACTCGTTTTAAATTTCGATGGAATCCAATTTACTGATTTGCTCTTTTAGAGATTTTGCTTTGGTCATAACTAAGAAATCTGTCTAAGTGCAAAGTGACAGATTTTCTATGTTTTCTTCTGTATGTTGTATAGTTTTAGGTTTTAAATTTAGATCTATGATCCACATGGAGTTCATTTTTTTAATATTATGATAGATATGGATCCCAGTGCATTGATTTTGCATTTGGATATCCACTTATTCCATCCAGCACCATTTTGCTAATCCATTTTTTTATATTTATTTTTTTGTCTTTTTAGGGCCGTACCCGCGGCATATGGAGGTTCCCAGGCTAGGGGTCAAATTGGAGCTACAGCTGCTGGCCTGAACCACAGCTCATGGCAATGCTGTATCCTTAACCCACTGAGCAAGACAAGGGATCGAACCTGCATCCTCATGGATGCTAGTCGGGTTTGTTTCCACTGAGCCACGATGGGAGCTCCGAGGCCGTAAACTCTTAATGCCTTCTCCCTTAAGTGGTTTGGACTAATTCAGTCTTTGGTACTTTGTCACATTTCTTTGAGATATTATCCTCAGTGTTTTAATGCTTAAGAATTCCCAAAAATCCAAATAAAAACTCACTTCAAATAATTTGAGAAGCTCCTTCTCCTTAACTTATAAACCGTAATATTACAGAAAGTTTGGAATAAGAGAAAACAAGAAAATGAATTATTAGGCCTATCTTCCTGTTACATCTTTTGTCAACTACTACACCATTTAACAACTACGTATAGGCCTTTCCAGGATTTTTTTTCCCATGTTTATGGTTTTACCTACTTGTGTTTTTGTTGTTGTTGTTGTTTTTAAGGCTGCACCTGCAGCATATGGAAGTTCCCAGGCTAGAGGCTGAATTGGAGCTGCAGACATATTTATGACCTATGCTGCAGCTTGCAGCAAAGCCGGATACTTAACCCAATGAGCGAGGCTGCGGTTTGAACCCACTTCCTCATGGACACTACATCAGGTTCTTAACCTGCTGAGCCACAATGGGAACTTGTAATAATAGTCTGTCTTGTTTTCTTTATTCTCCAAATATTGTATCATGCCTTTTTTTTTTTTTTTAACATTGCTACCACCTCTATTTAGAAAAGAAAAAAAAGGGTGAACTGAGGTTTAGAAAGACTAGACTGATCTAGCTATTTTACCAGTAGGTAGGGTCTTGATTTTAAGTCACTTTAATCTGTAAGATAAGTGTATCAATGAGCACTTATATTGAAATTACCTCATATACTAGAAAACATGGTTATAAGTAGTTAATTCTAATATTAGGGTGATTTCAGAGTTCAAATTGTGGGAATAAAATACTGTAAAGATGTACAGAGAAAGGAAGAGTTTGTGAGTTTCAGCACTGCACATAAGGCGTATTTAGTTCTAAATAAGTAGCAGTCAATTTCCATTTATCTGTGATTTTTGTCATTTCAGTACTTTTTTTTATGACCACACCTGCGGATATAGAATTTCCCAGTCAAGGGATTGAATCGGAGCCACAGCTGCAAAGGACCTAAGCTATAGCTGTGGCAACGCTGGATCCTTTAACCCACTGTGTCAGGATCCTTTAACCCACTGTGATGGATCCTTTAACCCACTGTGTCACTGGGTCAAACATGCACCTCCACAGCAAACCAAGCTGCTGCAGTCGGATTCTTAACCCACTTCACCACAATGGGAACTCCCTATTTTTGGCTTCCTTTTATAAAATTCCTGAATTAAAAATACATAAGCATTCAAGAAAGAAATATCAGAGCAGTTACTAATAATAATGATGTTAATGATGTTAGATTGACTTGTACTTGTATCTCTTGCTATTAATTTCTTCTTAAAGTAAAACTTTTGGTGACAGCTTTATGTTTTAATGCATGCCTTAAGCATCTTAATTATCATAGTTAAGGTATTTTTGAGATTATTTTCGCAACAGTGGCAGTATACTCTTTCTCTGCTGAAAAGTCTTGATCTTCATTTTTTTCTTCTTCTTTTTCTTTAAATCATATTTTGTTTTTAACTTCCTGGTTGAGTTCAGCAGCTTGCTGCCTGAATATAATAGTAATTAATATTAGCATTGTATATTGTTCAAGTTATAATACAAAGTTGTAATATAAATATAATCAAAAGTTAGAGGGGGAATGTATTTCACCTGATCAGAGAGAAATCGTAGAGTCTTTTCTGCAACTGCTTTACAGCACTGAGAACAGTATGCCAAGGAGCTGGTTAATAAATAAGCATGAAACAAATCTGAGTAGTATCCCTGAGGATGTGGTGCAGCAGAAACAAATCTGACTAGTATCCCTGAGGATGTGGGTTCGATCCCTGGCCTCGTTCCGTGGGTCAGGGATCTGGCGTTGCTGTGAGCTGTGGTGTAGGTCAAAGAAGCGGCTTGGATCCCACGTTGCTGTGGCTGTGGGTGTAAAGGCTGGCAGCTATAGCTGATTTGATCCTTAGCCTGGGAACTTCCATATGCCGCAGGTGTGGCCCTAAAATGCAAAAAATAAACGAATGAATGAATGAATGAATAAGCATGTATTAAATTCTTAAAATTGCACTTGATTAATTGTGAGGAACAGTTTGATTTTAAGACTTATTTAAAACTTGTTTCTGTTTGCTAACTTTACTGAAATAAAATCTTGATTTTCGTTACTTTATGTTTTTGTTTTGTCTGAGAAGCTGCCAAATGGTGTCACTTACCACACTGGGACGTATCAAGACCGGTTAGCAAAGCTGCAAGATCATCTTCGTCAACTTTCTATTCTCTTCAGGAAGTTGAGACTGGTCTATGACAAATGCAATGAAAACTGTGGCGGGATGGATCCCATTCCAGTGGAGGCAAGTTTTAGAGGCAGGGGGGATGAATGGAAGATATAAGACAGTCTCAGGACATTTGTGACTTTTTTTTCCTTTCTCCTATTTTCACACTATTGCCGGATTTTTGAATTATACTTGTTTTACTTTTGACTAGAGAAGATGAAAAATATATATAAAATTAGTACTGTCTTTTCATGTTAATACTTTCTTGTAGGCCACATCCAGGCAGACAGTGAATTTTTATTGTTGGAAGGAGAGGGTTGCTCTGGCCATTTTTATTATCGCTGTCAGTGTCGTCTAATTTTAATTAAGTCAGCTCATGATGTTTTAGTAGGAGTTTTAATAGTACTGTAAAACACTTTTAAAATGGTTTTCATGTAAATTCTTTATGGATAAAAGGTTATATTTGTATCATTAATAATTTAGATTAGCTTAGTGAAATCACTCTGGCTTTAAAATATATTTTTTAAATTTAATCTCAGATCATAGACATATTTTATTTAACTACACATATGATATTTTTATAGGTGGCCCTTTCCTATTGACAGGTTGTATCTGTGCCACCAGAGGCAGCTGGGAAGGTCTGGATATTCTCTCACTACATATAAAAAACAATTTCACATAATTATTGCTTTTCTGAGTGATCAGAATGTGTGGAGTAAACAGAAAAAAGAGTAAACCATAATACAACCTGAAAAGAACTGACCAGAGATGTTGGAGATCACAAGTGTAGTTGACATTGACAGATGCTGCAGAGAAGTCACAGAAAATAAGGACTGAAAACTATCCAGCAGATTTTGCTAGAGGAAAATCGTTGTTATGCTTGAGCAGAGCTCAGTGAAAAGGTAGCAGCAAGAAGTCAGATCCCAGTGGGTTAAAGATTAAGCAAGAAACAAGGTACTGGATCCAGCAAGTGGATATCCATCTTTCAAGAAACTTAGTTAAAAGCAAGAGAAGAAGGCAGTAGATGGAAGGAGGGATGGAGCGGAGGGTTTGGTTTTGTTTTTTCCTCTAAATGGGAGAGACCAGAACATGTTTACATGCAGAAGGAAGAAAACAGCAGAGAGAGGTTGAGGGGAATAAATAATGAAGACAGGCGGGCTGAGGAGTCAGAGCCCAGGAATGGAGCCTGATTGTCTTTAGAAGGAAGGACCTGCATTAGGAGAAGACAGTAGTTGTGGATGTGGGCAAGTGTATATTTGTCCCACGAATTCAAAGAAGTTTGGCCAGACTGACTTCTGGTTATGCCAGTTACCTCCCGCTGGCCTGTTCCTGCATTGGTAATAAACGATGGAAGAAACTAGATGATTCCTGGAGTCTCTGTCACATCTCTGAAGTTTATTTCATGAAGCAAAACTTCACATCCATCTTTAATTGTATTTCTGCTAGACATTTCACTGCTATATAAATTTCTTTCTCCTACCAAAAAAAAAAAAAACGTTTCCCTCAGCTAAAAGAGGTTAAGACAGCTAGAAATCTATGTAGACACTGAGGTTTTTAGATAGCAAGTAAATGACATTTACTTTATTTATGTAATAAATGTTCATGAAGTTCCTTTCTTTCTAGTATAGATGAAGGAAAGCCAGCTGTATCTCAATGGACTATAAATTTCTTAGGGATTGGAATCATATCTTATTTGTCATTTTTGCAGTGTCTCCTCACCCAGTGTCTGGCGATTAAATATCTACTGATTGAGTAGGGTATTATTTCATTACATGTGACAATTAATGTCGTTGTAATGACCGCTTTGCAAAAGAAACCTGAAAAGCTAATGTATAGGAGGCACTGAAATGACTGACTTCTAATGCTCTTATTTTTAGGCTGTCACTTGAAGTAAAATGCATTTTTATATTATTAAAACAAAAGCATAAAAACTGACTTTGATCAGATGCATTGGCTATACCAGTATAGTTGGAAACTGTGTGTCATAGTTTTGACTTAACTTTTGTTTGTCACTTCCAGCAACTTATTCCATATGTGGAAGAAGATGGCTCAAAGAATGATGCTCGGGCAGGCGCACCTCGTTTTGCTAGTGAAGAGAGGCGAGAAATTGCGGAAGTAAATAAAGTGAGTCTATATGTTTTATATTTCTAGATTATTGATAAAAATTACCAGGGAGTTTGTGTCACTCAAAACATAATTTGAATGATAGAATTACCAGAGGTTGTTTCTGTGGCAGACTTAACCCACTTAGAGTACAACCCAGAACTCATAGGTAAGCAGGAATGCCATCTGAACAGGCAGAAGAGAGACTGCAGAATGCAGGCAATAAAGCTCTTAGAAAAGCCTCATCTGCACTCAGTCACAACCCATTTGCTTTTTTCTTTTCTAGGCAGAACTGTAGCTCTCCAGCTTACAGCGTATTTGAAGCAGCAAATGATAAAAATTTACAAAATGAGAAATGTAAATGTCTCAACAGCTGAATAAGAACTGAGCAAGTTATCAAAGCACTACCCTGTCCCACCCTCCACCCCCCAAAAGTTCCTAACTCGAATTTACTGCTGAGTACTTTCAGTATTTCAGAAGCTAATGTTGAGAGAGTTCTTACAAAACATAGGGAGATAAGCAATGTTGTCAGTTCATTCTCTGTTGGAAACTTGGCTTACCAAAACCTAACAAATAGCACACGATCTAAAACTACCAGTCTCTCCTTTCACTTACAAATACACGTCCCCCCATCTCCTGCCTCACTCCTGAAATTCTTAAAAAATGCTAGTTGGTAGAATTCATCAGGGTATCAATGGATCCACCACAGCCAAACAGGGTTTTCTGAGGTATAGGAGGATGATTCAGTTTACATATATATACGTAGTGTCAGTAGATTAAATTGGAAAAAAATTTTTAAGCAGATCTAAAGGGCATTTGGTAGAATTCAGATGTTCCTGATTCAGAGAATGCTTACAACTATTCACAAGATCATCTTTTCTTAAAAAAAAGTCTTCGTTTCAGATAAATAGCCAGCATTTTTCATTAACCAGTCCTATTAAAAGAGACATAAAATAAGATGCTTTACACCACTATGTTTAATATTCTTTTAGAAGTTATAGCCAGTGAAACAGAAATAAACTTAGGAAAGAAGGATTATAATATTATATACAGATTTGTTAAGCTTGTTAAGTTTATGCATAACATAATTCCAGCTTGTTAAGCTCAAAGAAGTTCATTGAGGAGTTTCCGTCATGGAGCAGCGGAAAAGAATCCTGGGAACCATGAGGTTGAGGGTTCGATCCCTGGCCTCACTCATTGGGTTAAGGATCTAGAGTTGCCGTGAGCTGTGGGGTAGGTCACAGATACAGATCAGTTCTGGCGTGGCTGTGGCATAGGCCAGCAGCAGTAAGTCCAATTCAACCCCCAGCCTGGGAATCGTTCCATATGCTGTGAGTACAGCCCTACAAAGTAAAAAAAAAAAAGGGGGGGGGGGAGTTCATTAACAAGTGTGTCTAATAGAAGAATTAATACAAGATTGATACCATTTTCCTATAACTCTATAATCCAGTTAGATTATAAGATCCTATTCACAACTGCAACAATAAATATTAAGTATTTAGGAATTATTTCCATAATACATGTGACTAAAGATACATAAAAGAAGTTTTGAAAAACTGAAAGAACACTTGAAGTTCTTATGTGGGCAATAAATATTCTAAAAATGCTAGTCTTGGCTATTTCATAGTTTTACTAAAGTAACAATCCAGATCCAAATATAAATTCTCTTGACATTACACAAAAATAATATTTTAATGAAATGCCAATCAAAAACAAACCTAAGTAAAATCCAAATTGGACTTTTTTCTTGAAAACATATACATACATACATACATATACACACAGACACATATATATATTGTGTGTGTGTGTGTATATATATATATATATATATGAAATATATATATTGTCTTTTTAGGGCTGCACTCACAGCATATGGAGGTTCCAGGCTAGAGGTGGAATTGGAGCTGAGGCGCTGGCCTACACCACAGCCACAGCTATGCCAGATCTGAGCCGCATCTGTGACCTACACTACAGCTCACAGCAATGCTGGATCCTTAACCCACTGAGCAAGGCCAGGGACTGAACCTGCATCCTCATGGATACTAGTCAGATTCATTTCCACTGAGCCACAGTGGGAACTTGTAAAATATATTTTTTAAAAAATTCTGTGAATCTCCTTTCTGGCACAGTGGGTTAAGAATCAGACTGCTTCGGTTTGGGTCACTACAGAGATGTGGGTTCAGTCCCTGGCCCAGTGCAGTGGGCTAAAGGGTCTGGCATTACCTACAGCTGCAGCTCAGATTCAGTCCCTAGCCTGGGAACCTCCATATTCTGCAAATTGGCCATTAAAAAAAAAATTCTGAATACAGAACTCTTTGCTTTGAAAATTAAAACATGATATGAAGCCTATTATAAAAACAATAATTAAGTGTGAAATACCAGCAGAAGAATAGACAGATTAGTAAAATAATAGCTTCAAAAATTGTCCTCCTACGGTATATTAGAATTTAAGAGGGATTGCATGGAAAATTAGTCTTCAAAAATAGAAACTTTCAGGGAAAATTAAGCTGGTTTACATTACCGTGTGTCAAAATGAATTTCAGAATTGAAAATAAGACTTCCAAAACAAAATACTGGAAAATTAAAAGAAAAATGTATATCAAAACTCAGGAGAAAAACATGGATAGATTTTTCTAAAAAGTAATTTTTTAAAAGAAATACAAATTAAGAAATATAATTACAGCAAATCTGACAGTAATGAGCATGAAGAACTTACAGTAGGAAATTTGTAGGGAATTGAGAAGGGATTGGGAAGTTTTCATTTAGATCTTAAAGAATAAATGGTGTCTGATAGTCCAGAGATATGAGACGTTCCTTCATTGAGAAATGTTACATATTTCTGTTGATGATCTATGTATTGATTTACAATGGGTGTATTCTATTTTCCTGTCTAGGAATATATATATAAAGCACCCATTATAAAACAATGAAATATATATATATATATAAATAAAACACCATTGTATCGATAACTTTGATTTCAGAGTACTACATGTGACAAAAATTGTTATAGAAGATAATCTTCTCTACTTTAAAGATTTGATGGTATTTTGGGGGAAAAAAGGTTGTGTAAATTCAGAAAGGTATATTTTTCTAAAGATAAGTCTTATTTCATCTTCCATTTCTCTATCCTCTTTTTTTCTAATATGACGGCTTAGAAATCAAATATTCTTGATTTTTTTAAAAAAGACCTTTCATATAATCAGAATATGGTAATACGTTAACAACGTGTAATCAGAAAACTCTTACTAGCTATTGACCTAGAATTTTGTGAATTTTAAGTGCAGGATATAATTGCTATAAAGGATTTGATATGTAAAAGTATTTCTTTCTCCAGGTGAGGATGTAGCTCTATTTACATCTCTCTCTGTCCTGGACCCACCTACATACTTTCCCCTCAGTCTTTTCCATGAGGTTATATCATAACTGGGACTCAGTAAATACTCTGCATTCATATTATTACGGCACATATGTACTGTTTATTGCTAAGCCACATAGTAAACTAGAGATACATTTTGTTTTCCTGGAGTTAGTAATTAACTTCTGTAATTTTAAAAAAATTTTGGTCAGTTCTTTTTCTTTTAGTTAATTTTTTTCTTTTTAGGGCTGCACTTGCAGCATATGGAAGTTCCCAGACAAGGGGTTGAATCGGAGCTGTAGCTCCTGGTCTACAGCACAGCCACAGCAATGCAGGATCCGAGCCACATCTGTGGCCTACACCACAGCTCACGGCAATGCTCGATCCTTGACCCACTAAGTGAGGCCAGGATCAAACCTGCATCCTCATGGATATTAGTAGGGTTTGTTACCGCTGAGCTACAGTGGGAACTCCTCGGTTAGTTCTTTATTCATCTGTGGCATCACCTCAGTACTGATTTCCCACGTGCCAGGTCAGAATTGTCGAAGGACTTAAAAGTTATTTATTCCCCCAACCACCCCGCCCCCTGAGTTCTCCATCTTGCCAGGTCTGGTTTGAATGCTCTAAGCCTGCTGTTCAGCCTCTGTCCTGGGGCTTTCCTTCACCTCTTCTGTTGGTTTCATTATCTCTTGTCTTCCTCTTCTGTGGTTTATTTACTCCCTTGTTGGTAAAGTGCGTATATCAATGACGTCTTCAGAAGGAATGCAGGGACAAGGTTTTTTTAGCCTTCACATATCTGTCCAGTTGATCATTTGGCTGGATATAAAATTCTATGTTGTAAATTAATTTCCCTCAGAAATTAAAAGGTATTCTTCCATAATCTTCTCACATACTATTTGGCAAACCTTAAAAGACTGGATAGTAAATATTTCAGGCTTTGTGAGATACATATATGGTCCTTGCTGCGATATAAAAACCATCCTTAGCTCATGGGCCTTACAAAACAGGTCACATGCTTTAGTTTGCTAGCTCCTGTCTGTTTGGTTTTGTTGTCTTTGCAGATGGAGGCTCTAAAAGATCTGGTGAGCATGCGATGCTTAAACATGAGCCATTTGTATTGGGGAACGAAGCACTAGAAAGCTAATCACAGGCTTTGTGAGTTGGCTTCATCATAGCGAGATTCAGAAGCAATTGCCTCTTTTTCTTTGGGTGACCTCCAACCCTCATTTCCTGAGTTTTTTTTTTTTAAAGAGCTATTCAGTTTTTTCAGAGAAGAATCCTCCAGTGTCCAGAGTGACAGTCTCTTGCTTTCTTGCCTTCTGCTGTGCTGGTGGCACTGAATCCCCAGCTGTTCAGTTTCATAGGAAGCAAACCTCCTGTTCCCTGAAAGGTAGAGTGGCACACAGGAGAGCGGACTCAGTCTCCCTCTGGGGAGAAGGGGGAGTGAGCTCCTGGGGCTCGCTGGTCCCCACAGCTGTCTCCCTCCAGTGTCTGTCGCCAGGCCTCACATGCTGCCTGCGGTGGCACCTGTCTCCCCTGCTCATGGAGGAGCAGCCTGTTCCCCGTGGCATCCTTCCTGCATCCATCTGGGCTGTACCGTAGTTTCTTCCCATGTCATTTACTCCCCTTCTACTTGTCATCTTAAAATGTGCCACCCGGCATCTACTATTATCTCCTTTCTGATCCTTTTTCTCCGCATGTACTTACAGCTTTTTCATTCTTCTCCTGCCATTTTATTGGGGTTTGAGAAAAAAGAAAAGATGAAGACTGTGGACTTAACACGTGTTTATCTGCAGTAGGTTTATTTCAGTACACAAAATAGTATTTCTGAAGGTTTATCTGCTTATGGATTAAAAGCCCAGATTTTAAATTCTGTGTTCTCATTAATACTTCAGGCATTTGAGAACTCTTTTTGATTTTGATTAAATCATTTGAATCTGTTGAATTTGCCACTGTACACGCTTCTCACTTTGGGGTAAACTTGTTTTTAGTTAACATGGTATTGAACTGAATGAAGATTATTACAGAGAGCACAGACTCCATTAAATGTTTTAAAATAAACATTTAAAGCTTAGCCCTATATTTCTACAGGATTGATTGATTGATTGATGATTGATTTTAAGGCTGCACCTGCAGCAAATGTAAGTTCCCAGGCCAGGGGTCAAATTGGAACTGCAGCTGCAGGCCTACACCACAGCAATACCATATCCAGCCCGTACCTGTGACCTATCTCACAGCTTGCAGCAACACCAGATCCTTACCCCATTGAGTAAGGCCAGGGATAGAACCCACATCCTCACAAACACTGTGTCAGGGCTTAACTTGCTGAGCCACAATGGGAACTCCAGGAATTATTTTTTTAAAGAGAATTTAGAAAGTATCGTCTTCATGATGGCAAGGGAAGTACTCGTTTGACTGCCTCATGACTCTCTCTTACTTCCTGGGAATTGTTGCTATAATTTGAGACAGGACTGGAGAATTAAGTAATAAACAGACCCCCCCCAAAAAAAAATAATTCGAGAGGACTAAGATTTGCCTAATTCAAATTGAAATCACCCCAAAAGGTAGGAAAAAATAAATGGTTAAAAACCAAGCAAAGTGGATTTTTTGACCCAAAGAGGTTTTTAACTTATATCTTATACATCATAAATTTGAACATATATTCCGACTCTTAACCAAATTATCTTATGTATAATCAGTGCTACTAATAAATTTTTTCTTTGCCCCCAATTTCTTCTTTGTATCTCGTTTCAAGAAGATAAGATTAAAATATAATTGAAAGATTTTAAAGCACTGAGTAAGCTCATGATCAGTTGATACATTTTTCTGTCTTAATGGCACACAAAATTCAGTATTTCTGGAGACAATATGTTTTTGTTTTTGTTTTGTTTTTTTGGCTGTTTGGCACATGGAAGTACTTGAGCCAGGGATGGAATATGCATCACAGCAGCAACCCCAGCCAATACAGTGACGATGCCAGATCCTTAACCTGCTGCACCACAAGGAAACTCCTATTTTATCTTTTTAAAAAATTTTTCATCATAGTTGATTGACCTTGTTCCATCAAATTCGGCTGTACAGCAAAGTGACCCAGTCATACATCTATACACACCCTTTTTCTCATATTATCTTTCATCACGTTCTATCACAAGTGATTGGACATAGTTCCCTGTGCTCTACAGCAGGACCTCATTGTCTGTCCATTCTCAGTGTAACAGTTTGCATCTCTTAACCCCGGACTCCCAGGGGAACTCCTATTTTAAACAGCCACCTCCAGATAATAAAATGTTGACCTGATCTAATTACATAATCACACAGATGCTATTAAAAGTGATCTAAATTGATTGATTTAATTTTTCACTGCAGTTAACCCTTGAACAACACAGGTTTGAACTATGCGGTTTCCACCTATATGTGGGTTTTTTTTTTTTTTTCAATAAACTGCTGTGGTACACACGGTCCACAGTTGACTGAATCTGCAGAATTAGAACCACAGACACGGAGGGCAGGCTGTAAAGCTTGTGCATCCTTGAATTTTGGTGCTGTGGCAGAGCCTAGAACCGATCCCCGGAGTTGCTCAAGGATCAGCAGTATATCATTGTGTACTTGAAACTGTACAGAACAAAATATCAATGGTTTTATTTAACCTATGGTCTCCTTGGTGCTAACAACATACATACCGCTAATGCCTACCATAGTGGCATGAAGCTCTGAGGCATGAAATTTATAATCAGCCTTTGATATAAATCATCAGATGGCAGCATGACCTAGTTTTTATAGTTAGATTTTTGTCTTTTTAAAATGCTTCATTTTCTTTTCATATACCTTGGAATCCATAAGCCCTAATATGCAAGCAAAGGATGAGCACTTGTTTTAGACAGTATATCTTAAGGATGTCAGAAGAGTTCTGTTTTGCTTAAAACTATTCTGTTGATGATAAAATGAAATTGAAAGACCTTTGTGGGTAATTTAGTTGAGTCCATGCCTGCAGAAATTAAAGCATTTTTGACCAATTGCCACAGCCTTTGTATGAATATTAAATTACATGGTCTGACTTAGCATCAACATATTTTTTAAGTACCTCCTCTGCTTTCACATTCACCTGTTAATGTAACAAATTAGGCACAGCTGATGGATTTTGATAATAGCAGCTGTCAACCTCTGTTAAAATCAATCAGTGGCAAGACTGTATGTATTAAATTCTATGTCGTGTCATGAAAATGTATTTACAGTCTAATCACTAATAAGCATAACTGTCAGCCTTGCTGTTGATATTTTCATGATGTGTTTTGGCTCTAGATATTTTACTTGTATGCTCATTTTTTTTTTAATTTAAAACTTTATGGCCTCTTTGACACAAACTAGCCAAATGCCTTGTATCATACTTTACAAAAATATTACTCTTCCCTAGAGTTGAATATTACCTTGAAAATATCACATTTTTCAATAATAACGCATTTTTCTAGTTCTCTTATTTTTTAAGAGTTAATGAGTCTAATTTTTTAAATGCACATCAGAGTTTATATTTCCAAACAAGTATTCTTTATTTTTTTACTTCCAGTTACTCCTTATTTTATACTGAAAGTATGATCACTAAGCTTATTTCACCAGACTTGGCCTTTGAATGGTCTTCAACTGTTTGATAAGTTTCTCCCCACTTTTCCACAGACACAGATTTGTCACCATTGAAGTTATTTAGGAGAATGCATTACACCCATTTGCCCAGTTAACATTTTTTGTTTGAGTTTAAATCATATTTCTTCTCCTTCAAGGATTTTAATGGTTCCCCATTACCAGCTAACAAGCCTCAATGTTTCCTCCTTCCACTCTTTTCTCAGCACCAACTTTTCTAGACCCCAAGCAAAAATATTTTCCTTGTTTGCTGACCCTACCTGTTGGGGTTCCACGGCATCAGATATTTTTCCGCCGCCATCTGCCTTACCCAGGTTAGAGTCCAGTCCTTGGGGCATTTTCTTCCTCCTCCTTGATGTTGAATTTCTTCAAGGCAAAGGACTGTTTCTTATTCATTTTTCTTCCCTTACTACCTAACCCAGAGCCAGACACATAATACACCTTCAGTAAATATTTATGGGACAGAAATGTGTTACAGGCTCAGAACTCCATTCCAAAGAGAAGTTCTACATTTTTTTAAAGTGACTGTATTCAAGATATGTCAAAAGGTACTAATTCAAAAAATTTTTTTTAAAAATCAACTATTTTTTCTCTTCCTTTTATTCTTATTCAGCTGCTCATCTCTACTTCCCTACTGAAAAATGAGAATTGAGCAGGGAATCATGGCAGCTGAAGTCACAGCTTAGGGGAGTGATGGCTCGATGGAAAAGGGCAGCTGCCTGAACCATTTTGAAGCTATGATTATTTCCCTATAAACTAAACTTCCTGGTTTTCATGACTTGTGTCTGTATAACTAATTGTCATCTTATTTATGGGTGTAAAGAAAGTAGAACTGGCAAGGGCCTAACATCATATAATCCCATTTTCTGGAAAAGAAAACTGAGAATAAGGAATTTGTTGAAGATCAAATAGCAAATTAGAGGCAAAGCTAAGACCTAAGACCGAGGCTTCCAGCCCCCCAATGTCTACATTTACTCGCATATTCCTGTTTTGCTGCCACCTTGATTGCTGGTGGGAGTGTCAAGTTTCCTGGTCTCTAGGATGACAAAGACTTTATAGTCTTAGTAACCGGTCATCCAGTCATTTGTCATCTCACTAGTTATTTGGGTCCATTTGGCTTTTTATTTATTTTTTTTTAGGACCACACCCTCTACATATGGAAGTTCCCGGGCTGGGGTCGAATTGCAGCTGTAGCCGCTGGCCTACGCCACAACCACAGCAACACCAGATCCTAGCACGTCTGCGACCTACACCACAGCTCACAGCAACGGATCCTTAACCCACCGAGTGAGGCCAGGGATCGAACCTGCATCCTCATGGATACCAGTCGGGTTCGTTACCACTGAGCCACAATGGGAACTCCCTCTGGATCCATTTGGTTAGACAATACAGTTGCTTAAAAAACTACCACATGCTTATGACAACAGAATTCAGAAGATGGGCCATGTGAAAATTGAACAAGGACACTGAGTACCGAAAGTACGTAATGATGCCTAATAGTATCTTTTCCCAAAGATGTCTTTAACATGGCCTTTATGGGCCTGAATACTGTATATGTGCCCTGTATATTGGATGTCAGATGTTTTATCGGACTTGTATTCTTTATCGGATGTTGTGTTCTCTTTTCAAATATGAATTACATTTAATATTAAACATTAAAATCTCTTGAAATTACTTTTCTATATTCCAATAAGAATTTCTTCATCCTCACTTTTAGCTTCTTACCTCTTGTCATCTCTCTAGCTCTAGATAGAATATCAGCAACTTATTTAATCTAAGTTTGCTCTTTAACGAAATCAAAGTTAAGATTTTTAGGCCTCTTTATAATGATCATGTACTACTTTATAATGGAGGTATTGTAATATCTTTAAATTATCAAATTAAATTATTTCCAAATACCATATTTCCAAAATGTTACCTCATAGTATTATAATTAATAGTAAACACTTTGGGCAGAACTTCTCTATTTTTATCTTATTTTATCTAGGGAGACATTTGCCACATAGGACTTGAAGAAAGAATGCTTAAAGAGACGTGGATAAAGTGTGGTCTAGTAGAAACAGAGATCGAGAAATAGAGCCATGTGCCACGTGCATTCGGGCATCGGCAAGTCTTAGTTGTGAAGAAGATTCTCGTGGGGCTGTGCCATCTAGTCCCTGGTTTTCACAACTAGAAGCAGAGCACACTTCATGCTGAGGGCAGCAGTGAATTCTGCCCATGTTTGAAAGACCACTTGCATCAGGCATTGCATTTGTATTATACTTTCGCTATTGATGGTTTGTGTTCTGTGCCTACCAGTAACATCCGTTGAATGCTAACTTATATCCCAGGCACAGTTCTATTACTTTACTTGAACCAGATCTTCTAATGCTCATAACTCTTATGTGGTAAGCTCCGTTATTACTCTCACTGTTTCTGATGGAAACTGAGGCACAGAGAAGTTAACTAATGTGCCCAACATCATATCTTTAGTTAGAAAAGGAGTGGAGTATAAACCCAGAGAGAATCTGGCCTTAGAGGTCGTGATCTTAACTGTTGTTGTTCTGCCTCTTGGTTAACCCGTGGATTTAGTTTTTGTAACAATTAAATATGTAGCTTATTGTCTGTGGTGCAGTAGAAGTGGAGGAGGAAAGGGAGGTGGGGTCTGGAGCCACAGGCCTCTGCGGGCTGAATTAGAATTCATTACGCCTTTCACTGAATGTTTGTGGCCAGAAAAGGATTGAGACCTTCTGCCTTAAGGAAATATTTAGCTGAATTACTGTCTGAATCATTAGCGTTCTAACTTAATGACATTTTAATCTTCTATCTTTGGAAGACCCATATTTCATGAAACATTTTTGATAAATTCTTTTGTTTCTACAGAAACTCAAACAGAAGAATCAACAGCTGAAGCAAATTATGGATCAATTACGAAATCTCATCTGGGATATAAATGCCATGTTAGCAATGAGGAACTAAACTGGTATTTAAATTCCCAGCTTTACACATGTTATACCATTTTTTTCCCCTCTCAAGTATTTTTTCCTTTTGAAGAAGATTATTTATCTGCCTTTTTTCTAGTCATTAGAATTAAAGTTCCTATTTTTACACTGCGGTTTTACATTAAAGTATTCACTGGTGGATTTTTTTTTAAGCTATTAATTTTATGAAAGATTATTGTAATAAACTTTGATGGGGTTTGTTTTTGGTTAATCTTCATGAATTGAATAATTGTTTTTTAAAAGCAAAATAATTAAGTTTTGTAAATAAATTTCTAAATTTGATCAATGTTGATTTGGTTCATTTCATTACCCTTTGAGGGGAAAATTGAAGGCTTAAACATTTTTGCAGATGAAAATATCAAGTTCAGTCAATCTGTGGTACAAATTAAACATGTTAAGTCACCATTTCAGCTCAATTTTTACAATAAATTGTAAAAAGTCTTAGAAAAAAAACAGTTAACTTGTCTATTGCTCTAAGTAGATGAAATTTAAATCACTTTTATCATGATCTTTAAGTGTTTGGTCTTAATTGGAATATCTGTCTCTAAAAGAGAAATAATTTGTTGAAATTACAACTATGTGCTTATTTTGCTACCTGCCAGGAAGCAATCCCCTCCCTGATTTTTTAGATAAAGGCTAAAGTAAGCTCAAGTACATTTTAGAAATAGTGATTTTTTTTTTTTTTTTTTTTTGCCTTTTGTCATTTTAGGGCCACACCCGCGGCATATGGAGGTTCCCAGGCTAGGGGTCTAATCCGAGCTGTAGCCACCAGCCTATGCTGCAGCCACAGCAACGCAGGATCTGAGCCGCGTCTGCGACCTACACCACAGCTCACAGCAATGCTGGATCGTTAACCCACTGAGCAAAGCCAGGGATCGAACCCGCAACCTCATGGTTCCTAGTCGGATTCATTAACCACTGCGCCACGACGTGAACTCCCAGAAATAGTGAATTTTTAAGAATTTAAATAAGATAGCTCTATATGACAAGTGCTTTTGTAGACTGGTAGTCAACCTACTGTTCTTTATAGGTCTGCCTACAGGAGTTCATCTCTCAGATTATAATTAATGTATCCACAAATGAGAGAGTTGGCTTCTTTGCAGGAAGGACTTTTCCCAGCCTGATTCAGAAACCCCCACCTACTGGCCTTGGTTCTGAATCAATAAATACTAGTCTTTGACTTCATAGTATATGGCTTCTCTGGAGGGTACCAGCTTCCTCTGGGGAAGGGCCTGAGTGGTTGAGGATGAAGGTAAAGAAGAGGCTTACTTGGAGCTCTCATCGCGGCTCAGTGGTTAACGAATCTAACTACATCCATGAGGACGCAGGTTCGATTCCTGGCCTTGCTCAATGAGTTAAGGATCTGGCGTTAACGTGAGCTGTGGTGTAGGTCGCAGACGTGGCTCAGATCCTGCGTTGCTGTGGCTGTGGTATGGGCCTGCAGCCACAGCTCCGATTGGACCCCTAGCCTGGGAACCTCCATTAGGCCGCAGGTGCAGCCCTAAAAAAAAAAAAAAACTAAGAGGCTTACTTTTCATTGTATACCCTTTGGTATCCTCAGAATTGTATGGCATGTGCAAATACTGCCTGTTCAAAAAAGTAAAATTTCTTTTTAAGTTATGCAGGGTCCCACCTCTAACAAGTAGCAGAAGCACAAGACAAGACAAGCCATGGAAACATCTTTAGACCCTCTAACTGCCCCTTTTTGCAGCTTCTATTAATTGCAATGTGATCTTATCAGGTCTTGGTGAGCCTCATTTGGGTCAAAGCAGAGACAGGAAAGAGCTAAGGAAAAAATAATATGCAAGCTCTGGCATCCTGGTAATGAAATTATCTCTAAAATGATTTGGAAACCTAAGGCTCTCATCCTTCAGACATTAGATCCCTCGGCACCGTTACAAGCCAAAATGTATTAACTTGGCATTTTGATGAAGTTCCAGTTTGATTCATTTTCTTTCTGTAAATTCCCAAGGAAGTTTAAGCTAGGTAGAGGAGTTTTCAGCCTTAAACTAAAATGTGTGCTTTGTCCTAACACAGACTTTTTATCCTGAATGTTCTTAAATTTGTCCAGCATAACTGGATACCTTAAATTTTATTTAATCCTTCAAAACATACATGGACCACGGACTGATTTTTAAGCCCAAATTGAAATGTATTCCAGATGTGTGTGTTAATATATTTTTTAACATGGTAGCAGTCTTGAATTCTTTCACATCCTTTTTTTTTTTAAGAAATTGAGTTAATATAATTCAATATTTTTGTTTCTATTTTTACAAAGGGTTGAATTGTATACTAATACATTTATATCAGTAAATGTATGAATGCACTAATAATGAATCCATTTTTTCTGAAAATTTTTACCATTGTCAATATGTAATTTGCATTCCAAAAACAGCTCAAAACTTACAAAGAAAATGTAAACCTATATTTTCTCTGTGCTTCGAGGTCTTATTCTTTGACAAAGGGTCACAATATCATCAAGTGGCCTTGTTCTGGTTAGAACCACCCTAACCTGTTTTATTCAGGTGTCTTTCTGAGGTAGTACCTCTTCAGGTTTAGTATACACAGAAGCAACTTGCGTGCACTTTTAAAATAATGCAGATTTTGGATTTAATGCAAATTTACTGAATCAGAATCTCTAAGGTAGGGTTCAAAAGTCTGCATATTTAATAGCAAGGTTTCCAGGTGATCTGTTACTGACACTGACAAAACATCTTTTTTTTATGCAGTTTAGTAATAGTCATTTTGAGTATTTTTAACGTGAAAAACTATTCAAAAATAGCAGTATTGATGTGAAGTGTTTTATGCCATATTTAGAGTTCTAGCCTCTTGAGTATTTAAAAATAATGCTCTGTATGAGCAGTTCCCGACCTTAGCTAAACATTAGAATTAACTGGGAAAATGTTCAAATCCTCTGTGCTGAAGCCGCGCCCTAGGCCAATTAAATCAGAATTCTGGGGTGGGATCCAGGCATCGATGTGTTTTAAAATTCCCCTGGTGATTCCAATGTTCGGCCAAGGAGAGCACCACAGCTCTATGCAGGTTTATAAGCATGGAAAGCATCTTGAGGGACTGATTTTTTTTACCAGGAAAAGTTAAATTTTTGGAGCAAAGAACTTCAAGAGGACAAAATCCTAAAACTCACCTATACAGAAATTTATTTCTGAAAGATAACTAACTCTACACTCTTGGATGTCAGAGGCAAAGAGCCCTCACTCATCATTCACAATCATATAACTGGAGGGAAAACTGAAGACATAACGTAATGCCATACAGTCAACAACTTTTAGAGGCAAAGGAAAAGGGACTGATGTAGGATCTTCCATCCTGATTGCTCATAATACTCTCAAGACATTAAAGAGGTTGAGTGAAAACCGAAGGAAGATGACATTTCTCCATGTTAACTGTTTCATGATGAACATGTTTAGGCTGATAAAGTAACCTGGATTTAAAATTTGCTCATTTAAGAGCCACCTGTCGATCACTTAGACTCTAGGCACTGGGTTAGGAGCTGGACATACCAAGTTAGAAAGGACCCTTTGCTCAAAGTTTATGGAATACAAGCCAGCAGAGAGCTATACACACACACAAACCCTAGCTTGTCAGTGGACTTCATGTTCACAAATTGGATGCTCACCAACCAACCCAAAGAACCAACGTCCTGCTTTTATTCCACAGGGATTTGGATTTTCTTGGTGCCTGTGGAGTGGATTGCAGAGCTCAAGTTAGAGGTCTCCTTCTCAGGAATTCCCCGCAAAAAGAATCTCTCTGTGCTTAAAAAGTTATGGCTAGGTATGTCCAGACCTGGAACAATCTAAAAGATACAAGAAGGCAATGCTATAAAAATGCTCAACTCTAGAAATGAGAAAGTAGCACAGCTTTCACTGCAATAAGGTGAGGGAGATAGTTTTCAAAACAGCTTTGGGAGGGGGAAGAAAAGTCATTTGTGAAAGCTGAGTACTTAAAAACTACAGATGGCATTGCTAACAAATAAATCAATTAAAGAGTTCAAAGTGTGAACAGAAACATAAATGTGAATTAAAACCATGCAAACTTGAAGCTATGCATGAAGTAAGTATTTTAACCACTGGTACTAAAATTTTAAATTGAATTCTCTGATGAAACAGAAAACTGGTATAATTGCCTGAGAAAGAGTGGTTTGAGAATTACAGCTGGTATGGAAAAAAAAATAAATATGTTTCTGTGTTTTGAATAGACAGTAAAAGCAAGATAGATGAACAAAAAGGGCCTGCCAAGGTACCAACAATAGTCCAGGTGAGAAACTAAAGCATAAAAGCTGTAGCAGGTTTATTTCCTTGCTCCTCTTGATGGATTCCTACGTGTTGCTTGTTCTTGCCAATCCCTGCAAGGTTGTAGCAGCACAGTCTGTTGGCCTGGAGAGGTCAGACAGTTTGGGACATTTCCTGGAGCTGCTGGCCTTTGTTTTGAACTTTTTTTTTTTTTTCCTGAACCTTTGGAGGATTTTTTTGTAACAAGTATTGGGGTTATTTTACTTGTTTACAGGACTCTGTATTTGTGGGGGAAGAGAATGAGAGTCGATAGGGAAGGGTCTTCTGCTTCTAGAAGATGAGAGAAATATCTCAGCTCTTAGCAAAGTCTCACCCTGGAAGACTGAGTCCTGAATAGTGGGCCATGGTGTGGACTCTACAGACAAACTCCCTCCATCCTGGTGGTGCTGCTGCTTACTAGCTGCCCTTGGGCAGATTTCTCGGTTTGCTCTAACTTGGTTTTTTTCCCTCCGTAAAAGGGACATGTACCACGTTATATGGATATTAATTTATTTTATTTTTTTCTGTTTTTTTTTTTTTTTTTTTGGCTACACACAAGGCATGCAGAAATTCCCAGGCCTGGGATCAAACTCGTACCACTGCAGTGACAACACCAGATCCTTAACACGCTGAGACACAGGAGAACTCCTGGATTTTACTGTTAAACAGCTCTGAAAACTAGAATGTTTATGTTTACAAGAGCTAAATAGTTAAAATCTACTACTGCCTTACCTAATGATTTACTTAGTCATTTACAAGGATGGAGTAAGGTGCAGCCCTGCGCCCCCACAGAGCAGGAACGGACATCAGACATCAGACATCATCATCTCTACTTGGATGTAAGTCCAATATAGAATGAAGAATACATTCGTCAGCATTTATCTCCCCCTCTCTACAGCCAGTTCTTCCTCCAACTGCTTCCAGCGAAGGAGGATGAAAGTTCCCTCACACTTAGAGTGGAAATTTTAAAACCCAATGAGATGCACCGCCCTTGCCGTGTCCTCTGTCAGCAAAGCCCCAACTCCTCCCCAACCCCTGGTTTGTTGTTGTTGTTGTTGCCGTTGCTTTTTGTTTTTCCATCCCCTGTTTTGATCCCATCTGTTTCCTTCTATCGCCTCCATCCCATCAGTCTCCAATTTCTGGCAATGTTTTACTGTAAACACTCACATCTCTGGGACAGTCCCAGGTTGCTAGGATGGCTGCCCTTCAGAAGGCACTACTTCTAGCCTGTCAAGGCCACGTGTTGGCAAATCCAGCACTGGCTTAGCCTCTTTCTCACTCAGGATGCCCTGTCTCTCTCCCTTCTGTCTGGGTAGATCCTCAATCGTCCTTCAGGGCTCATCTGAAACCCACTGCTGGCCCCAACATCTTTCCCCACGGAGTTCCACCATCTCTGAATTCTGCAGACTTGGGGGTTAATCATACCCCACCTTCTGCTCTTCTGCTCTAGCTTCCTGTGTGTTTTGTCTGCCCAGAGAGATGGAAAGCTCCCTGGGATTCAGATTAATTTCCCCTCTTCTGCACCCAGCACAGTGCTAGGACCATCACAGACATTCACTTATTAGTTGGTGGTCAAGCTTGTTTAAATCAAAATTCATTTTACTTCATAAGTTTCTAATGATTAGGAGATGATCTCTTTTCTTTGTACATTGCCTTATACAGTTATTTCTTTTTTTTCATTACACTGGCTGCAAGAAACAATACTTTTGAGGTCAAAATAATTTACATATTAAAGAACAAAATTATACATTAATGAATGTATTATTATTAATGAATGGTACCCATAAAACTAAAAGATAAACCAAAAATCATAGAATAAGCTCCTATCCTATGATACCAAGAGAAGTTCAAACTCATTTATCAAAGGCCTTCTATGAATAGACAATACAGAGAGTAATAATACTTTATATACTTTAGGTCACTAAGTTATTAGCACAATCAAATGAGAAAGATACTATCCTTTCCTTGCTATGGATAAAGAAACTTAAACTCAGGACAGAAAGAGGGTGAGGACTGAAAGCAAAGAATATATTTTCTCTGGAGAATTAATCACAGAGAATCAGCAAGAATCATCGATGCTGGGTGCCAGGCCCTGTTCTACATGTAATAAGTCATTTAACATGCACAACTGCGTGAAGTAGGAACTATTCATTTTCCTACTTTGCAGACTAGGAAATGGAAGCCCAGAAAAGTGAAATTCCTTGCCCCCAACCACAGAGGCGGAAAGCAGATGAAATGGATTCCAGTCTCAGTCTGACTCCAAAGTTCTCATTCTTAACCAATACATGAGCTAGAAGATTAAAAAACATGGGTATAAAATAGACAGAGCTGTGTGATATTAAAATATGAATGCCTTTGGAAGATCTAGACCTTGAACTCCTTTCAGCAATCAGCTGAACCTTTACACACACACACAAACACACACACAATGTGATAATATTTGTACAGCACTTAGCATGGGCCTGGTTCATACAAGGTCTCAGTAAATGCCAAGTACCCCTGCCATGGCCATCACTGTTTTCCCTGCCAGTATAGTGGAATAACCAGCACCACTTAGGAAATATGGCTCCCTAGGAATTCCCCCTGTAGCTCAGCGGTAGCAAACCCAACTAGTATTCATGACCACTCAGGTTCGATCCCTGGCCTCGCTCAGTGGGTTAAGGATCTGGCATTGCTGTGAGCTGTGGTGTGGGTCACAGACGCGGCTTGGACCTGGTGTTGCTGTGGCTGAGACACAGGCTGGCAGCTACAGCTCCAATTCGACCCCTAGCCTGGGAATTTCCATATGCTGCAGGTGCAGCCATAAAAGCAAAATAAAAGAACTATGGCTCCCTAGAACATGCGTAGAATCCTGCTTGCTTTTACAAAAGGAGATGTAGAGCCTTTTATCTTGTTTTCTCCTTCTGCAGCTGTTGTAAAGGACTACCTGAGCAGACAGATCACGGAAAAGAAAAAGAACGTATTATCTGAAAAAACAGACCGAAGACCGTCTTCCTTTCTATTTCCTGCCCCTGGACATCCTTTGCACTTTCTTTCATATATTTTCCTGGTCTCTAGTTACAGACGTGCTCAGAAGCCACCAGGCAAATCCAAGGCAATTGACCGTAAGGAGCATCTGAACGCACCTGGCGAATCAGAGCAAGACACTGGCTGAGCGTAGTACAGGCCCTCTGTGGGGCCTGTTAGCTAAAATCCAGAAAGGGCTTTTGGCAGGGTTTGAAATGCTCTTACGAGCCATGGCTGGTTACAGAGCACGAAAGCTGAGGGAGAAGGGATTTTACTTCCTGGTAGGGGGTGGATTGCCTTCTTCAGCCAGGGCAGTGCCTTCTAGAGGAAACCGCTGAAGAAATAGCAGTGGCTTAGAGGAGGTGGATAGCTGACTGTGATGAGGCTGGTTGGCCACGTGTCATTCAAGAGAATGTACCATTTTGAACATCAACAAAAAGGGATTTTTTTTCCTGGCACATAATAGGTCCTCAAAAAATATTTCTTGAATGAATGACTCATAAGAAGATTATAAAGAATTCATGAAAATAATACACAAGTTATTAACTTCTGTGCCATGTGGCTTATATTCACTGCCTCACCTAATCCTTACCCACTACTATGAGGTAGGTTTTATTACAATGGACATTTACACGGTAGTATGTATGAAACAGGTAGGTAACAAGGACCTACTGTCTAACACAGGATAATCTACTCAATACTGTGTAATAACCTATGTGTGAAAAGAAGCTGAAAAGGAATGGATATACGCATATGTGTAACTGACTTACTTTATTGTACACCTGAAACTAACACAGCTTTATAAGTCAACTCTACTCCAATAAAAGTTATTAAAAAAAAAAAAAAAGACCCTCATTTTACAAATGAGGAAACCAAGGTGAAATCTCTTGCCTGGGGGCCATACAGATAATATTATTAGACTGAAACATATGCTCATAAGAACCATGCTGATATGTGACTCTTGAAAGAGGAGCTTTACTTAACTACATTCCAGAATGTTCTAGAATATAAGTACAGAACCTCCTTGACTTCCAGTGGAGTTAAGTCCTGGACAAGCCCATCTCAAATTAAAAAATGCCATAAATCAAGAAGGTATTTAATACATCTAACCTTCTGTACATCAGAGCTTAGCCTAGCCTACCTTAAATGTGCTCAGAACACTTCCATTAGCCTTAAGCTGGGCAAAGCCATCTAATGCAAAGCCAGTTTTATAAGCAAGCACTGACTATCTCATGTGATTGACTGAATATTGCACCAAAATTGACAAAGAGAATGGTTATGTGGGTACAAAATGCTTTTAGGTGTATAAGTTGTTTGCCCTTGTGATTAGGTGGCTGACGAGGAGCTGGTACACAAGAATATCGTACCACATGTCAAAATTCACAGTACAGCCTCTACTGAATGCTTGTCACTCACATCATAAAGTCTAATGGTCACAAGTCAGGGACCATTTGTAATTAGCATCTGTCTCCGGGTGTTGACATTACTTGTGAAAGCTGAATGTTGAGTAAGATTTTGGTTCTGGATTTGGTGGGATGTCACAATTACATGGCCTCAATCTGCATGGCAGATGCGGGTATGGGGACCAAGGCTGCCTTCCTTGGCAGCTAGTCCAATTCAGTCTATGCCAGACCATAGCCAGTCCGCAGCTACTTCTACCAAAAGCATGGGTTTCTGCATCTGGAGGTATATACGGTATGCTGCAAAAAAGTGGGTACGAGGAACATTTAAGAAGTTGCCTATTCCACCCCTCTTGAAAATTTCCAGTGGAGAAGGTCCATTTTGTACACTTCTTTGAGAAGAAAGGAAGACACAGCAGTACTTTAGTCAGGCACTTCAGGAGCCAAGCCTCCCGGCTGCTTTCTGGCCCTTCGGAATTGGAAGAGACCAATGCCTTTTGAATTCCACTTGAAGACACAGAGGAGGCTGCAAGAGCCATTGTTGGGCTGACAATGGAAGATGATTTTCATAGACAAGTTGATTGCTTTCTAAGAAGCAGAAAAATAAAGCCAATTTCAGCAACCACCCAAGAGTCTGTGAGAGCAGCCACTTCTGAAAGGACAAAAAGACAAGCAAACAAAAGAGAGGAAGCCTTACCGGGAGTGGGGCACATTTCCTCCATCTGGGAGGAAGATAGGCTTCATAGTGTTTTCATAGGAGATCAATGAGCATCCTGTCCAAGGCTCTGCTGAAGTCTGAGGCCTGCCGCAACTTATACAAACTTAGAAAATGTAACCAGGAAAATCTGATATGATGAGGTTTAAACTACCCTAGACAGCCGTCAAAAGCGTTCTTAAATGGAGAGCTATGTAAGCACCCAGACTGTTTTCCAAGCTTTCAAACTACTGTGATCATCTCCCTCCCTTCACAGAGAAGTGGGAATGGTCTGCTCCCTGACTAAGCAGTGAAAAAGATGTTAGCAGTAAAAACACATAAGGAGTTCCCATCATGGCTCAGCAGAAGTGAATCTGATTAGCATCCATGAGGACACAGGTCCAATCCCTGGCCAAAAGCACTGCATCACACTCCTTATTTTTCTTCACATTTAACTAAAATGGGCCAATTTTTTGAGGTGGCATTTTGTTAGGTGACCCATGTAAATCAAATTATGTAATTGCCCCCAGTTCTCCTAGGTGATGCTGGCCTCACTTTTTAGTTGAGAAAGTCTAGGTTCAGAGAGATTAAATAACTAATGTATCACTTAGGATGCTTTGAACCACAAGCAACAGAATACCTAACAATGGCTTCAACAAAAACATTCCAAGTTATTCTCCAGAACGAGGAGTCTGGATGTCTGGGTCCTGAGGTTGGGTCATTAAATTAATGATGACATCAAGGACCCTAGTTCTCTGTATCCTTCCTCACCTCCATCCCTAACACATGCTGGTTTATAGTCCTCAGGCTTCTTGTCTCATGGTTGTGTGATGGCTGCTGGAGTTCTAGACACCACGTGTTTATACCACCAGAGCACAGGCAAGATAGAGGGGAGCTGGGACTTCTCTGGCTACAGTACCCTTTTTCATCAGGGAAGAAAATTCTACCCTGAACTCCCTAACACACTTCTCCTTAAATCTAATTTGTCAGGAATTAATTACATAGTCACCTGTAGCCTTAAGGGATACTGGGCAAGTGGGTATATGGCTTTTCGCCATTGTCCTTGGAGGCTGGACAGGAAGCAGAGAAAAACAGTAATTGTGCCAACATCCACAGTGCCTGCACTCTTACAAAGGTTAGGGGTTGTTAGAGCTGTCTCTCACTTCTAGAAGCATGTATCCTCTACCCTACAGCATGCAGAAGCACAGGAAGAGACGTCTTTCCTCAGGTGGTAGCCAGCCACACAACTTTTAAAATCAGTGCTCTATTCTTAAAGGAACAATGGAAAGGTTGCCAGGAAGACCGCTGGGTAGTGTGAAGCTGAGATTCCCCCTCCCATGGGCGATCTGACCCCCTTTCCTGAGTGTCACTTGAGTTTGAGGTTGCCAGGGAGGAAGGGCTCACCAGAGCTGAACCCATACTCCTGGGGTCTGAAAATGGGTGGGGAGCCGAGAAGAGTCTCCTACCTGCTTGATTCAGACCCCTCACTGGTTCAAGGCACTTGCACAGCTTTTATTTTTATTATTTTTAAATTTTTTATTTTTATTTATTTGTTTGATGTAAGTATTGCTACTCCAACTTTCTTTTTTATTCCATTTGCATCCCTTCATTTTCACTCTTGTTGGGCAATAGATAGAACTTCTATCTATTCAGCCATCCTATATCTTTTGATCGAAACATTTAATCAATTTACATTTAAAGTAATTGACAGGCATGTACTTATTGCCATTATGTTAACTGTTTTCTGGCTGCTTTTTATGACTCTTCTCTGTTCTTATTTTCTTCCCTTATGATTTGATGACTTTCCTAAGTGTTACGTTTGTATTCCTTTCTCTTTATTTTTTATGAATTTGTTAGATTTTTGGTTTCTGTTACCAGGAGATTCCTATATATATAGAACGAATAGTGGTACAATCCCCACTGGTCACCAGAGCCAGGTGTGGACTACATGCATGCTTTCATTGTAGTTGGGCCTCAACTGCTGCAGACACTCTGATGGGTGGGGCTACCTCTGGCCCAGTTGTCTGCAAGGCTTGGTTGTGACTGCTGTGGGTGCACTATGAGTGGCACTGATTCCCCAGAGTGGAAGCTGCTTTGGAGGGGTACCAGGGCTGGCTGAAGATGCCCACCGGGTGTGGTGTGGTAGGGGGGGAAACTTTGGAGGAATGCCAGTTGGGGCAAGTCCTCGGGTGAGTGCCAGGGCTGAGCAAGCAGTGCCAGTAAGTTAGATGGCGAGAGTCAGAAATGGTACCCACCAGCACTGGGCCAGCTGCGTAGAAGGTGAGTCAAAAATAATGTGACCCGCCAGTGCCTCCATACCCAGAGAAAATTCAAACAGATCCCGGCCCTTCCAGCACTCACGCTAGTTAGTTGATGATTCTCCTTGTATGAGCCAAGCTAATTCCTCTGCACTAGGACCCAGGGAGAGTTAGTTAGTGGGTAACCCCTTTAAAAACAGAGTCTCAGATGTAAGCCCCACTAGTTTTCAAAGCTAACTGCTATGAAGGTTCAACTTCCTGGTGCAGGTCCCCCAAGCTGGGGAGTCCGATGGGGCTCAGACCCCTTGCCCCTCACTGGAGACCTCTGTAGTTGTGATATTCTCCTGCTTATGGGTTGCCAAACCAGGGGGATATGGGTTCTGACTAGAACACGTCTCTGCTCTTCTATCCATCTCAATGAGGCCTTTCCTTTATATCCTTAGTAGAAAATCTGTTCTGTGAGTCTTTAGGTTGTTCTCAGAGATGGTTATTCTCTATATAGTTATAGTTTTGGTGTGTCTACAGGAGGTGAGCTCAGGGTTCTCCTACTCCATAATTTTGATCTGACCTTGCCAGGCTATTAAGCGTCCTTCAGTCCTATGCCTACTGCAATGTACAGAGCTTCATTCTGCTCTTGGCTTTGTTGGCTTCTCCCTGAGTGATCCAGATGTATTCTCATACCATATACCACATACATATTTTCTTGTACAATATTAGTGGATTTTACTCATTGCATATTGAAAGTTATATGCAATAACTGTAAAATAGTTTTGGAATTACTTGCAACACATTGACTTTTGTGAACATCTAAATATGTTAAAAAAATGTGAATTTAACCTTTTCATTTGCACAGTTAGCAGTCCCCAAAGGCTCCAAGAAACAAAGTGTTGTGTATAGACTCTTTGTATATGTTAACAACAGACCCATAGACACAATCCTACCTGGGTATTCAAGGATGAACAAAGAGGGAAGGCATAATCCTTATTCTCAAAAGTTTACAGATAAGAAAAAAGTACAACTTACACATAGAAAATGCAGAAACAGACTTGAGTTTACATTCTGGTTCTACCACTGAACTTCACTGTGCCTCAATTTCTCACTTGAGAATTAGTAAAGTAATACCCCCCTCGTGTAACTGGTGGGGGAGGTGAAGAAAAAGCAGGTGAAGTACAATGCTTATCACCTATAAAGAGTCAAAAACACTCTATTGCTGTTCAGAAATCAGAAGAGGGATTTATTGTGTCCCTAACAAGGCTGGTTTTCTTGGCCCCAAGATCCAGTCCTAATCCTTCAAAGACATTTTAGGACCTCAAAGTGGTCACATAAAATAGGAGCATCGGGCAGAACTCCCGATTAAGTGGACGTCCCTGGTCCTCCCAACTCCAATAAGGCTGCTGTTGGTAATCCATTTATCATGCCTACAATCACCTCTATTAAAGCAGATTTCAAAGTCAATTTTTGTTCATGATCCCAGTTTTCAGTCACCCACACAGGCAGGGAATTGCCCTCTGAGTTCAGTCTCTAGGCAAAAGAAGTCTCTCTTCTCATTCCAATTATTCCCTTCCTGAGGAAGAATACACTGGAACTGGTTGGCCAAATGCCAGGACAACTTTTTTCGTATTTGGAGCTTTCCATCTTCACCTCTTCTGGTGCTACTTAGGGTATGACTTTTCAACTCCCTGGAATACAAGTTTTGAGGCTCTGACTAGTGTTCAAGGGAAAGGGGCAAAATGAGTCAATTTTCTTTGACTCTAGGGTGATGGTCTCAAAGGGTACATGGACCAGCATCAGTTGCCTGACCTGGAAGCTCGTTTTGAAACACAGAATCTCTGAACACAGCCCAGAGCCTCCTGAACCAGAAACTGCATCTTAACAAGATCCACAGGAGATTCATATGCACATGTTATAAGCCCAGCCCAGGTGTGTAAACTGACTTCATTAAGGTAAAGAAGCCTTCCACCTAGTCCAGCCTAGCCATCTGTAGATTGAGTACAAATTCCTACATGGTTAGGAGTCTGTGTCGTGGCTCAGTGGAAATGAAATCTGACTAGTATCCATGAGGACGTAGGTTCAGTCCCTGGCCTTGCTCAGTGGGTTAAAGATCGGCGTTGCCATGAGCTGTGGTGTTAGGTCGCAGAGGTAGTTGGGATCTGGTGTGGCTGTGGCTGTGGAATAGGCCAGTAGCTACAGCTCTAATTCCACCCCTAGCCTTGGAACCTCCATATGCCATGGCTGCTGCCCTAAAAAGACAAAAAAAAATTCCCACCTGGTTAAACTGTGTACACATACGTACACACAAATACACATCATTCCTTTATGCAGGAATACCATTGTTCCTCACTTACATTTCCCTCTGAGACTGCAGCCTGGGGGTGCTATCTGTGGTCCCCTGGAGCCAGCTGGCACAGGCTCATGAAAGCCTTCCCATCCTTTCCCAACTGCCCATTCAGTGATGACACACTGGTGGCAAGAAACTGGCCATGGTGGGAGTATTTGCGCCACAGAAATAGGGAGACACTACAAAGGAGAGCATCCCCCCACCCCAGAGGACTGGGTTACAGCACACCATATATATCGGGTCTAAGTCAGGGCTCCTCTCTCACTGGCATAATCCTACCGTTCAAGCATCTCAGTCCTATTGGCCTTTCCTACACACTTGAATTCTTTTGCCAGCAGATTAAGTGTATTTCTTTTTACCCTATCCTCAGTAGAAATGGAGAACAACAGTTAACACCTAGCATTATCTCACTAAAATGCTATTAATCTACTTTTAATATGAGTAAAAATGTTCAGGAGTAGCTGTTAAGTTTTTTTTCATGGCTTCAATTCCTGGATTTGTATTTAGCAGATCTGTAATCGCACCTGGATTCTGCATTTCAAAACTGCACTCCAAGTAATTTTCATGCAGGTGATCATTAGTCAAGACCTGGAAAACGATCCAATTCTGAGTCACATCCCCAGGGAAGCTGCTCGCTGCATTCACCTGGGGGTTCTGAGCTCTCCCACCTCTACCACCTCTCACCCCCCAATGTCTGGTACTTCCCCAGAGAAATGAAACAAGCAAAAACCTCAACTCTGACCTCAGCTGTGTATCACCAAACTGCAAAGATTATAGTAGCCACCTGTTCACAAAGCAATGGATGGTTAGTGTTTTCCAAACTCTTGGATTCACCATCTGAAAATTGAGACACCATTAGAAAACTGCAGGTTGCCAGCTTTCCAAGGGATCTCATCTCCAACTGAAAGCAGCGATGTAGCCTCAGAATCTTTGGCTCAGGGCTCCCATGCACATCATTATTATTTTAATGGATTTGGGAAATTATATGTTCTCTAATAATAACTCATGAAAGGAATGCACAAACAGAAATACAGAGAGAAGTGACTTGCTATGGCCCTTTTAAGGAGTTGGTGACTAAGCTCAGCTCTTATTAGCTGTTAGAATAGATTTAGTCAATTGAACCTCATTGAGTAAAAAAAAAAAAAATCAGGAAATTGCCCATTAAAATGTATATTCTGGGCTCTTGAAAGAGCCAGAAGGTAGGACAACAGTGGGCCCACATTTCTCTGTGTCAACAGTCCAGAGCCGAGTAACGGTAGCTGTGTTTGAAAGAAGCACAAGTTCCCCAGTTCATGGTCATTCCATCACTCCTGCTTTTCTTGTTCCCCTATTGGCCTTGTCTGTAGAAGCATGTGAGTCTGCAAGTTCTACTAAGCTTTATTTCCTTCCCAGCTCCTCACAGACAGACCTCAGACATGGAAAGATATTCAACATCACTAATTATTAGAGAAATGCAAATCAAAACTACAATGTAGTAACACCTCGTATCAGTCAGAATGGCCATCATTAAAGAGTCTAAAATAGTAAATGCTGGAGAGGGTGTGGAGAAAAGGGAACTTTCCTTCACTGTTGGTGGGCATGTAAATTGGTACAGCCACTACGGAGATTCCTTAAAAATATATATACATGCATAGACTTGCTATATGATCCAGCAATCCCACTCCAGGGCATGTATCTGGAGAAAACCAAAATTTGAAAAGAATACATGAATCCCAATGTTCACTGCAGCACTATTTACAACAGTCAAGACATGGAAGCAACCTAAATGTCCATATACAGAGGAATAAAGATGCAGTACATATATAATGGAATACTACACAGCCATAAAAAAGAATGAAATAATGCCATTTGCAGCACCTGGATGAAACAGGGGATTAGCATACTAAGTCAGACAGAGAAAGATAAATACCATATGACAGCATTTATATGTGGAATCTAATAAAAAGGATATAAAGAACTTATTTATAAGACAGAATCAAACTCACAGATTTCAAAATCAAATTGATGGTTACCACAGGTGAAACTGTCAGGAGAGGGATGAATTAGATGAATGGTAATAATATATACACACTACAGTATATAAAATAATTAACAAAGACCTCTTGTATAGCACAGGGAAATCTACTCAATAGTCTGTAATAACCTATATGGGAAAAAGAATCGATATATATGTATGTATATATAACTGAATCACTTTGCTGTACACCTGAAACTAATAATACAACATTTAACTCCAATAAAATGTAAAAAATGTAAAAAAAAAAAAAAAAAGGAAGAAGGACCCCAGTATAAAATCCTTGGAAATTCTCCTTCTTGCTTTCTGCTGCAAACTGGCCTAAGCCAATCTCATGCTTCACAATTACTGGGTTCTCTTCAGTATCAATAACTGCCTAAAGCGAAAGGTAGGCAAAGTCTGTAACAGATCCCTTCAAGCTGTAACATATGCATGAATCGCCTGGGATTCCATTAAAACACTGATTTTAATTCAGTAGGTTTGGGGTGGGCCTGATTCTGTATATCTAATAAACTCCCAGGTGATACGTATGCTACTGGTTTCATCCACCACATTTCGAGTAGCAAAGGTGTAAGTTTCTGCCTCAAAACTTTGCTCCCAGGTTCTACTGGAAATTGGCCTCCAACCAAAGTCTGCAAAGGAACAAAAGAGGCGTACAACTTGCTCTAGAAACCAGATAAACTCCCAGAACTTTGCCCTCTTAATTGTTCTGACCATGCCTTTACATAAACCAAAGTGACAGCGTTCTGGAAGCAGAGATACTGCCAGTCTTGGAGCATGAATCAGGCAATCACAAAATCAATTGCTAGACAAAGGGCACTTTTGGAAGCAAGCAGGGGCAGCACTGTGAAGAGTACAGACTGTGGGTTCCTGGATGCTGTGCTCTATGCAAGGGCAGAAGGGGTTTCTATGACATTTAAGAGATGTCTAGAAACCACATATTTTGAACACCGGTAATCTCAATGAAAGCTCATTATAACAATGCACTAATATCAATGAAAACCCATTATAACAATGTGCTAATCTCAATGAAAACCCATTATAACAATGCGCCAGTATCTGAACCTCTGGTGTCAATTGGAGATAAAGATAGCCTGGGTGTTTACAGAAACCATCCTTGCAGTGAATCAGCCCTGCAATGGGTACCCCAACTAAGGCAATTAGCAGCACCCGTGTCTACCATAGTATCTGACAATATATCTTAAGTTAAATGACAGACACATAGCACATTCTTAATAAGAAATAGATGTTGCAAACTGGACTCCGACCAAAATCTGAAGTGGGAGGGACTATTTCAGCATTCGAGAGAGACCACTGCGAAGGACACGGGAGGGACCGGCCCCTTCCAGTGAGATGTGGAACTTTCCTCCGACTTCTCCCATGCAAGCCCTGGAGGGGGGGGTCCCCTCAGTCAAAGCCCTGATACCCTCCAAACACTCATTTTTCCAGTTTACTTTTATCTGGGCCCTTCTCCCACCATGTCTTTCAGCACAATGTTCTCTCAAGTCACCTCAAGAGAAACAGAAGCAGAAAATAAGAGGCTGCCGCAATCCTAGAGATGGCCAAAGCCAGTGGGTTTTCAACCCTACACTTGAAAGTTTTTCAGACCTGATGTTGCCCTGCAGAGCAAACCCACAGTTCGTGTAGGCAAGAGCACTGCTCTGGACGGGGCAGAGGTGGACGGGAGAAAAGCTAGAATACAGTGTCTCCCCCCCATCCCTCATACCTTTGTCACGGAAGGGCTTCTAAGCGACACCATTCGATAACACTAACCTGAGCCGAAGTCATTCTTCCATCACCCGTCTGCAGATTAGGAAGCTGAGTTGTTGACGGGATAAGGACTTCGCCCAAGTTCACATGGTAAGATGGGCAGAACCCAGACTCTGCTTGCGCCGTGGGTCAGGTCACAGGACACAGGCTGTAGGCGACTGAGGGGGAGGTGCAGTCTTGTCCTACGAGGTGAAGGCTGTTGGAGCTTAGCAGGATAACAGGTGTCAGAGTCCCCGCCAGCCTGGTGGTCTATCTCCCTCCTCCTCTCCCAGCCAGGGAGCCCGTTCCTTTATCTCCCCGTAATGGCTCAGTGTTTTCTGGGTTTCAGATCCATCTCCCCAGTTCCCGATGCAAACATCTCTCTTGGCAGTCCCTGATGGCACCTGAAAGCCAAGAGAAGGGTTTTTCACTGTCATGGATGCCCTCTAGCTCTGTAAAACGTACTGCCAGCAAGACACACGGTAGCTTGTCACGGGGAAGGTGACACGGCTGCTCCCTGAAGCTGGATGGTTTTCTGACTTTCCTCCTGTGAGTTCATGTGCCTTTTATCTGCCTCAGACGTACCCTATTAGCTGATATTGTATCAACCTGCTCAACCCATTTCCCCAACGCTTCCAGTGTGCTCTCGCGCTCCACTTTCCACCCATCCCTGGCTACACCTTCCTAGCCTTTCTGCTGGCCTGTAAGGGCCTCACTCTACATACAAAAGCAGGTTTTCCTGATGCACATATTTACATTAAAGTGTTAGAGTGGTGCTTACAATCAAGGATAAATTCTCCCTAAGATAAGACGCTAAAGCACTTTGGAAAATAATTCATGCTCACGTTCTGTACACCGCGGGTGGGTCCCCCAGGGTTTTCTGTGGCCGTCCTTCACCTTATTCTTTTCCCATCTTCCCCCTCCTTCCTCCTCTTTACCAATGCCTCCTCTCCCTTGCCCCTGTCTCCACCCATCTTCCTTCTGTATGAAGGTGTGTTTATCAGCCTTAGCATCATCTCAGAAGTACTAGCACTGACACTGCCCATATTCCACTCACCACCGTGCCGCCATATTTGCCCAAATCAAGTGGGTCTACAGCCCATTCTTGGGACACAATAATAAAAACGATGACAGGATGAGGATTAATGATAACAAGGAAGAAGAAGAAATAAACGAGATTTGATTCCTTGTGAGGAGGAAGAAAAGAAAAAAAGGGAAGGAAGGAATTAAAGAAAAATGGCAAAACTACAAGGGGCTATCACTAATACTATAAATAACTAGCATTAAGGAACCCTTTTTATCACGCACTACCCGTGTGTTTGAATGTGTTTGTGTGTGTGTGCGTGTGTTATTTACACTGAGCACTTATAAGTGCCCTATTATTTCATGCATGAGGAAATCAAGGCGCGTCCAAGGCCAACCAGCATACAGAGAGCCAGCCTTTGGTGCCAGGTCTAGATACGAGCAGTCTGATTGCAAAGCCTGGGCTCTGTAGACCCAGTGCCTGTGTTCTGGATTGCGAATGATGACCATGCAAGAGTACAGGTTTGAGCACCACACACACTGGTGGCTCAGAGGTTCAAAGGTACAAAGTGTCCTCCTCTCAGGGACTGGTCCACCTCAAGGCCACAGTATGGGGAGGATTCTGAGCTGTTAAAAGCAAAGCTGTGTCTCGTCAGCAATCCAGAGACCACGTTTTACAACAAGCAGACCGATGAGGAGGAAAAGGCCAGAGCAACGCTGTTAACCTCCCGGGATGATTACATGCATAGTTTGCTAGATGCCTGCCTATTCTAGGAGGCTCAAGCTAATTTGTTCTCTTTTTTAAATTACTTCATATGAAGATCCCGCTGTGGCTCAGTGGATTAAGAAAACATAGTGTCCATGAGGATGTGGGTTTGATCTCCAAACTCACTCACTGGGTTCAGGATCCGGCACTGCCACAAGCTGCAACATAGGTAGCAGAAGTGGCTTGGATCCAGTGTTGCTGTGGTAGTGGCAGCTGCAGGTCTGGTTTGACCCCTGGCCCTGAGAATTTCCATATGCCCTTGGTGCAGCCCTAAAAAGGATATTTAAAAAATTATTTCATAAGCTCCGGAGGTTGCTTCATTTCAACTGCTGTCTTACTCCTGTATTTCAGTCACCTGCTACTCACATGTGAATTATCCACTTTGTGGACCATTTCTGGGAAGGTTTTTAATCCTAATGTGACTTTCCCAGGCTAACCACTGGGCTCCCATCTCCCTTATCTATTGCTCAGCCATGGACACAAATTTTATCTTCACTGCTTCTACATGATTTTTTTCAGACATGAGTCAAACACACACCTACTTATTTTGAGTCTTCTCTGCACAATTCCTCCAGCTTTTCCATCCCCACAGCAGAGAATGGTTGATGGGCAGCTTTCCTATTGAGCTTGAAGGCAGACCTCTATTGTGCAGCAATTATGTTCACTCACAATTTGCAGGAATACACACACACCTCTCCTGCAAGGCACCCTCTTTATTGTCTTCTTTTCAGCCCTCATGAACTGTTCCTTTGGGAAGGTTTAGGAACCAAACATCCTGGCCTTCATCTTGGATGACACATTATTATAAAACATGAATGAGAAGTGAGACTTCCCATCTGAGAATACAAGCCAAGCTTTCCTGCCATTAAGGTCCAACACGCTCTGCTTCCTACATCTGTCTGATCTCATCTCCTGAACTTTCCTTCTAGTTCTCTCGGCTCTGCGTACCTCAGCCTTCTGCCCACATCCTCATGTGTCTGCCCCAGGGCTTTTGCACTTGCCTTCGCCTCTGCCTGGAATTCTCTTTCCCCAGAGACCCGCTTGCTCCTTCCCACCATTCTTTCTGATCCATCAGAAAGTTCTTCCCTGCCAGCCCAGTTTACAATAGCTATTTCCAAACACTTCCTATTTTTTTTTTTTAGGGCCACACCTGTGGCCATGGAGGTTCCCAGACCAGTGGTCCAATTGGAGCTGCAGCTGCCAGTCTACACCACAGCCCCAGCAATGCCACATCTGAGCCGAGTCTGCAACCAACACCACAGCTCATGGCAACGCCGAATCTTCAACCCACTGAGCGGGGCCAGGGATTGAACCCACATCCTCATGGAGACTAGCTGTTGCCCATGAACCACAACGGGAACTCCTGACTTCCTTTTTCTCACCCTGCTTATTTTTCCTTCACACCATGGCCTGGTGTTTCATTATATATTCCTTGTGTTTGTCTGTAATCAATACCCAACTTCTGATGGGTTCAGTTTCCATACCCTCTATAAGCTTTGCCTGCAGAGCTCGGTTGATCCATTTCCTCTAGCACAGAAGTCCTCATTCAGAGCTGTGACACTTCACTTCGGTCATAACGTCCAGTCATCTAGTCACAAAGCTGCCTCCTTATATAAAGTATAATTTCATCTCTCATGTTCTCATTGATCTTTCAAGTGCTACCACAACTACTATTACTACAGATGGCTAACACCCACTGAGTCACACATTCTTCTAATCACCTTCCATTTAATTTATGGCTCCTTTAATCCTCACAACACCCCTATGAGGTGGTTACTATTATTAATACTCAGCAGTCAATGGAGGAGACATCGTCATCTCAAACCATTTGAGCTCCCTTCTGGCTAAAGTTTCCCAGCAACCTTTGGCTTCTGGCCTTGGCATCTGCCAGAGCCTTTGAAATTAGCAAGGGAAGTGGTGGGGCTGCCCACGTTCACAGGGAAAAAAATGCAGGAGGCCTTCTTCCTAGGTTCCCTGCAGGAAGAGGCTGCCCAGCTGCTGCCCTGGGCTCACGTGTCCTTTCGGCACCGACAGAGGCAGCAGCTGTTTCTCACGGACGCTGCATAAATCTAAATCTGCTGCAGAACACTGCCAGCTTCCCTCCTATTACACGGACTCTTCTCTCTCTGGTGAGGTGCCTTAAAGTCTGCAATGTCCTTCTGTTCTGAAATATTAACAAAGGAGGCTGCTGCTTTGATTTTTCTGGTCTTTCTTTCCCCCAAACACTCTGGGGGAGCCGAATGCCTCACCCCCCCCTTCAGAGGGGCTGCCTTGAGTAGCCATGACGACGTGATGGGTTACTAGGGGTGGTGGCTTTCTAGACATCCACAGAGATGAGAAAATGCACCAAGAGGGAGCTGTACTCAGCCTTGCTCTTTAACCACTTCTGTCATTTTAGCACTCAGGGATGAATTTTCAGGCTCAGGTGATAGAAGGGGGTAGGGTATCACCATCCAAAGAGCCCTGCGGACTTGGTCTTAGCGAGCTTTGCCTAATGAGGCGGCAAGGTGACCTCCCCTTTATGTTTACTCCCGCAAAAGACAGGACAGGTTGCTGCTCCCCTGCCAATATAGGCACCTCTCGGAGTTACATTATTTTTGCAACAAGAAGGATCAGAAATTTTTCAAAAGTGACATAAATTCAACTTTAGCTCTGTGCAAGGGGATTGATTTTTCTTTCTTTAAAAAACGTTTTCAGTGGTTTGAAAGTTTCTTTATCCCAGTGGTTTCCGAGTCAAGCTGAGAAGAGTTCATGGGTTTGGCCATTGCGTTCAGCATTGTAAATATGCACCTGCTTAATAAAGCAGTGGGTTTGCTCCTCACAAGTAGGACAGGTGTCAGACTTTGGGGCAGGAAGTCTTTTCCTGTTAACTCTCACCACTGGGCCAGGGCTGCTTTATCTTACCTCCTTAGAAATCAAGGAACAGCAACAACTCCTAGCTCTTTAGATTTAAGTATCTCTTCTTTTGATCTTCCCTGGATTCTTCGCTAGAAGGTGATATCCACTAACACTTCAAAGTACCAGAGGAAGCTGCTATTCAAAGCAATCCTCACGAACACTTCAAAAAACTAAGGAAATCTTCCTGATGCCAAAAATCTCTTCGTAATTTATTTGCTTTGTTAGTTTGGATTCAGTTCAATAAATCTTCAACATTCATAGGGATACAATCAGAGATATTTAAGAATTTCCACAATGTGAAAAAGTCATTAAAAAAAATTCTTTGCTTCCTACCCCAATAATATTCAGCAAAGAATAACTGAATACTTTAAGTGAAACCTTCAGATTTTTTTTTTTAATACAACATATTACACTTTTTAATTCATCCAAGACTTCTATGTTGTGGAAAAGAACCCGTCACCAATTGCACAGGCCTATTCAATACCTTTATAAAATTTTTATCAATGCTCTTTATTTTTTTTCTTTCAAGGCCACACCTGCGGCATATGAAAATTCCCAGGCTAGGGGTTGGATCAGGCCTGCAGCTGCCTGCCCATGCCACAGTCACAGCAATGCCAGATCCAAGCCACATCTGCAACCTATACTGCAGCCCACAGCAATGCAGGGGCATTAACCCATTGACCAAGGCCAGGGATCAAGCCCACATCCTCATGGATACTTAGCTTCTTAATCTGCTGAGCCACAAGGGGAACTTTGGTGCTCTTTATTTTTTAATTAATTTTGATTTTGATCAAAGTAACACACAAACATGGCTGAAAAGCCAAACAGTAGAAAAGTTTAAAAAGAAAACAGTTGTTCTTTTTCCCAGTAGAAACCACTTTTGACTCTCTTAGTTATTTCTTCTAAAATATAATTCTTTTTTTTTTTTTTTTGTCTTTTTGCCTTTACGTAGAGCCGCACCCGCGGCATATGGAGGTTCCCAGGCTAGGGGTCTAACAGGAGCTGTAGCCGCCGGCCTGCCCCACAGCCACAGCAGCGTGGGATCAGAGCCGCGTCTGCAACCTACACCACAGCTCACGGCAACGCTGGATCCTTAACCCACTGAGCAAAGCCAGGGATCGAACCCGCAACCTCATGGTTCTTAGTCGGATTCGTTAACCACTGAGCCATGAACGGAACTCCTAAAATATAATTCTTAAATTTCATAACGTACTGATTTTTTTAATGCATCAATTTGAGACACTGACTACTTCTATTCCAGTACATAAAGGTTAGCTCCCCTCCTCACAGACACTAACAAAGTCTCACCTATATGCCTGTCCTTTAAAAATATTTCTGTCCACATATTTTGGTTAAGTCAGATTGTGTTTTCATAATTTATGACTACACGTATATTATTCTCTGCCAAGCAAAGTTTCCTTTCTTACGTAGCTTTTGATTTTTCCTGGAGTTATAACTGTCTTGATTTTTTTTTCCCTTTAATTTTCTTATGTGCCAATTAGTAACTCCTTGCTATAACTCTGGTATAGATCTACTCTATCACCCTTCCCCCCAACACACACAGACGGAGACAGACAGACAGACACACGCGTACACACAAATTCACCATATGGTCAAATGCATCCAGTAGTCTCTGAGCTCTAACCCTTTCTTGGACCCTTCAGCTTCCTGCCCAGATCTGAGCAGCTGCCTTCTAGGCCAGCTCTCTAGTTGTTCTAGGACTTATTTTCATCTCATCTTTATACTCAACGACCTGTTTCTTGGTTTCATGTCTTGTGCTTTCTAGTTTTACTACATTGGTCAGCAAGAGCACATCTTCCTGTTCTCTCCTAAGTAATAGTGATACCAGAAAGATGATACCGGGATCTGGGTTCTTGTTAAAGGCAGTTGAAGAATGAACTCTTCGAACACGCAGGCAGCAAGCAAGCAAAGTTTTTATTAAAGGAGAGCAAAAAGCTCCCAGGGCTGCTGGGAGGGGGAGGAAGAGCCCCCACCCCAACTCTATTGTCCTGTATGGGTTTTTATTTCTTAAAGATGGGGGATACCAACGTGGGGTCCAGAAAGTGCGGTTTTTTCCTATTGGTCTTGTTCAATTACCTATATCAGTTTTTGTCCAATAGGGCCTTAGGGGTGGAAATGTCCCCATAAGTTTGATGACTTTTTTATCCTTCTCTTTCCTTGCACTAGGTCACCATTTCTCTCATTCCTTTTCTATCAGTTGAGGAGTGGGTTAGAGATTATGGTCTGTTTGGGGGAAGGCACACACCCTATAATAAACAAGCCCTGTGGAGAATTACTGTCC
>PVHT020000230.1:14698378-14736157 GCA_004024745.2 Catagonus wagneri
CAGTTTTTGTCCAATAGGGCCTTAGGGGTGGAAATGTCCCCATAAGTTTGATGACTTTTTTATCCTTCTCTTTCCTTGCACTAGGTCACCATTTCTCTCATTCCTTTTCTATCAGTTGAGGAGTGGGTTAGAGATTATGGTCTGTTTGGGGGAAGGCACACACCCTATAATAAACAAGCCCTGTGGAGAATTACTGTCCGGAGCCCTTAAACCGCAAAAGTTAATGAAAGGTCATATCAAAGAATGCATCGAAGCCCATTCTCCTACACTGACTACCTGAGTTAACATTCTGCCTCAGTAGGGCCTGGGACTCAAAATTTTTAAGTCCCTGATATCTGAAAATATCTTTAATGCCACCCCCCTGCCTTGATCAAGATCTGGGAGGATTTGGAATTTGAAGCTGAAGACGTTTCCTTAGAATGTTTGTGATGTCCTTTTGTCGTCTCCTGGGCTGGCTTCTGGTGTTTCTTCCTGAGAGGTTCAATTTCATTCTGACTTTAGGATCTTCTCTGTATAACTGGCATCTCAAATTTTATCATACTGTATTTGCTGTGGGTTTTCTTTTATTCACTCCGTTGGGGATTGCATGAACCATTTCAATCTGGAAATTGACCTTACTCAGTTCTGGGCAATTTTTTCGTATTCTTCATTTTCTTCTGGAATTTCTACAATTGAATTTTTAATGTTATATTGGATTTCTAATTTATTATATTTTTCTTGAATTTTCTTCTCATTGCTTTTTTATTCTGTCCTCTAGCATATTTCCTCAACCTGATTTTCAAAACTTTGAATTGAATTTTTAATTTCAGCAATCATGATTTTTTACATTGATTGTTCCTGTCCCCAAAGCAGAGAAGCAATATATCCTTATATTTTCCTGAGGTAAATGTGTGTGTGTGTGTGTGTGTGTGTGTGTGTGTGTGTGTGTGTTCTTCAGCATTTCTTTTTCCATTCATATCACTCATCCCACTTCCTTTCTTTTGTTTGTTATTTTCGTCCTCAGACTTTCATGGTGAAGATTTTCCTCAAGTGTCAGGCAAAATTTGGATAAGGCACCAAAATTTCAATTTTGTGTGAGTAGGTAGGGCATGTTGACTGGCAGTCTTTACTACAGGGTGACTGAGCAGTGACCTGAATGAAAACATTTCAGGGTCTTTATGTACCAATATCCGTAAGTCTTTTCTCTGGAGCTGTTTTAGTTTTCTTACTGGTGAATGCTTGCGTTCCTTCCTTGGTTGTACGCTTGTCTGTGGAGCTCTTAGGACTGGGGAGGGGAAGGGAGCTGAGGGTCCCCCAGTTCCGCAGGCTTTCACTTAACTAACCTGCCCCATTTTCAGCCTCACCTTCATCCACTTTTTCTGCTATGCTTGGTTCCACTTTGTGGTTCAATTCTATTTTGCTTGGTTCTGTTCCTATGGTTAAGTTTTTCCAAAGAATAAACTCTGGTGTGTGTGTGTGTGTGTATGTTTGTGTGCTGGGTGCAGGCAGGGGAGAAAACACCTGGTTGTGAGGACTGGGAAAAAGACCTGGGAATTCAGACACATAGAACAATGTTTTCTATCAATCCTGTGCCTCTCTCCTGTGTCCCAAGATACTGAGTGTCTAATTCACGTAGTGCCAGCACCTGTGGGTGTTCAGCATTGAACTTCCTCTCCTTTGCTAAGTCACTAGTCCTTAATCCACTCCCATTTTTCAAAAATCTGTCATCTTTTGTCTCCTATTGCCTCATCTTTTATTCTCTTGGCTCTTATTAGTTTCTTTATAAATTCCCTTCCTCGGTTTTAGTGACATTTCAAGCAGGAGAGATGACACACTCTTACGTGTAATCTTCCACATTAAACCTGAAGTCCTCTTCACTTTCTCTATGTTGCCACTGTCAATCCAGCCAGTGGTGTATATTTCAGGACTTCTTATTTTCAACAAAAAAATCAAGTCATTATTCTGTCTTAAAAGCTGCTGTTCTCCTACAGCAAAACTCCTCTGTGATGTGTTTGCTGAGCTGGCAGTTAAGTTCACTCAGTAGATAAAGAACTCAAATCTTTCAGGAAAAAAATTCAAATTTGTGCCTCAGCAAAAGGGCAGATCATCATATGAGGAATGTGTAGGGGTTTTGTGAGTGGTTAAGACCTCCAAGATTAATCCCCAAATACCATGCTCTAGGCCCGATTCAGATGTGGAGGCAGGTGGAAAATAACATTTGATGGTATGTGTGAAATACATTGAGCCTCTGAAACACAAGTGTATGTGGAGGTGAGGAAAGCTTGTTAAGGGCTTATAACACACACGCGCACACACGCGCACGCACAGAAACACACACACACACACACACACACACACAGTTCTAGGTCCTAATAAGTAAAGGGTACACAGGAAGCTGATTTTGGTTCCCAATACTTCTCAGAGGGAAGTTCTCTTTAAAAGACAAGGCACTTGCTCTCTACCCTGGGCCCGTCAGTTCTGTCTCCGCTGCTTGTAACCCTGCCTCTAGACGTCTTTCCTGATTGTTGTTCACCGGGAATGTGTCCTTGCCAAATGCGACTACATTTGCTTTCTACACCCTTCTTCCTCTGCCGAACAAGGACGCAGCTGCGATCAATAACAGGCTGCTTCCAACTTCTGATGCAGTGCAGGCTTCCAGACTTGGAGGGGCTTCAGAACCAAGTGCCACGAAGAATATTTAGAGCGCTTGTGCGAGGATAAAGCCACATGTTGCTCAACCATCAGAGACCTCCCACCCCTTCTAACTCTCTCTGGCTGCAATCCAAGATCATGGATACACCTGGAGCCAAGGGCAGCTGGGAGCCGTGGCAGAGAACTGCAAACAGGAGTCTATGGCTGTCCATGGGATGTTTAGAAAAATCACCTTGACTGCTTCTTACAAGTATCATATTTCTATTGCAATGAATCTGGTTTGTTAATTTTTTTTTCTTTTTTTTATGGCTGCACCTGTGGCATATAGAAGTTCCCAGGCTAGGGGTCAAATCGGAGCTGCACCTGCTGGCCTAGGCCACAGCCACGGCAACTCCAGATCCAAGCAGCATCTGAGACCTATGCTGCAGCTCACAGCAATGCCAGATCCCCAACCCACTGAGCAAGGCCAGGGATTGAAACCACATCCTCACAGAGACTGTCAGGTCATTAACACACTAAGCCACGACAGGAACTCCTACTTTGTTTATTCTAATGAATATTCCTTTATCTTTCAAAAATAAATCCAGAGAGTTATTTTTATTTGCAGTTATCAAAATGAGAGACCATGGATATGGTCCACTGCTGAAATTGAGAAGAACTTTTAACTGGACACCAAGAGTTGAGAGAGACTCTCCTGGAAGCCAGGAGCTGGGGAAGAAAGATGGAGGGGGACCTTGTCATCCATGCAAGTGGCCCAAATCAGGTGTGTTTTACAGAACAACCATCACGAAGCTTCCCCGATAAGGTTTTTTTTCTCTGATATGATTGGATGTTTGGTTTTACATCCATGTCTCCAATCTTGGTGAAAGATGTCTTTTTTTTTTTTAATAGTAGTTTTATTTGCCAGCCACTCAAACGGTATGATACATTATTACACCACTGCATTACCGATTCAGACAGAGCGGACAACAGCTTGATGAGGCACCTGATTTTGCATACAGAACACAGCACACCGAACTCTCTGTACTTTGAACAAGCAGAGGAGCCTGTTCCTTTGTTTGTAAACTTTAGGTCATTCTGAGGTGCAGCACCCAGGGCTCCATTTTTAAACTGTGCTTAGCAGCTCCCGAGACGGCCTGGAAATTAACTGGTCAATTAGACATACGGCCTGGATGGAATGTCTAATGGACAATGAATACATTTTGATACTCTATCTGCTTAGCAGATTATCTACAAATTGCTTTTTGCATTGGATGGCTCCAAACTGTTATACAGACATCTGTTTTGCTATTCGCAACGACAATTTTATGATTAACTGAAACCATGGCTTCTCCCACCTTACTACTCTGTACGTTTCTAACTTTCTTAAAAATATCTGGTGCGTATGCGTGTGTGCGTGTGATATTTCTGGAGTGAAAGATTTCTTACGACATCTGTCTTTCTATTCATGCCCAAAAGAATGTAGCTGTCCTTGCTGTCCATATGTACACGCTGCCCAAGTGACTCATTTAAAGCTGACCCTGGAAGAGCAGAGAATTCCCACCCTCATCTGCATGCCTAGACTCTGATAACATAGAGCTAATCCAGAAAATTCTCCTGGTGAAGCTTATCATGTGTTCATGTAACAGTCTTGAGATCCCAGAGAAGATCGTCAGATAAACCTATATTAAAAGCCTACAAAATATCTCCTCAAAACCGTTAAGGTCATCGGAAAAAGGAAAGTCTGAGAAACCGTCAAAGTCTGCAAGATCCTAAAGAGACGAATTGTTACCCTGGGTGGGTTCTTGAGACAGCAAACAGACATTAGGTAAAAACTAAGGAGCTGCCAACAAATTAAGGGAATTTAGTGAATCACAATGCAGCAATATTGGTCCAGTAGTTGAGATAAGTATAGCATTCTACGTAAAGGTTCGGGCTACTACGAGACATTAACAGCAAAGGAAACCGGCTACAGGGTATACAGGAACTATGTCCTTATTCTTGCAACTTTAAAACTATTCTAATATGAAAAAAAACTATTTTAAAAACCAAGTTTAAAAGGAGATCCCATAGAGAGAGATTTCCCAATTCCTTTTGAGAGGGACATTCAACTGTGGGTGAAAATTGTGCATCTCTAATTTACTTGCCGTGCTGTTGTTGAGAGCACTGACCTGGTCTTCAATCACTTTGGACAAGCTACCTAATTTCTCTGTGGCTCTGCCTCCTTATCTGTAGAGTGGGAGGAATGACGTCTACTTCACAGATACTTCCAGAAAATCTATAAGACAAGGTTCTAAAATGCTACCACAGGGCATGCAAATAGAAAGTGTACACGGAAAGGTAACAGAGCAGAGCCCCATGGAGCCTCCCCGGAACAGACCCCGTCTCTTCTGCTTTAGCTTCTTGCTGAAGGTTGGAGATAATAGGATCTGATACACATTTCCTGACTTTTTTTTTAACAGATGCTAAATCCACCACCAAATGGAAGAAATTAACTACTTGCTGATCACGGGCCTGTAGCCCCCAGGCCTCCTGGCGCCTTAGGATTGATAACGTTAACCCCTGTGACACCACCGGCCCCCTGAGCCAATCAGAGAATTGTACGCTGCGCTGATCACACACCCTGCAACCCTGCTCCCTCACCTGGCCTTTAAAACTGCTTTGCTGAAACTCATCAGAGAGTTTGAGCTGCCCTCTACTATTTGTACGGTACCAAGCTGCTCTTGGGGCCGCTCTTTCCTTCACCCACAGCCCACTGTCAGCAGGCTGGCTTGACCACACCAGCTAGCAGACCCTAGTTTGGGTCTAGAACAGAAACAGTAGCTCTTTTTAAAAATAGTAACAAAGTTTGGATTTTCTTATTGCGCAGCCGGAGGCTTCTAGTTGAAGATCTTAAAAAAAAAAAATAGTGTTCAGTTTTCTTGCCAATAGAGCTTCCGGGTTACAAGAAGCTGTCTGGGAAGGCAAGGCTACGAGGCTTACCGTTACGTAAATGAGGAGGGCAGAAGGGATCTCTGTGAAGGCAAGGAAATTGTTGAAGGCAGAAGCCTCTGCTAAACTGCAATGGAGGAAATGGCTTAGAAGCTGTGAATAGATTAGTCACAGATTATTACTTGACTTAAATCCACTGACACATTTCAATGGCAGGTCAGGGTGGTGGAAGCAGAAGGCAGAGATAAGAAGTGGGTAAATAAAGCCGCCCTTGCCTGTTTTTCTTCAAGCATGTCCTCTTTGCAATAGTCTACTCACCATGTCATGGCCATCTACATGCTTGTAACTGTGATGGGTCATTGATTTTCACATTCAGTTTGATGCTTGCCTGGTGGTTTGTAATTTGAAAATCTATTCTACTCAGAAGGAAGCTACAAATGACTGTCAAGCATAACAAATCTTGAACTCTAACTACCCAGAAAACAACAGCCCCTGCAATTGATGACCTGATGGTCAAAGGCATTTTGTCTTCTGTTTCCAAAGCCTGAGAAACATCAATTCTTTGAAAGAAAGAGTGGCTACGTCCTTCATTTTCTTAATCAGTTGACAAACATAATTTCTTCTTGAAAACCTTTTCTAAAAGTCTTAGGAAGGAAAAGTTATTTTAATGTATCTATTACACGATGATTACTCATGTGGGTTAGTACCTTCTATTTGGCGACTGGCATACTGCACATTCAAATGGTCTTCTGTATCAAGAACATCTGAAAGTCAGTTGTTAGAATCAATATTTCAAAGAGTAAGTCAGAGCCAGTGGACATCTAAAAATGTACTTCCCCTCATTTTTCTATTGTTAACTAGTTGAGAGACTCAGTAATTGGCTACTTCAAGACAATGCTATCACCTGGGTTCAAGAAACCTAGCTGGGAATAGCATTACATTGATTAATCTTTAATTCAAGTTCATTCTAGTAAAAGCATCACAAGAATACAAGTGACCTTTACAGATAGGCTAGGAAGAAACTGGTATGTTTCCTAGCTGAGAAAAAAAATATTAAAAATCCACAAAACTGGTACCAAGCAATACTATGCCTTTGAGTAAAGTAGAGGGCGGCCAATTCTGCAAGAACACAAGTACAGTAGTCATAAAAGATGGAGTCAACTTATCAATTAGGGTGAGTTAGATGGCTTATTAGGGGAGAACCCATTTTTAATAAGCACCCATTGTTACAAAAACCACCATCTCATAAAAAGACTCCCAAGCTCCAAACAGTGTCCAATTATTTCAAGTCATCATCCATAGAAGAAAATTCCATTAAAGGGAAAGCATCGAGGATACTCTTTGGGTGTTTCATCAAAGACTGTAAAGGGAAAAGAGGAACTGATTTGTAGAAGGGAGATTTTCAAACACATTTCGGAAACACACCTATTACATGAGGTAAAATACACCTCATGGGGTTGCTGCTTAAAAGCGATGACCCTCTTTTTCCCTTGAACTCTCTCTAGGTCACCTTCTCCCCTCGCAATGAGAAGGGAATTAGAGAGGAGGAAAGAAGTAATAACTGCCAGTTATTTTCAATAAGCATCAGCCTCACAGTTCCCTATAGCCTGAGCATTATGGCAATGTTCCCTACCTCTCTGTACTTCCCTTTATCCATCTTTAAATGGACACCCTAAAGACTATGTAACCTCTGGGTCCTGCTGAGGATTACATATGTTAATGTATGCAAAGCCATTCAATAGACATCCACTATCATTATCATTATTTCCTAAGCTGGAATAGATAAGGAGGTTGCCCTATGCAGTTGCAGCCTTCTGATGACAAGAGAAACAGAAAGTGTCATTTACCTAGTGAGATATTGGGAACAAGAAAGAGCTCTTCTCCATAATATCAGCTTTGCTAGAAGGCAGCAGGAGTCATCCGAGCTTAACCTGGCTAGATAACATACCCCAGTCCCCCAAGCAAAGCAATGGATTCAGGGATACACACACCACCAAAGTGACTCCACTGAGGTGCCAACCAGCAAGGGTAGAGGCTTCACCTGTCTTGCCCATGGCTGTGTGCTCACTTGTTTGGGGAACATTAATTAAATAAATTAAATTACATAAATCTTGGGACTTAGGAAGAAATATTTCCTCTCCGTTGGGGTTGCTGAACTGGAATATAAGTCTTGAGCTACTGGTGGCCATTTTCCTCCCATGAAGGGAAAGTCTCTTGGGGACTAAAGCCAAACCAGAGGTCAAAAGAGCCACAAGAAAATGTTGTGAAGCCATTTTAGCACCTAGATCCAGCTGTGTCTGAAGGAAACTTACTCTTGTACTCTCTAGTTTCAAGTGACAATGAAATCAATCGCTTTCTCTATTGGTATAGTTCTTTTAAAATCAGTTTTAGTAGGGTTTCTAAACTTGAAACTCCCGACTTGTACTGTCTCCTGCTTGGGTCCACTCGAACAATGTGGATTAGATTGAACTGAAAAGCTAAGCAGAGTTCACAATCCCAGGAGATATGGGATAAGATGCAGAAGAGATAGGTAGGGCCTTAAGGGCCCTGCTTCAGCTGGAGTCCTAAAGCTCCAGCTTCCTGTGGTCTAATCAGGAGCCACAAAAAGGGGGAAGCTCACTCCCTACAGCTTCCACCACGGAGTCCTTGTGGCCAGGATACTTTCCAGGTAACCTGATCCTCATCCCAATTTTTACAGCGAAAGAAGGACTCCAGGTAGCCTTGCCCAAATTTACCTGGCTAGTCTTTGCACCACAAATTTTCATTCCAGTCCCTACAAAATTGACAAATTTTGAAACACACAGGCCTGTTTCAAAAGAATACCTTTTTGAAAACCTTTATTATTTTTTGTTTGGTTTTTAAACCCAGGTTCTTCAGGACTGGCCTCAGTCACTTCTACTTCAGTAGAATGGCTAAAGCTAAGGACAGCATCTTATTGCATTTTAATTCCTGTTCTGCAGAGTGCTGAGAAGCAAGCAAAGGCCTCCTTTAATCAATTCCTGCGGTGGCCAAGCCAGACATATTTCATCTTCTGATTGGGCCCTCAGGGCTGAATTTGCAAAGAATGCACCCTAAGCCATTAAGCCAATAAATGAACCTATTTTCAAAAGGATCATTTAAGTCATTAGTTCAGTTACTTATAGGGAATTGAAAGGTGTGAAATCACAGGGAGCTGCAGATCAGAGCTCATCTTCCATTCCTACTGAGTTGTCACTGCAGCTTCTCAGAACAGCCACCCTGACCAGTCGCTCTGACCAGTGACAACTGGAGACACAAAATGATGCCCATATGGCATCTGTCTCAATAGCAACGTGTCTAAGTAGGCACTGACGCCGTGCGTCCTAGAGTTGTCATCACACGGAATTTCAAGGGAAAGTGGGTGGTAGTTAATCTCTGCAAGAATGATGAGAATTAAAAGCTTTAACTCTATCCCGACAACGCAGAAACAGATTAGTCTTCTCTTCCTCACCATCAAATCTTTTTGACTCCACACTTGGAATAATGAACACCATGTTAATTATGATTCAGTTAAAAAACTGAACCCAATGTCCCATCTCCTCTCTTGCCTTGTGCGGAAGGTCAGGTGGCTTTCCTGACCTTCACCAGGCTTTCCCTGGGCTCACATTTCAAATCTGCCTCCTAACGACTTTGGGTGCCTGGGATTTTCATGCATGGATGTCTCCCTCCCCCAAATGAGAGTTGTGCTTGTTCTTAATTCTCACACAGAAATCATTCACATTAATTTTTTTTTTTTTTTGTCTTTTTGCCTTTATGCAGAGCCGCACTCACGGCATATGGAGGTTCCCAGGCTAGGGGTCTAACAGGAGGTGTAGCTACAGGCCTTCACCACAGCCACAACAACGCGGGATCCGAGCCGCGTCTGCAACCTTCACCACAGCTCACGGCAACGCTGGATCCTTAACCCACTGAGCAAGGCCAGGGATCGAACCTGCAACCTCATGGTTCTTAGTCGGATTCGTTAACCACTGAGTCACAAAGGGAACTCTTCATTCACATTAAACTTCTCACCAGTATTCTCCAAAATGTGTTTCATAGGTACTGATCTTCCAGATGTCCTTGAAAAACAAATAAATAAACAAAAGGAGTGGGGTCTCCATGGTCAAATAACTTGAGGAAACACTGCATGCTATATTCTCCCCTCTAAGATTCATAATGCCTGGCAGTGTGTGCTAGGGCTTAGAGAAGTTTCGTAGGAAAAAAAAAAAAATTTACTGAGTCTCACCTGGTATTTCAAAAATCAATTTTGTCAATAGATACCTTTCTTCATGGACCTTTATTAAGAGTCCACAAAGATAATGGTCTGGAGACCGAGGTCTGGATCTAGCTTTCAAAAACAGATGCTAAAAGTTTCCTTTATGCCCAGAGCCAAGGAAAAACAATTTAAAAGTGTACTAATGGTATGTCAGTATTTGTACTTCAGGCAAGACTACATTGGTTTAATTAAGACCTTCCATTTTATTCAGAGGTGTGTCAAGATTGAAAACGACCGGCCGGCATGGTTTCCCGGGTCTAAAGACCTTTGCTAAGACATTTTTGTAAATGCATAGTTTGATTCACTAGAAAATAGAGTTTTAAAAATTAGCGCTGGCAGCACAGATAATAATGCAATTCTTAAAAATTCTTATCATTGACTTCATATTTATTCTGAGCAGTATCTGTGTGGGCTTCCTGGGAAGCCTAACTCTGCTTCCCACCTTTCAGCTTAACCAGCATCCCCATCTTTATCCTGTCCCCACCAGTCTGTGGTTTGGGCTTTGAGGGAGAAGGAAGCAGGCAGGTGGCCAAATCTGGGAGGATAAGAAAGAGAAGGTGTAAAGGAGAGGGGAGAATAATGCAGCAGTACGTAAATGAAATCAAAGTGACAGGTAATTAGATTAATCAATTAATTAGTGATGCCAAGCAATACCTCTTAAGAGGTGGCAGGAAAACTACCTCTGGCTTTGTATAGTATTTTTGTTGCTAAAAAGTTAGTCTTTTCATAAATGACCTAATTATTTATTTTTATATATCTTTTATTTTTAGAAGATGCCCGTCCCATTTGGGTGTGGCTATTAGGGCCCTCATTTGGGTATTCTGAGCACAAAGCTTCCTCCGTGAGTCAAAAGCCCAAGGTTACAAAGGGAGCCGCCAGAAAAGAGGGCCCTTCCAGCCCCTCCTTCTCACCCAACATACCAAAGTCTGTTGCTACCTGCAAAATAAGGTTATACACGTGGCTTTAGGGTGCATTCTTATTTACCAGTATGTGAAATATCATTAGGTATGAATCAGTTTTCTGAATGTTCTCCTTTCCTCTGTTTCTCATTCTTCTCCCTAAACTGTTAAGCGATGATGTATTTCGTAAAGAAATAAGAGATTCGTGCCTGCAGAGTGCCTTCAGTGTCTAGGGGTGCTTTATATTACAGCAAAAACCACCATATGAAGCAGAGGAGATTCAATCTACTACTTGTTGTTTTGTCTACAAATGTCAAACGACCAAACACCTGGTTTGATTGATTTTCTAAACTGTGCTCATTAAGTGGATTGGCGGTTTTTATGTAACCAACAAGCTGCTTAGTCCTTCTTTTCCTACATTGTGTTCAGCATCAAACTCTATTCTCCTGGATTATAAGGATGTGCATGTTTGGACATATTGTCCACTCAGAACTGGCTATTCCATTGTGGCAAGAGGTATCTGGGGGTTTGGTAAACAGACCCTCGGGGTTGAGAGTCTCCACACAACATTAGGGACAAGACATTAGGATTAACTAGTCACGGCTTCTGCCTTAAGAACTGCAGGAAGATGAGCCTGACGTGCCATTGTTACGAACGAGAGAACAGCCATCAGGGGGCATCATGGAGACGTGACATTTGACTTGTGCCTAGATGGAAAGGGCTGGATCAGCCGAGAGGTAGGGAACAGTGTTAAGAAAAGCAGCAACACCAGAGTCTGTTCTGGTCGGTAGGCTAAAGGTCAGAACAGGTTGGCAGAAAATGATGCTATGTCTTCAAAGTTAGGTTGGGGCTGGTTTGAGGGGTCTTGTTGGCTCTGGAGGCTGAACCTCATTAAGTGCCCATGGAAGATTTCACTTCCCCACAGCTCTCTGTGGGAGACAGAGGAGAGGGGCTCAAACCCCAGTGACGCTGCTTGCGGGGTTGACTGAGCAACCTCTCAAAGTTTTGAGTTGTTTCTTCTGAAAAACTGAAGGAAACAATTGAAACCTATTACCAAAATACCTATTACAATTGATACCTATTACCTCCCCCACCCCAGGCCTGATGTGAGTTAGGTGAGTTTATTCATTATGCACAAGTATTTATTGAGCACCTACTATATACCAGACACTCTTCCAAGTGCTGTCACCTCCATGACAAAAAGAAACCAATTCCTTCCCTCAGGGACTTACATCCTAATAGGAGGAAATAGATAGTACACCAGATAAATGAAGCATATAGATCATGTTAAATGCTACCAAAAAAAAAAAATCAATTAAGAAAGGAAGATTTGAGTAACAACTGGTAACTTGTCCAGAGAAGACCTCATTGAGAAGGTGATTTCTGAGTAAAGACCAGAAGAGGGTATATTAGCCAGAGATATCCGTTGTGAAAACATTCGAAGCTGAGAGAGGGCATATGCAAAGGTCCTGAGGCAAAATTGTGCCTGAGGTGTTGGAGGGAAAGTGAGGAGGTCCAGTGTGTGTCCGGGGCAGAATAAGAGATGAGTTCATGTAGGTTACAGTAGGGTAGGTAGGAGGCCACGTGGGAGAAGCAGGCAGGGCCTTTGAAGTTCATAAGAAGGACTCTAGCTTTTAGTCTTGAGTAAAATAGAAAGCTTTTGCAAAGTTTTTGATGACATGAAACTTGCAGACATGATCTTACGATTTAAAATGATCCTTCAGCTGATGGATAATGCAAGATGGGTCTTGGAATAGGATAGGACCTCAATAAATGTTAGCTTCAGTCTTAGCATTTTTCTTAGTTTTGGTATTACAGGGTCTAGGTAATACTAGAATCTACAGGACAAATCCTTTCCTCAGTTCCATTTTATGAGAAGGGCTGGCATGACCAATGGGCCGCCCACCTTAATAATGGGATCAGACAGATCTAACCGGTGGGCACACCTTCCCTGGATTTGCAGGATGAGGTGATCACACGTGCATGTATTGGGCTGCTGCTGTGAGCTGTTATATGCAGGACCACTTAAAGTGTGGAGGTGGGAACTGACCAGGAAAGCGCTTTCCTGGAAGTTTCGGAAGATCCTGGATGCTCCACTGGATTACTCCATCCAGTCTGCCATCACCAAGTAGCCATCACCAAACAGCCATCAATACCTGAAAGCTCCCGAGTTACCTGGTAGTTTGGTGGAGGAAGCCTCTAGTATAGGCTGGGAGCCTCTTTGTTCCTTCTTATTCTAAGGAACTAACAATCATATAATGAGTTAATAATAACAGTTTGATAATAGGTGAAGGTACATCCTGTCCACCAGGAAAGTCACTTCCACACACAGCCAATAAAAATTTTCTGAAAGGCAATCTTGGTAATAGGTATCAAAAATCTTCACAAAATTCCTATCCCTTTACCCAGTAATTCTGTATGTGGACAAAAGAAAGTTTATTACCCATCAGGAAAACTCCAAGCATGAAGAATCGTGAGCCTCACGCATTCCAGACTTACTTGACTAGAGCGTTGTTTTTGGTACCCATTTAACATTCTACAAATTGCATGTCCTGAAAAACTCAAGATTAGAAACTTTTAGGTTAACCAGAATACTGGATCTCACCAAAGTAGGCAAAAACCTCTCCAGATATCCTTCGTTACTATGATTTTCAGGAAGTCAGGAGTGACTTCTAATTGGTTCCCTTTCATCAGCCCTGGTTGGAGACTATCCATTAGTCAATGAAGGACCCAAACTTACAACAAATTGTGATGGTAAAAGGAACCAACAGCTATGAAGAGCCATCACACTCAAGAACTTAAACCCCGTCTATAAACAACACATGTGCCACTTGCCAGAAGATTTACATGTTTGGATGACAAGAATTCTGTGCTAGCTGTCAGTCAAGATAAGCCTGGAGAATTCTCAAGAGGGTTTAAAAAAAAATACCCAGGCAGATGCGCATCTGGAACAAAATCTCACATTCTGTTCTCACCCTGAACATTGTCTTGAGGCAAAGGGCCACATATCTAAGAGGACTGCTGGGTTCACCTTGTATTGTCAACAGTAAATATGTCAATCACAATCAGAGAGTGCCTGACAGACTGTGATTCACATTTGCATCAAATCCAAAATAGCTGCCTACAGCTGCCTTTGGATTAGTGTCAGTCTCAGGACTGACGAAGAGAAGTCTCTCCCAATCACGTAGTCGCTTCTCTTGATTTAACATCTTGCAGATAGTGCATTTGGCAGCCATGACACTTGAGCCCTGGGTTCTGCTTCCCATATCACAGCATCATCCAGCGGGATGCTGCACCCAAGGAAGATGACAAGACAAACTGAGAACAGCACAGCAAGCCAGCCGAGCCAGCCCCTCTCCCAACTGTGAGAACGCAAAGTTGCACAGACAGGCCCTGCCTGCTGGCACACCACCAGGCTTCTTCAGAGTTAGTCCTGGCAAGCTGTGCTGACTATCCAAGGCCGTCTGAGAGGATCTGAACTTATAGCTAGAGTGACAGCAGTCTTCCAACTAAAATTTAAACATCCATAAGAAGCTAAGCACGCAGTGGCTGGAGAGGTGGAAAGCTCCAGGAAGCCCACCCGGAAGAGGAAAGGAATAGCACAGACCAAAGGAAAGTGAATGTCTCAGGACAGATTAGGAGAGCAAATCCTGTACTGGGTAGATCCGGGGCTGGGGGGGAGGGAAGCACTGTGTAATACAACGTGGAGAAAAAAGAAGAAAAGCAACTCAAGGTCAAGAGGTCACAGAACTCGGGCTGAGACCCTGTCCGAGAAAGGAGGGATTAGCCACCCAATCCAGGATTCCACTGAGGTTCTAAGCTTGCAGCCAATCATAATGCTTAATATAACTATTTAGTAACTTGGATTTTATTACATAAAATATGTGTGTGTATATATGTGTGTGTGTATATATATATATGTTTTGTCTTTTTGTTTTTTAAGGCTCTACCCACAGCACATGGAGGTTCCCAGGCTAGGGGTCCAATCAGAGCTGTAGCCGCCGGCCTACACCACAGCCACAGCAACTTGGGATCCAAGCCGCATTTGCAACTTACAGCATAGCTCACGGCAACACAGGATCCTTAACCCACTGAGCAAGATCAGGGATCAAACCCGGGTCCTCTGGATGCTAACCCACGTCCTCAGGGACACTAAATGGTTCATTAACCGCTGAGCCACGTCAGGGACTCTGTAACCTGGATAATATTTAAGTTACAGGATATAATCCATTATTTATTTATTTTTTTTTGGTCTTTTTGCCTTTTCTAGACCTGCACTCGTGGCATATGGAGGTTCCCAGGCTAGGGGTCTAATTGGAGCTGTAGCCGCCAGCCTACGCCACAGCCACAGCAATGCAGGATCCAAGCCGCATCTGCAGCCTACACCACAGTGGATCCTTAACCCACTGAGCAAGGCCAGGGATCAAACCCACAACCTCATGGTTCCTAGTCGGATTTGTTAACCACTGAGCCTTGATGGGAACTCCCATAATCCATTATTCACAAAGAAATAATTTTTAGTGGCAAGTAGGTTTTCAGTTGCTTTTGGAAACTTCCAGTTCAAGAGACTGAAACAGGGCAATGAGCATGGGCTCAGCCCACATGCGAAGCCTAGAACATTGTCCATCATGAGGCCAGCTGCCCCAGACTAGAGGCCAACTGGGGTCTCCCTGACCTTTGAGCCATGGGGCTCTGAAAAGTCACCTTTATCTCTTAGTTCTCAGTGTTTCGAAATCTGAAGTGCAGAAACATCCATCATTAATCAAATGAGATCATGTATGTGAACGCTTTGGAAATGTCAAATGAAGTAAAACCACATAAAGAATGTAATGAGCATTTGGTGGGAAACTTTAAATACTTATCCTTTGAATGGGTTGAATTGCGTCCCCTGCTCAAATTCGTATGTCGAAGTTGCAAGCTCCAAGGTCACTGTTTGGAGATGGGCCTTTTAGGAGGTAAACAATGTCAGGAACTGTCATAAAAGAATGGTCCTAATCCGATGGAACTGGGGGCCTTATAAGAAAAGGGAAGGAAATCTCTTTCTCTCCCTCTTCTTACAAGAAGAGAAACCTGGGAGTTCCCTTCATGGGTCAGTGGTTAACAATCCAGACTAGGATCCAGGAGGATGTGGGTTTGATCCCTGGCCTCACTCAGTGGGTTAGGGATCTGGCGTTGCCGTGAGCTGTGGTGTATGTTGCAGATGTGGCTCAGATCCCAAGTTGCTGTGGCTGTGGTGTAGGCTGGCGGCTGTAACTCCAATTTGACCCCTCGCCTGGGAGCTCCCTTATGCCTTGGGTGCGGCCCTAAAAAGCAAAAACAAGAAGAGAAAAGTCATGTGAGGTCACAGCAAGAAGTAAGCCAGGATGAGAGCCCTCACCACAAGCCAACCATGTTGGTACCTTGAACTTGGACCTCCCACCACCAGAACTGTGAGAAAATAAATGTCTGTTGTTTAAGCCACCCAATCTACGGGGGTATTTTGTTATGTAGCCTGAGCTGACCAGACATCCATTTATGTTAATATTACTACCCACACTTCTATTTATATTTTTCCAGTTTAAGTAGGGCATTAAGAAACGAAAGCTGGCAAAAACGTGAGAAGGAAACTACTCTTGTCATAAAAATCCTTGGTGGAAGCAAACCTGGATTTTTGACACTCGAGAAGGCAGATAAAATGCATAGAAAAAAATTTTTTAAAGAAAAAGTCTCCAGTGACACAGTGACCCCGGGATAGAATTCAGTGTGAGACTTCTAAGAAACAAAGTGAGGTTGAAAAGAAGGCAAGTGCTACCAGGAAGAACCTAGTATGTAAGGCTACAGAGCTTAGTGAACAATCTTTTCTATGTGCATGCCAATTCAAGAAAAATGAAAATTCATATGCTTTATATTTTTCTCATTCGAAATAAAAATAACTCTTTTGAGACGTATGTTAAAAAAACTATATTCCTACATCTAAGATTATCTGTTTTACTGAGTAGAAAATTATAAGTGAGAACACTGGTCAGCCTTTTTAACTCATTCTTTGAGAAATAGGCTGGGAGCTTTGAAATCACAACAAATGTGCTCATAATGATAGTCTGCATTTTTCTTTTCTTAATTCTCCTTTAAAATTTTGGGCTAACTTCATCTCCATATGTACAATAGCATGAGGCAACTACTGCTTTCATAGACCATTCTGGCTAAGAAAGATTCTAGGGAGCTATTATTATTATTTATGGAGGTAAAATTCATATAACATAAGCATAAAATTAACCACTTTAAAGTATATGATTTACTGGTATTTAGTATATTCACAATGTTGTGTAACCATCACCTCTATTTCCAGAATGTTTTCAACATCCTCAAAAGAGACCACATTCCCCATTGACATGTAGTCAGGTGGTCCCTAGTTTTCCTCCCCCACCCCCAGCTGCAGGGGCAAACACCATTCAGATTTTTTTATTTTGTTTTTTTTAGGGCCGTCCTCATGGCATATGGAGGTTCCCAGGTTAGGGGTCAAATTGGAGCTACAGCTGCCAGCCTACAATACAGCCACAGCAACGCAGAATTCTTAATCCACTAGCAAGGTCAGGGATCGAACACGCAACCTCATGGCTACTAGTTGGATTTGTTTCCACTGCACCACAATGGGAACTCTGTCAGCTTTTTTTTTAATTAAGACAATTTTTTAATTAAGACAAATTTCCCAGAGTTCCCGTCATGGCACAGTGGAGATAAATCCAACTAGGAACCATGAGGATGAGGGTTTGATCCCTGGCCTCACTCAGCGGGTTAAGGATCCAGCGTTGCCATGAGCTATGGTGTAGGTCACAGACGGGGCTTGGATCCTATGTCACTGTGGCCATTCTTTTTCAGATTCTTTTCCCATACAGATTACCACAGAATATTGGGTAGCAGGTCCCCACTGGCCAATTATTCCATAGACCTCAAGTCCACCACCTGTCCCCTCTGGTAACCATGAGTTTTTCAAAATCTGTGAGTCTGTTTCTGTCCTGCAAATACGTTCATTTGCATTCTTTTTTTAAAATTCCACATATAAGTGATATCATATGATATTTGTCTTTCACTGTTTAACTTCGCTTAGTATGATAATCTCTAGGTCCATCTGTGTTGCTGAAACTGGCATTATTTGGTTTCTTTATGGCTGAGCAATATTCTATTGTATATATGTACCCCATCTTTATCCAGTCCTCTGTTGATGGACACATGCACGCCAGTGTTCACTGTAGCACTATTTCCAATAGCAAAGACACGGAAGCCACTGAGAGTTTCAAGCTGGGAGTAGGATAATCATGGGCAGAGTCATCTTTCTCTGCTTTCTACAGCATCCCCTATGCTATCAGGGCTTTGCTTTCAAAAGCATCATGACCCTGGTAAGAGGAGACTGCAAAGTGTTATCTGGCATTTGGTGATGTTATGTGATTGCCAATGGTGGGTGATGCTGTTGTTCTTTTCTGAACGCAGTTAAATATTTAAAGGCAATGCACTGGACAGCTATTGACTCCGACCGGAGAAGAATAATTAGTTAATGGCTACAAAGTGTTTTGTGGATGGAAAGCAAAATGGAAAATATTATTTAAATGGCCCTGAATGAGCAGTGGCCGGTGATGGAGCCTCAGGGCAAGCTTTGCTTCTGCAGTGTTTTCCCTGTATCAGGTCATTTAGTCCTGCTGCTGCTATAGATACACACAGACCACTCTGAAGGAAGAGAACAGCAGCATGAATGAGGGTTTATTTGCTTCGCTTTAATTTCAGGTAAGTGTGGTCCCATGGAGAATAGTCAGGATGGGCGCTCATTCCAGTTTAACACACAGTCATTAGGCATAATGTAACTGACCTGCCTTCCTATTACACTCATTTCCTGGACAGTACAGAGCAGGACAGTCAGGAAACCCTCAAGCCACCACTAACTGTGGGAACTTAAACAAGCGGCCTTAACACATTTTAGTTAACTGGCCTAAATTAATTCAGCCAAGTCTTAGAGTCCTCAAAAAGGGAGATTCACTCACTCACTCACTCATTCATTCATTAAAGTTCACATTCAATAATTTGATAGCTATTTGCTTAATGCCAGATTCGACCTGGAGATACAATGGTAAGCAAGACAGTTCTGTACTTCAACAGGGAAAGATACACAAACAGTAGTTCAAGTCATATGAAGGAGTAATGGTAGTTCCTATAAGAGCACATGCATAGTCCTAATACATTTTTAAAAATACTTTCTCTTCTGAATTAATTATAGATTCACAGTAAGTTTCAAAAACAGTACAAGAGAAATCTGCTGAACCCTTCACCCAGTTCCCTGTATTGAGAGCATTTTGCATAAATATGGTACAGTATCAAAGCCAGGACATTGACATTTGTATGGTCTATGGAATTTATTTAAATTGAACCAACTTTTGCATGGTTTCATTTGTATATATGTCTGTAAGTATAATTTTGTGCAGTTTGGGGGGGGGGGTCATACCCAAGACATGTGGAAGTTCCCAGGCCAGGGTTTGAACCCATACCACAGCAGTAACCCAAGCCACAGAAGTTATATCAGATCCTAAACCTACTAATCCACAAGAGAACTCCTAGTTTTGTGTGATTTTATCACATATACACATTGTATATCAATCACCACAGTCAAGATACAGAATTGTTCCATCACTGCAAAAGAGCTTTCTCATGCTATCCTTTAGAATGATTCATCTTAAAAAAAATTGTGTGAAACTGACTTCAAAGACACAAAGAAGTAAAATAAAAGTCTTTGCCTTCAAAGAACCCATAATTTAGTTGTTCAGATGGGCATTTTTAAACTTTTAATTAGTTAAATCAAGACTGAAGTTGATATGCCTGAGTCTCAGCAGAGGCCACTACAGGAAAAAGAAGAACAGCATTTTGATGGACTCTTGTATACTAGGCATCTTTTTAGGAGCTTTACCCTATTAACTCATGTTGACCTAACAAATCTCCTCTTCCATTGCTATGGCCCTGCCCACTCCTGAACTGGTGAATGGACTCAGCCAGTTCGCAGTGTGAGGCATTTTGTTCTCTATAATCAAATGTTTAGTGAAGGTCATAGAAAAGTCAGTGAAGAGAGGCAGGACAATGAACTCTTTAGCCAGAGGCTCAGCCTCACTCCTAAGTCCCACCAAATTCTAAATTCCTCTCTTGCAGGGACCATACCACAGACGTATTCATATCCTCGATGACTCATAAACACAATGTATGCCAACAAGAAGAGAGCCAGTACAGATCTTCTGCTCCCTTATCCTGGCAGTGATTCACAGCCAGAACTGTAGGGTCAACCTCTCACACCGAGACAAACGTAGAGGGCCATGCGGGATGGGGTGATGCAGGAAGGAACTCTGCTATAAATCTACTTTTTGCCAGGAACAGCAAAGAGTCCATGACATTACCTCCTCAAATTCTACATTGTCTTGAAGTATATATTATTATTCCTATTTTACTGATGAAGTTACAGGTGCTTCAGAGAGATAAAGTAAGTTGCCAAAATCTATACATCTACTGAGCAGTGCAGTTCCATCAGCAGAGCCCTGATCATCCACAGGTTAATCCCAAGAGAAGGACATTTCTTGTCCAGCAGCAACTTACTATCCGTGCCTGACACTCTGCACCTGGTACTCCATTCCTTTTGGTTCACTCCATGAAAAACAGTGAGACTCAATGCATTTTGCCTTGAGCAGTAATTTTTACCCCAGTGGTAAATGATTGATAAGCTTTTTTCCTAAACACTGCTGAAGAGCAGATTTGAAAAGTGGAAAATAACTCAAGGATAGATCAGACAAGTGAAGAGGGTACACAAGACAAACTCTGCCTATGTCAGAGAGTGACCACTCTAGAAATTCAGTTCAGGAAGGACTGACACAGAAGTACTAATTCCTCTTATAAAAGTCTACTCTGATTTTGACTGGCTTATCATGGATCACTGAGTAATCAATTATCCTTTCTCTTGGAACTTTTATGCACAATTACATATAAGCTTACTGCAAAAAACGGCTCTAATTCTCCATCCCTCTGTGATTCCATGCCCTTTGCAGGTGGTTTGAAGCCCTTCCCATCCCCCCCCCCTTGAATCTGGGTTCCCGTTTTGGTATGTTTCAGCCAAGAGAACACACAAAAGACAAAGACCTGCTAGTTCCAAGCCTATGCCTCAACAGGCTATGAATGCTTCCCTTTACTCACTTAGACCTTGCCTCACCTGGCAAATGATCCAGAATTAGTCTGCTGGATGATGAAAGGCCACGTGGAGCAAAACCAAGGCTATCCTAGACACCTAGCCCCAGGTACCCTGCCAGCTGACCACATACACAAGTGAACCCAGCTGAGGTCAGCCAAGCTTGACCCAGATTAGCAATGCCACCTCAGTAACCCATAGATGCATGAGCAAAACAAAATGTTTATTAGTACATGCCACTGAGGTTTACAGCTATTTTTATGAAGCATTACTGTGACAAAAGATAACTGATACAGCAAGAACCTTTATCCCCTTCCTAGGTTAGGAATCTAATTTTCTCTGCCTAGATATAGGGTCCAGAGCTTTATTTGAATTATGCTAGATTTATGCCTTGTGAGAGTGAGCAGCACCCTTCTGGTAGAGAGACAGTGATGGGTTTTGCTTCTGTGTACAATCCAGCCCACACATCTCTTGCAGGCTGCTCTCTGGCAGGGCTCGAAGCAGGCTGCTGGCATCATCCTTCAACCTGAAAGAAGTTAAATCGAAAACTAGCTCCTGGGCCCGACAACCTCCCATCCAATCCCCGGCAAGAGTAAGAGCTGACTAGGGAACTTCAGCACAAGGTTTCTAGCTTCTGAGATCAGAGCCACAGCATTTCCACATGCAGATGTTTGTTACAAATATTTATAGGTGGGGAGATCACCTCACAGCACTGACTGAATTGTGATACTCCCCACCGTCAGCAGATGTCATGTAACTCCATAGATTCTCTGACCCTGATAGATATTTTTGTAAAAATATGCTTCAAACAGAATATTGATCTTTCTAAATTCCCTTTCAAGGGCTCAAATTTTCTCCGACAAGGAAAGAATGCATTATGATGGTCTATTAACAAGCATCTCACCAATTAATTCTCATTCACACTTTATTGCTAAATCTAGCAAATCAACTAGCCCTGTGTACTCTAGTTACCGATTCCAAACACAAAGCTATCAATAACTCTGATGATGACTTGCTTTTATTACCATCCTCACAATAATCCAATAAAAAGCGTTCATTTCTAGGCAAGCCACAAATACAATTCAACAACTCAATACTGCCATCGCTGCCCATCAGCTGACTCAAACTCGCCTTTACCTAATCAATATAAAGACTGAGCTCTCTCCTCCAGTGCAAACAGAGGCCAAGGACCCAGAATCAGCAAATCAGTCTGGGCTTGAACAAAACTACGAGGGCTTTGTATGTGGGCTTTTAAAAAACTGTCATTCCCCTCCCCCCCACCCAAAGTCTGCCCACTCCAGGGTTCAAATTGCTAACATAGTCTGCACTTAGAAAAATGGGGAGTTCCCCTTGTGGCTCAGTGGTAATGAACCCAAACCCATGAGGACGTGGGTTCAATCCCTGGTCCCATTCAGTGGGTTAAGGATCTGGAGTTGCCATGAGCTGTGGCATGAGTCACAGATGTGGCTTGGACCCCGCATTGCTGTGGCTGTGGTGTAGGCTGGGAGCTGCAGCTCCAATTCAACCCTTAGCCTGGGAACTTCCATGTGCCACGGGTGCAGCTGTTAAAAGAAAAGAAAAAAAGAGAGAGAAAGAGAAATGCAGATCATTGCAACATTGTTCCGGTACTGCTAGCACCTGTGAAAATGTTGGTAGACTAGATTATAGACACCTAGATTAAGCTTAAATGTTACATCCAGCTACATGGATAAGAGACATACTCAGAAGCTTTGAGAAATGGAGACCCCTCCATTCACAGTCTGTGTTCTCATTTTTTAGAAACAGTTGCTGGAATGTGCTAACCTTAAAAATTAAACTGAAAAGAATTTTTAAATTAATTTCAATAGAACAATATTCAATAGAGTAGTTAGGTTCTATTTAGGCTAAGTTGTGACTGAGAAAACAGTTATGTCACATCTCCAATCCCCTAATAAGTTCAGCAAATGCATTCACTGAATTGATGCTGGGCAACAGAGCCTAGCCCAGCTAAATTGCTAAAACTTTTTTGTTTTGAGTGCATATAGTTTGACTGGTGTTGGTAATTGCACACACAGTACAACTCCACTGAGATGGTGAGGCAGTTATTTCCCTCTGTAGATGGTAAGCCTCTTAAGGTCAGGGACCACATCTTTCTATTTCACTGCTGTATATTCAGTGCCTCAAGGGTGCAGTGTCTGCCGCATGACAGGCATGCAGTATGGTCTTGCTGAATAAATGCATAAGTGAATGCATGAATGAATTAATGCGTCACCAAGCTAACTAGCACATCAAGGAACATGGTCATTATACTCTTTCTCAGACAGAGTTTGAGGCTCTCCATAGTTATGGCAGCTTCCTTGACCATTCAGCCTGAAGAGAACTCTCACTCCAACAGATTCATGGGCACCTTGCCCAGATCCCCTTACAAGGCTGGTGCACCCATCCTCCAGCTTTTGCAGGTGTTGGCCTCTAAGGGCACATAGCAGCACTGTTCTCTATGGCTGCCTCATCTGTAGACATCTGGGAGGTTATATAACCCCCCCTCAGGAGTGGCAGGCAGCCAGTGATAGAGTGATTCAAGGATACAAAAGTCTGGTCCCCTCGCTTCAAGGTGGTGTGATTCTGTGTTGTCATCTGTCACCGCAGGTCCGTGTGGGAACAGGGTTAGACTAGGTTATAGTTGAACCCTATCTTTGCTTGGCTTTGTCCCTTATTATGTCTTGTATCCTCACTTCTTTGTAGGTTTCTTCTGAGAGTACTTCTTTAATAAATTAACTGCATGAGAATCCCATTTTCAGCCCAGGATGGTCGTGAAAGCCCCATCCTCAGAAGTAGATGGACTGTTGAGAGCCCCTGGCATAAGCAGCTGTGTAGTAGCATTTTTCACCTGGAGTGAACTGTGATGTGGGTAGAGGGCATGCACGGGTCTCAGGGTAACATCCCTGGCGTTGTAGAGGTGCTGAGGAAGTAGTCATCCTAAGAACTGTAGGACTGGGTAGCTGCACTATGAAGAGAGAAGATGCAGACTGAGGTAGACGAATCATCTGTTTAAAGCAAGATGTGAATGCTGGAAAGCCTCTTCTTCAATGGTCTTTAAAAAGACCCCCTACTCCTGCCACTGGAAGTCTCACTGTGCTGAAAGTTGAGCCTAGAATCCAATGGTAAGAACTGGAAAACTCCAGGGGGAATGAATAACAGCCTTGACAAGCTGTCCTAAACCAGTCAGGATGCTGATGGGGGAAAGGGTAGACCTTGTCACTGAGAGTGAGAGTGAGAGTGAGACTGGAAGAGCCCTTAGGGTGTGGTTCCGGGAGGTGAAATACGCAGTTGGGCGGGGATAACATCCACTGAGGGACACCTCTCATGACCCAGGACTTAAGATCTTGGGAAGAGCCTGAGCACCGCTCCCAACACAGCACAGTGTTGGCTCTGTGAAGCTTGAGAAAAGCAATGGCATATTCAACGCCAAAAAGATGCCAGAATTTCACCGGCAAAGTGTAAAGGTTCAAAAAGCTCAGAGAAGTGAGCGGGCAAGAGTGTACCTACCGTACTTGATAGGAAGCCATCAGCTGACTGTGTTCCTCTGGAGGGCCCATAAGATAACTTTTTTTTCCCAAGGCTCTGGTGATGGCGACATCAGCATTGCTCAGCAGTTCATTAGTGACCGTCCTCTGTAGATCAGGATTGACAGTGGGAAACGCTGTTAGAGAACTGGGCTCCCTGGTAGCAAAAGGAATAAGAGGCCAGAAAGACAGAGGCTGGGTGGCAGCCCTTAACCAGCAGAAGGAAGGTGGGCAGTATAATTGCTTTAATTGGCAGGCAGTCTGGAATTGTTGCCAGGAGGCGTGGAACATGGGATCTACAGATGTGGCTAAAGGAACAGGCGTTATTAAGGGCCAAAGAAATGGACGAGGAGCCAGGATATGGATTAATGAAGATAATCAAAATGAATCAGGGACAGATAAGCAGACAGCTTGGGTCAGCTGCCCCAAAGAAAAATCATTATCTGTTGCCCATTTTCCATAGTGGATGCAGTTCTCAAAGCTAGACCCCAACAAATAAGGAGAAGAAGGACTCTCTAGCACCACAGCAAGTGTACACAATCCTACCCCGATGTGACCTCGAGTTATTTCCTTGAGTAACAAACAATATACTGTGGAAAGGAAAATATCAAGATCTTTTGAGGGTTCTTGGATGCTGGATTCAAGTTGATCTTGATACCCGGTGACCCAAAGCACCGTCACGGCCCACGTAACAGCGTAGGGTTTCACAGGGAACTGAGAATAAGTGAGCTTCTGGTACAGAGTAACTTCACAGTGTGTCCACTGAAAACGTGGGACCACAGAGTGCTATTTACCTGGTTCTCAAATGGATAATCAGAATGGACATTTTTAGCAGCTGATGGAAACCTCTTAGCCAAGATAGTAATTAAAAAAGAATATCAAATCCTAGGGCAAGGGCAGAAAGAGTTACGATGCTCCTTGTCCAACCAGTAGACACACATGGAACCTAGGAAGACAGAATGGACGGTCCTATTCTCCACCACTCTCAGGGACCTAATTAGGCACGTGTGCTTCTCATGCCTGTAAACTTAAGTCTGCATGATTACAGAGGTCCTGGTTCCCAGAGAGGGCACGTTTTCCATCGCGGAAACACTAAGATTCTCACTAAACTTAAAACTACTGATCCTGCCCACTTTGGGCGCCTTGTACAGTAGGCCAGCAGAAACAGAAAGCCTTTGCTATGTGGACAGTGGGAGCGGACCATGATTATCGTGAAGAGATGGAGTTGAAGCTACATAAGGAGAATAGATAAGAATATGTTTATAACTCAGAGGACAAACTGGGTGCGCCTCTTGGTACTGCTATCATCAGTTTTAGCTGTAAATAGGCAAGGACAGCAACCACAGCTACATATGGGTCTGGGAACCTGAGGCTTGGGACCCCTAAGGGGTTAGTCTGCCAGGCACCATCTTGACCAGTAAGATGCTAGGTGAGACGGAGGGGACCTGGAAAGGGCGGTGGAGGAGCGATGACGTGTACTCATTAAGACCCTGGGGTACGACCTGCACTAACTCTCGGTCTTGTAAGTTATGATCAGTCAGGACCCTACAGGTGCTTTGCATGAGCAGAGTAAACATAACGTGAGAATCAAGTGGATGTGAACAAAGCAAGCAGCGGACTGGCAAAGATGACGGGGGCCCATTTATACCCCCTTCACAGGTGTACTCGTCTCCCAGCAACTGTGAATGATGGCTATTGATAATTCTCACTATGTCCTTCTCTGAAGAACTGTCCCTGGTTAATGGGTGCCACCTTGCACAGGAATGCCTGGGAAGTTACAGACCTCACCTTGAGCAATGCTCCACAGTGAAAAAAACTGGCTGGTGATGTAAGGCAGAAGAACTCTGTGGTATCATTTGTGCTCCAGAGCTCTCCTTGGGATCAGGTGGGGCTAGACTTCCCCTGAAACCATATCTTGGCTAAGCTTCTCCCTCTGCTTCATCTTGCTTCTCTCACTTCCTTACAGGTTTCTTTAAGAGAACAGCCTCACTAACTCACACAAGAATCATCATCTCAGACTTGGCTCCCTAGGATATTTACCTTTAAATTCCTCTAGTTCTCTCTCTCTCTCTCTCTCTCTCTTTTTTTTTTTTTTTCTTTTTAGAGCCACACCCATGGTATATGGAAGTTCCCAGACTAGGGGTCAAATCAGAGCTGTAGCCACTGACCTATGCCAGAGCCGTAACAATCCCAGATCCAAGCCACATCTGCAACTTACACCACAGCTCATGGCAATGCCAGATCCATGACCCACTGAGGGAGGCCAGGGTTCGAACCTACATCCCCATGGATACTAGTTGGGTTCATTACCACTAAGCCACAATGGGAACTTCTCTTCTAGTTCTTATTAACACTCACCATGAATATCTACTGCTAAGACTTTTTGCCCAGTTTCCCTTCCATCCCATGGAAGAGGAACTAAGTCTTTCCTCCAGGGCTTCCTTCGTACCTGTCTTTGCTCCAGGGCATCCTTAGTGCCTGTCTTTCCCTCTACCTTAACACTGGTCCTTTTACATTGAAATGAGAGCGTGTCTATTACCACTATTCCCACTACCCCTCAATCTTCAATTCAAGACAACTTTGCATTGTTCATATAAACAAGGGTATGAAATAATGAAAGACAGTTTGAGGAGAACAATGTCTTTGACACTGAACATTACAACTGCCGCCTGTAATCAAATATCATGAAATGCCTACATTTTAATCAAAATAATATTCTGGCATCACATGAGTACAAATACACACAAACACACACACGGATGAAACCACAGCTGATGTGCCCCTGATCAGATGTGAACTAATTCTTTTCACTCACCTTAAACTGTTTTCTATTTGCAAATACAAACTAGGGGCCTTCCTGCAGTGTCTTCCTGTATTCAGAGCAATGAAGCATGACCTTGGAACCACCAGCTATTCGGGGAAAATATTTGATTTCAGACGCCAGCTTGTGGAACAACAGCTGTATTAGTCAGGGAAGGCTAACTGCTGTCACAAATATCCCCAAATCTCCATGGCTTAGCACGGCAACAGTTTGTTTCTCATGCACATCATAAGCGGAGGACCACGAAATGGAAGAGTTTATGGGCCAGAGCAGGAAATAGATCCCTTCCTTCTGCCCACACCATGGCACGTGGCCCCACGTCAGTGAGAAACGTCTGGGAAATGTCATTTAATACTGTGGCCAAAAGAAAGGGAGAAACAAAGACACTGGTGAGCGCCAGCTGCCTTTGCCAGTGTGAAATTGCCACTTAAGGGTCATGCTCGCCTCCAGAGATATTCAAACAGACCCTTGCAGGAAGGGCCTCTGAGGAAGCTGACTCTCCATCCTTCTCCAAAATACACAACTGTCTTTACCCATGGCAGTGCTGAGCCGTGTCTACCACCTCCTCCTGGAACAGACAGATCTCAGGAATAGGCGTTTCTAACACCCAACATTCTGGAAACAAAACAGTATAGGTTATCCATTTAAACTCTCAAGCCTCTGTATTACATTACTTTGGGGGGGGGGGAGCGTGCTCTGATCATAATACAGGTATACCTCATTTTATTACACTTCACTTTATTGTACTCCAACGTACTCTACAATGCTCCATATTCCAGAGTAGGCTGTTTAGAATTAGTTTAGCTAACAGTGAAGTGAGGCTGTCACATTGCTGATACAGCATCTTGGAGATAAAGAATTAGACCAAGCCTTTCCCATGGAGCAGGTGGAGTGAAAGTCTAGGGTCAAGTTTGGAGGACAGCCCAGATATTCTATCAGCAGCCCATGGGTACAGCACATAACTACCAGGGGCCCACCAAGGCAACCAGTCGCAGGACAGCCCTCCTCCAATTTTCTGCCCCAGTTCAACTCTGGCCACAAAAGATATGTCTCAGTAGGCTCCAGAGTAGAAGATCTTGCCTGTAAGATGGTAAGGCTTTAGATGTTTCTTACCATGATTGAAATAGACAGCTGGCCTGTCCTCTGTTGCAAGACCAGCCCCTCATGAGAACAGTGTCAGCAAACTAAGCATGGGGATGTATACTCCTTGCTGGCCATCCTCACCCTGCTTCTAGTCTCCCTGACCTGCAAAGGCATAATCAGGCATATCTTGAAATAAATATCCATAATATTTACTCTTCATATCAGGGCCTATACTACTATTTGCAGGCAATCTTTGACATTTGCTTATGAATTTGGGTATGAGTTTACTGACGTTCCTCCCAGGAGAGTCTCTGACATTGCCATCACTGTGGAAGCTTGCTTCTTTGAACAGACTGAAAATACCAGCTGACTGCCTCAGTTATTAACCTTAGGACAGCTTCTCAGCGCCAGGTCTATGCCAGTCTTCCTCTAACGTGATCACTGTGGGTCTTCTATATACCATTTCCTCATTCTGTGTCAAAAGGATATTTTAAAATGTCCTTGTGGTGGAAAACCTCTAGGTTAGGTCCCAGCGATTCCCCACTTCCAGAGGTTCACGTCCCTGTGAAACCTGGACACTTCCCTTGAATGTCAGCTGGGCTGTTTGACTCACTTCTAAAGAAGAGCATACACATTTAGATTCCAGAAAGTTTAGATTCTACAAAGACTGTGGCTACCATCTGGGTGCTTGCCCACTCTCTCATTGGCTTTAAGAAAAGCCAGCTGCCATGTTGTGAGCTGATTCACCGAGAGGCCCAAAGAACTGATGGGGAATTCCAGCTAACAGCCAATGAGAAGCTGAGGTCCTCAGCCCAGCACCCATGAGGGAGTGAATCCTGCCAGGAGCCACCTGAGTAAGTTTAGAAGCAGATTATCTTCAATCCAGACTTCAGATGACTCCTCAGCTCTAGCCCACAGATTCCCTGAAAACTCACAAGAGACCCTGAGCCAAAACTACCCAACATTCTATTTCTGATCAATGGACACTAGGAGATAATAACTGCTTGTGGGTTTTTTTTTCTTTTTCTTTTTTCTCTTTGGCCACACCCTTGGCAAATGGAGGTTCCCATGCCAGGAATTGAACCAGCCACATGGGCAGCCCTAAAAAAGCAAAAAAAAAAAAAACCGCAAAACAAAACAAAAATTCTGTAATTTATTATACAGCAATAGATAACTAACACCTCACTCTTATGGGAAAAATCACTTCCTGATTATAGCATGAGCTAAAAACAGATTTCCCATTTGGGTCCAGAAACATGAACACATACTAAACAGTTATTTATTTATTTATTTTTTGGTCATTTTATGGCCGCACCCACAGCATATGGAGGTTCCCAGGCTAGGGGTCTAACAGCCTTCCCCACAGCCACAGCAACATGGGACCCGAGTCGCGTCAGCAACCTATACCACAGCTCACGGCAACGCCAGATCCTTAACCCACTTAGCGATGCCAGTGATCGAACCCGCAACCTCATGGTTCCTAGTCGGATTCGTTAACCACTGAGCCACGACGGGAACTCCACATACTAAACAGTTCTTATAAATGTCCATCATACCACAGAACAGAAGTTTAAACAACCTCAAACTCACATTTCCAGGACTTTACTATTCATACAATGGGTGGGCCGGAGAAGTCTGTAATTGCATAAGTATAAACCAGCATTTCTCAAAATGGGTTTCACTAAACAGCTGTGCCATTCCTTGGAGAACACGCCCATTAAGGTAGGCACGGAGAACAAATGAAGACACACTGCTGGTTATAGCTGGTTCCTAAATGCTCATAAGATCACTTTAGGTTCTTGGGGGAAAATGAATACCTTTATATCCTTGAGCCACCCCCCCCCCCACTTAGGGATTCTAATTCCATAGTTTGGAGTAGGAAGACCTGGGATTTCTTTACTTTTTAATAAATTTCTGAGGTGATTCTGAGGCAGGTGACCCAGGACCAAACTTGGAGAAAAACCATTATACAGCATCTTCCCCTCCCTTGGATCTTGCCAGCCTCACAACTGCTTCCCGTTTCATTCTAGTCCTGACAGTTTAACTTGCTCTCTCGATGTTGTTCGCCGAATATGAGAGAACAGAGCGGGCTGTGAGTCACACAGACGTAAGACACACACCTACCTCTGCCACCTCCTTCCTCGGCAGCCTTGAGATGGTTGCATACACTACCTCGCCCTTAGCTGCATGTTCATCTTACACAGTTGGAGTGAGGCTTTCAAAATACTGAATAAATTATGCTGGCACATGATAGGAACACTATAAATCCTAGTGTGTTTTCGGTCCCATACCCTTCCTTTCTGTTTAATTACAGATCTCCCTCAACTTATAATGGAGTTACATCCAGATTAACCCATGGCAAGTTGCAAGTACCCTAAGTCAAAAGCACATTTTATACACCTCACCAACCAAACATCACTGCTGAGTCTCGCTTACCTTAGCTGTGCTCGGGACACTTACATGAGCCTACGGTTGGGCAAAACCACCTTCTTAAAAATAAAGTGTTGAATGTCTCATGTATTTTATTGACTGCTGTGCTCAAGGGAAAACCAGAATGGTCAGTGTATTTGTTGTTCATCCTTGTGTCTGCGATGCTGCCCAGCATCATGAGAAGGGATGAAGCTGTAACCTCTAGCCCAGGAAAAGATCAAAATTCAAAACTTGAAGTGTGGTTTTTACCGAATATGTATCACTTTTGCACGATCATAAAGTGGAAAAATGCCAAGCTGAACCATCAGAAGTTAGGGACCATCCGTATTTGGAAGCCTAACTGCTCCATCTTGCCATTCGCCCCCAAACTTATTTTCAGCTGCTGGCAGCCCTCATGTTCTGCCACTTGGGTCCAGGACACTGATAACGAGAGTGCATTTTGTTACTGCTTTTACGACTGTTGTTCACATCGTAGCTCCATAGCACGACATTCCTCCATATAAATCACTGTTGTGGGCCAACTGCCAATAAAAATAACCATAGGAAGTATCCAGAGCCTGATTTTGTTTTCTGATACATTTTTCCCCTTTGTAAAGGACACCATTATTAAAACATTTTTAACAATTTCTGGGACCAACTACGTCTTTACAAGAGTCTCTGGCTGGTAATGAAAGAATGAACATTAAATGCTTTAACATAAGTGGCTGGGGGGGGTGGGAATAGGAATAGCTGTGCTAAGAAAAACAGATATTTAATTATGAGCATTTTGTGGTGCTGTTAAGGTATCAGAACCCCACAGCTTGCTTCACTAACACCGCATTTCTAAATGTAGCTTGTGCTGGTTTCCTTCCATTTTCAACATTTCGTTTCCTGGGCAATTTGAAAACAGCAGGCCAGTTTGGGGATACACATTAAAATACAAATACTTCAGCTCTAGTGGTTTTGCAAAGAGGCCACACAAAGCACTTACAGTTTTAAGCATATTTTTAAAAACACATATTGTTTGGGGACTGCTGTGCCATAATACCTTACCCTGAATAGGTAGTTGATTCCTGGCAACACATTTAATGTCAATGCCTTTGTCACCGTACGTGAAATTCAGGCCATGGACCTGGCCCGGATTCCGAGGGAGGGGAGGCTGAGAAGCTCTTGTCCTGCTCATCTGCTGGTTCCGCTTAACAGAGAACCTGGCTTTGTAAAACACATCCGCTTGCCACTTGTTTGGAGCTCCTATGGGACCTCCTTTGATGAAAGGCAGTTGTTACAAGCTGCTGTGTCACTGCGGTTATTACTTTTGCAAATACGGTTATAGCCAAGTATACTAATAAGCTGGTCTCCTATATGCTTGCAGTTTACAAAAGGCTTCGCCCTCATGTACTGGCTCCATCCCCAGAACAGCTCAGTGGGGATGAATCTGCTACTTCATATACAGACGTGGAAGCTGAGGCTCAGATGATGCCAGTGACACAGGCAGAGCTCCGAACTGCAGCAACACACCTTGAACTCAGATGCCTGACCCTGTCGGAGCAGTCCGCTTAGCTGGCCTAGTTACTATTTCTCCAAAACGTCAAGGCAGTTACGCAGTTCACGTAAACAAGGATCCGTGTGGTAGGAACAAGTCAGACAGTTTAGCTATTTGGGAGCATGTGGTTGGTTTTAAAGGCTCAGTGGGTTAAGGATCCGGTGTTGCCGTGAGCTGTGGTGTAGGTTGCAGACGCGGCTCGGACCCCGTGTTGCTGTGGCTGCGGTGTAGACCAGAGGCTACAGCTCCGATTAGACCCCTAGCCTGGGAACCTCCACTTGCCATGGGTGCGGCCCTAAAACGACAAAAGGCAAACAAAAAAATAAAATAAACAAATGGTTATAAAGTGCTTTTGTGCTTGACATTGCGCTAAGCGTCACAGAGTGAGCAGTTAGAAGGGAAGGCATGGTTTTGTGTTTTAGGAAGTTACTGTCAAGTGGGATGGAAAAGGTATTAAACCAAAAATTGCAAAAGTATATATTTTTAATTACAGTGATGATAAAGGCTATCAAGGATAAGAACAGGGAGTCTGAGGACGTAGAGTAAGGATTCCTAATCCAAGTGGAGAAAGAGAAGGGAGGATAAACACAGAAAGACGATATACTGAAAGAGCCGAAGGTAAGGTTTCTCTAAGAAAACAGCATGGCTCTTATTCTTTCGATGACAGCCAGTGCTGTGTGTGTTCTTTCCCTCGTTATTCTACACAGACCTTGATGACAGGAACCATATTTTATCTATATTTCTTTCATCTCTAAGCTTACGGTAGAGCTCCAGTGATATTTGTAGCTGTATTGCTGTACCTGCTGAACCAGTGAGTCGGCTACTTTCTGCCTAAACCTCAAGGTAAAAGCTAGGTGACATCAGGTTTCCAGCTAATAGTTACCTGCTGTTCTAGAGGGATTGAAGAACACAAAAGATTTGTTGCGACCATGTCTCTAAACACTGCCTCTAGTAATATTACTATTACCGCTAATAATCTCGTATCATTTTTATACTGTTGCATATGTGTTTAAAGCATACAGCATATTCATCCACCATGTCCTTATTATGTCAACAGGGCTTTCTGCATTTAAATAATATTAGCTCGTATTAATCATTAGCATTAATTGACTCATATTAATACTTATAGAGCACTTATTTTGTATTACACCCTCTTTTAAGTACTTCATAAGTATTTCCTAATTTTATCTTTATGGCGTTCTTGGAAAAAGGGAATTACTAGTACTACTTTTTTACAGATAAGTAAACTAGCACAGTAAAAGGTTAATTAACTTGTTCAAAGACCCAGTAAAGGGTGGTGCCATGATTTAAAGTAGGCAGCCTATGCGTTAGGCCTGCAACCTTAGGCACTATTCTAAAATACATTTTTCCATGATTTGTCTAATCTGGAGCCTGCCTATGGAGCCTGCCCTAGTTCAGTAATCTTCCTTACTCAATACTGGATTACTGCCAGATTTTACCATTTCATCAAAAAAGCCACTCTGCAGATGTACCACATGAGTCAGTACATCTCAGTATCATAACCTCAGAGGGCTAGCAGGGGAAGTTGGCATTGCTCAGAATCTATAGATGTGGAGACCCGATGACTAGATTCATCCTATTCGACCAGTTAACTGTTTGGACGGAACTGACCATTAAGAGAATGGTTGACCAGTTGGCTGGCTGACTGAATAGGACTCATGGACAACCAGAGAGCTTGAGATATTTCAAACAGTCAGCCTGTTCCAGGGAATTCAGAGCTATTCTCACATAACTCAAATCTTCAGCAATTCTTGATAAGCACAAAGTAAAATTCCCATTATCTTCTCAGATCCATTGACTTTTCCCTTCACATTAAAGAAGCCCTACGCAGACAGACTTGAATCTTTCAAGTTTAGGTGCTCCCCATTAACAGCACATGTGTCTGATCCCTGATGGATTCAAGCCCATGAGGATCACACAGATTTTCACTACCGTCACTCTGTTTTATATACCTGACCTAGTTAGGTACCAGACTTTCCAGAAACATCAAAACAGATCTTTCATTCATTCATTCATATCCTTGGAGGACCATCAGTGCTCATTCCTTTGAATATCATTTACACATTAACAGACTCCTTTACTTTTCACTTTATTCACATGCATATCAAACTCTTTCGATTTCTTAAAATTATATTCAGTTTGCAAATATCTCTTGCTTGGTCTTTCTCTTTGCAGGTGTTCCTAGTTTTCTTCTTTTCTGCTGCCCAACACAACACTGTCAGAGCATCCTGTTTCTCAAGCTACGAACGCTAGAAAACACCTTAGCCTGGTTGTCAAGAGTTTGAGGCTTTAGTTTGGGTTCTGATCATAAGCCAGTTACATGATTACATCCCTTCCTAAATCCTCATTTTTTTCATCTGTAAAATGAGGTGTGGGTAGGTGGCTGAATCATCATAATGGACCTTACTAGTTGTACTATTTTTTTTCTGTTCCTATGTTTCTGATTTAATTAAGTGCTAGGGTTACTTAAGGTCAGAGAAGGTGGAGGGGGCCTGGGATAAGGTGGCTGGATATTTCCTTGCATGACTTGACCAAATTGCATTCAAGGGTCAAGAGAGAAACTGTCACCCCAAGCACACAAAGACAGCGTCTGAGAAAACAAATATGCCCCCCTCCCTACAGGATCACTTAAATGACAGAACACTGTGGCAAGGATAAACCAGAACTCAACTTCTGCTATGGCCACACTTGACCTCATTGGCGTGTCCTATCCAAGTGACTATGTTTTATCCAAGTGACTGTCAACCAAGAAGAGATGGAGGCAGAATTATGCATATCTCTGGATTTGGGTGGTTCTGCCTGATATTAATCACTTGTCAGTGGATTTGTCTCCGAGCCCAGAGCTGGCACTGTGCACAGCATAAGAAACTAAAAGGACTGGTTTCATTTATATAATATTTGTAAAACTTTACGTATCTCTTGGCATAGCTGCAACCCCTGCAGGATTGAAGACCACCCTTGACACAACCCCTGGAGACTCCTGGGCCATTCTCTGTGACAGACTTCTCATTTCCTTCCATCACTGATTCTCAAAAAAACCTATCCTGGAAGTCAGACAGGGACAGCACATCAAAACAGACACTAATATCTACACTTCCTGCTGGAACCATAAGCATCTATTATAGCAGTTGGATCCATTCTTTCAAAGTCTTCCCAGCTATCTAAAGCAGGAGAGAAAGTTTGGCTTTGGGGTTGACAGCCAAAGTTCTCCAACCAGTAGTCTACACCCTCAATTAATGTTCTGGACACTCTTGAATTTTAATTTTCTCGAGTTTTTAATTAAATATCGAATTTCTGTGGGGCAACATGTCACCAAGGCTTTTTGTTTGGTTGGTTGGTTCTGCTCTGGTTGTTTGCACTATCATGTTATATTACTTTTTTATGCACTTTCCCTAGTATGCAAAATCCTCAGACATGCCACCAACCAAAAAACTAGGATTTCCCATAAATAAAATTGTAAGAAAAGACACTTGTAATTTTAATCAGTATTTCTTCTTCTGAAAGATTCCAGAGAAAAATCTTTCCTTAGCCTATGTATTAACATTTAACAGTTCAACATATTTGAGGAATTTTTCTTTATATAAACATTTACTGTGCTAGTGAACACACTTTAATATACTATCTTCATCTTTATAAAAATTCTGAAGCACAATAATTCCCCTTGAAGAGATGACAAAAACGGATCCCAATTAGTACCACAATTTGTACAAGATCACAGAAGGAGAAATTGGCAAAGCCAGGATTCAAATGGACTTCAATTCAGAACTCTTTCTAAAATTTAGACCTCTACTTCTTTTTATTAGACTTATTAATAATTCTAAATGCCACCAACGCTGTTTGTTTGGTTGGTTCTGTTCCATACTGAGACCTCTTTTTTTTTTTTGAGGCATAATAGAAGGAACAATGACTTCACAAATTTCCTTCTAGTCTTACAAGTCCATGATATTAACTCCCTTCCTCCCTTCCTTCCTTCTACATTTACTGAACACTTACTATGTGCTACACACCAAGTGTAAAAATATGAAAAGACACTGCACCCACCTTGGAATACCCTACAATACACTCTTTCAGTCCTATGATTGTCTCTGGCACTTATCCATGCATCCATTCATTCATTAAAATGAACAAATATTTTCTGAGCTTCTACTAATTTGATACACTAAGTCCTGGAGGGTCAACAAATAATTCAAGCTTTGTCCCTAAACTCATGGATCTTATGCTCTGGTGTCTCCATCTAGGTCTCTCTCTATTTTCTCTTTTCTCTCCATGAGATTATTCCATAAGGGTTTTGCTGAGTCATAAGAGATTCATAGGTTTAGAGTGCATATTTTTAAGTGGGAATTGAGTTTATGAGCTGTTTTGTCAGGCACTCATTACCATTTATTTGAGAGTTAACTAGGGAAAACATGGTACCTAAAGACATTTTCACTTTTGTTTTATTTCATCTTCATTTTCTTTTAATTTAACATTTTATATGTATGTTTCATACTTTCTCAACTTGTCTGTAAGGTCCTGTGTCACTCCATGTTGACTCCACACACTGCATAGGCTATAAGAATATTCATGGAATAAATTCCCAGTCCATTTCTTTGTCCCTTGTTGCTATGTGTCTATAAACATGAGGTAGCAACTCTAAGATCTTGTTATAACAGGCTAGCCTGTAACCATGAATAATACATACATCCTAAGCAAGCTCTCCACCTCAAACAGAAGATACTACCAGTGACAACTTCCTGATAAATACAGCAAATGCCCCATAAAAAGTCATATAACTCTCCAAAGTGAATTTTAGGCTTTTCTTCCCTTCTCAATAAAAACACTGCAGACCTATGTATAGAAAAGGGGCAGGAGAACCAAAGATACCACAATTATCTTCATCTGTGCCTTGGTTTCCTTATTTTGGATGCATATGTAACAGCCAAAGATGCTCTACACATATCTTGGGATCATTTTAACTATCCAATAAGATAACATGTTAAAGCATTTTATAAACAACAAACAGTATTTATATTGTAAACAAAGTTTATTTTTATTTATTTTTTTTTGCATTATAGCGGGTTTACAGATTTCTGTCAGATTTTCCAACTGCACCATGTGGTGACCCGATTACATGTGCATATATGGATTTGTCACATGTAATTAGATATAGTTCCCCGTGCATTACAGTTGGAGCTCCTTGCTGTTCCATCATTAAAGCACTAGTTATCCCCATTCCCTCCCACCCTCCCCACCCCTCCCCCGCCCCCTTGGCAACCACAAGTCTGTTCCCCAAGTTTGTGATTTTCTTTTCTGTTGAGATGTTCATTTGTGTAGTGTTTTAGACTCCAGTTATAAGAGATTTCATACGACATCTGTCTTTCTCCTTCTGACTTGCTTCACTCAGTATGAGGGTCTCTAATTCCATCCATGTTGCTGCAAATGACATTATTTTATCCTTTTTTATGGCTGAATAGTATTCCATCGT
>PVHT020000230.1:14739490-14773381 GCA_004024745.2 Catagonus wagneri
GGTATGTGTTCCTCTTTGTATGTTTGGTAGAATTCACCTGTGAAGCCATCTGGTCCTGGACTTTTATTTGTAGGGAGTGTTTTGATGACATACTCAATTTCATTTCTAGTGATTGGTCTGTTCAGTTGATTTATTTCTTCTTGATTCAGTTTTGGGAGGGTGTAGGTCTCTAAAAATTTGTCCATTTCTTCTAGATTATTAAATTTGTTGGCATATAATTTGTAAACAAAGTTTAAATCATATATTTGCTATAGAAACAAATTCATTTTTGTTCCTTTATTTTTAATGCTGTGCCTTCAACTTACCAGATTTGTGACCCAGCCCCTCTAGGCTATGCTCCCATTTCTGATAATTTATTACATCCAGATACTAGTGCTTAATAGTGGTTTAATTATCAACTCTCGTCATACTTTCTTCTAGTAATGTTTAATCATGGGGCATCACGAATTTCCTCAAGAAGAAATAGAGAATAGCTGATTTTATTGTCTATACGCAACATATAAAGAAGTCCGATTCACCTATCTACTCAAGGCCAGTCTTGTTAGATGATCAACCTGTGCAATACTGCAGAACCATCAATTTATTGATGTTTGAAAGGGAATGCTTAAAGCAGTTCATTTTTTTTTTTTTTTTTTTGCTAGGTAAAATTCTAAATGTCTTATGTGGATGAACTAAATCTTCACTGCAACGCTGGGAAAGAGACATCCTCATTTTACAGATGAGAAAACTGATGCACAAGGAAGCCAGGTACACCGTGCAAAGCACACTATCAGCAAGAAGAGAAACCAGTCAGTCTGATCACTGAGCCTACCCAGGCAGCCACCATGCTGAGAACCACTGCCATGGTGGCTATAGATGTGATTCAAAGCTTCTGAATTCCCCATGAAGAAAACCAAGATCCCTTACTATGTAGACTAAAGGAATCTGTTCATTCATAACTCGGTTTCATTTTTCTCTTTCAGCTCCACCTCTTCATGCCTTTATGTCCTCTCATGCCTGCATCTGGCGTTCATTGTATACCCTCTGCAATTACACTCTCACCTGCACCTAAAGCGTATTGATTTTTCAAGAGTTAGTTTACCAGCCCCAAACTACCTGTCCATCCCTGCAAACTATCACATTTAGAATGGATAAGCAATGGGGTCCAACTGTACAGCACAGGGAACTATATCCAATCTCTTGGGTTAGAACATGATGGAAGATAGTATGAAAAAAGGAGTGTGTGTGTTTCACTCTGCTCTATAGCAGAGACTGAAAGAACATTATAAATCTATACTTTAATAAAAAAAATAAAATCGGTAATGTGCTCAATGCCAGGAAAAAAAAAAAAGACGGAAAAGAAAAGAAAGTTAGTTTAAGGGTCACCTCCTATAGACAAATGTAGATGCTTCCCACCATAGGTTCCCATCGAGCACACGCACAATGCCACTGGTGCATTTACCTTCACAAACAGTAATCATCCCTTTATCTGCCTGTCCCATCAGGCCACCAGTCCTTAAAGCTGGGACAAGCCTTTTCATCTCCATTTTACCAGTGTCTCTCTGGCACAGGTGGAAAGATTCCTAAGAGCCCACCAACTTTGAGTAAAGAGAGAAGAAACAAATTTTATGCTAATGAAAACTACATCCAGGATCAGACTCGCTGACAAATTCATTTCCACAATTTGAAGCAGACTTCTAAAGAAAGAATTCCAGAAAGCACTCAACATTCTTTTCTCTTGTGGTTTTCCAAATCAGAAAACTACCTTGGAGGCATATTAAATGATTTTAAGGTTAAGAAATGAGAAACATCACTCATTTCTTGTAAACAACACTCTGCCATGTGGAACCAAAACAAGATTTAGGAGTGTGTGTTTCCTCTTTTTCCCCCTTCTCCACCTCTCCTGCTCACAAAGAGAGTGTTTTCTAGCCCAGGTACTAGAATATTTGTGATGTGAAATCTGTGATTTGGGTGGAAAGGGGCAGGTCCAGAAAGAGAAGAATGGAGCAACTATTTAGCCAAAGCAACTTAACTGATCTGCATAATAAAGAGCAAGGGTAAAGAGGGAAGGCCACAGAGAAGAAAATAAGTAGCCTGGACCGGAATAGAGAATTTAGAGAGCTGCCCTGTGAAGGAACAGCTATGTGATGAAGGAATCAGAAGCAATGAGAAATAAGATATGATATGGAGAGTTTTTCACTTTTATGAGACATATGAGTAAATTTTTTTTTAAATTATTTGTGGTTACTCAACTGTAGCTCTTAACTCTGACTCCTTAAAAAAGCAACTTAGGTCTCTAGGGTACTTAGCGTTATGAAGATCACTTAATTCTATAACTTTGGCTATGGCTGCATGGACGCATTGCGAAAATGCTCGAAATATCATTTTTAAAAGTTTCAGTTTTTAATTTCACCCCAGGGCAATGTCTGGGAGTGAGACGAATCCACATTTTTTCAAATTAATTCAGTAATGTCTTAGTGTTCCTTGTGGAGAGCACTCCAGGAAGCTGACTGAGTTCTACCCTTTCACTGAGCATTGCTTATGGCTGGAGATATTATGGATTTAAAGAGATTTCTGAGATTCACTGGGGAGCAATACATCCAAAAGTTTCCAGGTCCTGGATCCCTTTGCTAATCCAATAGAAAATATGCCCACTCCTCAGACAAATAAATGTAATAAGAAATTATAATACTTACCCTTTTGAGTAGACTCATGGATATCCTAAAGTCTTTCTCTGGACCTTCCAGTTATCATCCACGGACCCAAGTTTTGATGGGTCATGACATGAACCCACACAGGGACAGTTATAACCTGGTGCTCCCGGATAAGTGCATCTACCTATCAAGTTTAACCATGTTGGGACATTTCAGCTTCTTCTGCTCAAATAAGCAACAACCAGAGCGAAAATAACTCTGGGAAAATCTGGACTTCTGCTAAACCTTAACGTGACTCTGGTATCTAGAAATTCCAAATTTGATCCTTTCACTTGTGACTGGCGACAGAATCACTCAGTGGGAAAGACAAATGTTGGACATTATCATCCCTGAGACTATTTAAAGTCACCGTCCTGCTCTGGGCATTGTTTAATAATTGATATTCAGTTTGGAGTGGCAGGTCTGTGATAAACAGCTGAGGTGTTGAAGTAAGAAGGGTCCCACACGAAGGAAGAGGTGGTTAAAAGAGGTCAGAGAGAATGGGTTTCTTCAAATTTCCTGGACAAAAGCCCTCAAGGGTACTCATGCTACCATGCCAGGTACTATCTGTAATTGATGAGTGGTTTTCCCTCGCTAAAGCATTTTTGCAGAAATCCACTCAGGCAATACTTACTTGCTGCCAATAAGTCCCATAATTCAGACTGTCCACCTGAATCATCCCTCAAGGATTGTAAGTAAAGCCTTCTTCTTCCTCCCCGCCTCTCCCTCTCAGTCATGTCTCTCTCTCAGGAACAGGCCAGCACTACTGAAGGCCAATTAAATTCATCTCCAGATCCGACTGACGAAAAAAACCTAAAAATCCCCTCAACCCCTCCAAAGAAACTTTGGACAATCAAACAACATAGCGATTCCAACCAAAAGCCAAATACTCTTAGAGTAAAATTTCTCATATCTTTCCATTTTCCTCTAATAATTTTTATGGAGAAGCTTTACAAACATATGCTGCTCTTAAGACTTATACGACACTGCTGGGTTTTTTTTTTTTTTCCCTTAACTGAAGCATAAGTCTTTCTTTACAAATCAGATGTGAGAAGCAAAAAAATTATTTTTATTTTTTACATTAACTTGATTTTTTAAAGGATAGTTGATTTACAATGTGCCAATTTCTGCTGTACAGCAAAATGACCCAGTCATACATATATATGCATTCCTTTTCTTATCTTCCATCATGATCTATTCCAAGAGCCTGGATACAGTTCCCTATGCTACAGAGTAGGACCTTGTTGTTTATCCTTTCTAAATGTAATAGTTTGCATCTACTAACCTCAAATTCCCAGTCCATTCCACTCCCTCCCCACACCCCCTTAGCAATCACAAGTCTGTTTTCTATGTCTGTGGGTCTGTTTCTCTTTTATAGATAGGTTCATTTGTACCATATTTTAGATTCCACATATAAGTGATATCATATGGTACTGAAAGTAAGTCCTTCTCTTGCTGACTTACTTCACTTGGTATGATAATTTCTAGTTGCATATATGTTGCTGCAAATGGCATTATTTCAATAAAATTTTTTTCTTAATGCTCTTACCATAAACAGTACTCAACACACTATTAAGCAGAAGTGAAGGCCTCAATATTATATACTATATAATTACATTTATATTACATAATAAAACAAGGTTTAAGAAAAGTATGTTGGGTCTCTGTTTTGCACTAGATAGGACCAGAGCTGAGCACTGGGTTTTCTTCTTGAGAGAAAGGAATGGAACACCTTCTGAAGTAAAAATGGCAACCTCATGTAAACTAACCCAATTGCTTTTACAAAAGGAAACATAAGAGGTGAAAACTTTAAAATGTGTGAGAGAGAATGAAAAAAAATCAATGTCCAGAATAAAGAATATTGAGAATAAAATCAGTCCAACTGAAAACAAAGGGTTCAACTTTTCCATATAATGTCAGGAGCTGGTTAAATCTCCATGAGGATAATTTCTTCCATATTAACATACTCATACCCACAATGAGTATACATGAGCATCAGGACCCACATCTGTAAATATTTTTCTCCTTCCATGTTGAGAGAAATACATTTTATTTTGCTCCTGCCTTCAACAGAACAATACCCAGAATGCATTTTGACATCCTAAGAGAGAGAATTGCAAATGCTAGCCTGCATCGGACATGTGTCATTCTTGTGGGTTGTGCAGTATCTCCTTGGAGAATCCCTCCCTCTGTGGCAAAGCAGGACTTGTGTGTCACTCCAGAGACTGAAAATTCCTGATGCTCATTTTCACAAACCTGACTTGTGTCTGGGTGAAATCCCATGACTTGGGCTCTCTCAATCTGATTCCTGCATCCTGGACTTTGAACTTCAGGTGGTGAGCCAAAAATGCAGAGGTCCTTGAGACAAGTCCCTGGCAGTGGTGGCCATGGTAAAAAGATGATCTGGGAGCAGCAGAAGCAACTGCACTGATGGTGGTGTAGACTGTCAAGCACCAGCCACAGCAGCAATGCAAACTGCAACATCCAGAAGCAGACCACCGAAGTGGCCGTTCTGTCCCCAGTGGCTGAGCTCCACAGAGCTCCAAATGTTTCTGGTTCTGAAGCCTTTCAGCCTGAATCTTTTGCAATCTAGTCCACTCTTGAGCTGTTCAGTAAATATCTTCCTTATCTTTAGAAATGTATAAAAGCAATTTGTTGGACTTGACGCAGCACTGCAACCTTACTTTGTATTTCTCTGCATCATTAAAAAATAATTTCTTAATTGGATATAAGAAAACACACACAAAAGTCACAAGAGCAATTCAAAAAAAATTCCTGAATACCCTTTAGCCAGTTTCTTTTTGTTAATATTATTCTACACTGCTTTATCCTTCACGGCATGTGTGTATTTTCCCAAACTGTTTAATAATAAATTGGATATATCTTTTCCATAAAATGTCAATGTGTATTTAATAAAAAGAAATTCTCTTGCATGACAAACATAGCCTAATTTTCAAAAATCCTCAGTGAATAAGGATACAATACCATTATATAATTTGCAGACTTTATTCAGAATTTGCCCAGTGTCTCCATAATGTCCTTTATAGCAAAATAAAATTCAGGATCAATCTGGAACCATTTAGTACATGTTAAATAAATTTATTTCCTGGCTAAATCAGCCAGAGTTGTTTTCCAATAAAAACAACTGGAACCTGGAATGAGGTTCTGCAAGTAACAGACTCTCAAATGTGCAACTGCCCAGGTGGAAAAGCTAAAAGCCAAGGGGAGAGAGGACCCCAGGACACTGGACTGGCAAGATGTTGAACTATCTATGCTGAATCCTTGAAACCATCTCTACGCCCAAGGGAGCTATTGTAAGAGTGGAAATCATAGGAATGCTTCAGAAGTGTTGCAAATGCTAGCAATTCTTACAGTCATCAGTAGGATCCTATAAGAAAGAGACAGGAGGGGAAATGGCCCTTCTTCCTCTTGACAGAGCCATAGCTACAGGTGATGTCTAAGACTCTACCAGGCATTTTGTAACCAGAGAGAGACAAGTGCAGAAGCAAGGACAAGCTGTTGAGGATGGCATAGCACAGGTGCAGAAACATTCCTTCAGAATGTCACTGAGTTTATCCCACCTCTGGACTCTAGCTATGGGGTGAGATACATTTTCTTATCATTTAAGCAAGTTTCTGTTATGGTTTTCTATTACATGCAGCTGAAAACACCCTAAAGATAAACATACTTGGTTAAATGACTCCAGCTCTGTGTTGACATTTTGTTTGATGGGTTAGCTGTTCTCATAAATATAGAGCTAGAGGAGGTGTCATTACCCACTACTCTATCATAAAGCTAGTTTCCCGGATGCTTTCAACATGGTATCTCTTTCTTCGGAGTATAAAAGAGAGTGGAATAAAATGTTTAAACCACCAGCGATATGTAAAACAGCCCTAGTGAAAATAACAGGAAGAAGCCTCTTAAAACAGAGGAGCTTCTCTGGTGTTCTTGCATAACACGGACAAAATATCCCATCATTGTTTATGAAAGACAATAGTACACAGTAAGTTAATAATGCATAAGTCCTTTACATGGATTAATTTAGGCTTCTAGACAATAGGCTGTGCAACAATTCTCAGTCTCATTTTGTAGACAAGGATACAGGATTATAGAAATAAATCAGTTGCATCAAGATCACAGAGATCTTAAATGATGGGATCAAGATTCAAACCCAGATAGCCCAGCTGGTTTACTACAGTTTTGAAAATAGGCCAAAGTATTGCTCCCATCAAGGGAACATTAATTTTTTTCTATTTTTTTATTAAAGTATAGTTAAATTACAATATTTCGTCAATTTCTTTGTACAGCAAAGTGACCCAATCATACCTAGTTCCCTGTGCTTTAGAGTAGGGTCCCATTGCCCATCCATTTCCAATCTAAGAGTTTGCATCCCAAAACCCTGAACTTCCCTTCCATCCCACTTTACCCACTCCCCACTGGGAACCACAAGTTTCTTTCCTTGGCTGTGATCTGTTTCTTTTGTGTAGATAGGATAATCTGTGTCATATTTTAGATTCCACAAATAAATGATATCATATGGTGTTTGTCTTTTTCTCTGGCTTATTTCACTTAGCATGAGAATCTCTAGTTCCATTCATGTTGCTGCAAATGACCTTAATTCATCTTTTTTATGGATGAGTAGTATTCCATTGCGTATATGTACTGCATCTTTTTTCTTTTATTACTCAATGAATTTTATTACATTTATAGTTGTATAATGATCATCACAACCAAATTTTATAGCATTTCCAACCCAAACCCCCAGCACATTGGAGTAAATGCATCTTTTCGAGTCATGGTTTTCTCTGGATAGATGCCCAGGAGTGGGATTGATGGATCAAATGGTAATTCTATTTTTAGTTTTCTGAGGAATCTCCATACTGTTTTCCACAACATTACATTACATTCCCACCAACAGTGTAATAGGGTTCCCTTTTCTCCACACCCTCTCCAGTGTTTGTAGACTTTTTGATGATGGCCATTCCGGCTAGCGTAAGGTGGTACCTCCTAGTGGTTTTGACTTGCATTTCTCTAAAAATTAGTGATGTTGAACACTTTTTCATGTGTTTTTTGGCCATCTGTATGTCTTCTTTGGAGCATTGTCTGTTTAGATCTTCTGCCCATGTTCTGATGGGGCTTCTTTTAAATTTTGGAGATTAATCCCTTCTCAGTCGCTTCATCTGTAAATATTTTCTCCTATTCTGTGGGTTGTCTTTTTGTTTTGTTTAGGGTTTCCTTGGCTGTGCAGAAACACCTGAGTTTAATTAAGTCCAATTTGTTTATTTTTGTTTTAGTTGTCATTACTCTAGGAGGTGGATCTGAGAAGATATTGCTTTGCTTTATGTCAGAGAGTGTTCAGCCTATGTTTTCCTCTAAGAGTTTTATAGTATCCAGTCTTATATTTAGGTCTTTAATCCATTTTGAGTTTATTTTTGTGTATAGTGTTAGGAAGTGTTCTAATTTCTGTTCCACATCTTAATCCATTCGTCTGTGGACATGTAGGTTGTTTCCATGTCTTGGCTATTGTGAAGAGCATAGCAATGAAGGATGCATGTATCCTTTCCAACGAAAGTTTTGTCTGGATATATGCCCAGGAGTGGGATTGCTGGATCATATGGTAGTTCTATATTTAGTTTTCTGAGGTACCTCCGTACTGTTTTCCATAGTGGAGGTACCAATTTACATTCCCACCAACAGTAAAGGAGGGTTCCCTTTCTCCACACCATCTCCAGCATTTGTTAATTGCTGACTTGCTAATGATGGCCATTCTGACCAGTATGAGGTGGTATTTCATTGTAATTTTGATTTGCAATTCTCTAATAATTAGTGATGCTGAGCGTCTTTTCATGTGTCTGTGGGCCATCCGTATGTCTTCTTTGGAGAACTGCCTATTTAGGTCTCCTGCCCATTTTTCAATTGGATTGTTTGTGTTTTTTTGTTGTTGAGTTGTTTGTATATTTGGGATATTATTTGCTTGCCTGTTGCATTATTTGAAAAGATTTTCTCCCATTCTGTGGGTTGTCTTTCAATTTTTTTAAATGGTGTCCTTTGCTGTGCGAAAGCTTTTGAGTTTAATTAGGTCCCATTGGTTTATTTGTGTCTTTATTCTAGGAGGTGGATCAAACAAAATGTTGCTGTGATTTATGTCAAAGAGAGTTTTGCCTATGTTTTCCTCTAGCAGTTTTATAGTATCTGGCCTTATATTTAGGTATTCAACGCATTTTGAGTTTATTTTTGTGTATGGTGTTGAAGAGTGTTCTTATGCTTATTTGTTTTTTGTGGTTTTTTTTAAGATTTTAATTTTTTCTATTATAGTTGATTTACAGTGTTCTGTCATTTGTTTTACTTTTTGTGTTTTTTTAATTTTTATTTTTTCTATAGAGTGTTCTATTTTCATTCTTTCACATGTAGCTTTCCATTTTCCCCAGCACCATTTATTGAAGAAATTATCTTTCTTCCACTGTATGTTCTTGCCTCCATTGTCATAGATTAGTTGACCATAGGTGCCTGGGTTTATTTCTAGGCTTTCTATCCTGTTCTATTGATCTATACATCTGTTTTTGTGCTAGTATCATATTGCTTTTCTAACTGTAGCTTTGTAGTACTGTCTGAAGTCAGGAAGCTTGATTCCTCCATTTTCATTTTTCTTTTTCAATATTGCTTTGGATATATGGGGTCTCTTGTGCTTCCATACAAATTTTAAAATATTATGTTCCAGTTCTGTAAAGAATGTCCTTGGTAATTTGGTAGGGACTGCACTGAATCTGTAGATTGCCTTGGGTAGTATGGTCATTTTGACAACTTTGATTCTTCCAATCCAAGAGCATGGTATATTTTTCCATCTGTTTGTGTCATCTTTGATTTATTTCATCAGCATCTTATAGTTTTGAGAGTATAGGTCTTTTGTCTCTTTAGGTAGGTTTATTCCCAGATAAACCCAGTTATTTTATTCTTTGTGATGTGATGGTAAATGGGATGGATTCTCTAATTTCTCTTTCCAGTCTTTCATTGTTCGTATATACAAAGGGAATATTAATTTAACAGGTTAGTTTGAATTGAAAAATAGGTATGTGTATTGAGAGAGGGGTGTGGCTAAGGTATTATTTCTTTTTCATTTTATTATTTTCTATTAGCATATAGCTGATTTACAGTTTTGTGTCAATTTCACAGCATAGTGATCCAGTCGTACATATACACCATTGAATGGATTATTTCAAAGCTTGAGATAAGATGGCCTCAGAGAGACTGGGGGTGTTAGTTTGGAGGAAGGGAGTTGCTGCATCTCCATCCCACTCTAGGGTGGCCACTGCCACCCAACTGCCTCTGCAGACAAAAGTGGCTGGCACAGAGGGACCATAAAGGGAATGGTAACAGTTTCAGGAGAATTGTTATGTTTAACAAAAACCTCTCAGAGAGCAGCTAGGGCTAATGGCCTCATTTTCTGGAAAATGAATCTGAGACACTTGCTCAATTATATCTCTGACCCACTCTCTTGTGCTTCAGAGGATAAGATAGACTCATGAGCTGCCTGAAGGTGGGGACATGCCTGCTTATTTTAACAAAGTTCATGATCCTCTCCTGGCTCTGCAGAGGCCACTCTTCCTACTTCTATATGCTCACTGGCATCCTGATACACTGCCAGGCCTGGATAATTCTTCACAGAGAAGCATATGAGTATATTTCTAGTGCAATGAGCCATCTCTTAAAACATCACTTATCTGAGTTTTATACAACCTGACTCAAAAGGGCAAGTACATGGTAGTGGGGGCTGGCAGTGGCAGGAGGCAATTAATTACACTTTGAGTGATTGGCATCGTTCCTATAACAGCAGTACATAGGCATTCTCTCTCCAATATGGTCTTAAAAAATCAACCAGTTCACTTGCCCAGGATTACTTAATAGTGACCCATTTCCATAATTAGCCAATCATCATTGGCAAAAAAAATTAATAAAAGCTACCATTTGGGTTTTTTTTGTTTGCTTGTGTTTGTTTTTGTTTTTGTTTGCTGCCATGTGCAGCAGCTTGATGTGGGATCTCAATTCCCAGACCAGGGATTGAACTCAGGGCATAGCAGTGAAAGCATCACATCCTAACCACTAGATCATCAGGGAACTTTCCAGAAGGCAGCATTTGTGACCTAATTACTTTTTCCCAGGCCCTGAGCTTAGTGCTTTATATACATTATATTAATTAATTCCCACAAGACTAATATGAGTATTTCCATCCCCAGATAGCAAATGAGGAAGCCAAGGCTCTGAGGGGTTATGTGACCCTCCCACATTCCCACAGCTAGTGAGTAGTAACCACCAGTAATGTCAATGATGAGGCAGAGATCCACGATCTTCCTGATTCACCAAGATGCCACTACATTTACTTCTTAATCTAATTGACCAAAAGGGGATAATACAAATAATTCCTATTCTTAAATTAGCCTCCTTTCCAGTAGGACCAAGTACTAGGGAGAGGGGCACAGTATTGTGGGTGTCTGGGAGAAATGTAAATCAGAAAGCTGGATTCAGGGCATTCACCAACTTTCAACACTTGACTTTCTATCTCTGCTTAGTTTTCACAACACTGCTTACTCCTGATTTTCTTCCAACCTCATCTTTGCTCCTTCTTAATTTCCAGTTCTGGGTCCTCTTCCTCTGCTAACCCTTAACTCTGTCGTCTACCTTCTTTACTCTGCAAATTTCTTTTCTAGGTGATTTCATCCTCCTCTATGGCTTAAAATAACATTTTTTTAAATACTATGACTCATAAATCTCTATCTCCAGCTCTTAACACTCCCCTGGGCTCTAGATTTATATATCGTGCTTGACATCGCCCCTTAGCTGTCTAATAGACATCTCAAATTTAGTATGTCCAAAATAAAATTCTGATTTACCCCTAGCTATCTTCCTTATCACAGTTACTGGCATCAATACCACCAAGTTTCTTGAGCCAAAAAAACTTGAAACTGCCTTCATTTTCTAGCTTTTCCTCGTGTCTCTCAAGCTCTCTGCAAATTTGCCAACTCGTTATCTCCAAAATATTTTCAAGATCCCATCACTTTATACCATCTCCATTGCTACAGCCCAAATCCAGGTGACCAACATCTCAGATCTTGGCTGCAATTCCATTCTTTTCCTGGCAGACTTCACTCTCCATACAGTCAGCCAGAGTGATCTTGAAGCATAAAACAGATCGAACTGATCTACTGGTTAAACGTCTCCAGCGGTTCCAATGGACCTAGAGTAAAATACCAACTTCCTCAACATGACCAATGAAGCTGTACATGGTACATCCCTGGCCAGTCTCAGACAGGACCACATACCTCTCTCCTCACCTTTCTCTTCATTCCCAGGCCTCCTTTCTATCCTTCCCACACACTGAGCCCGTTCATGTCACAGGCCTTTTGAGCCTGCTGTTCCTTTGACAAGGGGGAGTTTTTCATCAGATCTTCTATCTTTACCCTTTTCCCCTCATTTGAATCTTGGCTCTAATGCCACTGCCTTGGAATGACTTCCAAGTGGCCATTCTAGCTAAAATAGCTTCATCATCTATTCTGTCCCCTGGGTTCCACGACATCCCATCACCCAGCTTCATTATTTAAAGTGCACTTGGATTATGTGGTAAGTATTATTTTCTGTTCCCCATCTGTTGTCTGTCTCTACCCCCCAGACTGTAAGTTAAAAGATGAGGGCCCTGTCCGAAAGCATCCCCCTCAACTAAGAGCTGAGCTCTGTTGTAACATAAGGGAGGTCAGGCCTCTACAGAGACTGGATGAATATCCCACAACGACATCCGCTCATGATCAAGCAACCCGTTAACACTTAGGAACCAGGAAACAGAGATTAAAGTAATGGTTTCTTCAGTCTCTTTACTTGGAATAATACGTTCTGGTTAGAGAATACAGATATTTTAGCTACATAAATAGACTTTCAACTTCAACAAATAAGCACTTTTAACCATAATCTCTTATGAGTTTAAGTGTGTTAAAGAACAGATATTTTAGCTACTTAAATAGACTTTCAGCTTTAAGTTAACAAATCAGCACTTTTATCCATAATCTCTTATGAGTTTAAGTGTGTATTTCCCTCAAACTGGGACAAAATCACTTGATGACAATAAAATTTCAGGGACCTACAAAACAGAAGACCGGTACTCTCTTATTCTGGTCAATACAAAACAAGTACCTAGAATTGGATATATCAGAAACCTAAGGTCTGTGGAACTTGGTTAGCCATCAGGTGGCAGGTAGCAAAGAATCTTTAGTCACTGCTGAAAAGATAACAATTTATTTATTTTATTTCTTCAGAGCCACACCTGTGGCATATGTAGGTTCTCAGGCTAGGGGTCAAATTGGAGCTGTAGCCAGCAGCCTTTGCCACAGCTACATGGGATCCGAGCTGCGTGTGTGACCTACAACACAGCTCATGGCAATGCTGGATCCTTAATCCATTGCGTGAGGCCAGGGATCAAACCTGAATCCTCATGTATGCTATGTCAGATTCATTTTGGCTGAGCCATGATGGAAACTCCAGACAATTTATGCACAGTTTATCTATTTTTTGAAATTATAACCTGTGGTAATTTTAAAGACAGGTCATATTCTTTGTGAACTTGTAGCTTTACAGAAAGCGATTGGGAAACAGAACTTTTCTATCAGGTGTTTGCTATTGTTGGCTGCATCTGAAAAGGTACTACAATAAAAACAATCAGCTTACAATTACTTGATTTGTAAGCAAGTACAGAAGGTAACAGAGATGGTCCACAAAATTTGGAGACTTGGAGGATTAGAAGAGGCAACTGTTTCTTATCAGCAATTGGTGAAAGACTGAAAGATTAAAACATGGCCTTCTGTCAAAGAATAAACCAAGGGTATGGTTTTCACACCCACTGTTAAACTTCTGAATGAGTTAAGATGGCACTTAGCCTTTCATTTGGACAACGTAGCCCAAACAAACAAAAAAAAAACCTGAAGTTGTGGCTCTTCCAATGAAGTTTGGTTGGTCTAAGGTAACTGTAGTAAAGACGAAACAGAGAAAGGATTGTCTCAATAAAGAACTGTGTGTATGGCTATTGCCACAGGGAACTGACCAGAATCAACCACAAAAAGCTGATTAATTTTTGGGGAACGTTATCCAGGCAAAGAAACTAGGAGTGTGTGACAGTTTTGTGCAGTCTAAAGACAGCAACTTTAACAACAGCTGGGCTTCTGAATTTCCATGAGCATTTTCAGGCTACAATTCTCATCTCTGAAGGAAGACAAATTCTACAGTGCACTTTTCAGATGGGGCAAAGGCCAAGAAGAGAAAAAAAGACCTCTAAAGGGGGAGGGGCAAGGTCTCTATGGAATATGGATTGGAGGACCCTTTCCCAGGAGTCAGTCAGAACCTAATGAAGAAGCTTGCCTTTTCCCCAGGGGACTGGGACCTGCAGTTAGGTTTTAGGACTGATGTAAACCAGTGATTTCCTCTCTCCAAATGCGAGTGCTGAAGGCACCCTGTCCCTATTGGGAGGAAGAGATAATCTATTCTTTCAGTTGGTTGGAAAAGCAAAAGGAGCCACATCCAAATCATCGGGCCCCACCCAGACGTCAAAGACCTGGAGTTGGATGCCTTGACTAGACCACTTGTGGGCTGTCTCCTCAGGAACAGACCGAGTGAGCTGAATGAATGATACCAGAAGTGGTATCTGTAGTGCTACCCACCAAGTATTTCTAATTTTCTCATCTCCAATTACATGGAAGGATTATAATTCCTTGGTCCCATTCAGGTGGGTGGGACATGTGACTAGATCTGGCCAATGGGTTGTGAGCAGAACTGTCATCTTTTTCTTCCATGTTCCAGTTTTTATTTCCTAGTGGGAAACCTTCCAGAGCTTTTTTCCACCTGGCCTCATGGTCAGCATTGATTCTGATGCTTGCTTCATTCTGGGAACCTGAGAAGCTATGATAAGCAGAGCTGCCCTGCTAATTCACAAAGCCAGTTGGCTGCATAGTGACTATTTTAAGCCACAAAATTTTGAAGTTGTCTGTTGTTGCTGTTGTTGTTATTTGAGGCAAACCTCAGCCTGTAGTAAACTCCTTTCTTTGACATCCTTTAAAAATTTTTTATTTTATCATCTTAGAACAATGGATTAACCTCCTATGCACTGTTTTACTACCTACTTATAAAACAGTCTCCTGCATTTCTCTGTATCATCTATATACATATTTTTGGCAACATCATTTGTGACTGTGCAATAGGCCATAATAGGGATGTTATGTAATTTTTTACTAAACCTCATACTGTTAAACTTCACTGAGCTATTTTGAGCTCTTAGTATGATAAACAACAATATACATGTATAGTCTTACAACTAAATCTTGATAGTAGATTCACATGATTCACATATACTCTTAGAACAGAATTCACATATAGTAGATTCACATATATTCTTATAGTTAAAATTTGTGCATCAAACTATATGCAAAATTTTAAACATTTTGGCAATTATGCAAGTTGAATTTTAGGCATTGGATTGAGTACTAATCCAGACTCACAGCACCTTCATAGAGCATATTACCAAACTGCTTCCAGAGAGAGTCAACCGATACCCTCTGACATGCCCTACTACCAACAAAGTTTGAATGCACACTTTCCCACACCCTTAGCCACACTGAGAATGAGCATAGAAACATCTTCTTGCCATCCAAGACACCATCTATTCAGATGTCCTGTCCATATTTGAAGATGAGGAGAATGAGTCACCCTATGTCACAGTCTAAAAATATGCTTATCTTCAGAAAAGTGTGGGTCTGAAATGAAAACGAGTAGTCACTCCTCTCTATCAACGTGGAAAAGGGGGCACATCTCACAGACTCGTGGTGCTTTGTTGAGACCACTTTATAGCATGACTTCCACTGCACAAGCTATCTATTCGGGTCTGTTTCCCTCGTTACATTATCCAGCCCTTGAAAAAGTACAAGGAACAATGTTTAAGGACATATTAAGGTAGCCAGTTACTCAAGCCAAGTCTTCAGGAGATCAAGGGTAAATTATATCCCTGCTTATTTTCTCCAACTTCACTTTCTCAGTAACAACAATCAATGGAGGTCCATGGTTTCCCTCTGTCCCTATCATCCTATATCACTGAAAGGTAAGTCATTTACACAGCTAACGACAGCAACAGTGGTGCAGTGGAAAGAGCCTCATCACGATGACTGGTCGTCTTTTGCAGACTCAAAAGGAGTTGGATAAATAGACGAAGGTTAGCAGTATTTATGTATATATAAATGTTCTACTTACGTTGTAAGAAATGAGAGAAGAAAGAAGTAAAGAGCTACAGATTGCTTTTCCAGACCAACTCCACACGTCTAGGCAGTGGCTACATTCAGTGATGATGTAGAATCATCATCTGGTATGCCGAATCCATGGAAGCGAAAATCCAAACCCAAAATGCCTGCCCTGAAAATTCACTGGCAAATTTGTATGATGAAGCTTTAGGCCTGATTATTTTTTTAAGCCTCTCAGTTTTGGGAAGAGCCTAAAAGGAATATGATTCCAATACTTCGTAAGAAAAATATTATTTTTCAATAAGATATAAAATATTTACTATCTGCCAGTAATGATGTTCTGAGTGATTTGTAGATATTATTGTGACAGTGTAATGTTTAAAGATGCATTTCATACTACATAAACCATCATCTGAACAGTATATCAAAACCTTTAAAAATTCCAAAACCCAGTGGAGCAGAAATTGACTATTTCTGAAAATGAATGCGTGCAAATCCTTAATGTTATTAGTTTTCCCTAGGCTTTTCAAATATTCTCATTTAGAGTTTCCCACCAAACCAGTAAATTTTGATCAAACATCAGGAAGTGGTGTGCAATACAAATATATGAAAAGAAAACATGATACACTTACTGCCATATTTATTTAATTTGCCAGAATGATTTTTCTTTCCTTTTAGGTTTCTGACTGGGTCCTTGAGGAATACTACGTCTTTCCCTAGAGTGGGAGTACAGTGTATAAATCCTCCACAAACCTGGCTTACACTTTAGCTTCTTACTAATAGAAAAACTTTTCCAGCCAGCACTCAACCTTCTTACATCGAAGCTTTCAACACACTGACCCAACCTCATCCCACCAGCTTCTCCATGGCAGCCTCTGCTCTGCTCCAGACCACCTCCACCACTTCTGTTCATTCTTGTCTAATGCAACGTCTCTCACTCCCTTCTCACTCCCTTCTCCCCTTGCATTTGTTTTTTTATTTTTGTTTGTCACACCTAGAACATCTTCTTTCTACCATGTATGATCCCAAGCTGTCTATTTCCTTTTAGGCTAACCCCACGCCCACCTCTACCTTTCAGTTTTCCTTTTACCTTGCTCAGAGATGGATCATCTTTAAAGTCCCATAGATCAGGCACATCCAGTGATCCCACACTTGCTTACATGATGGCCTGCAAGTATTTATTCTCTAATTCTTTATATATACATCTGACTTACCCAACTGGTATCATGAGAAAAATTACTGGACTCAGAACGAGGGTTTTGTGACCCACATTCATATTCTTTGAATATTCCATTACACAAATCACCTTATCATCATTTCTGTACGGCAAAAAGACTGTTGAATTATAATAGCATCATCTTCACAAGTAGCATTCTGTGAATCTCCTTAGAATCATAAAATTGTCTTTCCCATGTGCCTCCCATAATATCTACCACAGAGCTGGATAAACAGTACTTTAATAAGTGCAGCTTAAGGGAGTTTCCGTTGTGGTGCAGCAGAAACAAGTCCAACTAGTATTCGTGAGGATGCAGGTTCGATCCTCGGCCTCGCTCAGTGGATCGGGGATCTGGTGTTGCCATGAGCTGTGGGACAGGTCACAGACGTGACTCGGACCCCATGTTGCTGTGGTGTAAGCAGGCAGTTGTAGCTCCAATTCAACCCCTAGCCTGGGAACCTCCATATGCTGCAGGTGCGGCCCTAAAAAAGCAAAAAATAAATAAAATAAAATAAAATAAACAAAAAATAAATGCAACTTAATAAATTTAATAAGCAGCTGTTGGTGTATTGATAGATGAGGGGGTGGGTGGACAGATTTAACTCTGATTTTATCAATTTTTTACTCTCTCATTTCTCTGAAACAGCTAAAATAAAAATTACCAAATATTGAATATTCTCTTTCTATACTGATTACATGTTACTAATGAATATCACTCCCATTCTTCTCTTGTTTGCTTCCCAAACACACTCTAATAAAAGAAAACCCTCTGCCTCCCTTCAGAAAAGTCCTGTGGCTTTTTTACCTGCTCCAATGAATACATCAAGTTGCTTTTACAACTTTAATTACTAAAAAAGAAAAGATTCAATTCAACACTGAGAAATGTTATGATTTTTTAAAAATGACTGGTTCTTAATGAGATGAGATAATGTTGCATAGCCAAGACCTGAAATTTGAGTCTCATCTATGGTAACTCTAGATGTTTCAATTTTGTAAAAAATCATTTTCCTCAACAACTTGACAGATAAAAGAAAAAGAAAATGATTTTGTATCTTCTAACAGCTGCAGATTTGTGAGCAGAGAGTAAATGACAGGAGTATATTTGGATCAAAGTGTGAAGATGTACTTAATTCTCCTCCAACACTCATTCTCAGCCCCATTTTTAAGACGTAAGAATTAATTCCTAGGTACACAAACCAATTTGGATTTCCATGTGATTTGCTGCTTAGCATTTCCAGGCAAAAACTGCCTGTAGAGAGCTTATACAGGATGAACCTACAGTTGCATCTAGGAATTCCTTCGGGAAGATCAGGATCTACTGCAAAAAGATTATAATATTGCCTTCCAGAGTTCCTCTCGTGGCTCAGAGGTTAACGAACCTGACCAGTATCCATGAGGATGTGGGTTCCATCCCTGGCCTCACTCAGTGGGTTAAGGATCCAGCACTGCCGTGAGATATGGTGTAGGTTCCAGACGCGGCTCAAGACCCGCGTTGCTGTGACTCTGGTGTAGGCTGGCAGGTACAGCTCCAATTGGACCCCTAGCCTGGGAACCTCCATATGCTGCGGGTATGGCCCTAAAAAGACAAAAAGACAAAAAAAAATTTTTAATTAAAAAATAAATTAAATATTGCCTTTAAATTAAAAAATAAATAAAATATTGCCTTCCCTTCTTTGCTGGTCTTTAGCCTCCATCATCACTCTGCCCTTTAGTTTTCAGATTTTCTTCTACAATACCAACAAAGCACACGGCTCTAGATCAGGGGGACTAGTCATACGGGACACCAAAGGCTGTAATGACCTAAACCCTTAACCCAATATCCAACCTATGAGAAAATTCTTTCCCTCTTATACAAAACTCCGTCCTGTTTCAGGTATAATTAAAATAACTCTGTCTACTCCAAAATCAAGATATTTGATGATGATGGAAGTGCAGAGCACATATTCTGGGTTTTTACAGGTTGTTTCAATTTTAAATATTGTATATGACATGTCCAATTATATAACTACTTATCAGGTCTTTTTTCAATTTTTAGTTTTAGTCATATGATCACCACAGCTTTGGGTCATAAACTAACTTTAGGAATGATCCTGCCAATATAATTCTCAAGCTTGTTCATTCAACAAACATCTACCGGACAGGAAGTTTGAGTTGGTAGATGCAAACTATTACATTTAGAACGGATAAGCAATGAGATACATGAACTTGACTGTGTTCCAATGAAACTTTATTTACAAAAACACGTAGCAGGCCAGCTTTGGCCCATAGACCAGTTTGCTGAGCCCTGCTCTAGTTGAGTCTAGAACAGTACAATCCATTAGGAATAAGATGTGAGGCACAAATGTGAGCCATACATACACTTTTTTTTTTTTTTTGTCTTTTTATGGCCGCAGCCACAGCATATGGAGGTTTCCAAGACAGGGGTCAAATCAGAGCTGCAGTTGCCAGCTTACACCACAGTCACAGCAATGCCAGATCTGAGTTGCATCTGAGACCTACACCAGCTCATGGCAACACCGGATCCTTAACCCACCAAGCGAGGCCAGGGGTGGAACCTGTGTCCTCATGGATGCTAGTCAGATTCATTTCTGCTGAGCCACAACGGAAATTCTCCATGCAATACTTCCACATTTTCTAGTAGGCATGTTTTAAAAAGTAAAAGGCATCAGATAAAATCATCTTAATAACATTTATTTGACTTGATATGTCCAAAATATTATCAACATGGAACCAGCATTAAAATTATAAGCAGCTATGAGCATTAACGTGAATGAATCTCAAAAGCATAATGCTGAGCAAAAGATGGTACACATATCATGATTCCATGTATATAAAATTCAAAATCAATCAGAAGTCAACTGATATATCAAGAGGGTTGTCATGTGATAAAACTACAAAGAAAGCAAAAGAATGATTTCCATAAAATGCAGTAGAGTGGGTGGATCAAAGACGCAACTGGGGAAGGACATGGGGGCAGCTCTTGAAGTACTGACAATACCCTATTTCCTGGCTTGGGATGTAGGAGTCACAATTTATTTCATTTTTATGTATTAAACCAAATATGTAAGTTTTCATAAACTTTTTAATATAGGCTTTGTTTCACAATTTAAAAATGAAGGCACCAGAAAACAATGTTTTTAATTCATAATGAATATTTACTAACAAGTCAAAAAAATATTCATTGGTTTGCCTTTTTTGTACTATGCCTTTGAAATATGGCATTTTCCACATACAGTATATCTCAGTTCGTCCTAGCTACATTTCAAGCGTTTTATATCACAGCTCATTAACAACCACCATATTGGGCAGCGTGGTCTAGAGAAATGAATAAACAGATAACCAATAGCGATGAGCATGACAAGGTACCCAGAGTGAACACAAAGGAGCAAAAGCCAACATCATCTCCATAGCTGTTGTGGCAAATGGCCCTGGAGGGTCTCTCAAAGGAAAGGCATCCTGGGGAATGAATAGAAGCTTCTTAGCTGAGGACAGACAGAAGGAGGGGAGGAGGATTCAGAACAGAAGGAAAATGCTGTTTCTTAAAAGAATGCAAAGGAGCTCAGCATGTACAGAGCTGGAGTGGAAGGGGGTTGACCCCCAGCTAAGGCAGTGGCAGTGGGAGTGGAGTGGAGTGAATTAGTTGTGAGAGAAATTAATGAGACAGAATTGATGGAACCTGGAGATTGATTGGACATCAGGGGATGAGGAAGAAGGATGAGGAAAGGATGATGCTGACGGTGCTGGCATATACAAAACGCGAAGACAGAGATGTCATTTGTCAAGATGGGGTGCTCCGGGCAGATGTGGGGAAAGATAAAGAGTTTAGCCTTTGACACCCTGAGCTTTGAGGCCTCAAGGCGACGCGCACAAAGATAATGGGAGATGCACACAAGCAGCACCCATGTACAGAATATGCCTTCAAATGCAGGGAAGCCCTTTATGTCAGTGGCTGCCCTCATTTCTAATCAAAAATCTTCCTCTCCCCTCCTCCCAACTAAGGTTTTTTTCTAGTGGCTCTGCCACCGCACTAAGAGCTTGGAATTCTGTCTGCCAAGGATGCTGACACTCTCTTCTCCTCCTTACCTAATTAGCTCCTGTTCGTTTTCAGGTCTCAATTCAAATGTCACTTCCCAGAGACACTTCTCAAATCCCCTAGAAGAGGTCAGATCCCTTTGCTATACAGTCCATGTATCTTTTTCTGCAGTGGCAATTTCCACCCTTGTAACTTCGCATCTATTTGTGTAATTAGTTGATTAATGACTTTCTATTTCAAAGGTAAAGATTTTTAGGAAGAACAGTGTCTATTCTTGCTTCACCCTCTAGCTTCTAACTTCCCTGGCACATGGTAGATAGATGTTCAGTAAATATTTGAGGAACGGATGAATCTGATATTAAAAGTCCCTGCTAAAATTCAAAATTATCTGGAAAGGATTGTAAATCTTAGCACGAATCGGTGAAATGGATTCCAATATCGTCCACCAATGCAATCGAGCAAGAAGTATTCACCTTTATTGTTCTATATTTTAACCGAATCTCTTTTCAATTCCTCATTCACAGCTGAGGTGGCAGATATTTAATCCCAGTCATTTCCCAACATTGCCAAAGGCATTCCCTGCCCAGGAAGCCTTTTCCAGCTAGAGTGGGTTATACCAAAAGTCCTATTCCTTCCTTTCGTGGCATTGGCCTGTAGAAACTAGAGCCAAAAAGACCCACCTTTCCTTCAATTTTTTGCCCTGTAATATCCATTTCCTTAGGCCACGGGGGGATAAAAACTTTAGCTGCATGAATGGAGGCATATGATAGAAGACGGTGCTAAAAAATAAAAAAGGGGAGAGGGGGAGGCAGAAATGGGTCAGTTTTAAAGTGTTATCCAATCATATCAGCTTTTAAAAATTGAGTCACAAATGACTATGAATGAATGGATTTCATATCAGAGACATTTCAACTTCAGGAAGGAAGCTATAAGAAACATGAATAAGAAAACATAAAATAGGAGTTCCCATCGTGACTCAGCAGAAACGAATCTGACTAGCATCCGTGGGGCTGCAGGTTAGATCCCTGGCCTTGCTCACTGGGTCAAGGATCCGGCGTTGCTGTGAGCTGTGATATAGGTCACAGATGTGGCTTGGATCTGGTGTTTCTGTGGTTGTAGCATAGGCCGGTGGCTGCAGCTCCGATTGGACCCTTAGCCTGGGAACCTCCCTATGCTGCAGGTGTGGCCCTCAAAAGACAAAAAAAAAAAGTAAAGAAAGAAAACATAAAATACTTCCCAGGGAAGTCTAACCACTGAGCAGAACAGAACCACATCTCGGTCACTTTGGGTCCCCCCAGCATGTAGCCTAGCCCAAGATGGAGGGAGCCCTCAGCTCATAGTTCCTGAATTAAACGGAATTCTAAATTTCTTTTTTGTAATTACTCATTAAGAGCTTTTGGAACGCCACCTCCACCTCTGGACCAGAAATTCCGTGAGGGCATGAACACTGAGCCGGTGATGCTGTGTCCTTCTTACTGCTGCATCTTCAGCACCTACCAAGATGCCCGGTGCAAGGTAAGCACTGGATAAATATTTATGGAATAAATAAATATGTTGAATAAAAAAAGGGCAGCAGAGAACGTGCAGAGCCAAAAATCCCCCTATCTTTCAAGCCCCAGTTCAAATTTTAAGCCTTTATCATCTTAGCAGTTCCTCCTAGACAAGAGTTTTCACTCCTACCTCTGACTTCTTCAAATGTCTTGCTTATTCCTCTTGGAGCATTTCTTACGTAGCAGGATACACAGTGGTTAAGTGTGCAAGCTCTGGAACCAGAATGCTGATGTTTAACTACCAGCTCAGGCACTTACAAGGTGCCATGCTGAAGGTCCTGGCATTGTTTCTCATCTACTAAATGAAGTAAACAATACTACCAGTATCTTAAGAGTTGGTGCAGGACTAATGAAATAAAACATGAAAAACTCTTAATTCAATATCCGGCACATAGGAAGTATTCAAAAACTGTTGTATTTGTTGTTCTACTTTTACGATGATAGTTCTAAAAACTACTGCATTTATCGAGCACATAATATATTCTGAACAGGGTAGAAAGTATTTCATTTGGGATTCTACAACGAAGCCGTAATTGATCTTCTGGGGCATAATTTTACCTACCCACCTTTGTGAAATCGGGGCTTAAAGGGTTACATAAACTGCCCAAGGTCACATAACTAGAAATTAGATTCGCTGTCATTTGAGCCCAGCCGATAAAGGAGCAGCCTTGCTCACTGTCTTCATGAAAGTACACATCTGACGTCTTACACTGTATGGTTATAAATTCCATTGCTGGCAAGGATTTGATCTGATTTATTTTTGTATCCCCCAAAGCATCTAGCTTAATACCTTATATGCCAACGATCGGTAAATATTTATTAAATGACTGAACACTGAGTGAAGGGACCCCAAAGTCAAATTTTATCAATGTCATCATTTTGTCCTAGAACTGGTTCTGCAGAAGCTGCTCCCGTGCATTTTGAATAGAAGGTCTTTCCACATTGAAGAAGCACCTATATTAACATACGCATTAGAGAGAGCAGTGTTCCCCTAACAGAAATGTCATGTAAATAGGTCCTCCGCACAACCAAGGCTAACCTCATGTTGCCTCGATGCATCAAATATGCACTATCCAAAAAAGTTTGCTTTATACCGTGTCAGCCACACAGTGATGCATTTCATTAGTGCCTTCTACGCACAGACGAATTTTTTTAAAGCATTTATATGTTCTGTATGATTCTGTTTGTATTAGACAAGGGCTGGAGAATGGCCAGAGCCACAGGAATGATGACACAGTCTTCCTCAGAAAACACCGATGACAGCCATCACACAAAATAGCATGTGGGGACTTTGGGGCGCCACAGACCCCACCCGGGAGCAGGGAGGCAGTGAGTCACCAGCTCTGGAGAGAAGACTTGCATGGGAAAGAGTCTAAGAGTTCATAGGCTCTTAAGCATGCTAGAGTAGAAGCTCTCGAAGTTTGGCCTCTGGACCATCAGCATCAGCACCACCCTGGAACTCCACAGTAATGCAAAGTCTCAGGCCGCAGCCTGGGCTTCACACTCAGAAACGGATATGGGGCTTTACGAAGCCTTCATGATGACCCTGATGAATGCTCCAGTGTGAGCACCACCAATACAGGGCATAGATATTCCCGCTCTTCTTCCAGAAATGAATTCTGAGACATGTAATTTTGCCTAGATCACACAGCTAGTTAGCCAAGACCAGAATGTCTATCTCCTGGTTCACAGGAAGGAGGGCTGGGAGAGGTGAAGGCAGATGCAGAGGGACTTTACATCCTGGCACCAAGTTCCATTTATATCTAAAAACTGTGAAGCCATTTAGCAGGTGTTTCTGGGTGAAAACTGCAGGGACGGGTCTGACAACCACCGGATTAATGGCTGGAAGTGCTGGAGTAAACAGCTTTAAGGCAGTATTCTTTACTGCAGGACACTTAACATGACGCTATGTAATATTCATCTCCCAGAAGATAATTGAGTATGTAGTAGTTGCTAAAATTGTTTGACCACAACCTTAATACTAGGTCATAAAAAAAAAGTGTGAAATGCCAATCTACATTATGTCAAAGCAGTAAATAATTTTTGCTATGTAACTGATTCATTGTTCAAATGCCAATCAAATCAATCAGGCTCAAAGGCGCCTAACTGGCAGTCCATCAGTTCCTCAACGGTCTCTGGTTCCCAGGGATCTATAAGCACCCTGAAGTTATAAGCAACATTTTATGAGTACGTGCCCATGTGGTATTTTTCTAGAAAGTTTGCAGAGATTTTTTTTTAATTAAATTTCTGAAGGGATCTATGGCTTATTCCATCACTAGCTATGTCGGCTTTGTGACAGCCAGTGACATTTGGGCATTTCCTTTAGCTTAGATCCTTGAGATTTCTCACTTAGGCTACTAACTACAAAATTGTCCTGATTGCTGCTTCCACTTACCTTCCAGTCGTTCTGACCTACACTCCAATTTTCTCAAACTTCAAACCTATTAATATTCATGCTTAATAAGCATTGCTTACCAGTCTGAGTACAAATGTTTCAGACTCCACAATTAGGCTCTTCTTTCCTCACCTCATTTCTCACTCTCTCATGTACCCCACAGTCAGACAGCCTGTCTTCCCCAGACAGACTCACCGCGACTACCTCCGTACTTGGAACTACCAACCTCTGTTTCCTTTGCAGACCATTTTTACACCAGTCTCTAACGCCTTCTCTTCCATGAAGTCTCCCTTTTTTTTTTTTTTTTTGTCTTTTTGCCTTTATGTAGAGCCGCACCCGCGGCATATGGAGGTTCCCAGGCTAGGGGTCTAACAGGAGCTGTAGCTGCCAGCCTACGCCGCAGCCACAGCAACGCAGGATCCGAGCCACGTCTGCAATCTACACCACAGCTCACAGCAACGCCAGATCCTTAACCCACTGAGCAAGGCCAGGGATCGAACCCACAACCTCATGGTGCTTAGTCAGATTCGTTAACCACTGAGTCATGAAGGGAACTCCCCATGAAGTCTCCTTGATTCCCTAAACATTCACCGTTTTCTCCTCCAAATGGCTTCAAGGCAAATATTTGTCAATCTGTTATGATATCAATCATTCTTGGACTATACATCATCATGATTGGGGTGTTTATCACCTCTCCTCAGCAGGAGCAAAGTAACTGTTATTACTCTTGCCTTTAATTTGGCATTGGATCTTCCGGCTGGGTCACTCCCTTCAGGGCTGCCACTAGGAGAGCAGTACAGTATTGACCTGTCATATATTTTATCCTGAAATGATCAGATGGTGCCAGGAAAAAAAAAAAAAGTCCTTTTAGTTCTGAAACAAATCCTTATCCACTTAGAAACCAAAGACTTTTAGATGTTTTGCATGATTTTGTATTAGAAGAGGCTGCCTTTGACAAGAGCTGAGGAATGGTACAAGCAACGGGAAAGATACGGATTCAGAAGCATCCATCTACCCAGCAAGTACAAGCAGAAGCTATTGTGCAAGCTTATTTCTGTGATGAAAGAATACAATTAAGGAAGATCGATAAAACCACAGAGACTTTCTCTTTCTCATTGTTCATCGTGTTCCTCATGCTGAAGAACCATCACATCACACATCTTTTCAGAAGTCATGAATCCAAAATAATCATTTTTGGTTTGAATACACTAATTGACCCCCAGTATTCATCATTCCCTACTCCCGCTTCCTTTCTCCTTCAGTAGAAACGCCTGTATGTGAAATAAAGGAAAAGCATAAAACAAGATACTGGAGGTAGAGAACAGGAGGTGAAACAGACTTAATTCCATGGACAGAAAATTCTAAAATAACAAAATTCCAGCCAGAGTTGGAATTTCCCAGGGAGAAACACAGAAGATTAGCGTTCTATTTATAGACTTATTGGCAAGCTGAGCCTGAAGAAAGAATGACACATACCCCTCCACACACACAAACCCCAACTCGGGACTTTAAGCAGCCTGCTTCAGCCAGAGACACAGCGTCAAAATTACAGCAGAGTCTGGGTTGGAACAGAACAGTGGACAGGCATGCCCATGGAAAGAGTATAGAAAGAGCTCAGAGTCAGCTCTTCCTATGTTAGGGGTGTGGGTGTGGAGCATTCCAGCTGGGAGGCTAAAATCCTCCTGTGGTCTAGGATTCCCTTTTATTCATTCCAACAGAAAAGAGGATTGTAAATAAATCCATTGGCTCTGGGTCTACTGACACAACCAAAATATTTTCTGAAATAGAATTAGGCACAGATTTTGAGTTTCTACATTGAAAAAAAATCTACCACATCCATCAGTTTATACACTTATGAAAGATAACCTGGATTTACTATTTCCCTTTCCTGTCCCTCTCTTCTCTTGTTGGCTAATGGCGGGTACCAATCGGTAGAGACCTGTTGACAAATGCAAACAGGATGATGGCTGAGTATATACGGGAGTTGAACTGCCACCCCTCCAAGTGTTTAAGCTTAAACATACCAACTACCATTCCAGAGTTCAAAAATAAATTCTTTTTCTCAATAAGTTTAATTTCTTCCCGATGAGTATTTTCCCAGAAAACTCAGTTTATATACAACGGAAAACAGCCATCTACCAAGGAAAACCTATCTGGGTTCTGACATCCTCTCAGTATTTTCTGTCTCTGGGCAAGTCCTTTCCCCTACCCGCCTGCCTTGGTTACCCTCTCTATAAAGTGGGAATGTCTCGCTTTTCTCATTAAGTCTAGTGTCTGCTTTAAGTCACGTGATGCTAAAATTCAATAAATGTTAAATGATGCTAACAATTTGCATCATATCCTTCAAAAGCACCTTGAGTGCTTAGGATGAATCCAATAAGTAAACTAAAGTAAATTTGATTCCCTGGGAGAACTGCTCAGTGAAAGAGTAACTGAGTCTCCCACGTGTTAATCACTACCAATCAATGGGTGCAAGGGATGATTAGCTTTTTTCAACTTCAATTTGAGGGATTGATTTTATGGCTTCTCAGGTCTATTTCACTTTTGAAATTCCACAAAACAAGTAGTTAATCGATAAAAGAAAAATCTGCTGTTGTTTAAGCCCAGGTTACTGTTCCCTCTATCTTCTCTTTTTCCTTCCAAATCAGTGCTGTCATCATGATAAATACCCCTCAGACTCTTCTGATCAAAAACCTAGATGTACAGTTCTCCTTTTGTAAAAGAACTAACTACGGGCAGGGGGAGATCTTCATTGCCACAACTCTTTACAGTGCTGTGCAATATCCCAGAACACTGGACAGCTCCACATTCAAATATTAAAACAGAGGACCTCATCTGTCAGAGTAAGGACAATAAAAAGAGAAATAAACCAATGGCACTTAATTAAACTTCAAAGTTTCTGCACAGCTAAGGAAACCCTAAACAAAACGAAAAGACAACCCACAGAATGGGAGAAAATACTTGCAAATGAATCGACTGATAAGGGATTAATCTCCAAAATTTACAAACACCTCCTACAGCTCAATACCAAAAAAACAAACAACCCCATCAAAAAATGGGCGGAGGATCTAGGCAGATAATTCTCCAAAGAAGACATGCAGATGGCAAATAAACACATGAAAAGATGTTCAACATCGCTCCTCATTAGAGAAATGCAAATCAAAACCACTATGAGGTACCACCTTACACCAGCCAGAATGGCCATCATCAAAAAGTCTACAAACAATAAGTGCTGGAGAGGGTGTGGAGAAAAAGGATCCCCAGTACACTGCTGGTGGGAATGCAAATTGGTGCAACCACTGTGGAAAACAGTATGGAGATTCCTCGGAAAACTAAAAATAGAATTACCATTTGATCCAGGAGTTCCACTCCTGGGCATCTATCCAGAGGAAACCATGACTCAAAAAGGCACATGTACTCTAGTGTTCATTGCAGCACTCCATGCAATAGCCAGGTCATGGAAACAACCTAAATGCCTATTGACAGAGGAGTGGATAGGGAAGATACGGTACACACACACAATGGAATATTACTCAGCCATTAAAAGGAATGAAGTAACAACATTTATAGCAACATGAATAGACCTAGAAATTATCATGCAAAGTGAAACCAGTCAGACAATTAGACAGCAACACCCAATGCTACTGCTTATGTATGGAAACTAAAAAGACACAATGAACTTCTTTGCAGAACAGACAATGACCCAGACTTTGGAAAACCTTGGTTTCTTAAATAACACAATCTGGGGGGTGGGGGGATGCACTGAGGGTTTGGGATACAAATGCTATCAAATTGACTTGTGATGATTTTTGTATACCTATAACTGAAATAAAATTCATTAAGCAAAAAAATAAATAAAATAAAACAGAAGACCTACATGAAAAACATATTTATTTTCATTTGAGTTTTTCTGTTTAATAAGCCATTTGATCGAGAGGATCCTTCCATCATTGTGCCTGAAGTTTGGCTAATTTGCTACCTTAGAAACCACTGTGAAAGTTGTCAGATTGCAAAAATATATTGTACTTTTATTTTATAATAATATAGAAAATATGGTCTGCACCATACAGTGGCAGATGCAGTGATATACTGTAAGGCCGGTTGGGTAATGAGGTGGTCCACTGTAATCTGCCCTGAGAACTGAGGCTTATTCCCTTTGCATGCCAAAAGGCTGGGTTTGAACTAATTTTGATGGAAAGAGTTCCCAAATGTATTACACGATTTCCAGCTTAATCAAATATATATTAAAGCTATTAACATATTGTTAATGACGAAGTCAGCACATGGCTATCAGCCACGGTACTGGGCAACATCATGGACAGAGGGAAGCCTAAAAGGGGAAGTTTTGCTTGCTCTTGGCTAAATGTTCTCAGCTGGTTCTGCTTTCAAAGTCATGTACAGGAAAGGCTTTGTATTTCCTTTCTCACTATTAGTTGCCCTTTTATCAGTTTCAATGCTCTTGCTCCAAGCAATTTTCATTCCTTTAAACTCCTGGTTTTAATTTGGAGAAAACTTGATAACAAAACCCTGCTAGGAGTCATTTCAGTTTTTACACATAAGCTAAAGGGAGCACCATTCAAGTAAGAATGAGTGAGGGTCCCTTGGTGGCCAAGCGGCAGTCTGCTTCTTTACTAGGACCCAGAGCTTGAGGTTGCTGAGGGCTGTCCACGAGAGCAAGTACCCTGACTCTGACTGTATTTTTATCTCATTATTTCACCCTGATGGTGTCTCCATAATTAGACTATAAAGCCCCTAAGGGCAGGAGACATATTTCATTGTTCATCTGATTTACCATACTACTTACTAACTTACTATAGTGCTGAGTACATAAAAAGTTCTCGTGTGATTTTTCTGTGCTTTCCCTCAGAAACCTGGAAAAATCCACATTTAAATGTTAATACAATATTATACTTAAAATTCCTGTCATTTAGCATTAATTTTGCCAGATGCTCCCTCCAACAGAGTTGACTGACTTGCCCTAGGCATTGCTGTAAATAAATATAAAGGTTCTTGTTTAATTTGCGGGACTGTAATTAGGAAGCAGCCTCCATCTCAGCTACTCTTTTCCTGATTCACAATTTTTTTCAGAGAGAATTTTTTTCTGTCTATGCAATTTATAAGCAAAATGTCTAGCTCTGTGCTGAAGCCCAACTGTAGCCTTTACTTTCACATGTGCATGTCCAGTGTGAAACTCATTAATATTTCTTAAGGGGTGCCTATGTCAAACTATTTTTGGCTTATGAAAGGATCTTTCCTTTGATCATGGCAGTCAAAAGAATTTTGAGTGGAGGCTGCTCCTAGAAATGAAATGCAAAGGCATCTTATATTAATCTGTCTCTGGCCCATTTAGATATTTATTCTGAACTTTTCACGTAATGTCCTGTGTTATCCCAATTCTTTTGACCCTGCAAGAGTCATTTCAGAAAATCACCTTTCCTTATGACACCAACATTCTCAGCATTAAGTTCTCAATTTGCCCAAGATGTAAAAGTCCATACTCTCTTGGCCACACGGCAACATTTCTTGGCTCTGTTGTAATGTTTGGTTGCTCCTAATCCTATAATGTGTCCATGCCACTTGTCTGTAGACACTTAGAAAGTGGCATCACCGATCTAAATACAATGTGCTAACACCAAGCAATGGTTATTATTTTTCACCTGCAGAGAGACTTCTATGGTGACACAGTATTATATATGCTACCTGACACCAAATCCTCCTGGGGACAGGAAGGTCTGCTCAGATTCTAATCCTACTAGAATCCACTAATGGGTATCTCCTTTAACATGCCCTCTTTTCTCTAAGCTAACTTTTTCAAACACCATCTCATTTAGCTGTGAGAAAGTAGTTGCAAAAGCCACTTCTGTGCTCATTGCAAACATTCACCTTTCTTGCTGATACTCTTGAAAGTCCAGAATGGCTGCAGCCTATCTTGACCCTCAAGCCATACTCTCTATAAGCAGAACACAGGACTGACACAATATAGTCTCATGGTTGGCTGAATATATTTCACAATAAAATATACATATTGAAGAGTGAATTTCTATATCTTAGAAAGAAATTTTAAAATGCTCATGTACTCACCAAAGATTTGAGATATTCATAATTATAACCCGCTTGGTACTCTGTGAACCCATCCCCAGTCATATTTCCCTTCCTCCTCTCCACAGGTGACCACTATTCTGGGAGGCCTTAGAAACACCTGTAGAACACTCCATGCAACAGCAAAATACATTCTTAACTACACCTGGAATATCTTCCAGGCTAGGTCATAAAACAAGTCTCAGAAAATGTAAAAAGACTAAAATCACACACATAATGTTCTTAGACCACAATGGAATAAAATTTAAAATAAACAACAGAAGCAAGCTTGAGAAATTCACATATATGTGGAAAGTAAACAACACAATACTAAATAATTCATGGGTCAAATTAAAAAAATCACAAAGCAAATTAGAAAATACATAGAGATTAATAAAAGTGACACTAAAACATATTAAAATTTATGCGACACAGATCAAGCAGTGAGTAAAGTGAAATTTACAAATCTAAATACCTCTGTTTTAAAAGAATACCTTGAATTAATAACCTAATGTTCCACCTTAAAAACATAAACCAATAAAGCCAACTAACCCAAAGTTAGTAGAAAGAAGGAAAATAATGACGATAATAATAATAAAGACAAACAAAACTGACTCAAAAGAAAAAGAAAGCTTAATAGAGTTAAAAGAAGTAAAAAGATTAAATTAGTAATCAAAAAATTCCCCACAAAGAAAAACTCAGGGTCTAGATGATTTTGATGGTGAATGCTACCAAATGTTTACAGAAGAATTCATAAAAATCCCACACAAATTCTTCCAAAAAATAGGAGGAAGGAACATTTCATAGCTCATTATCTGAGGCTAGTGTTACCCTGATGCCAAAATCAGACAAATAAATTAATTTTAAAAAACCATAGATCAATATATTTTAGGACTACAGATGCAAAAATTATCAACAAAATAGTGCCAAATTCAATCCAGCAACATATAAAAAGGATTATACACTACAACCAAGTGGGATTTATCCCAGGAACGCAAAGTTGGTTCAACATGTAAAAATCAGATAATGTAATACACCAAATAAATAGAATTAAAAAAACTTACCCCACAAAAAAATCATCTTCTACGTGTAAAAAAGCATTTGACAAAATCCAATATTATTATCACCTAGGATAAAGACACTCAACAGCAATAGAAAGGAAATTCCTCAACATGATAAAGGGCATCTATGAAAAACCCACAGCTAACATCATATTTATGAGAAAATAAAAGTCAAAGAACAGGAACAAAACTAGGATGGCTACTCAATATAATACTAGAGGTCCTCACCACAGAGTTAGGCAAGAAAAAATTTAAAGGCTTGCATATTGAAAAGAAAGAACTAAAACTACCTTACTTACAGATGACAGCATCTTGTATGCACAAAATCTTATGGAATTCACTAAAAAACTATTAGAATCAATAGAACCAGTTCAGCAAGATTTTAGGATACACAGTCAATACACAAAAATCATCTGTATTTCTTTACACTAGCAATAAACAAGTCAAAATGAAATTAAAAACACAATTTCATTTACAATAGCATCACGATAATAACATACTTAGAAATAAATTTAGCAAAATAAGTACAAGACTTGTAAACTAAAAACTACAAAACATCATTGAAGAATTTAAAGAAGACAAGTGGAAAGACATCTGTGTTTTTAATGTTTTAAGATGGCATGAAAGATAATGTTTTAAGATGGCAACTCTTCCTAAATTATCCACCAATTCAATGGAGACTATCAAAATTCCAGCTACTTTTATTTATAGAAATTAACAAATTTACCCTAATATTCACATAGAAATTAAAATGACTCGGCAAAAGCAAAATAGTTTTGAAATGAAGAGCAAAGTTAAAAGGACTCTCACTCGCCAATCTCAAAACAAACTAATACAAAGATACAGTAATCAAGACTGCTGGATGCTGGCAAAAGGATAGACAAACTGATCGATGGAATAGAATCGACAAATAGACTCATTTATGGTCAATTTATTTTCAACAAAGGTGCGAAGAGAATTCAATGAGGGAAAATAGTCTCTTTAATAAATGGTCCTAAGACAACTGGATTTCCTCTTACAAAAGAATGACATTGGCCCACTATGTCACACCATATACAAAAATTAATTTAAAAATGAATCAAATACCTACATATAAAGTCTAAAACTCTTAGGAAAAAACAGGTGTAAATCTGTGAGATTTGGATTAGGCAACAGTTCTTAGATATAACGCCAAAAGCACAAGGCAACAAAATAAAAATTAAATAAGTTAGACCTTGGAGAGGGTGAGGGTTGTGTATATCTTCAAGCTTAGGAGCTGCCCACACCTCATCTTGGTAGTTCCAACAGGAGTCAAAGGGCCTGGGCATCCCTCTGGGCGGTTCCTCGGGGGTCAAAGGTCCCAGCCGTGCCTCTTTCTCCTGCAGCAGGGCCCCTCAGGGTTTCCCTAACATTCGCTCCCTGGGGCGGCTGTAGCCTTGACTGAGAGGGCCAGCACCCACCGGGAAGCAACAAGGGACCAGTATCACACGTACACGGCGCTCCTGTCCACCCTGCAGCGCTTCAAGCATAAGCTCAACGAGCCCGCTAGCACCTGAATCCCGCGGCTGTCTGACCAGAGGGGCCCAACCCTGTGCGTGAATTCCGGGAACCTGGCACTCCTAGGAGACCTGACCAGCAACGGCGTCTT